>CAWUFW010009942.1:10000-739901 GCA_963921515.1 Calotriton arnoldi
TCACCAAAAAGAATGATCCATTGTAGCACAAGTCACATCTTTTACTTAGAAAGGAGGTGCATTCTCAATGTCCTTGGCTGGATTCTCACAGAGTGTTGACAGGAAGCCACCTAATGAATATTCCCTATGCAAGAAATGCATGCTGTGTGAGGTCAACCAAAGTAAGATCTGCTGTGTTTGAAGCTCACCTTGAATGCCATTGTTTTGAAGAGGACATTGGCATTGAAACAGTAAGAGGGGAAAATTAAACCCTGCAATAAAATGTCAAGAAAACATTCAAGGAAACCTGAAATAAATGTCAAACAAAGACTCATTAAAAAGAGAATGAGCAAAACCACTTTTACCTTCCAGGCAGAACTCAAAGAAGCCCTGGGAGGGAGACCACTATGGTGGGCAGTGGAGATGCTGTGTACCGAAAATGGCTATTAAGAACATAGCAAGGCAGAGTTTAAGACGTCTGCAGCATATACTGCCTATCACAAGAATGGCTGCACTGTGAACATGTGTACAAAGTGGTCTGTGCCCCTCACCTGCAGCCAGGTATGCTAGTGCATGACCTTGCCTATAAAACCCAAGGGAAGCTGACATATGTGGGAAGACAAGTCTGGTTGCAAACTTCGTTGTTGGTTCTTCTGGGACATGGAGGTAAACAAAAAATGATGGGTGGAATGCTTGAATTAATCTCAACCACTGGTAATTGCTCTGAGCTGCATTCCAATCCACCAGTGTTTTGCTCACTGTGCCACCTCCTTCAGGAACCAGCCATATGTAAATCAGGCTTGGTCCTACTCCAACAGAAACTGTCCAGTCTGAATTGTCAAGCCAGGCTACTTCTCAATGGGTACAAACGCAACACCAGAACAATTCTGACCTGCCTGGGCCTCGTCAGTAGGGCGAAGCTTGATTCCCATGGCACAGTGAGCACAGGCAACACGTCTGGCCAAACCCAACGCAGAGGTGTCTTCACTATAGAGTTTAGTATACTGATGTTGCTGATCATGCAAGCTACATTCAGTATCGTACTTGTATGCTGCACTCCACTAAACCATGCTAGTGCTTAACTTAGACCAAATACTGAATTTAACACTACATCATTCAACTACATTAAAAAGCCTAATCAGGGGTTTCATTTGATGGACTGACAATTTAAACAGACAGGACTACAGCTTCATAAATAATTCCACTTCTTAATTGCCAAAAACTAGGAAAGGGTTGACACCCACTGTAAGATACAATAGAATGCCTTACCACTGCATCACTTCAAATAGCTTCAAGATTAAATCCCAGTCAAACTAGTTTAGTCAAATTCAAATTAATTAAACACTTTATGTACTTCCACTAAGGTCGAACCCAAACCAGAATCTATACTAATAATCGGGCTTTATAATCTAAACCCAGAGGAAATTCAGATACCATACTCCACAGAAAGGCTCCTTAAATACAATTCTATAGTTATGCCCCCAAGTTCAGACTTAGCATGCATAAGTATACAGTACGATATAGAACCTAGATCTTTTGTAGCCTTACATTTGGAATTCACAGGTAAATCTTATATGGATTAATCTTCACAATCATGTGTGACTTACGAAAGATTAGGTTTGGAAATATTTTGTGCCAAAAAAACATTTGGTTGCACAGTTAAGGCAGGGTTTCTATGCCTCTGACCCAAGGATTCCTCACCATGCGCACAATTTGAAAACATATTTTGTGACTTTGGTTACCACTCCAAAGCTGTTTTAAGGCATGAGGAAATGGTGCTCATCAAGATTTTACTTTGAGAATCTACTGAACCATGCTTACACTAATTTAGCACCTACGAAGACCATTACCACATACATGCCTATCAATAAATGCCACAAAGATCTACACCAGAAGAAATTAAGTCAATTGATTTTGTGTATAGTTACGCTCAAGCCTAATCCGCAATGCCGTATGGTTCTGAGCTATGAGGGTATTCGAATGTGGGCACACTGAAACGGACAGAGGCTAAGTACACAAAAACGTTATGTTTAGAACAATAGTACAGCATCTACTCCTTTAATATTGGACCTAGAAATCTGGATATTGAGCATGTGGTTACGTTAAGGCAAATCCTTTATTGGCCTTGACTATGGAGCAACTTAGCCCTAAACGTTTATAAGCAAGCCCTGTGTAAAATAATAGATATTCCTGGTGTATGTAAAGGTCTGTGGCTTGACCATAACAATACTATGCTTCAATGCCTGGGTCTGTCCCATTTATGGGCCCACAGTGTTTTTTTTTTTTTCAACTGAATTGTACAAAACCGCCAAATCTGGAGGCATAACTGAAGCTTTTTTGGTTATTAAATATAATCCTACATTTGAAAGTTACTTAGGTGACCAACCTCTGATGGCCAAGCCATTATTGGGCAAAATTTAGACTAGGCACTTTACTGTTAGCTATATTTACTTTAAAATGGTAATCAGATATAAACCAGACCAAAACGCAGCCCATTCTGCCATTTGGTGGAAGAGTCCAAGATCTGTATCGGAAACTTTGTTTTAAGTGGCGGATGCCTTCGATAAAGAATATGTATTCCTAACTAGTCAACAGCATGGCACAATTTAAAATAGGATAGATTTATAGTTTTTGTGTTTTTTTCTCATTATATACTATTATTCTGGAAAAGGAAAGAACAATTTATTGGTTACAGAAGGATCAGTCTTTAACACAAGTGTGGTTATAGGATGTACCTTTAAAATGTTATGCATAGCTGTATTTGTGTACTGTGTAACTTTAATGTTAATTTTATTTGTGCAATTTGACACTGCATGTAATGTTTTATGGATATGTATCCAAAAATAACTTCATTTATTACACTTGTCTGCATTACAGCATTTGTTGGCATCACAGCACTACTACCATAAAAACATTTAAAAATATTGATATCGTCTTTGTATCAGGACTGCACCATTAAAGATTGACAGAATTCGCATAAATGACAAAGAACACAGGCACTAATAGCAATAACGTTTTCTATGCTCTTTAACACAACTTGAATAGTTCATTTTCCACAACATTTAAAACATAGCATCAAACTCAAGTTAGTATGCAAAATATCTCAAATACCTTCTAAATTCAGAATCTGCAAGCAGTTCTTCCACAATTGTTCTCTTCCTTTGTTTCTTAGGAATTCTTGAATGGTAGAAGTCAACAGCACTGTCAACAACAGTTCCGACCTGTAGACATTCAATGTTAAAATCTCCATTGACTAAAGCTTGGAAAGGATATAAAACATTGCAGAAAACCTTCATGCACTCATTGGCTGAATAATTTCATGCACCTGTGAAAAAGTTACACGTTTGTGCATATTAGTGTTAACACTTTTGTGCTTTTATTCAAAATGCACATTAGTAATAGTGCGCAGATCAGTTAATCTACACTTGAATTTACATGTGTATACTGACATGAAATTACTGCAGTTCAAACTAATTTGCTATGACTTGCTAAAGAGTGTTTTCCTGGCTTATGCTAACTAAGCTACAGCTAGGCCTTGGTGCCATCTTGTCCAAAATGGATGTCACATCATCCTATTTGTTCTCGGTTTGTATTTCTGCCGACACTATGTGAAGCAAGATGGGGATCTGTTTATATCCGAGTGATACTGTTCTTGAAGAGAGCGAGTAGCTTTGTTACTTATTTTCAAGGACTTTCTGCTTGCAAGTGGTATTGCAATCATTTCACAATGGTTCACTGTTGTTTATGTAACTAGTTTGTCCGACACCTCCAGATGGCACTAGATCAAAAGGGCTGAATCGATATTAATATAGTGGGTTAGTGCTAAGGTGGTAGGGTCATATGAAGATTCCGGAATCTGTAATTTGATTTGTTAAAAATGTAATTCTTTGCTTACACCATGGTGACTTTGTAGTTCTAATGATTTCTTATGAAGAAAATGGCTATATAAACCCATGAATTGGGGGGGGGGGGTGAGCTTTGTTGGTCTCTACTAGGGATACTGCACAATTTACTAATGACTTTGCTGCACATTTGAGACAGCCAATTTTCAATTTTACCTAATATTCTGCATTGTTATTCTGCTGAGAGCCTTCATGGCAATGATTTTATGTATGTGAATGAGATTTGCTGCATCTGCACTTTTTTCTATAGTGTACCTTATGAATTTTATAATAAACATTTATTTGTTTTCTAAATTCTGATCTAGAACTCACTTTTCGGGTCAGGCCTTTCTCTATTGATTGCGTTTTGAAATGCTGTTTTGAATCTGGTCTCTGGGAAACACTGACTCACAATTCGAGGTTAACAACGTCCCCGATCCACCCAAGTCCTGGTCGTGTCATTAAGTTGTAAACGTTTAGGGGTACAGCGTGACCACAGTTGTGTGGCTGTAACCAGCTTCAACCATGTTTTTTTGCTCAGGCTAACATTACCCACAGAAAGTATCCAACTCAGACAGTGATGAACCTTGAGCATTTGCTCTCCAGAAGTGAAATAAATAAATAGCCTACTCAACCAAATACCAGTTACATTTTTGTTACTTATAAAGGTCGTTCTCATGATTTCAGTAGACACATGCTTGCAATCTTTGTGTGAAAATCTACTCTGTGGTCCTTACTAGAGACTTGGGTATAGTAGAGCATAAATTAGGGTCCTGCATGTTCATACTGTACTTGTCTCCACCAATGAATTCAAGGGAACTCCTTGTCAGTTGACTTAAATCCACAGACTATTCATTTTTCTTATATCAATCAATCTGGATTTCTTTGAGACAGTGGTGCTTCTGTTATGCTTTATCACCATCCCAGCTGGATAAGCAGGAGAGCAAAAGGCTCAAGGGGTCACATCTGATTATCTTGCTGTAGGTTCACTGTGTTGGATTTAAATAAGCAATTTAAAAAAGCCACCCAGGGGCTAAAGCACAATCTAGATGAGTATATCAATGTAGTGTTTGCATCCCCAAACAAATCAACCATCATATCAAGATTAACAAATTAATTTATAGAATGAGAAGTACAGAACTGAACAACACCTCATTTAATAAACACTATAATGTGCCAAGTTGGCTCCACTTTCAATACCTGGAAATACTTTGGAAAGCCTTCTCGGTCGTTCTTCTTGTAAAATCGCTTTGGATCAATTGCAGACCTCATCTTCAGTGCTTTCAGATCATTCTTCAGTTCATCAGTTAATTCTGGAGCCTTCATACCAAACCAACCATCACCAGTTGTCTTCGCTCGCTCTTCCTACAAGGTGATATGGAGAACAAATAAAACCCAGAATGTAAAAGACATGAGTTACAGAATCTGTGATACGTATGAAACAAGACAGTCTGTATTCTTTCATTTAAAAGCAGTGATCAAATGTAATGCATTATTTAGCACTGATGTCACTGGTGAGTCAACACTGTGCAGGATAAATGGTGCAACTAGTGGTCTGAATCTCTGGTTTACATTACAGCAATCAATATGCATGTAACACTGTGACAATTCATAAAAAAACACTTTACAGCAATCACAGCAATACAGATTAGTAATCATGACTGTCACCAAACATGATTTGATTGAGATATTTGTAGAGCACAGCGAATGCCCGAGGGCGTCTTGGCGCTAGAAGCGGAAGATCTGAGCGGTGCTGGCGGGAATACAAGATGGATTCGTTGTTAAAGAGCCAGGTTTTTAGCGCCTTTCTGAAGGATAAGAGTGAAGAGCTGCTCTTTATGGAAATGGGCAACTTGACTCTGGATTCTTAATTATTTAAATGTTGTACCAACTGCCTGAAATCCTCCCTATGTAGTAGTAACTATAGTGCTTCTGTAACAAGTCTTAATGTCACATTTGAAAAAAAAAGGGTATTAGATACTGCTTTCTTTAAATGAAAGACCAAACACCAATAAAACAATCCACAACTGACTCAACACGGACCACCAAAGAAACACTCCATTCATTTCTGTAGTCTGGTTACAACTGCATCAAAATTGCATGTCTCAAGCATCATTTGAATTACTTATTTGGGTAAATTATTGTACGGACATAGAATGCAAAGGGAACCTCCAACACGCAAAAAAATATATGCTACAAACAGGTCAGCATTTAAAATGTTATCCAGGTTAATTAAATGTTATGTGGGGCATATTTAAAAGATTTTTGTCTCGCTTTAAGCTATTGTGAAATTTTGCTTTCTACTACAGCAAAACTGTAAAACAGATTTTCAAAACTAATACGAAGTTCAAACATTACTGAGAATAGATCTGGTGTAAACCCAGCATAAGCTAACCTTATTAGGGCTTATCAGTTGGTTATAGGTCAGTTCCAGTGGCACAGTGTGCACAGGGGACATGCCTTGCCATATAAGTCACACTTAGGGCGTCACACGTGTATACAAAAAAAGATAGATAGATGGAATGCTTGAAAATTATCTCAGCCACCTGACTGATGAGCCCTAATAAGGGCAAAACTGGTCTTGGGTTGCTTGAGTTCCAGTTCAGGCCTGGCAGTTTGGGCTAGACTTTTCTCATTAGAGCAAGGGTCAAGACTGATTTGCAAATGACCCAGCCACTTTTTTGTAAACTTATGTGGGGACCCCGAGTTGCCTTGATCATGAACAGCGGTATCCTGCTGGCAGCAATCCGGGATCAGCGTGGACTGGAGCTGGTGGCATGGCGACAGAGGTGAGACGGCAAGAAGGACTGGACCCTCTGTGGCACACAGCAGGGTGAGGCCTAGGTGCTGAGACGCAGGGACCTGCTCAACGATGATGAATACGGATGCTAGACCCAGCAGACTCCTGGCAGCAAGTGCCCAGATGGCATTGAGTGGATGAGCACCGGAGTGGGATGTCCGTCCTTCCCAGCAGCAAACTAGTGCATTATTCATGCTCCTCCTGATTTCTACAAGCATTACTTGAGCTATTGAGGCACTGCCCTGCTGGTTGTTCTGCCTATGACGAAATTGAGCAGTGAACTCCCGGAGCCTGGGCCCTCTACAGTAAGGATCTTTGGCTATGATTGGGAATACAGGCCAACACAATAGCGCCTATGGTATTGGACATTCCCCTGTGCCACGCCATACACACAGCCTGAATAAAAACTGGCACTCTGCCGAAACGGCAACAGGACCCAAGGGTGCCGAGCGGGACGGTGTCCGTCTGGCTGCCGCAGCTGGTACCTAGCGACCGTCAATCGGGCGGAGGGGAACCGGCCGGCATCGGCGCGCTGAGTGCTCAAGGCCAGAGCTGCGAGAGCCTGGGAGACGCAGCCTGTGACCTGCCTCCACACATTGACGGGAGCGGAGGCTAGTGGACTACTGCTGGAGTGCCTCCGTCTGCAACCCCCCAGGAACACATTATCGGCGCCCTCCCGGCCTCGGGAGCAGGCCCGTAATTGCCGACCCGGGTCGTGGGTGGGGGTGTCGCCTCGAAGACGGTCTCTGCCGGGGGTGAAGACGCAGCGGCTGTTTGGGGGCGCCGAGAGTACCTGCGACGCTATGGTGGCCGAGCGACCCCAGCCTCAAATCAGCACCGGATGGAGGCCGTTCCTAGCAGAGGTCCACGAGAGCCCATGAGCGACTTGTGACGCATCGGCTTGGTGGGCAGGAATCCCGGCGGCCTGAACTTGCGAGTGCAGCTGGGTGTTGGCGGAGGCGCACGTTGGCGAGCCGGTACATGCGGTGCGCTTGTGTCTGACCCGCCTGGGAGCCAGCGCCCTGCTCTGGCGCACTGCTGTGGTCAGTGGTAAAGAGACATTGCACCTAGTCAAGCGGAAGCCCTCGCGACCACTGGCACTGCCGTCACTATCAATCCATAACCCCCCCTGTCCCCACAGAGTTCACTTTTGACCGAAGAAGGGCTACAGCGGCGCGTGACTCCAGAGTGGTGGCAACAACCTATATCTACCATGGAGAAAGGTAAAGGGGCAGGCGCTAGGGGGTCAAAAACTATACAGACCAACAAACTGGACCGATATACCTTGCCCAAGGATGCACTACATGGTCGGCAGTCCTTGGGAGGGGCAGCCGCCGAACAGGGCGCGGAGGAACCGGAGTTATCCCTGAAAGACGTAATGAAGGCGATCACAACTGTCCAGACCACTTTGGAACACAAAATAGACACTATGGCTATCGACGTCAGCCTGATCAGGGCAGACCTTTCTAAGGTCCACGAAAAAGTAGCGCAAGTGGAACTTACTACTGCCAGTTTGGTCGAGGATGTGAATCAACTGCAGGGCGAGCTCCGGGACTTGCAGACGTTCCGCAAAGCCACTGAACTCAAACTGGACGACTATAAGGGGCGCCTCCGGCGCAATAATCTTCGCATTTTGGGGGTTCCGGAGAAAGCAGAAGGACAGGCGCCGGACTTATTCGTTGAAGACCTCATATTACAGCAGCTTCAGCCCAAGGGACTCAGCAAGTTCTTTGTCGTGGAAAGGGCACACAGAGTTCCTGGGGGACCGCCTAAGCCGGGGGCCCCTCCTTGACCGATGTTGGCAAAAAAGTCCTCAACTTTCGCGATAGGGATACTATACTCCAGCACGCCAGGAACCAAACCCCCCTTTGCTTAGAAAACGCAGTCATTTCCTTCTTCCCGGACTTTACGCAACGGGTACAGAGACTATCCTTCATGATGATAAAGCGTAAGCTACGAGACGCAGGCCTGAAATACTCCATGTTGTTTCCTGCACGCCTCCGTGTAGAGGCAGAGGGGAAAGCTTTGTTTTTTGAACGGCCGGAAGAGGCAACCGACTGGTTTGAGTACCACATGGGGCGGACAGGGCGAAGTGGCGACGCGGGAGGAGAAGCTGGGTCCCGGACATCATCTATCTAGCGGATTCACACAGACTACCTATGGTTCCGAATGTAATGTATAATACTCCCTGCCGGGGTCTGAGACAGGTAAAGGGGGGGAGGGGTGGTGGCGGCCAGTCCCAGAGGGGTCACTCTCCTCCATTAAATGGTATTATCAACGGCGTGGACTGATGCACCGCGGGGGCAGTAAGGGAGTTCATCCTCAGAGGAGGAAGCAGAGGGTTGAGAAGCCACGTCCACACAAGTTCTACTACTAGATCACTATAGGGCGACAGGCACTCTGCAAGTTTTCAATGGGCAGTTCAAAGCCCAGAGGGCAGGGTAGCAGGGTGGGGGGTAGTTGGGTGGGGGTGTTGTATTGGTTATATGTTATAGTTTTTACATCGGCGTCTGAATCCGACATAGCTGTTGAGGAAATCGCAATCCGAGGTTTTGTGCAGCATCTAACATGGGAGAAAAGCATATTAAAGTACTGAGTTGGAATGTCAACGGGTTGGGGGACAAGATAAAGCGCAGTGTTGTACTTCAATACTTCAAAAAACAGGCTCCAGACGTAGTCCTGTTGCAGGAAACGCATTTGATGGGAAATGTATGTAAGGTTATGCAAAGAGGGGGTTACAAAATGGCCGCACATGCGGGATTCACGACAGGGTCCCGAGGAGTGGGTATTATGATCAAGACCTCCCTTCCCCTCGCGGTCACATCGACTTGGGCGGATGACAGGGGCAGATATGTGGGAGTCTCGGGGATGTGGGAGGGCCGACCCATCACACTCATGTCAATATATGTCCCCCCTGGACTGCAGTGCTCTACCTTTACTGACCTGGGCTCGGTATTACTCTCCGTCCCGGAGGGTCTTCTCATTCTGGGGGGCGACTTTAACGCCGTAGTCTCGGGTACACTTGACAGATTCCCTCCGCGCGACGTAGGGTCCTCTTCCCGGTGGTTACCCGACTTTCTTGACACTATGGGGTTGGTAGACGGGTGGAGGTCATATCATCCGGACCAGGCCCAATACACCTTCCACTCCGGCGCACATCACAGCCTCTCCCGACTGGACTACTGTTTGGTGCCGGCAGAGCAGGTCAAATATATCCATGAGATCCGACACCTGGCCAGGGGGATATCGGATCATTCACCACTCTGGATCCACATCGCCCTTAGTCATAATAACGTGGGAAAAATAGCGCCCATTAATCCTTGGCATCTCCGCAATCCCAAAATCCGTACGCACCTCATCAAAACTATAGGGGACTACTTCACCGAAAATGTGGGTACGGTGCTCTCCTCTCAGTCTCTATGGGAGGCGTTTAAAACGGTGATTCGTGGCCAGGCAGTCTCAATGATTGCAGGAACCAAAAAAGAAAACCAGAAGGAGGCCTTGGATATTGAGGCCGACATTAACAGGCTAGAAAGTGATTTGGAGGCGGGAGTCACCCCGGAAAAGCTTCATCTGCTGAGTCTTAAACAACAAGAGTACAAGGCGATGGTCACTGAGAAAGCAAAAATCCTTAGTAGAGAACGACAAGGTAGACTTTACGATTTAGGAGATAAAGCAGGGAAATTGATTGCATGGCTCTTAAAAAGGAGTTGGCGAGTAGATTGGTCCCTGAACTCAGAGGTGACAATGATACTCTTATCACGGACCCCCAAGAAATTGTTAACAGCTTTGCTAACCACTTCCAGACAGTATACACCACATTGGCCGGGGGTTCAGAGGAAGACTCACAGGCAATGATACGAGACATCGCACTCCCCTGTCTGTTGCCAGGCGATCGAGATCTTATGGATGGTGAGTTGACAGCAGACGAAATTGCGCAAGCAATCCGATCCCTGAATTCGGGCAAGGCCCTCGGCCCCAACGGGCTCCCCATTGAGCTTTATAAGTTACAACCTGACAAACTAGCGCCATATCTAAAATCTATGTTTGAGGAGTCTAGGGAGTTGGGCACGTTGCCTAGGGACCAGAGGATAGCCACCATAGTGGCTATTCATAAAGAGAGTAAATCCAGAACAGAATGTGCTTCATACAGGCCGATTTCCCTCCTGAATGCGGAGCCCAAAATTCTTGCCAAACTCTAGCAAATCGCCTTATCAAAGTAATCAGTGAACTGGTCCATCCGGACCAGTCCGGTTTCATACCCCACAGAAACACGGCATTGAATCTCCGCAGAGTCCATGGAGTGATAGGGAGAGCGCACACCATCCAGGAGCCCGCGATAATAGCTTCCTTAGACGCGACAATGGCATTCGACACACTCGAATGGCCGTATCTTTGGGCGGTATTGGCAAAACTGGGCTTTGGCCCGAAATTTATTCAATGGGTGAGATTCTTGTATAATGAACCCTTGGCCCAGGTAGTTGTTAACAACAAGATTTCCACCGCATTCCGACTCAGCCCGGGAACCAGTCAGGGCTGCCCACTCTCCCCCCTCCTCTTCGCATTGGCCCTCGAGCCTTTGGCAGCATGGATACGGCGTGACCCCAGAGTGAGAGGCTTGAAGTGGTCTGCGGAATGTGAGGACCGCATCTCATTGAACGCAGATGACATATTGCTCTATCTTGCGTCCCCCAGAAGATCTTTGATAGTAGTGCTAGATATCCTAAAAGTATTTGGCAGATTTTCTGGCTTCACGGTCAACTGGAACAAGTCCTCACTATTCGTCTTAAGTGGGGATCGGCCCCTTCTCCCCCAGGGATGTCCAATACAAATTACCACGGCTGGCTTCAAGTATTTGGGTATCTTTATCTCTCTAGATCCTCAATCCCGTTATGACCATAACCTCCTTCCCCCTCTGAGCAGACTTAAAACAGATGTAGCCAGGTGGAGGTCACTTCCCATCTCCCTCTTGGGTAGAGCTACTCTGTTCAAAATGATGTCCCTGCCGCAGTTCCTATACATATTGCATAACACTTCAGATCCTGTCCCCTCGCGCTATTTTAAGGAAATTGAAGGATTACAGAGACAGCTGCTTTGGGAGGGGCGACCTCGGATCGCCCTAAACAAACCGACGCTAAACTGGTACGACGGAGGCATCAGCCTCCCGGATATCAAAAAATATTACTGGGCAGCACAATTGGCAGCAGTTAACCACGGTACCTATGGCAGAGTTGATGATCCTGGCTACACGATGGATAAGTGGGTGCTACCTGGGGGAAATTATAATAGGGCATTATATGCGAGACCCCGGAAATATGTCTTGACGGGCCCACTAAGCATACGGTCCGAGTCTGGCACGAGGCGTCCTCCTCACTTGGGTGGGGCCGGCAGTTAACGATGTCTACCCAGTTATGGGACTCAGAGGAATTAGGTAGCCTATGGAAAACTAAAGGATTTGATAGGTGGGATCGTATTGGCATCTCTCAGGTCAGAGACATCTGGGGCCCGGGAGGGGTCAGCACATTTACTGAGCTCCAAGCGGAATATGCACTTGCAAACACCGAGTACTTCCGGTATGCGCAGACATCCCATTCACTCCTACGGGAACTCCCCGAGGGCAAGCTCCCTCCTGACGCCTCCCCATTAGAAGATAGGATGCTTGACGGCCACCTACCCGACAAAACTATTTCATTGATCTACCAAAAATTAGTCAACACCGAGGATCCCCTCCAGGCCCTGCGGGGGAAATGGGTACAAGACGGGCTGGAAATAGATGACGAGGACTGGCAGGAGGCAGTCTCCTCCCCCCGGGTGGTAGCCATCTCAGCACGTCTCAGGTTAGTCCAACTTAAAATCCTACATAGAGCCTATGTCACAGGACCCCGCCTGATCCACATGGGGCTGACAGACAGTGGGGAATGCAGGCAACGGTGTGGACACATAGGGACATTCACGCATATCATCTGGGAGTGTAGACAGGTGGATCTCTACTGGCGGAAAATTCATGACATGATTAACTCGGTTCTATCAGTTCGTCTCCTGCCGGAGGCACGGCGGTGCCTCTTGAATATCTGGGAACCTACTGACCTAAACACCCACCATACACAATGGGTTACACTTGGGCTCATGCTCGCCAAGAGAAATATTGCACAGTTATGGGGAGCAGCGAACGCACCCACCCTAGGTGACTGGGAAAGGGATTTAGATTGGTGCATGTTTAGAGAAAAGACTGTATATTTGGCCAGGGGTTGCCCTGGGAAATGGGCCCGCATATGGGGCCCCTGGAATAGCTATCGCGGAGAAATTTGTGCTCCTCCCTGTACTGCTGTACAAGACATTCCCCTCACTCCGTAGCATCCCTTCAGGTGTAAAAGCGATTAGCACTACTCCTGAGATTCATGTGATGTATACCTTGATGCTTCCTCTGTACGCTGTTCATATATATAAAAAAAAAAACCTGCCACTCTGGTTGGGCCAAGGATGGGAGGGGACCCATGGTGTTTACTTTGACCCAGCGATTAGCCTGGATTTGGAGATTCTTGGTCTGGGAGACATCCAAGGAGGTAGGGACAGTTCCCCTGTTCGTCACTTTGTGGAGGAGGGGGCGGGTAGAAGCCCCTTCGTACCACATTTCCTGAGGGCCTCACAGCCCTCAGAGGTTGGTTACTGTCGTTTACATATATGCCGAGTTTGCTTGTTTGGAGGAGACCTCTGCCGCAACAAACAAACAAACACAAAAACAAACACAAAAACAAACACAAAAACAAACACACACAAAAAACACACACAAAAACACACAAAAACAAACACACACACAAAAACAAACACACACACAAAAACAAACACACACACAAAAACAAACACACACACAAAAACACTCACTCACTCATACTCATCCCAGATGGTTAATATTGTCTCACTGAATGTCAAGGTGATGAATGTCCCAAATAAGTAGGGAACTATTTGTAATACCCATAAAGCCACGGACCTAGACGTAATTTGCCTAAAGGAAATCCACTACCTAAAAAAAAGACCAAGGAAGACTTACGCATAGATTACTCCATACAACCTTTCAATCTTCCGATCGCACTAAGCAACAGGGGGTAGCGATACTTATCAAATCAATGAACATTTATAAAGCGCATGGCTACCTCGGACGAGGTGTCCCGGTGCTAGCGCAGCAGACTACAGAGTTTGAGGCTTAAGCAACTATTCCCCTTGCTTAAAGAGCCAGGTTTTCAGCGCCTTTCTGGAATCAGCATAGGTAAGTGGTGAGGAAGGCAATTCCAAAGTTTGGCGGTCCTAACCAAGAAAGACCTACCCTCTTGCCTTGCTTTTGAGAAACCAGGGACAGCAAGGTAACGCCGATGGTTAGATCTTAATGTCCGCACCTGGCGGTACAGGCCAAGCTGCTTCCTGAGGTAGCCAGGGCCATTACCCTGAGAGGCATGGAAGGCAAAGGTGAGGGCCTTGAATTCGATCCTCCTGGGTACCGGGAGCCAATCGAGTTGTTTAAGGAGAGGGAAATGTGCTAGCGCAGCAGGACCTTGCGGATAAGCCTAGCCACTGCTTTCCTCACCGTCTGCAGTCTTTTGACCAAGAACCCTGGCATTCCCAAGTAAAGACCGTTGGCCTAGTCAAGGTGGGAAGTCACCAGGGCATGAACCGTGATCCTCCTGCTTTCGTCCAGCAGGAAGCCAAGGAATTTCCTGATAGCTCTCATCTTACCGAAGCAGGCTGCCGGACTTGTGCCAAAAGGGCCAACTCCTTATCCCATCTGACTTCAAGGTTTTTGACCGAGTCCTTAGGGACGGGTGGGGAGCCAAGCTCCCCAAACCACAATAGGCCGGGGGGGTGGGATGCTTGATTTCAAAGAATAAGACCTCCTTCTTATCGGCATTCAGTTTCAAGCAGTTTTCATTCATCCATTCTGCAATGTCTTTCAGGCAGTCTTTAAAAGAATCAAAAGCTGCCGTACAGTGATCTTTGAAGGAGAACACTAGCTGGGTGTCATCCACGTACGAGACCACTTTGACCCCTCTTCTAGAAATGAGGGCTGCCAGCGAAGCCAGGTAGATAAAAAGCAGCAGGCTTAATGCAGAGCCCTGGGGCACTCCACATCGGAGTGATTTAGCTGAGGAGATGAAAGGGCGGAGAAAGACTTGCTGGCCACGGCCTTTAAGATATGAAGAAATCCACTCTAGTGCAGTCCCCTGTACTCCTATCTGTTTAACTCTGTCCAGCAAGATTGCATGCAACACAGTATCGAATGCCGCCGTAAGGTCCAATAACACAAACATGGCTGAAGAGCCGCCATCCACTGACAATCGAACGGAGTCTGCAACTTCGAGCAGCGCAGTTTCCGTGCTGTACCCTGCGCGGAAGCCATATTGGGAGTCGTGTATAAGATCATTGGCTTCCACATAGTTGGTGAACCATCTTCTCTAGCACCTTAGCCGGTGCCGATAGTAGGGAGATAGGCCTGAAGTTGCTAAGTACTTTCGGGTCGGCGTTGGATTTCTTCAGAAGAGGTAAACAAATAAGCATGTTTCCATGAGGCTGCGAAGATTCCAGTCCTAAGTGAAGCATATCAAATGTGATTAAAGACCGGATTAAGCCACTAGGCCAACAGCCTGAACTGCTGCGCCGAGCAGGGATCCCCTGGCAAACCTGATTTACATTTGCAAAGTTCAGCCAGACACACCTCTGCAGAAATCAGAGGAAATGCCGCAAAAACATGCGAGTTATTGGGAGGGCCTTGGGCGTCTCCATTACTCTGGGCTCTGTAACACGGGAAAAAGAGGAGTAGAGCTGCATTATCTTCTCTTCGAAAAAATCCTTATAGAACAAGACTTTCCCTTTTCTGCACATGAATCTAAAATGGACAAAGAGGGAAGATTTCGGACCATAACCAGTTCCCTACGCAACCACCTAATCGTAGTAGCCACGGTTTATGTCCCCAACACAGCACAAGGTGCTTACCTTGTGCACTTTCTCCAAGACTTGACAGGGGTGGCGAGCGTAGTGGTTATCTTGACTGGGGATTTTTATATAGTCTGGGACTCCCGAAACTATAAAGAGGGGGCGATGTGAGGTAGACGGGCGCTTTCTCTAAAAGACTGACAAGATCCCTTGCCGACATCAGCCTTCAAGATGCCTGGAGGAAACATCACTCACTAGATACTGAATACACCTTTTCCCCACATGGTCAATGGGATACCCTCTCGCATAGACTATATTTAGGTCAACAAAGCTCTTTTGCCAAAGATCATTACTGCAGATATTAGTGTTATAGAAGTGCCAGACCATGGTCCTGTCTCAGAGCAGTTAGACATGGGTCTATTGAATGCCGGCACCTCCATCCCCCTCTACTAAAGGATCCAATTATCGAAGAGGAAATGGTCAGCATCCAGAATACTTTACACACAACGAGGGGGATGAGGTGTTGATGAGAAGGGTTTGGGATGCTGTTAAGGTGGTACTCAGAGGCAGATTTGTGTAGCAGCTAATTTAGATCATTTTCATAGGCTAGAGACGCAACAGCTTGAGAAGGAAATTCGGGACCTTAAATTAGCACAAGCCCGTAAACCTACACCTCAAATTACATGTAAGCTGTTGGCAGCCAGAGGCGAACTACATATACACTATCTCAATAGGGTAAAGGTAGCCCTATTACGCTTAAGAGAACCGGTTTATGTTGCAGGAGATAAAGTGGGCATTCACTGGTCAGGGTGCTCAGAGGTAGGCGGGAAAGACTATATTAAGCAAATGTTGGCTGACACCGGCGATAAGCTTATTAAAGATGAAAATAAACTCAAATTCCAACGCTTTTATGCTAACCTGTACTCTTGATCAGTCGCTCCCTGAATCGGCAAGTGACGTTCCTTGAAAGGGTGCGGGTCTCCAAGCTAACAGCACTTTAAAAAGAAGCACTAGAACAGCTTATACAGTTAGACGGAATATTGAAACTCAACAAGGCTTCCAACATGACTGTGAATGGCTTTGCTTTTGTGAGTTGTGCACTGCTTCCAGACAGTGAGACAAAGGAAGTCTAGGTGTGAGGGGAGTGGATTTTCTTGACAAGATGGCTAGGGAGGAGTTGTGCCCAGCGCTGATTATATTTCAAAGGTCCATGCCTGCAGCACAAACATAGGAACCTGGCCCGACCTTCCCATTGTCACGCCAGACAGTGTGGAGCAATACCCAGGGGATGGACTGACCAGAACCAGTCTTGGGGACAGTCCACGGAATTCTCCACAGAAAGGCTGGCACCAAGTATAAATGTGGCATTATCTTCAGAACCTCTCATCAGAACACTTCTGGACCTTACGGAAGATTCAAAAGGCTGCCATGCTGCAGGAGGGACTGCCTTGCTGCCCGGAGAAGGATGAATGGACTTGTTTGGCTTGATTCCAGGCTACCCAGTGTGACTCTAAGGCTCAGTTGGCTGACCTCCTGTGTGAGTTACAGGGATACAACAAGCTTCCAGAGGACTGCCCCTCAATTGTCCAGCACAACTGCTGGCCTCTGCCGGAGTTGAGTCCGCATCACCATGAGGAGCCCCCAGGTGCTGGTATCAGTGTGATCTCCTCCTCAAGAAAAAATAGAAATCCTGAAGTTTGGGCTCCTCGCGGCTACAAAGTGACCTCTCTGCATGAAGAATCAACGGCGAACACGAAGCTCCAGCAGGATCGGTCCTTTGTGCCTACCACGCAGCTGTTCGCAACACGAGATCTGCACTTTGCACCAACAGCGACCGAGGGCGACGATCAACCAATGCAAAGTTCAAGCAATGACTGGCTCTTCGCACTACAGCAGTGACCTACTCCTCATACAGACAATCTTCTCCTTGAGACCCCCTCCAACTTGAACAGACTCTTAGCGCCGGAATTGAGAATGTAACTTCAACAGGAGCAAACTGGTCCCTGTATTCGACCCATATTCCATTGCGGTTGGTCCGATCGTGTGTCTTTTCCCATGTCTAGAGTGACCAGATAACCACGAGAGCGCTTTCAGCTAGATCATCCCTCCATTGATTTCCTGCATCTTGTTGCCGCTTTAAGAAAGGAACACTCTAAAGCACACATCTGAGCTACCTAAAAGCTGAAGTTAAATAACCCGTCTCTGCACTTCCGAAAAGCAAGACACTTTAAAATTGGCTTCAAATAGAGGGCAAAAAAAAACAGTGTAAAATTTACAGAAAATCAAAATGCAGCAGAATTTGAGCAGATGACCAATGATGAGGACAGGCCAAAGCACCCGCTCCAGGTTCGAAAGAATCATCCCAGAAGCTAAAGACTTGCCACACCGTGGCAGCCCTAAATAGGAACAAGAGCAATTGCTCCCTTTGTGAACGGGTTAAAGATTGATAAATCGCCGGTACCTCAGGCTTGCTGAGCGCAATGTACTTCCTGACTGAACTTTTGTTAGACTCAAAGCACAGTCTATTCTAATAACAAAAATAGTAGAATCTAGCTTTAACCACCTTCTTGTCAGACTTTAATAAAAATGCTTGGTGCATAGAACATACCGGACAGACTTAACTCACAAAATTATTCAGAAACAAATGTTAACCAGGGAATAGAACGGCCTCTATCTAGTTTGAGACAATCTAGTATGAGGTCTCAGCATTAGTTCAAACGTGGACTCAAAGCACGAGTGGGGCCGGTTTAATTTTGTGTGAGATAAAAATTAGGTTTAGCTCAGAGTGGATAATAAAATGGGAGCTGGTGAAAGAAAATAAAAAAAGACCTTCCGGTTGACCTTACTGACCTCAATCTGAAATCCATACTCTCATACCCCTTCACCTTCTGCCCACACTCTCCTCTTCTTTTTCTACCAACTATCAAGCCCCACACAGTATCCCTTATGCCATCCTCACCACAACTTTTTACTCTGCAGGCACACACTGAAGAGTACATAAATACAAACAACCCAAGAGCAATTACATTAAGAGGAACTGAAGGACCTGGGAGTTTATGACTTTCCAAGTGATGTCTTGCAACTTTCAAGTTACTAAATGGCATATATCTTATATATATATATATATATATATATATATATATATATATATATATATATATTCACTGAAAAAACCATAGGTTTTAGGGACAGTTATAGTTAGTTGGACATTGCACTCGTACAAAACCCGTGAAATTCCCCCGTTATAGTTAGTCCAGCTAACTATAACTCGCGCCCCGCAATGCACTGCTGATGACGTCACATATTACATCACTCATGACATGGTCAGTGACATCACTGATGACATCACTGATGACATCTCAAATGACATCACTGATGACATCATCCAGTGACTGTTTCTCTAAAGTTTAAATATTTTTAATATATATATGAAAAGACGTATTGAAGAATGAGTGGGTGTGTAAGTGTCTGTATGGATGATTTAGTAGGTGCGTGACTGACTGTATAAGTGAGTGATTTAACGTATCTTACTGAATGCATGGGTTAGTGACTAAACTGGGTGAATGTCTGTATCCGTCTGTCTGTTTCTGTGTAAGTGGCTGCATGTGTTTGTGAATAGCTACATGAGTGTCTATTTGAGTTATTGAATGCTTGTGTGAGTATCTGTATGGGTGCCTGAGTGTTTGTGTGGGAGGGGTGTGTGCGACTCTGTGCATAGATGTGTGAGTGGGTGATTCACTGGGTGGATGGTTTCAAGAGTGCATCTGTGATAGACTGTATGGGTGGGTAAGTGTGTGTAAGAGTGTGTTAGTGAGTGAATGTATGTCCCAGTGGTACATGTGTGAGTAACTACATATGTGAAAGGCAGTATATATGTGTGTTGGAGTATATAAATAGCTATAAGCGAGAGTGACTGATTGTGATAGTGGCTGTATGGATGAGTGTGTGCTTGTATCAGTGATTGTATAAGAGCGTAAGAATGTGCTAGTATTTGTATGAGTAAGTGAGCTGGTGTGTGTATAACTGTATAGGTGAGTAAATGGTAGTGTGTTTAATTATTTGCATGACTGACTAGGTGTGTGAGTACCTCTATGGATGAGTGGCGGTGTTTGAGTGTCTATATAGGAGTATGAGTGCATATGATAGTCCTGTACTGAGTGACCATAAGTATGAGTGACTGTACGGGTGAGTGAGTGGATGTGTGCGTAGACCTAAGAAACAGTGTGTGGGTATGTAGTTATTGGTGTTGGAGTGTCTATGGTTTTGCGAATGGCATTCTGTAATTTAGAGTGGGTGTATCAAAGGTTATATTAGGGTGTGAGAAGATGCATGAAATTATCACATGGATGATGTCATCAGTGATGTCATCAGTGATGTCATTTGAGATGTCATCAGTGATGTAATCAGTGATGTCATCAGTGATGTCACCGACCATGTCATGAGTGATGTAATATGTGACGTCATCAGCAGTGCATTGCGGGGGCGCGAGTTATTGTTAGCTGGACTAACTATAACGGGGGAATTTCACGGGTTTTGTACGAGTGCAATGTCCAACTAACTAGAACTGTCCCTAAAACCTATGGTTTTTTCAGTGAATTTCAAAGGTTTTTAAATGCTAATTTGTAACTATAACGTCCCTGAAACCTATGGTTTTTTCAGTGAATTTCAAAGGTTTTTTAAATGCTAATTTGTAACTATAACATGTCTGAAACCTACGGTTTTTTCAGTGAATTTCAAAGGTTTTGTAAATGACAATTTTTAAATGTATTAATTGTTATATAAATTTTTTTAATACTGATTTACTACATTTTTAGAAACAATTTTATATAACATATTTTATTTTTTAAATTACATTGTAATTACATTATACATTACATTACAAAAAATACTTTCTCAGAATGAATTACTTTAGTTTAAATACTTTGCACATAGGCAATAGACTTTTAAGTACAGTAGTTACAGTTGTTGCAATGGGCAACACATTTTCAAACACAATGCAACATTCAGCTCAATGTGAATTTCTAGTTAAATGCAATTAGTTACTTTATGGATTACTTTTCTAACCACAGGACTGGATCCTAGATTCAGTCCTGGCACATCTCCTGTAAACAGTTGAGTAAAAGCGTTTTGGTTACACTCGTGATTTTTAAGGAATATTATTGTATTTTAAAAGTTGACACTTAGAAACTTTTTCTCATAGAATGACCAATGTTATCCTATGGAAGGAAATTCACTTAGGAGGTAAAAACTGTTATCGTTACTTTTTGTTACTCAGTGTTGGATCCTGGTTCCAGCACTGGTGCATCTCCTGTAAACAGTTGAAAGAATGCGTTTAAGTCATACAGGCGATTTTTAAGGAATATTTGTAGTTTGTGAAAATCGACACTTTGAAACTTTTCTGCTGAAAACCAGACAATGGATTCCTATGGAAGAAAATATAAGTTACTGGTAAGTACGGTTAAAATTACTTTTCAGGGTCAGTGCTGGGCTAAAAGATGCAGCACTGGGTTCTCTCCTGATAACAGGTGAGTAAATTGGAATTCGTACTTTGGTTGATTTTAGAGGAATATTATAAAGTTCCAAAACTCCACACTTAGAAGAATTTCCAAGTGAAACCAGTCAATGTTAGCCTATGAAGGAAATTCAAGTTACCGGTAAGTACGGTTAAAATTACTTTTGAGGATCAGTACTGGGCTGAAAGATGCAGCACTGAGGTCTCTCCTGATAACAGGTGAGTAAATCGGAATTCGTATTTCGGCTGATTTTAGAGGAATATTTTAAAGTTCCAAAACTCCACACTTAGAAGAATTTCCAAGTGAAACCAGTCAATGTTAGCCTATGGAAGGAAATTCAAGTTACTGGTAAGTACGGTTAAAATTACTTTTCAGGACCAGTACTGGGCTGAAAGATGCAGCACTGAGGTCTCTCCTTATAACAGGTGAGTAAATCGGAATTCGTATTTCGGATGATTTTAGAAGAATATTTGCACAATGGTGAAGGGAGGGGGCGGGGCCTGAGGTGACATCTGTGCAAACGCGCCCCGTGGTGCGTTTTAAGTTGGGGGATTAAGTCCCCTTGAATCCTGAGGGTCCCTAGGGGCCAACTAGCCCACCAGGAACCTCCAATATGCGCCAGGGGCTGCGTTGCAGAGACGTGTAGAGAGGCCACACCCCTTTACACCTCTCTGCAACGCAGCTCTGTGGCGCTTTCTGGATGTACCTGTTGGGCTAGTTGGCCCCAGGGACACTCAGGATTGAAGGGGATTTAATTCCCCATCTTAAAACGCGCCACGGGGCCTGTTTGCACACATGTCACCTGAAGCCCCGCCCTCTCCTTCACCACTGTGCAACCGCCCGTGGCGCGTTTTGAGTTGGGATTAAGTCCCCTTGAATCCTGAGGGTCCCCGGAGTCCAACTAGCCCACCATATACCTCCAAAGCGCCACAGAGCTGCGTTGCAGAGAGGTGTAAAAAGGGGCGTGGCCTCTGTACACCTCTCTGCAAGGCAGCCCCTGGCGCATACTGGAGGTTCCTGGTGGGCTAGTTGGTCCGTAGGGACCCTCATGATTCAAGGGGACTTAATCCCCAACTTAAAACGCACCACGGGGCGCGTTTGCACAGATGTCACCTCAGGCCCCGCCCCTCCCTTCACCATTGTGCAAATATTCCTCTAAAATCAGCCGAAATACGAATTCCGATTTACTCAACTGCTATCAGGAGAGACCTCAGTGCTGCATCTTTCAGCCCAGTACTGATCCTCAAAAGTAATTTTAACCGTACTTACCAGTAACTTGAATTTCCTTCCATAGGATATCATTGACTGCTTTTTGCTGAAAAAGTTTCTAAGTGTGGAGTTTTGGAACTTTAAAATATTCCTCTAAAATCAGCCGAAATACGAATTCCGATTTACTCACCTGTTATCAGGAGAGACCTCAGTGCTGCATCTTTCAGCCCAGTACTGATCCTCAAAACTAATTTTAACCGTACTTACCGGTAACTTGAATTTCCTTCATAGGCTAACATTGACTGGTTTCACTTGGAAATTCTTCTAAGTGTGGAGTTTTGGAACTTTAAAATATTCCTCTAAAATCAGCCGAAATACGAATTCCGATTTACTCAACTGCTATCAGGAGAGACCTCAGTGCTGCATCTTTCAGCCCAGTACTGGTCCTGAAAAGTAATTTTAACCGTACTTACCGGTAACTTGAATTTCCTTCATAGGCTAACATTGACTGGTTTCACTTGGAAATTCTTCTAAGTGTGGAGTTTTGGAACTTCAAAATATTCCTCTAAAATCAGCCGAAATACGAATTCCGATTTACTCACCTGTTATCAGGAGAGACCTCAGTGCTGCATCTTTCAGCCCAGTACTGATCCTCAAAAGTAATTTTAACCGTACTTACCAGTAACTTGAATTTCCTTCCATAGGATATCATTGCCTGCTTTTTGCTGAAAATGTTTCTAAGTGTTGATTTTTGAAACATACAAATATTCCTCTAAAATCAGCCGAAATACGAATTCCGATTTACTCACCTGTTATAAGGAGAGACCTCAGTGCTGTATCTTTCAGCCCAGTACTGGTCCTGAAAAGTAATTTTAACCGTACTTACCAGTAACTTATATTTTCTTCCATAGGAATCCATTGTCTGGTTTTCAGCAGAAAAGTTTCAAAGTGTCGATTTTCACAAACTACAAATATTCCTTAAAAATCGCCTGTATGACCTTAAACGCATTCTTTCAACTGTTTACAGGAGATGCACCAGTGCTGGATCCAGGATCCAACACTGAGTAAGAAAAAGTAACGATAACAGTTTTTACCTGCTAAGTGAATTTCCTTCCATAGGATAACATTGGTGATTCTATGAGAAAAAGTTTCTAAGTGTCAACTTTTAAAATACAATAATATTCCTTAAAAATCACGACTGTAACCAAAACGCTTTTACTCAACTGTTTACAGGAGATGTACCAGGACTGAATCTAGGATCCAGTCCTGTGGTTAGAAAAGTAATCCATAAAGTAACTAATTGCATTTAACTAGAAATTCACATTGAGCTGAATGTTGCATTGTGTTTGAAAATGTGTTGCCCATTGCAACAACTGTAACTACTGTACAAAAGTCTATTGCCTATGTGCAAAGTATTTAAACTAAAGTAATTCATTCTGAGAAAGTATTTTTTGTAATGTAATGTATAATGTAATTACAATGTAATTTAAAAAATAAAATATGTAAAAGAAATTGTTTCTAAAAATGTAGTAAATCAGTATGAAAAAAATTTATATAAAAATTAATACATTTAAAAATTGTCATTTAAAAAACCTTTGAAATTCACTGAAAAAAACGTAGGTTTCAGGCACGTTATAGTTACAAATTAGCATTTTAAAAACCTTTGAAATTCACTGAAAAAACCATAGGTTTCAGACACGTTATAGTTAGAAATTAGCATTTAAAAACCTTTGAAATTCACTGAAAAAACCAGAGGTTTTAGGGACAGTTATAGTTAGTTGGACATTGCACTCGTACAAAACCCGTGAAATTCCCCCGTTATAGTTAGTTCAGCTAACTATAACTCGCGCCCCGCAATGCACTGCTGATGACGTCACATATTACATCACTCATGACATGGTCAGTGACATCACTGATGACATCACTGATGACATCTCAAATGACATCACTGATGACATCATCCACGTGATAATCTGATGCAGCTCCTCACACCCTAATATAACCTTTGATACACCCAATCTAAATTACAGAGTGCCATTCGCAAAACCATAGACACTCCAACACCAATAACTACATACCCACTCACTGATTCTTAGGTCTACACACACACATCCACTCACTCACCCGTACAGTCACTCATACCTATGGTCACTCAGTACATGACTATCATATGCACTCATACTCCTATATAGACACTCACACACCGCCACTCATCCATAGAGGTACTCACACACCTAGTCAGTCATGCAAATAATTAAACACACTGCCATTTACTCACCTATACAGTTATACACACACCAGCTCACTTAATCATACAAATACTAGCACATTGTTACGCTCTTATACAATCACTGATACAAGCACACACTCATCCATACAGCCACTATCACAATCACTCACTCTCGCTTATAGCGATTTATATACTCCAATACACATATATACTGCCTTTCACATATTTAGTTACTCACACATGTACCACTGGGACATACATTCACTCACTAACACACTCTTACACACACTTACCCACCCATACAGTCTATCACAGATGCACTCTTGAAACCATCCACCCAGTGAATCACCCACTCACACATCTATGCACAGTCGCACACACCCCATCCACACAAACACTCAGGCACCCATACAGATACTCATAGAACCAATAAATAACCCATATAGACACTCATGTAGCTATTCGCAAATCCATGCATCCACTTACACACCAACAGACGGATACAGACATTCACACAGTTTAGTCACTAACCCATGCATTCAGTAAGATACGTTTAATCACTCACTTGTAGAGTCAGTCACGCACGTACTAAATCATCTATTCAGACACTTATACACCCACTCATTCTTCAATACGCCTTTCCCTATATATATTAAACATATTTAAACTTTACAGAAACACACAGTCACTGGATGATGTCATCAGTGATGTCATCAGTGATGTCACTGACCATGTCATGAGTGATGTAATATGTGACGTCATCAGCAGTGCATTATGAGGCGCGAGTTATAGTTAGCTGAACTAACTATAACGGGGGAATTTCACGTGTTTTGTACGAGTGCAATGTCCAACTAACTATAACTGTCCCTAAAACCTCTGGTTTTTCAGTGAATATATATATATATTATATATATATATATATATATATATATATATATATATATATATATATGTCAATTTAAAAGTTTGATGCTGGGGTTGACGTTTATAAAGTGTACATATGGAACATGCAGGCCAAGGACTTTACAAACACTGATTTCGAAAATGAAAAGAGAAATGCTGGTAAGAGAAGCTGTTTTTCATATGGATGTGCACTGTGACGTCTAGAAAGGACCCGGTTCTATCAATGGCTCTACTATCAAAGCAAGTGGAATGGTGTAACCAGCAGAGGGCTCCTAGATATTATTCGATCAAGAACTTCTTTTCTTACCATAATCAAGAGTGCTTTATTTGTACAATAATGAGTGCTGGTGCCCATCGCAAGATGGACAACCTTGGTCCCCAGAGATAGTCCATGCCGCTGATCAAGTGGGTCCACGTTGGCAGACCCTGGGCTCCTACATAGAGTACACTGAGCACAACATAGTGCTGCTGTTTGGTGTTATTGATCTTAGAGGCCTGAGGCGGCCTAGCTGGAAGGGGGCCGCATACCAGTGATCTTTCTTGGTGACGTTGACGGGGTTCCCGTAGGGGCGGTGCTGAACCCAGAAGCCCCAGGTCTCGCTACACACACCTGCTGGGCTGAAGCTTTTGACTCAGCATACAGGGTGCTGGGAGAGACCCAAGACTGGCTGTGTCCTCCACTTGGCATTTCCATCATCCTGGAACTGGTTGTGTGCCCTCTGCTGGGCTTGGCCTCATCGTCACCTGCGGGGCCAACCACATCTACCTGCGCTTATTCTCAGGCAGCGGGGGCATTGGTGAGGCCCATGCGGCGATGCCTCCAGAAGACCCCGCTTCATTCCTCATCTAAGCACTACCCTCCCACACGTCACTGCCCTGCAAGAGAGGAGGCCTCCGTGCTCCACAGGGGACCCTGGACACAGGCACAAGAAGGCCACAGCCTGCACCAAGAAGGACCGCACTTTGAGGGACATGCTGTTCAAGCTGACTGGGGTCAGAGAGGGGGACGGGCCTTCCCACCCATACCCACGAACAACAGCTTGATGGAGAGGGTGCCGATAGCCCAGTGACCTGCACATTTCTGGAGGCCCTGTTCGCCTCCCTCAGGGAAGATCTGTAAATTGTGAAGAAGGATCTATCTCAAGACCTGAAGGAGGTCCGCTGTGAGTTGGTAGAGATGGGAGACTGGTGCTACACCCCAGAAGGCCACGAGACTGGTCGGGACGAGGATATTGAACAGATCCAGCAGGAAGTGATAGAACTCCGCGACCAGCAGATTGACTTACAGGTCCAAAACTGAGGATCTTGAAAATAGATTATGGCGAAATAACATACACATGTGGGGCCCCTACCAATGCGGAGGAGGTGGACATCGCGACCTACCTATACAAGGGCCCAGTTTCTTCAGATACTGGAGGAGGCGCCAGACAAGGAAATCCAGCTCGACAGGGTCCACAGAGTTGTCCCTCAACGACTGGAGAACTCCCGTCTAGCTGATATCCTGGTTTGAGTTCATGATTTTTAGCTGAAGGAACGGATCCTTCGTAAAGCCAGGGACTTGCAACCTTTCAAGTTCAGTGGTCACACGCTGATCCTCTACCAGGACCAGTTGGCACTCACTTTGTAGAAACTGAAGGCGTTCCACCCAGTCACAGCCCACCTTAACGAACAGGGAATATCCTACTCGTGGGAACATCCCTTACACAGAGTCTTCCTTTAGGAAGGGAAACTACACCAAATTCGGTCCCTGGCAGACTGAGGAGCCCTCTGGGGATGTCCAGCAGGCCAGCCCCTGGAAGCATACGGCCAGGAATCGCTCTAGACTGCAGGGGGCAGTATCTCTAGTATGGTTTGCTGGGGTGGGTGGGGGGACGGGACAGACGAGACAAGGGACTAGGCAGAGCTACGGACCCCTCTAACCACATGCCTCATGGGTCTATGCTAGGCATTCCCGGATCTTCATATTTATTGTTCTCGCGTTTGTTAATGTTGCTTTTTTTGGTTGTTGGGAAAGGAGTACATTCATTCTCAGACGGCACACTGCATATTGGGTGGGGTAACTAAGCACGACTCCCCTGATCCCTTGTGGCCCCAAAAGGCATGTAGAACCGCTGCTGCGACAACTGTTGGCTCTAGGGCAGTGACTGACACACACCACCCCCCCACCCCCCCCCCCCAACACACAAGCAGCTAAAAGTTAATATCGTAACCAAGCGTCATGCGATTCCCTCCTACCTACAACAATTCGGGCAGACCTGTGCATAATACAGGAGACGCACTTACTTCCTGGGGACTGCTGTAGACTTGGATCCCGGGCATTCCCACACCAGTACTTCTCATCTGCCAACACCAAAACAGCAGGGGTGGCTCTCCTAGTCTCATGCTCCTTCCCGGGAAAGTAGGGAACAAACTTGCAGTGATTAAGGAGCACTTTTTAGCGTTCAGAGTGCATGAAGGAGATCATTCCTTTATTGTGGGTTCCCTCTACGCGCCCGAGGGCCAGGAACCATTTCTTCATCAGGTGCTGGCGGAGGTAATGTCCCATCAGGATCGGAGGGTGCTCCTGGGTAGGGATTTGAATCTGGTGTTTTACAAAGAGCTAGACAGGAGCCGGGGGCTCGGTGGCTACGGGAACTGGGCCTCAGAGATCACTGGCGAGACCGCTACCCCAGACTACACTTTTTATTCCCACGGCCACAAGACTTGCTCTCGATCATTTTTTGGGGACCACAGAGATCCAGACTTTGCTTACGGATATTAAAATGTAACCCCGGTTTCCATGTGACCATGCCGCATTCTCTCAGGTCCTGGGTCTTTCGCCTTCACAGCGGACATTTCGGCCATGGCGAATGAGACACCCTCCTTCAGAGGTCTGCGGTTGAGGAACAGATCACCCAAGCAATCACAAACTACTTTGACCTAAACGATACCACTGATACTTCCATCTCCTTCCTCTGTGAGACGCTAAAAGCAGTGATTCGAGGTAAGCTAACAGTAATCTCTGCAACCGATAAGTTTCGGCGGCACAAGATGGAGAAGTTGTGTCAGCAAGTGCTGGAGCTGGAAAGGAAACACAAATGCACAGGTGCATCTTGCGTTTGGAGGCAGCTCACGGGATTGTATTGGGACATGGCTGAGTGCGCTCTGCTTAGACTTCGCCATTCCTTTCATGTGGAGGGGCGACAAGGTTGGGCACCTGCAGGATATCCGACTTCGTGCCCAAAGGCAGACTGCAGGGTTTGAGTCTCTATGGGCGCATGATAACCTTGAAATCATAGGGGATGCATCCATTGCATCCGCCTTCCACCAGTTTTCCGAGGACCTCTACACCCAGCAGACCTCCGATGGAGAGGGCCCAGACTCATACCTCAAGGGTGCCCACACCACGTGATTGACGACAGATCGACCAATCAGGAAAGAAAAGGTTCTAGTCAACCATTGCAAGATTGAAGCCTCTTAAATCGCCGGGAGACTGGATGGTATCCCGGCTCAGTTTTACAAGATGTTCTGCTCGATTCTGGCGCCCATTTTGACCAGACTGTCAAACGTGATCACCGGACCAGGTACGGTTCAGTCTTCCATACTGGAGGCATCTATAGTTGTCATTTCCAAATCCGGGAAAGATCCCCAGCAATGTGGGTCCTATAGACCAATTTCTCTCCTGAATTTAGACATCAAGCTTTTTACCTGGATTCTAGCATCCCGACTGAATCCACTCATGCCGGGGCTGATTGACCCAGACCAGGTAGGATTTGTTCCACACAGACAATGTAGTGACAATACCAAGTGAATCCTCCACCTGCTCGATAAAGCCAAATGCTCCAAACAGAAGATTATGCTGCTGGCCATAGAAGCGGAGAAAGCGTTTGACAGAGTACACTGACCGTACTTGGAGGCGACACTTGCTCACTTTGGCTTCGGGCCTTGATTTTGGTCCTGGACCCTCAGGAACTACAGTCAAACTAAAGAAAATGTACGGGTTAATGGCCAGACTTCATACCCATTTCCTATTTGTAATGGGATGAGGCAGGGGTGCCCACTCTTGCCTCTGCTATTTGCTCTATATATATGGAGCCCTTCCCCCAAAGGGTCCGGGACAATCCTCGCATTACGGGAATCATCTTTGGCGGGGAGATGCATACCCTTGCTCTCTATGCAGGCAATGTAACTGTTGTATTAGATGACTCTCTGGAGGCTCTCCCTGCCCTTTTGGATTAAATGGAGGCTTTCGGCAACGCAGCGGGCTTCCGGATAAATATACATAAGTCACATGCCCTCAACCTGTCGGTTCACCAGGAAACAGTGACTCTTCTTGCGCACCGGTATCCGATTCAATGCAAACCCACATCTATTCTAGATTTAGGAATACATCTCACCCAGACCATTCAAGAGACGTCCTCCTTTAATTATCAAGCGCTCCTCCAACACTTCAAAAGAGACCTGGCATAGTGGAAACTTTATCCCCTCTCCTGGCTAGGCTGGATAGCAGCAATAAAGATGACAGTGCTTCCAAAAATCCTCTTCCTTTCTCAGGCGCTACCGATTGATGCCCCCGCCGGCATGCTTCAGACCCTGCAGAGCGAACTGAACCGCTTTGCGTGGGCTGAGAAGCAGCCTCGGATGAGCCAGACATTGAGATATCAATCTCCACTGAAAAGGGTACTGGGGATTCCGATCCTCCTACAACATTACCAAGCAACACAACTCCGCTACATGATGGAGTGGTCCAGGGAGTAATCCAAAAAGTGATGGCTGTTTATAGACTGAGCAATTGCTGGTACCTCAGTTTGAAAAATCCCGTTCTTGACAGGTCAGCCGACGCCGTGGGGTCTTTATTCCTCACCAGTCACTAATGCAGTCTTGAGAGTGTGGGACCAAGTTGCATTGCGCAAGGGGCTTTACACGTTCCCCGCCCCACTGACCCCAATAGTGAACAATGCGGCCTTTGCCCCGGGCCTAGATCAAGTGGCATTTTGCCACTGGCAGTGCGGGCTGTCGCACTGTCAGACACTTCTTTGACGAAGAGGGCACACTCTCTTTTATGTTTAACTTTGTTTTATTGATTTTGTGGCAAGAAGCAGAGACAGTACAATTTCATGCACAACCACCACCCCGGCATAGCGCAAGAAAAGTACGTTGGGGCACAAGTGAACAAGGGTGTGGGAGGGCCCGGGCTCCCGCTGTGCAACCGTCTATCCACTCCCAAACAGCCAAGAGAGAATAACATGAGAAAAAGAAAAAAACAAAAAAACAAACAAGTCCTCCCCCCCCAAATAACCGGTGTGCCATAGCCTTGTCATCGTGGGTCGTCGTGTGTGTGTGTGTGAGGGCTGCTCGATGTCTAGTTTACCAGGGTGTCTTCTGGGGTCGGTATGTCAGTCAGCCGTAAAAGGCGAAGGTACTTCGGGCACGTAATTTCATTGAATTCCATCGCTAAGAGTGATAGAATGGGTTGCCAGATCGTGTGGAAGGTTGCCGTCGATTGCGTGAGCGTGGCTTGTATACGCTCCATGCCCACCGTGTACCACAATCTATGTAGCCAACCCGTGTGTGTAGGGCGAGTTTGTGTTCCCCACAGTGAGATGTGTTGAACGGCTGCTCCCATGGCCAGTCCCATCTGTCTCCCCCTGATTGACTTCAGTGGGAATGTGAGTGCGTTGGGCAACCCTAGGAGTGTATAGGCAGGGAATCGTGGAATTTCCGTGTCAAATTGTTTGTCTATGTCGTTGAGGACTGCTGTCCAATATCCTGTCACTTACTTGCACTCCCATAGCAGGTGGGTCAATGTGCCCTCCCCGTCACATCCCCTCCAACACGTGGGGCTGCGGTCAGGATTGCCCTGGTTTAACCTGACCGGTGTCAAATACCAGTATGTCGCGACTTTAACCGCTGTTTCCCTACTGGCAGTGTTCCTGGCCGTGTGATTGGCCCTGTAGTATATAGCTTGCCATTCCTTGTCGGAGAGGCGTCTCCCAAGTTCTTTTTCCCAGCGCTTCTGACCGGCCGAGGGACTCGAGGAGGGCGGAGGACAGAGCATCCTGTAGAGTTCCGTAATCAGCTTACGGTCTGACTCTTTGGTAAGTAGCCATTTTTCGTAGGTCGTAAGTTTTCTACCTACTAGAGGGCAAGTCTCCGGTTGTGTTAACCAATGCCGAATTTGGAAGTATTGGAATCGCTGCAGGGATTTGATGTCATATTGCTGTGATATCTCGGAGAACTGGAGGAACCCCTCAAGATCGAATAAATGGCCTGCCGACCTGCAATCAGATTCCCGCCACTGCCTGAAGGCCCTCTCTTCTAGCCCCGGTATAAATTCAGGATTATCAAACAAAGGCGTGAGCGGCGAAGGGAAAGTGGTGAGCCCCCCCCGGCCGCCACCGCGTCCCACACCCTCATCACCGAGCGAGTAATAGGATATTTTTTAAGGCCGACCGGCCTGTCGGATCGTTTCAGGAAGGGAATCTTCTTCTGAGTAGGGCAAGATGGCGGCTGAGTGAAATCCTCCGATACTCACCCCCGCATGTCTTCCGGAGATTTCCCGTGATTAAGTGATTCTTTTCCCAGGCGGCGCTGGCTATGCACGGAGACATCAACGGTTGGCCTCTGCTGAATGGATGGTGCAGAGGCTGCTGCAGATCAGCTATTCGACGGCCCTTGGCGAGGAGTGTGCAAGACGAGAGCTGGTACAGACGCTGGGAGTTTCTTGCGCGGCTCCTACTGACGGCGGCCGTTGCTAGCTGCATGAGTACTGACATAGGAGCGGCGCTGCTTAGCAACACAGACGCCGGAAAATACGGAGCACAGCGAGGAGAACAGATGGCGGCTCTTAGTGCTCGGAGTAAGACGCGCGCAACGGTGCAGGTGGCTACATCTGTACAACCCGAGCAGAACAAGAAAACAGACAAGGATCGGAAAAAACAAGAACTGTATTCTGGTAAGGACGGGAAACAAGTTACTAACAAAAATGTATTGTCAAAAGGTGCTGTAATTGGGGACCAGCACAAAAGACAGATTGCTATAACGAGCCTGTTTCCAACTAAAGGAGCAATCGAATTTGAAAAGGGGCGAGAGCATCTAAAGGACATAAGCGGTATAAGTGATATCCCAATTGGAACTATTACTGGTGTTGAACCATCCGTTATAGTCTGTTCTGGCTCCAACACCACCCCTGACATAATGACGGATAACAGTAACGGGCGGTTATCATGGGAGTCCAGCGCTGAGACAACCATATTGGCCACGCCTGAACAATCTTTAAAGGAACACCCAGGAGGGGTGGAAGTTCTAGTCAAAGGCAATACCCCAGATATAGCCCTCCTAGCTGCAACATCAAGCACAGTTAAAGAAATCTCAAATGGGCTAGATATGTCTAATGATAAGGACTTAACCCTCCCCATTCTTTCCACTGAAAAGGAAAAGGAAATACAGAGGAAAATACAGAGGGAAAATAACTATGAGATGGGTTCTTTGTCTCCAGATCCATTGGAAAATTTGTATTCGTTGAATGAGGAGTCGGGGAGTCAGAAAACTTAGCCTCAAGCTCAAGTAGTTTTGAGGTACGTGGTGAGGATACATCCACTAGCTATTGTAGTCAACCAGGAGGGGGAAAAAAAAGGTTACCCAGGAAAACTAAGAGACTATCGGATGGTAAAAGGGCTCATCAGAGACGGAAAGCGATAGAAGAATCGGGAGAACTAGGCTGGGATTACTCGGATACTCAGACACTATTAGGAACTGAGGTACCTGAGATTATGAAATCGCCTAGTGAACAATTAACAAGTTTGCCGGGACAGAAAGACTCGGCCTCACTTGGAGAACCATCCTTATCCCCGATTCTACAGTCTCTCAAATCATTTCAGGACGAAGTCAAGATGGAGAACCGACAAGCCCGACTAGCCTCTAAAAAGATACAGGACTCAATCAGAATAGTCGGGAAAACATGTACCGAGATTGTGGAAAGATTAAGTACGTTAGAAAATCGAACTGAACAGCTAGAGACCACGGTTGATACCTTGAAAAAAACAACAATGGCTCAAGAAAGTAGCCTGAAAGACGTAATGTGGAAGATGGAGGAAGCGGAAAATCGGCAACGCCGCAACAATCTAAGGTTATTAGGGATACCGGAGAACAGTGAGGGTGAGGACATCAGGAAATTCACAATTAATCTGCTAAATAATTCTCCCCCTGAATTGGCACAATGGAACTGGGATACAGAAATCCAGCGGGTGCATAGATTTCCTCTAAATATATCAAAACGACGTTCGAATGACCAACAATATCCTAGAGCAATCTTAATTTTCTTCGTAAATTTTCTTCTTCGACAATCTGTGTTTGAATTGGCGAGACCCGACAAGAAAAGGAATTGGGAAAACTTTTCGTACTTTGTCCGTCCAGACTTTGCTCATGCTACAGTGGAGAGGAGATGGCGACTAAGACAGATGATTGCGCCATTTCAGAAAGCGGGTGCTACCGTTTATCTACAAAACCCTGCTAAATAAAAAGTCAATTTCCAAGGACAGTATTCCTATTTTACATCTGAAATACAAGCGCAAAAAATGTTAGAGGAAATTACTACAGGGAAAAAAGCGCAAGGAGAATAATAACTAGAGACTGGATTGGAAATAAGGCTGCTATCCCTTATTGATTTGATATTTTGTAACCAATTTTTGATGTGCATTATATGTCCTTTTTCTCTCTTTTTTCTCATTAGTTCTGGTCAGTAACGGCCAGTAATAGTTAGTAATGGTCACTGATTTGGAGGCTGGGGGGGGGGTTTCTTTCTTTCTTCTTTTCAAAAAATTTTCCCTCGGGAAGTGTGATGGAAACTGGCTATTTGTTCTTGGGGATGTTGAGGGGGAGACAAAGAGGGGGGGAAAGGAAAAAAAGGGGGAGAAAGAGAAGGGAAGAGGAAAAGAAAAGAAAAGAAAACACTAAGAAGCGAGAGGGCGGCGGGGGGGGGGTGAGGATGAGACAAACGCCATCAAAACAGGCTCAGGACTGAGCCTGATTGCCCACATACTGGTGGGGGGTGGGGGGGGTAGTTCAGAAGCTCAGACCTGGGGTAACAATGATCTCTAATAATCTTAAGTCTAATGTAGAAGGAAGTAGTAAGGAGAGAAAATATCTAAATAGAATAAATACAGAGAAGACAAGTAAATATATATTAAGGATTGACAAATACCAGCATGGATAAATTAATAATTTTGACTATCAATATCTGTGGCCTTAATGACGAAAAGAAAAGGCAAAGAGTGGCTATCGGGTTACAACTGACTGGGGATAATATTCTTTGTATACAAGAAACACATAACACACACAATGCTGAGGCACACCCAGAAGTCCAAATGTTATTCAAATAATTTGTGTTAGTCCAAAGTATTTCAAAGGAAGTCCATAAATAAGCTCTCCTGTGTTTCTTGTAAATTCTTTATTCCATTTTCAAAAACACTGTTTCTCAACAAAAAGCAGTCGACACGTGTTTCGTCCAAACGGACTTTCTCAAGGCTAAATTCAATGGTAAGGGATTTCCAGAACTTGATAGAAAATCCTTTCTACAGTAAGGTCTGTTAGCTTCCGTTGTATAGCCGATTTACCTGTAACGGGAGAAATCAGTAGACCTCCACCGGCATTTAACGTGTATTCAACAGGTCTTGATAAGCCTGTATTCCAGTGCAAATCGCTCAGTTGTCCTTGCAAGGACAACTGAGCGATTTGCACTGGAATACAGGTTTATCAAGACCTGTTCGAATACACGTTAAATGCCGGTGGGGAGGTCTACTGATTTCTCCCGTTACAGGTAAATTCGGCTATACAACGGAAGCTAACAGACCTTACTGTAGAAAGGATTTTCTATCAAGTTCTGAAATCCCTTACCATTGAATTTAGCCTTGAGAAAGTCCGTTTGGACGAAACACGTGTCGGCTGCTTTTTGTTGAGAAACCGTGTTTTTGAAAATGGAATAAAGAATTTACAAGAAACACAGGAGAGCTTATTTATGGACTTCCTTTGAAATACTTTGGGCTAACACAAATTATTTGAATAACATTTGGACTTCTGGAGTGTGCCTCAGCATTGTGTGTGTTATGGTGTATAAACTTCGGATGGGCTGTTTGCTCGATCTAAAGTTTTGTATTTAGCTTCTCACCGGCGGAGAGGTTTTTTGCTTTGAGAGCACCACAAGTTACTTATTACTCTCTTCTTTTGATGGTATTTTCCGACAAATACAATGTGTTAGATGTGCATGTCGTTAGAGGCATTTCTGCTGCTTTTTGTGTAATATATACAAGAAACACATATCGAGGGATCTCAAATACATTTACTTAATAAACTGGGTTTTAAGGTGGTCACTGCTACAACACAAGGGGTAAGGACAAAGGGTGTAGCTATATTGGGGAAAGCGAGCAGGACACAATTCACTCGTTCTATGTCGGATAAAAATGGACGATGGGCTATTACTGAGTGTCAGCAAAACAATGGGGTTAAAATGACTGTTTGTACAATATATAGTAATATTAGTGATGACCCAGCAGTTTTAGATTATATATCGAATGAGCTCGTTCATTGGCCACTTCCAGTAATTATCTGCGGGGAATTCAATTTGAATTTACCTAGTAATTGGTCAGAGGATCTGTGTTTTCAGTATAAGGGTAGGAAGCCAAGAGTCTTTCAAGCTTTCAAAAACCTATGTCAAACTCACGGTTTGATAGACAGTTGGCAAGTGGCGCATCCGAAGGACCCAGGCTTCACTCATTACTCCTACCCACATGCACGACACGCAAGATTAGATTATTTTTTGGTTTCTAAAACATTAGCCGCTAGGTGCACTATTGAAATATTACCAAGGGTACTCTCTGACCATAACCCTCTTCTTTTAACCATTGAATGTGGGTCAACAAAGCACAATAGGAAAACATGGACGTTCGAGAGGGCATTATTAATAAATGAAAAATACTGTGATTCGATGCGACAGTGGATTCCTAGATTTATAGAAGAGAACATAGATAGTGCAACAATTGATATTGTTTGGGATGCCCTAAAGGCGGGTATTAGAGGTGAAACACTTCGATTTTCATTGAATGCTAATAAAAAAGCAAAACAAGATATGAAATCACTTCAGAATAACGTAGTTATCGCAGAAGAAGGTTTAATAAAAGCTATACAAGAGGGAAGGGACATTGAAAATGAACTTAGACAGATTGCGATTGCAAAAAATTGTATTATAGAAGTATTAATGGTAAGAGCTATCGATAAAGCTACAATATATAAGGAAAATGTATATGAATTAAATGAACAGGTGGGACATCAGCTGGCGGTACGAACCAGAGAACAAAGTACTGCTAATTTTATTAAGGATATCCGGGATCCAGAAGCTGGGTTAAAAACAGATGATGAAGCAATCAGAACTGCATTTCAAAAATATTATCAGGAGTTGTATAAGGAGACCAATATACCACAGGAATCAATTAAGGTATATATCGATCAGGATAGATTTGTTAGATTAGAAAGTAATGACATAGAAAGTATGGATGTTATTCCGCAATGGGAAGAAATTCTCTTGCATTAAATAGCCTAGCTCCAGGTAAAGCGGCTGGAATGGATGGGATTCCCGTTGAATTTTACGTCAAATTTTCGCCACAAATAAAAAATATACTGGTTGAGCTGGTCGCACATATATTTCAGGGGGGACGACCTCCGGGATCTTGGTCCATGGCCAAAATTGTGGTTTTTTTGAAAAAACATAAAGATTCTACGGAACTCGGGTCGTACCGCCCTATCACATTAATAACTGGTGATTCTAAAATCTATTCCAAGTTAGTGGCTACACGATTAGCCCAGAATATACATAAAATTGTATCGGTACGGCAGCATGGGTTCATTCCCGGCAGGGCGACTCACCGATCATATTCAGAGGGTAATCTCACTGTTTGACTGGTCTGAGATAGCAGGAGACCCTATGGCACTTATATTATTAGACGCCGAAAAGGCTTTTGATAGGGTCTCCTGGAAATATCTCTAGGCAGTCATGGCAAGGTATGGTATAGGGGAACCCTTCATCAAAGCAGTACAGATGCTGTATTGGGATCCATCCGCTGTTATCATGGTGAACGGAGCAACATCAGAACCATTCCCTATCACCAGAGGGACAAGGCAAGGGTGCCCGTGGTCGCCTCTTTTATTCGCCTTATACATCGATCTATTTATCCGGAGATTGGATAACAATGTATTGATCCCACCTGTTTGGATAAGAGACCAAGCCACAAAAATACTTGCATACGCAGATGATATCGCGTTGGTCACTAGTGACACAGAGAATGCAATCGGGGTGATTGAAGAAGAAGCTAGGATCTTCGGTGAGATATCCGGTTACAAATTAAATCAAAGCAAAACTCAAATTATTCTTAATAGCAAAATCGAGATGACCGATATCCGAGTAACAGAGAAAGCTATATATCTTGGCGTTAGCATAACCGCCAAAATAGGGAATTTAGTTAATGATAAACTTGTTCCACTAATGCAACGTACAAAAAAGATATGATTCGCTGTAATAATCTCCATCTATCTATCGGCGGTCGGTGCAACTTGATTAAAATGCTTTTTTGCCTAGATTTTTATATTTTTTTAGATCAATCTGTCTGGAATTCCCACCACAATTATTTAAAGACATGGCTAGTATGTTCTCTAGATTTTTATGGGGGTATAGGAAACCGCGAAGAGCACTACGAACTATTACTTTACCTAAAGACAGAGGGGGAATGGCATTGCCCAATTTTAAATTATATTATTGGGCTACCATACTGAAATACTGCATTAATTTATTATTTAAGACAGATGCCAGTAGTGCATTGAATATTCTAACACCGCAAGAGCTGTTATTAGGAAATGAATCTAGAGAATGTTTATGGCGCCATGTGAATGATAGTTACTTTAAAAAGTTAGATTTAAGTCTATATTCGGTATCTATAAGGCTTGGAATTTTACCCTTAAATTAGTGGGTATCGGACGATTATCTTACTATACCCCAATTTATAACAATAATAATCTTCCCGGGATTTTCAACGACATATGTATGGAAAGATGGATATCGAACGGGATTACACAACTTGGATGTTTTTATACGATTTCAGGACTAAAACCCTTTGGGGAATTACAATTGGAATATAATCTAGATCGGGATTTCTTTAAATTCCTTCAAATACGGGATTTTCTTATGAAGAAAGGAGGGGGGAACTTAAATTCCAAATAGCTCAGATAATGGAGAATTTGTCTAAAAAGACTGATATAAAAATTGGAGAAATTTACGAATCATTGAACATTTGTAATTCAGATGATTTGGACAAATACATAACGAAATGGCAGGCTAAACTTGGAGTCTCGGCTGAAACTGTTCACCACTCCTTCGTAAAATATCAGTCCTGTTTAATGTCTATCAAGTTACAGGCTCAATATTATAAAACCTTTTTTTCTTATACTATACTCCCTATAAAATTGCTAAATGGGGGACGGGGAAAGGAACCACATGTCCTAGATGTGTATTACCTGAAGCTGATAGTATACATATATTCGCTACTTGCACAGTATTAATAAAAGTATTGAATGATATTTCAGCCTTTTTATCTGAAGTATTTAACGTAAGAGTAGAAATTCTTATTGATGAGATTGTTAGGTGTATCTAATATCGACCTACCAAAATATATGCGGGGGCTGATATTTGTCGCTATGGCGGTCTTTAGATTATGTATTGCGTCAGCATGGCAGGACACAAACCCACCCGTTTTTCAACAATGGAGATCCCGATTACTGGCTACCTGTAGTTTGGAAGTTGCAATTTATAAATGAAAGGGGCGTGGTAAACGTAAAAAAGGACTGGCAATATGGGATCCGTTATTACAATGGTCACAAAGACAAATGGACAATACTTAATCAATCCATGTTAAATCTCTATTATAGACTGGAACTGTCTAGGTTTCTGTATTAAGCGAAATCCTTTTTTTTATGGCTTTCTTTGTGTTTTTTTTTCTCTTTTCTTTTTTTTTCAATATTAACGATGATATGCAATGAAATGAAATATTGTTTGTATTTGGTAATATTTGGCAAGTCTGAGCTTTGGGTGGGGTGGGCTATCTGTGGGGATATAAATGTAAAAATCTTTAAAAAAAAAAAAAAAGGAAAGGAATCTTCCAAAGCGATGTCCGTGCCATCGCTCTGTCTTGAAAGAGCCACCTTTTTTCTGATTCGGATCGGCTCCATTCCACCAGGTATCTTAATTGCGCCGCCTGGTAGTAGCGCTGTAAGTTTGGAATCCCCAATCCTCCCTCGTCGGGCTGTAGGTGAGATAGATCTCTACGCATCCTTGGTCTCTTCCCGGCCCATACAAATTGTTACCAAAGGGGATGATGGACGGAGCGTTAGAGCAAATCAAACACTCACCCCCAGTCAACTGATCTGGGTTTAATCCATCATCATTCTTTAGCTCACTCCACCACCCCAGTTCAGACATGGCCATATGCAAATCAGTCTGACCCTGTGCCTCATGGGAACAGTCCAGCCCGAACAAATTGTTGCACCGCCTCTTCCAGCCTACGTATAGTTCCCTGAGGCGGACCTACCGGAATGGTTTGAAAGATATAGAGGATTTTAGGTAGGATGGACATCTTTATCGCCGCAACTCGACCCAGTAGTGATAGGGGTTGTTTTTGCCATTTCTTCAAGTCACCCTGCACTTGGGAAGTGAGCTTCGTGTAGTTCAGGGCTACGGTCTGGTCGGTGGATGGGGTCAGGACTATCCCCAAGTATGGGATCGTGGCGTGGGGATGCAGGCTCCCGTACTCAGAAGATGCAGCGTGGAATGTGTGTGCATTGCGACCCAGGGGAAGGAGCATTGACTTCCCCCTATTCATTTTGAAGCCGGATACCCTCCCAATGGTCTCCAGTTCCTCAAGGAAGGCGGGCACTGATTGCTTAGGCTTATCCAGCGCTGCTAGGATATCGTCCGCGTACAGGCTAATTGTATGTTGTTCCCCTCCAAAGGAGATGCCGGTTATGTTGGGGTTGTCGCGGATCCTCTGCGCTAAAGGTTCTACGTAAAGCGCAAAGAGGAGGGGCGAAAGCGGGCAACCCTGCCTTGTGCCTCGCCGAATGTCAAAAGGCCGTGAGCCGGTGCCGTTAACTCGTATTGTTGCTTTTGGTGGATCATAGCAACTGGCAACCCATGCCCTGAAGCGGTCCCCTATTCCAAAATGTGCCAACGTTTTATCTAGGAAACCCCAGGCCACCCTGTCAAACGCCTGTTCAGCGTCTATTGACAGTAGCATGGCGTCCGACCCCAGGTAGTGAGCTTTGTCTATTAAGTGCATGAGGCGTTTAGTATCATCACTGCATTGTCTGCCCGGGATGAAACCCGATTGATCGGGCTCAATGATGCCCGGTAGACGTGGACCAAAGTCTAGCAGCGAAAACCTCTGTAAAGAGTTTAAGGTCTATGTTGAGTAATGAGATAAGCCTGTACGCGGCGCATTGAGTGGTGTCCTTACCTGGCTTAGGTAGTACGATAATGTCGGCCTCTAACATATCAGAAGGTATCGACCCGGGCCCCTGAAATGAGTTAAAAAGTCTCGGTAGGAGCGGGGCTAATAAAGGGCAGAAAGTTTTATAAAAACCGGCCGAGAAGCCATCCGGCCCAGGCGACTTCAAGGGTTTGAGGCAGGAGATCGCGCAGATCACCTCCTCTATCTTGATAGGCGCATCTAGCGAAGCGGCACCAGCGGCATTGAGGGGTGTCGTCGCTGCTCTACCTAGGTAAGCCTCTCCGTCGGTGTCAATAGACCGATCTTCACTGTAAAGCGATGCATAGAATTCTCTGCAGGCCTCGGCTATCTGGTCGTCGCTGCCCAGTTTCTCGCCTTGGGCGCTGTAAAGGGTTGTTATTTTAGACCGCTGAGCTCTAGCTCTGAGCGTACTTGCGAGGATACGTCCTGTTTTGTCGCCTCCTACGTAATATGTGTGCCGCAGCCTCAGGGCTGCATACTTGGCGCGATCGAGGTCTAGGCCAGCCAGTTGCGCCCTAGCAGCTTTAAAACTGCCTCCAGATCCTGGGGGCTCCTGTGCGGCTGTGCACCCTTTCCAGCTCGACCACCTTAGCGGTTAAGCATTCCCGTTTTTCTTGTCGCTCTTTGGTTTCCGCCGCCGAGATAGCCATCAGCTCCCCTCGTGCTACTGCCTTCAGTGCACCCCAAACCGCCGTCAGAGGTGTGCCCGGTTTATCGTTAAGTGCGAGATAATCAGCAATGCGTTGGTGCATCTGTTGGGTTACCCCCTTCTTCTGTAGTAATGCCTCCCTCAGACGCAACCTACCCCCCAATGTCTTAATCCGGGGGACCGCTATGGAAACCATCACTGCGTCGTGATCGGATATGGCAGCCGGAGTAATGTCCACCTCGTCTACCATAGTGTTGAGCTCCGAGGATCCTATAAAGTGGTCTAGTCTGGCGTAAGTGTGGTGCACATGTGAGTAGAATGTGTATTGTTTGCTCCGAGGGTGCGCCTCCCGCCACAAATCCAACAGACCCCTTTGAATCATCCAGTCCTTCCCCTCTGGGGTGATCGCTCCCGATGAGTCTGAGCGGTGACCTGATCTGTCTGCTTCCTGATCCATGACCAAATTGATGTCGCCTCCCACTAATGTGTGTCTATTTTGAGGGCTTAGGATCTCGGAGAGTGCGCCCTTGAGAAAAGGTTCTTGGCCCGCGTTGGGAACATATAGGGACCCCACGATCAGGGACATACCACCCACCCGTCTGTTATATGCCAGCAGCCTACCCTTGATTTCTGCTACTCTATCTCCCACCTGGCCATGAAAGTGCCGTGCAATTAGTATAGCTACCCCGGCTTTCTTGTCTGTGTTAGAGGAGTAGAACTGTTGAGGGAAGGCCCGGGACCTCATCCGATGCCAGTCTTTGGACAGTAAATGTGTTTTTTGTAAGAGACAGATTGAAGCGCCAGAGTTCTCTAGGTACGAAAGAATGGCGTGTCTTTTAATGGGGTTGTTGAGCCCACGCACGTTTAGGGTAATAACTTTCAGAGTGGCCCCCCCGTCATTCTGTCTGCATGACTGAGGATGCTGTTTTCAGAGGGGGACTGCCCCTACCTGGCGTCTCACTGGGACCCACCTCCTGTATGGCACCCCGGTTCCCTCCCCCCTCCCACTGCTCCCTGATCTCCCCCCCCCAGCCCCCTCCACCCACCCCAGACCAAAACGCTTGTATCTTTCTAACAACCAGTGTCCCTCCACCCCCCACCCTAACCCCAACTGAGCCACCCCAACAAGTTATCATAGTCCAAAGCCTGCTGTCCCGTACTGCAGGCCTGTGGTGAAGTTACCTGTATGAGCGTGCAACTCAAGCAACCCCGGCCCCCCGCCTCCCCCCCCCCCGGCCAGCTATTGGGCAGTGCGAATGTGTCCCCAACAGTATAACAATTCAGTCAAGAGGCGAAATGTCTCTAGCCACTGCATCGAGGGCCGGAGCACGTTCCTGTGACATGGTTACTTGGTCCGGTTTCAATTCCGCTGTGGGCGGGCGTCGTCGGCCCACTCGTTGCCATCCTCCTCTTAGTGGTTTTTGAGATCGATCCGGGGAGGCGTCCGGCTCCCGTTGTGCGAGGCCCAGCAGGGCGCAGGTCTCCTGGAGGGATCTTGTTTGATGCAGCACTCCATTCCACTTGAAAATCAGGGGGCAGGGGTGACCCCAGGAGTAGGGTATCCCTTTGTCTCTCAGGAACGAAGTGACTTCCCTGAAGGCTTCCCTTTTTTAAAGGGTGATCGCGGACAGGTCCTGGAAGAGTGCCACTGAGTGCCCTTGATGTTGAAGAGGTTGTTTCAACCTTGCTTCCCGTAGGATCCGCTCCTTCAGTGGAAAGTCGGGTAGGAAGGCCAGGATGTCCGGGGGAGGAGCAGGTGTGCGTCGCGCCAGGCCCACTCTGTGCGCTCGATCGATACGGATCGCGAAGTCTGAGCCCTCGCCGAGTATCTCCCTGAAGAGGTCCTGCAGGTATTGGGCGACGTCACCTCCCTCCGCTTTCAACGGGACACCTCGGACCCGAATGTTGTTGCGTCTCGATCTGTTCTCTAGGTCTTCTGCATGCGCTTGCAGGTCCACTTGTTGATCTTTAAGGCGGATGAGGTCTTGTTGGAGACGTTCAATTTCTTCGCTCCTCTCATGGTCTTCAACTGCTGCCACCCGTTCCCCCAGTTCATCTACGTCACGACGTATCTCTCTCACCTCTCCTGCCACCTCTTGTTTAAGCGTCTGAAAGTCCTCGCGCAGAGAGTTGAAGAGTGTCTCTAGGAAGGTTCGGGTGATCGGCATTTCCCCATCCCCGTGGTCCGCCCGCTGCTTCGGGGCGGAGGGGGACCCCCCCCCCCCCGTCTCCTTTGCTGGGGCCTTTGAGTAGCATGTTCGGCAGCGTGCTCTCCCCTTTCTTTCTTGTTGTGGACATGTTTGGATGCCTTGGCCTGGGTCGCTGTTTCCACCGATCGTCGGTACCCAGAGTGGGCAAGGATTTTGGGCCCTGGTCTATTGCGGCTAGTGTACTCGCCTCCCTCCAGGTTCACATGTCAGCTCCGTGCCACGATCTATCACGGACGTGCGTTCGCTCTTTGAGGAGGAGGGCTCGTAGAGATCCTGGGACTCCCCACGCCCCGACTCAGCGGGCAGCAGGTAGGTAGGTAGGTGTCGCTCCGCGGTGGGCGCGCGCACAAGCCGCCGGGTTGTGGCCTTCTCGAGTGGTTGGGGTCCGGCGGTTTCAGAGTCGACCCGTGAGGTGGGTGCTGTTGGAAGGTGACTATTGGGCCAGGCCTCGGCAGCATCCGCGACTTTTGTTGTTGCCTCTCCCCCGCCCTTCTGGACTCCTGTGATGTCCCCCTCAGCAGATGAGACCCTGCTCCCGCTGAGTCTTGCTGTCGTCGGTCTAGTCCGCCGCCAGTACGCCGTCCGTGCGCTTGGCAGCCCTGGTGTGGCCCCCTCTCACGGGCCGCTGACTCACGCTTCGCAGGGGGGCTCTTGCTCTTTTGGCTTCTGGGCGAATCTTCGGGGGCCCACCGACACCTCCCCCACTGGGGCCCAGGGGCCACCACAGGCGCCTCTGCGTTATGCTTCTTAGGGTGGGTTCGTGGCGAGGCTTCTGTTGGAGCGGAAATCGCCCGCCTTACTTCTGGACGCTGCACCAGTACCCGGCAGCACGGCCCTGGGTCTCCCGCACCGCCGGGCTCCCCGTTGCTATGGCTCCGTGTTGTGCTGGGCGTCCCCCCCACTGCGCTGGCCCCGGTCCGCCTCTTTGTCCTGGCGCTGCGCTGTCCGGGGGGGGTCGGAAGAGGGTGCCCCACGGCGCGCTAGTGCTCACCCGACTTCTGGTGTGTTCCGCTGGCCGCCAGTGCCGCTATGCAGGCCTTCGCTGATGTTCGGCCCTGCCCCTGCCACTGGACCAGGGCTGAGTGCTGGCGCTTTCAAAGGGCCTCGCCGGGGGGGACGGGGAAGGCCGCCGCCTTCGCACACTCCTAGGCCCAACAGCCTCGGCCTCGATTTCGTGCTGCCGCCGAGGAGATCCCCGCGGCCCTCCAGAGTATGAGGTGTGCCCCTCCGGGGGGGGGGCCCGCCGGTATGCCGCCTCTCGCCACCGCAGCCCCCCTACCGCATTCAGGGCGAAGAGCGGCAGGCTGCTGCAGGGGCGCTGGTGTCACCGCAGGTCGGGCGACCAGCCGGGCCGCGTCAGAGGCCGCTTCGAGCTGCCGCCATTTCGCAGGTCAGGCCCCGGGGGAGAGTTGGCGTCCGCTAGCGATGTGGGGCCACCAGTCTCGCTCCCAAGAAAGGCTCCGTGTCTCCCAATGTTCCTTGATCGAGCGTGTGCGGCCGTTGGGGATTATGCTGCATGATTTGGCTCGATGAAGGGGGTTCGGGACGAGGAGCCGCAAGGTCCCGCGTCTGTCTAGGTCGCCATCTTGGCCACCGGCACACTCTCTTTTGAGCATTTGGGGGATGACCATACGCTTCCGGAGTCAGAAAGGATGCAATACCTGCAGATCAGCCACTGGGTAATGCATCCAGAGGTGCATACTGGAGCACAGCGGCCCCTCACTGCTTTTGAAAAATGGTTCCTTATGAAAACTAATGACGAATGCCTCGTTATGGACCTATACGGCATTTTGCAACACACCCCCCTCAGCGGCTAAGACGCCGGGACAGAAACGCTGGGAATTTAAGTTGGGAAGGCTGCTCACAGCTAAGGAATGGGAAGAGGTGTACTACAGGGCATGCCATACGGAGGGTAATACAGCCAGTATTGAGACACCTACAAAAAAAAAAAAAAACACGCCAAGTACTTGTACATCTGCACAGGGGTAATCCCTCTCATAACGCTGATTGTTGAAGGCACTGTGGCTCCCCCAGGACATTGGTACATTTGGTCTGGGAATGCCCTAAACTCTCAATACTGGGAGGAAATCCTGAACGATATTGACAATCAACTACCCTGCTTTCCCACATGTCATCCTGGCACTACCCAATGTCCTTACCTTCCCGCTTGAATCCTGCAGGGGGCAAAAGTTCGGCTGGGCACTGGGGGCGGCCCCCCAAAACATACTCGCTCAATGGGGCATTGATGCACTACCAACTCACCTTGGGTGGCTTCGCCGGCTCTGGCATGTGCTGGGTATGGAGCAGCTCATCTTGGCCCTCACTGCTCAGGGAGCTTCCTTTAGGGAGCTCTGGGGCCCATACCTGGCTCTTCTTTCTAAGGAACTCCGGGAGTTGAGTCACCCTAAATACTCCTGCCGCTGGCTGATGTAGAGGACCCCACGCCGCCCACAAGGGACACCCATTGGAATCATTTTGTGCTCTATCGTACAGGAATTCTGGAGAGTACTCCCGGGGGAGGGGAGGTATTCTGTTATTCCATTGTTGTTTATATGATGTAATTTTGCTCCCCACTGTCATGCAAGATAATCTTGATAATAAAAAGATTTGTACCATAAACAGTGCTGGATCAATTGTGAATTTAGTTTCAGTATTTCAGGTACCAGTTCTTCTCTTCTAAAGGTTTAATTTCATAATGTATTTTTATTTGTGCTGTACTTTCTTAAATGAAATGAGTCATTATGACTATTTTCTTTAAAGTGCCTGCACAAGACCCATTGCATCCTCGGACCAATTTAGCAAAAAAACGACAAAAGCAGAAATTTCCAACTATCAAATGCACTTTTTGATGTTACCACAACAAAACACTTTTTGCAATCATATGAATGTCTACGAATGAAGCCCAACACTAGGAATCAATGCAGCATTATAAAAGCAAGCTACTTCTGCAAGTATCAAAATAGCCCCCTCAAACCAGAAAACAAAATGCCTTTTGATAAACATAATAGAAAAATCTAGAATCCCAGGTTTCTAGAGAAAAACACCAGTTCTGAACAAAACTCCTGGGATGTGTGTAATTTCTGGGCATTTTCTTCCATATCAGAGAAAGCTCTCAAGTTTCATCTGGAAGGAAGGCGGGGCCGAGTCGGTGTTTAGCACTTTACAAGGAAACAGAAAAACATTGGGTCAGATAATGAAGGAACATGTCTTAAGTATCAAAAAGTCATCAGGATCTAGGGAGTTGGAGGAAATTTTTTAAAGGTGTGAGATTACAGTGTTCAATGTAAAACCCTTTTTTTTTTTTTTTTTTTTTTTAAAGACCTCTTGCTAGTGCATTTACTTGCGATGCAAATACCGGTTCAAGGTTTTGGATCCGAATTGAACCTACCTATATGACTTTATTGTAACTGTGGTTTTTTCATCCAAGAGAGGGAACTGTTTGCAATACTTTTTAAATCATCTCTGTGCTAGACTGGACTGATTCATGTACTAAAACAAAATATAGTTTTGTTTTCTATGGAAACTGTTACCCCATCACTGTTCTGCAAATGTGGTCCAGGTGCATTGCGGCTACGGCGAAGACTGGAAAATATATTTTTAACATACCCTGCGCTTTTTCTTTAGCTGTTGAATGGATTCACTGTATGGTGGGACACAATCCTTTTTTTCAAAGTCTGGAGTTATAATGCTTCGCTTTAGGATCTAAAATGGAATTAAAAACTTGTATTTTATCAAATAAAACAACAACAAATACATCATTTTATATGTTAATTGATGCAAGGACAGTGATATTTATTTACCTAGGCGCAATCATTCAAACAAAATAATCAGATTTACCCAATAGCAACTCGCGAAATCGTACAGTTAACATGAATATATAGTGACATCAGGCTAAATTGGACCTGGAATGGACGTGAGGCACAGGATGCAATTCCTTTAACCTATTGTGTGCAATGGAAAATTACAGCTCCGGATTACTAGTCATGCCAAATATGACCGTTTTAATCAGAACACCAAACACATTTCTAGCTCACTTTTTCTAGCATTCCACAAAGAAATGCTTTACTTTATGTGGGGTTTGTCCGAAAAAAATATAGTATAGACTTATTTCCAAGTAACGTATTCACAACCAGCCTTTTAACTACCACACTCTTACCTCCTGGTTGTGCTTTTTCTCCTTTACTTTAAGTGAACTTGACTTTGGTGTTTGTTTCAATCCATCAAAACTGATGTATAAACCTCCAATGTCTTTGATATTGAGGCCAGTGTCTATGGCGGTTGACAGTACACTGCAAAAGAAAACATTGGGTAAAGTATTGTTGCAGACCACAGGCTTCTAAAACGTAACTTCTAAAGCTTCACTTTGAATACTCAACTGGGTTAAATTTCATGTTGAATGGCGAATTCTAGCATTTTTAAACCAATCCCAATCAGTTATGGGCATACCCAGATCCTGCTCCCATTTGTGTCTCAATGGAGTAAGTGGTAAGGTTATGTCCCCCCCCGGAGTGTGCCACAGAGATCCGAAACCAGTCTACAAGTGTTCTCAGGGGCACAGAAGAACTGGCAACCTCGGTGTGTCGTAGGTTCCGAGGCCAGTCCTCTCCAATGTTTCTTCACCGTCACGATCATCGTGCCATATAGTAGGAACTGCCATGCTGGTATGCCATACTCCTCTTGCGGGTCTTCAAAAGGAGAGTAATACCCCATCTCGGTATAGTGAGCCCAATGTTTCCATGCCTGCATCCAACCAACCAGTCCTGTAAGCGTCCTCTCTCAACCCCCCACGTGTATGTATTAACAGAGCTTGGAGTGGTAGCGTTGGGAAATATTGTGTGGTTGTCTGGGTCTTCTGCAGGGCTCGAAGCCAGCAGTGCCGAGCCACTTTCAGGTCATTCCTGCCTGTATCAGCTGCCCATCGAGGGTCTAGCATGAGGGTGCATGGCACACCGACTTTTGGCTGTTGGGGACATAATCAGCAGCGTGCTGTGCATTAAAAAGCAGGACATGTGATGTTAAATGTCCTAAATGTAAAAACCTCAAATTGCTGTTGTAGAAACGCCAGTAGCCCCTTTGGCGAGTACAAGGTTATCCACCGACAACTCAGCTGTGCTAACTTCTGAATGGGAATACTAAAGTTAGCACTTCAAGATATTAAAATAATTGTTGCATTAAACCCAACTTGATGCTCAAGTCGAATTTAATTTAACTTTTGCCTATATTGCAATTTAGAAAGTTGCCACTGTTGCCAAAATTTTTTACAGTGACCTTTTACGGTTGCTGGCTTCAAGAAGGCTTTCTTCCCTTCTGTGGTGGTTACCTCTCCCTGGCAGTTAAGTCAAACCGGGTGTGTGCCCAAAATGGTGAGCTTCAAAGACCAAGCCACCTTTGAAGGGCAAATGGTGGACACACGAGAGGGGCTGCTCTTTTGTTCTGGCAGACAGGTTGACGTCAGGAGCAGAGAGGGGGAAAACCGCTACCACACCAGTTTTCCCATGGGTGTGTAGCCCTTAGGTAGCCACACTTCTGGGGTGGGCTAGGGAGCTCCACACATATCGAGGGTGTCCTGACATCTGGGGAGTGGGGGAGTGCACTCTGGAATAGCGAGAAGCCACACTTCGCAGGAAGTCATCAGATGGAATGGGACCTGGTAGCTGATTGTCTAGTAGTCACCTCCTTCCTTCGAGAGCAAGTTCTGGGCACAAAAGTAGCAACCTAGCACCCAGACCACGCCTGCACTGGAGAATGAACCGAAGGGCGACTGCTCTGCTGTTCCCTGGACTCAGCAAAGAGAGGCTGCACCTAGACTGGACTGCTTCTTGGGCTAGAAAACGCATGACTGTGTCTGTGGTGACCTGCTCAAGGAAAAGTCATCCCCGAGCCTCCAACAGAAGAAGTTGGCTGACTTTCTGTTACAACTACAGCGGCACAAAAGCTGAAGTAGACTGCCTTGGTGAGTAGGTAGCCAATAATGTCTGACTGCAGAAGTGCAGCATGAGAGACCAAATCCCAACCCTCACAAGTTTCACCCGAGTCTACTGGGCCCTGGAGAGTCAAAGTGCAGTTTGGTCATCCGAGTCAGGAGTTATCAACAGTTAAAAGTAACTGCTGGGTTTGCTGTAACTGGAGACCAGTGGCAACTAGTTTTTAAGCTGGAGTTCAACCGGACTTTGTAGGCCATCGACCCCTGTGGCCAAAGTCACCCCACCGTGAACAGAGGAGTAGCCCTCGGAAGACCCCCGTCTCTAGATAAGCATCTTCAGCGCCCTGTAGCCTTTGCATTAGGACCACTCTATTGAAGTCTATGGTGGCTTGTCCACAGAACCTGGAACTGGACTATAGACTGACTGCAAGGTAATTATCCAAAGAAGCCTCATTGGCCTGCATGACTCGCTCCCTGACGGAAATGGTCGTAAAAAGTGGGCCTGAGTAGCAGCTTACAACTTTATAAAAGTTTTCCAAATCGAACTGTAACTATGTTAGTTACCAATGGTTGTCTCGTTTTGTTTGACAAGCAGTAATTTATTGTTTCTTTGAAAATTCAAATCTCCGGAAAACTTTGGTGGATTTTGTTCTAAAAATTCATAAAAAATAAAAACTATTTTTATAAATAGATGTCAGATTTAATTTGTGTTGTGTTTCCGTCATATTCAACTGTTTTGGTACTTCAAAATGCTTTACACTTGTTCATTTTACAAAGCCCGACTGCTCAAAGCCACAGCTACCCAGGGTTGAGCTAAGGTTCTGCAAAGCAGCGTGACCAGACCAAAGACAAGTTGGAGAGTTCATTACACAGTGAGGTCGCCACCACATTCAGTGTCTAAGTATATAAGTAGTGTATTCAGACTGTATTCCAGGGGCACCTTCAGCACGAGCAGGGGGTGGGGCGGGGGAAAGAGCACTGCCACTACCCACGGGCAGTCAGACCCAATCTGGTTTCCCTTTTCGCAAACCAATTTAACATCTCGCACGGCGCACCTTATTCACTCAGCATCTTGCAGTTATCACCCTGTCTCTTTTCAGTAACTCAAAAGATTTTATCACAACTAATCAACCCGCCCCTTTCATCAAGAATCAAACCCTAAAGTTTCAGAAATAAGCCTACTCTTTTTTTTTTTTTTTTAACAGTTGTTTTTGGATGGGTGCGGATATTCAAAATATATGTATTTATTACTAAACACACCCCTCTAGTCTCTTTATGAGGCTAGAGTTCGAAGTACATAGGTTATAAGATTTTCAATCACAGTAGTAGCACAAATACACGTTTGGGCCCTAGGGGCGTACCAAACCATATACCAATAAAGTGGTATGCGAACCACGACTGAACTAGACACTAGGCCTAGAGCCTCTAGAAGTGCTTGGACCACAAGGAACCACCCAAGGTAGTGACACAGGGGACCCACGGGAGACGCGTGCAGTGTAAATACACAACCGCGATACGCCGTTAACTTCTATGGAGAAAGTCGGGATCGGGAAAATAGAGGAAAGGGACACTTAGAAGAGGACTAGGACAAAACCCTTTGAGATCTAGGACTTTGAAGAGTCTCTACCCACGGGAGCACCGGAGTACTCGTGTTACCTCACCCAGGGAAGCCGGGTGCATAGGTGCCTTTCGGGGTCGGGTTTCGTCGTCGTTTCGTATGGCGATCTGCTGCAAAGTGCTGCTGGCGACCAGGAGAAAAGTGTCCGGGTGGATCCAAGAGTGGATCGGAGTTCTGAAGAACCTGAAAGCAGAGGGGACAGAGTCTGGGTCACTAGCCAGTGACCAGGAAGGCGATGGACAGATGCCCACCGATGTCGAGTGCTTCAGGTGCGGTGACGGTCGTCTTGACTCTTCAGCCACGAGGTACGGGAGGCGTTGTCGGCGACCAGGAGCAGGATTCGGGCTGTTGCTCGATGTCTGTCGAGTGCTGAGGTGTCGGCGACCGGATTGGACCCAACAAGCCTTGGCAACGGCAAGTCTCGAGTAAGATGTAGATCGTCGATGATGCAGACCAGCAAGGTCTGGGGAACTCACCCAGCGAGGGTAAGTGAGGGCAGGCCTGGAGCAACCAGGATGCCAAGTAAAGAAAAGATTGGCCTTCGTTAAGGGCTACTAGCCAACGGGCTAGCGACCGCGAAGGAGCCTCGTGACGCCGCACGTGGAGCTGGCTTACAGGACACTCGTGGAGTGGGGGCCAGTGATCTTCGGTGCAGGTGTTGCTGGAGGCTAGGGCTACTCGGAGCCCAAAGCACGACTTCTTGGGAGACCCAGAAGATGGTGCACTTGCAAGTGTGCTCGGTGTCCAGGGGTCACGGTCTCAAGTCACCCACGATAGCCACGGGCCTCAGCTTTGCTGGGGGCTCAGGGTAGCCTCGGGGAAGTCTGAGAATCCACCTCTGGTGATGCGATGGCTTCGGCGTCCGACGGGAGCTTCAGTAATGCGAACCGGACAGATGCTTCTTTGGTGCCTGCCAAGCAGGGGAGTCACTCCTTGACCCCAAGGGAGATTCTTCAGTCCTCTAAGCTTGTCGTAGAGCGTCGAAGGTCCAGGATTCCGTGTCAGAGTTTCGTCCAGGTATAATCTAAAGTCCTAAGGACTGGGTTCCTACCTTTATTCTAAAAATAGGGGATGGACTACTCTGTGGCCCCACCTATGGGTGGGTCAGGGCAGAGGGGTGGCTACACCCCTTTCCCTTTGTCCAGTTCGCGCCAAAGCAGGGGCTGCGAGCCCCTGATCCGGTTTGAACTGGGGTATGCACAGGGACACCAAATGTGCCCCCAGTGCAGGACTTCAAAGCACCCGAAAGTGCTCCCGCCCAGCCCCAATACACATTGTCCTGTCTGGGGAGGTGGTCACACCTCCCTGGGACAGGAAACCTATTGTCCAGGCCTCCCCTGCCGGAGTTTCGTCCAGCAGCAGGAGGCCAGACTCGTGTCTGTGGCAGCAGCATCCATTTTGTGATGCCAGGGCTCTGGAAAGAAGTTACCGGACTCGTCAGAGTTAACATGCCTTTCCCTCTAGAAGGGTGGAATGCTACCCCGCCGCCAGGATTGGCGGGGGGTAGTATTCCAAGATGTTTGACACCAAACACGACATGTTTAGGTGCAGCCATTCCAAAGTTAGCATTTTACCTCGAGGATATAATGCGCTTAAGAGTATATGGTCAGGCTGCACTACAAACAGCATCAGAGATGGTCTCCGAACGCTGCAGAGGGGCCCTGCTCATGCAGGGGCACCCTCTCACATAGGAACCATGCACTCTGCCTTTAGGATTGATAAGGCCTGCCTTAGGAGTGACTTATAGGTTTATATGTGTGTATGCTTTTAGTGATATAGGTAACCTATACCACAGTAAGGGGTGCATGCACCACCTTACTCAGGCTGCAGTAGCAGACCTGTGGTGTCAGTTTGGATGGCCTCCCAGGGGTGGCATAATATATGCTGCAGCCCCTGGCAGGCCTCTGAGGTACCTATGCCCTTGGTACATAGTATACCATATACTAGGGACTTATAAGGGCACTCCAGATCCCAATCAGTGATGTGCCTAAGGCACATGGAGACCCTTTTAAAGAGGAAACAGCTAGGCTGGGGTTCTGAATAGCAGGGCCCCAGCCAGACTAATGTCGAAAACCAGTGAAGCATCAGCAAAAAGTGGGGGTACCCATGTGAAGCAGATCCTACTCTCCTACACACGCTATAGAATTAAAAAAAATTTTTTTAACTTATGCATTTTCAGTCTCTAATTTATCTCTGAATCATGTGCTATACACATCATAATGTTCCTGGTGGGCAACACCTCCTTTATTTAAAGTGAGAATACAATCCATAATATCCACTAAATATGCGTTACCACTGTTACAATTAATTTGATTATTTCATATACACAAATGTTTGCAAAACTGGACTGCACCTTATCATCATTTATAACATCCATGTTTAATTCAGTGCCTATATCCACATTCTCAATGACATTCAAGATGTCATATTGATGGCATATCTATTCCTATTACGGATAAAATATATGCACATTTATATTCTTATTGGAGGTACGAGGTTTATACCTATGCTTTTTGTTAACCTCTTGGGTTTGCAATGTATGTGCGTTATTGCAGTCTGGAAAGAGTGACGGACAGCCAATTTATGTGTGTGCATGCAAAGTCAAATTAGGGGTACATGGTGTCTACCTAAGCATTCCGGTTGGGTATACAATCTATGCATGGTGCAAAATCAAGAAAAACTTGATTAACCTAATGAGCGACTCAATTAGCCTCTTCTTAGTCATTCCACAGTTAATTTTTAAACCCTTTCTCTTCAAGACATGTGGAAGTATTGGAAAGGCTTGGCATTGTCTGATCAAGAGGATAGTGACGCTTAGACAAGCAATGGATCAGGTGGCCCGGTGGACAGCATAACTAGAATAAAAAGTGGAAGTGGCTTCAACATCCAAATCCAAAATGGTGGTGGTAAACTGTCAAATAAAAATCATCTAACTGAAGGTTGAAGAAAATCATGCAAGAAGGGACAAAAAGCAGTTCAAAAACAGTAACAGGAAGGGGGTAATATAAGGAATAATGGTAAATGTTATTGTGCAGGCATTAGCCTTGAAAGGGGAAGAGGGTGAGGGCACAGGGAAAGTTGTCCCATGCAAACCACATCATGAAAAGCTTCAAAGAGAAATCCTGGCAAAGATGCCCGCCTTCCAACAGAAAGAAAACTTGATAATGGAAGCAAAATGTAACGACCCAGCGAATATTCAAGGCAACAGGCTCTTTGTACTGTAAAACATTGAGCAGACCTCGTTAGACAGGAAAAATAATTTTACATCCAGACGTTCAAGAGATGGCAGAACAGTGAATAAGATTGTGATGGAAGTATCCCTGCAGATTGCAAATCCAGAGCAAAGGCGAGAATTACAACATGAAAGAATAATATGAAAGAGGGTATAGCTGCACTGGGCATTCGGCCGCCCCAGGAGGAAACAACGTCAACCACCCAATCAATAGCAGCATCCTTCGACTGGTAAGAATGATCGGCTTAAGCAAAGAAACTGGTCCTTAAGACGACGAAGGTCCTCAAAGACAGAAAAAGAAATCTTCTCGAAATGAGTGCTCCTCTTCATAGAGACCCAAAAGCGTCAGCTTTATATTGACAAAAGTCATCCTGTGGGCGATACAGTAGATTGACTAGACAGAAGACTGATGGCTGAAGACATGATTATTCCCAGGTTGAATGTATTTATTTATTGCAGGTTAATAAGTGCATAGAAGCAGCAGCTCACATAGTAAGTTGGAAACAGTGAATAACTGTGGACTATGGTCTCTCTTTTCTGAGCGTACCTTTATGTATTTGTCGTGTTTAAGTTTTATATCCATAGTATTTTTTTTTAGGTTCCCTTGGAGCAATTGAGAGTGAACAACAGGGGGGGTGGGGGGATCTATTGTGGAAATTGATCCAGTCAGAAGGTACTGTTTTAAAAAAAGGGGGGGGGGCAGCTATATAATCAGGACTGTAGTCATGTAGTAGAAACCGAAGGTAATCACAGTTAACATGAGGGTTCTATCTAACCTGGTAGAAGAGAAGGTAGAGGTGGTGCTGCTACAAGAGAAGCACCCGGTATACATATAGGCAGGGGCACAAGACTAGAGTGCCGGTTCGTTGTCTGCACTGACTGGTGAGGAAAATTAAACCCCTGGAAAAGACTAAGGCACAATACAAATAACCCGCTAACCCAGCCTTCTCTTAAAAACAATTAAATACATAAAACTAATGTAAAACCAATGGAGAGCAAACCAAAAAGATGTATAAAATATATTTGTAATATAACCATATGTATAAACACTAAATGATATTTTAACAACTTCCATAATTCATCCAGTCTCAAAAGCGGTTTTATCATGATATATATATATATTCCAAAAGGCAACTGACGGCAGGGACGCCCATCTTCTTGGGTCGGGGCTTGAAAGGGCACGTCACTCCCCAAATATTCCATAAGAAAACACGTACTGCACCTTCCGGTACTGTGTAATCAAGCCCTCCAGCCAGTCATTCGTGACAGATCTTTAATTGCAGCAAAATGTGTAGCATAACGCGTTTCAACTCCATCTGAGTCTTAATCATATGCTAATTCGAGGGGTGGTCATCTGTTCGCTATTTATACCACCAATTTATCAACAGTGAAAACGGACATGCATTGTCTCAGTGCTTAAAAAGACTCAAAGAAAATAATCATCCAAATGGATTGTTACTGAGGTTGTAAAACAAAGTCAGTGAAAAACTGGCTTTAAATTTGATGCATTGAATAATCAATAAAGTTTCATGTTTTTTGCATCCACCATTTATCCTCACTGAACTCAGTTCGTTGCTGAGCGGACCACAGAGTCCATTATAATGCCTCATTGTTGAATATGCAAAACCATGTCCTTTCACATCGGTAATTGGTGTGTTGTTATTACCTTTGATTCTCGTTTTGTCATTCCATACTTTCTCGTCGCCTTTAAAGGATTAAATTCCATCTGTGGCAAAGTTATATGATTAAGACTCAGATGGAGTTGAAACGCGTTATGCTACACATTTTGCTGCAATTAAAGATCTGTCACTAATGACTGGCTGGAGGGCTTGTTTACACAGTACCGGAAGGTGCAGTACGTGTTCTCTTATGGAATATATATAAAGAAATAAATATATATATTTATATAATGGTGTAAAAGCCAAGAAAAACATCGAAGAAACCCAACCCCAATTTCAACATAAACATTTAAAAATCACACCACTCCTACACATAACATTCACAAACATATCCTCTCATAATTTAAAATCAATCACGGACATAACACATGGATTACTTCAATTGCATATAACATATGCAAAAAATGGCCACAATTAATTAATATAAACAATTTCCATACAATTGTTTCTAATAACGATTCCCTCATTCATATGTTCTTTTCTGTCAGTCTAGGAGACAGTCCAAGGAGAGAAGTGAAACAGATACGTGGAATAGATTTTGTAGGGTACAAACATTTAAATTTCTTTGTTCACAGTCAATCTATTGGTGTACTTAACCCACCCACCAAGACGGTTCTGTATCTTTTTCTGTTCCCTATAGAGTCTAGGAAGGGATTGGGCTACAAGGTTAACCTAGAAAAATCACTATTGATGGCCTCAGTGTAGATCATGGTATTCAAAAACACCATTTAAAGTCAGGCACAAAACACCTAAATATCTGTGAGCATATATTACCCTGAGAGTGTCAGGAATATATACAGCCAAAGTGACCTCATTGTTTGAGGGGATTAAAAAATAATATGGGTAGATGTAAGCACACATCGCATGGATGGAAAGGAAAGCAACTATATGATAATAAAAAATGAAAAAATAGCACGTGTGTGTTTTTTAAGCCCCCCTCCCCAATTAGAAAATAAAACTCCACCATCCAATCATTAAAGGTCAGTCGTAAACTGTGTGTGGCAAAGGAAGCCTCCCAGTATATTAATTAAACTACAGTTGGCACCAAGACACAAGGGTTGGTACTCCCAGACTTAAAAAAATAAATTAAATAATGCATCCTAGCTTCAGAATGGGGAATGCTCAAAGTGGAAATCTAATAGATATTTCCATATATAGATCATGCCACCAAGGAAGAACCTTAATGGCCAGATCTGGCTACCCAAGTAAAACAGAACAAACAGTTTGTACTACTGCCAGGTGAGCAGTACATTCCCGATTTGCAAGTCACAGTATCCTTAGAAAGGGGTATAAAACCATTCTCCCCCAACCTCCTACAGTCCCCATTGACACCTCCGCATAATAATCAGGAATTCAAGCAACCAATGGGGAGAGGTACTTATGTAATGGAGTGATAGTGAATGTAGGATCCTGGTAGAACTATACCAGAGGGGGGCAAACCTGTTCGCTTGAAAGCTGTAAACATGCATTTGACTTAGATGAATGAGAGTTTAAGGTATAATCCATTATGGCACTTGGTATTGCTACCAGGGAAAAACAAACTATGAAGCTCGTGTCTACAAATGAATGCACAAAGGGTATCATATCAAAATTACACAAATTAGTCTCATTCCCGGTGAAACAATTCATGATTAAATGGAACACCCTGCTTGACAGGAAAATTCAATTTAACACATGGCAAATAATTTGGTGAGATGAATCATCTATTAATAGATCAGTATGTCACAGAGAATAGTCTCTCAAGGTTGCAACAGGTTTGTGCCTAGTCCCTGATAAGTTGCACAAGATGTTCCCGAGATATTTGTATGGATGTTGAAAGGGCTGTGGAGTAGAAGGGGGACCCTAAACTTATTTGGGGGGGGCCCACCCTAATCTTTTGAAAATGTATCTTAATCATAATTGTAAAAAAAATGGTGGACTTTCCATTGACAGCAAACTTGGGACAGAGACCAGATGACTGAGAGAATGTCCCTAACACAAAGTTGAAGTTAATATTTCAGCTATTGGGTCGGGGCGATAACGAGGTTAGCTAGACAATGGAAAAATATGACAAAATATTCTCAATTGGTATGCTTAGTTGTGGGAAAGCATGGCCATGGAGAGGCTCCCAAGCCACCTGAACCAAGATGAAAAAAATGCCATAGTGGTATGGCAGCCAGTGTTATTGTTTAAGAAGAGATGTAGAGAGATTACGCGTCAGCCTAGACTCAGGGTGCTGCACCTCTTCAATTAATGAAACCAGAAGTTAAAGAAAAACCAGGATGCTATGAAGTCCAAAAATGGAGAAACAAAACATTTGTATTGCGGACTCATGTGGATAACTACCACTATACCATGGGAAAGGGAAAGAGCCCTGTTCATAGAATAGTTTTTGTGTTTTCTTTCTTCTTGATTTTAGGTGAGGTCATTTAGACTCTTAGTTGATAAGCAGCCTTTGTCAATTTGAAGTCACTGTGGAAATGACTGTAAAGCAGAGATCGCATTACCAAAGCATAAAGTTCGAACTGCGAGATGCCAAAAAATTAAAAATAAAGCATTTTTGGCAAAGAGCAAGGAGTACTATGTTTAGACACATGGAAACATCCTATTAGTACAAGCATATAACTCTGAGGTACTAAGAACAAAATGTAAAAAAGGATAAGGGGGTGTAGCGCTCTCTTTCTGAATCGAGCTTTCAAAGCGCGCTCTTTTAATGGGTTACTTCTGTATCACCCACCGGGCCCCAGACAATTCTTCCTCCAAGATCTGAGTACCATCTTGGAATCTTCCGCTATTGCAACTGACTTCACATTACTAGGAAACTTTAATTGCTATTTGGAAGACCGCACTGATAAAGATACAAAATTCTACTAGACAAGAAAGCCGGTCTTGATCTATCCCAGGTAGTAGGCCCCAACCACTCTGCTGGCCACTGTCTTGATGGTATTTTCACCAACAACTCTTCCATATCGGATATCAGTACTCTACCTTTAACATGGTCCGACCACCTAGCAGAGAGGTTCGATCTTAACCTTGCACATCACCCTCAACAAGGCAGGTCCCTCTCCAAGAAACTCTATACTCATACCTGGAACAAGATGCCTGGACTGATTCAATCAAGCATTGTTAGTATCTTCATCCTGGATATCAGAGCCTATTAAAGTCTCAGTAGTTAATTACACATTGGCTGACGTCAGCCTCCAACTCTTCGGCCCCAGCGAAGGCCTCCTCCCATAGCAAGAGACACCATCCCTCGGCTCCTTGGTTTACGGAGACCCTTAGGATCCCCCAAAACATGTAGAAGGCAAGAGTTCATCTGGGGAAGGATTATAGTGAGGGAAAAGTCCCTATACCACACACACCCACCCACACACCCACCCACATCCAGCGCCAAGAATTCAGTTAAAGAACTCTTTCAAACGGTAAAGAAAGTGTCCTCTATAAAATCAGAGACAGCCGGTTAATAGTTTTCCTCCATGGCTACTTCTTGGGTGGAACTACCCTCTCTCTCCCCCTGCCGAGCAATGGCATGATTTTTTTCTAAATTTGCAGATCCAACTATAGAGCAGGTCACTTCTCTTATTAAGTCCACAAAATCTGGCTCCACCTTGTCCCCCTGCCATGTTCAATGTTTGCTTGTCAAAATTGGCAGATCCGATTAGACAGTTCAGATTTTTGCTTACTTCATATGCCGATGACACACAAATTGTGGTTTCCTTAATGGAGAGTGATGCGGACACAGATTCCAGATTTCAAGACTGCATGCAGGCAGTACATGTATGGATGGCCAACAACTGCACAAAGTTGAACTCGGGGAAAACTGAGGTCATCTTATTTGGGAACTCATCTTCTTTTCGGTTCCAGTCCTGGTGGCCACAAGAGTTAAGAACCCTCCCAACCCCAGTCAGGAAGGCTTGTAATCTTGGAGTAATCATTGATGATAGATTCACATACCGTGATCAGGTAAACTCAGTTTCTTCTTCCAATTTTTCAATAACATCAGGATGCTAAAAAAATAACTTAACTTTTCTCCCAACCTCCCTCCAAAAAAATCCCCCAAAAAAACAGTAGTCACCTCTATGGTCCTATCAAAACTTGACTACTGTAATAATTTATACTCCAACATGCAACAAGTCAATAAACTTCAGATCCTGCAGAATGCAGCAGCACCGCTCCTTCTTGGTATTTCTAAATTCAAATCTGCCTCCATGGCACTAAAGCAGTTACATTGGCTGCCAATAAGACAGAGTAGTATTTAAGGCCCTCTACACTGCCTTTAAAGCCTTGCATGGCATTGGACCGGACTACCTTAAGAAGAATTTAAATTGGTACAGACCATCGAGAACCATGCGGTCCGCCGCGGCCAATAAGTAATAGTCCCCAAATTCAGATTTGCCTCATGGGGAGGAAGACGTTTTGTGACCAGCGCATCACGTTCCTGGAATGCCCCTCCGATCCAGCTAAAAACCATGAACAATCTGCTTGTTTTCAGGAAGGCTTAAAAACCTGGTTATTTAGCTCTCTCTGACCTTTGGTCATAGCCTTATACTCTTCGGACAACAGTTGGTCTTCTGAATCTTTGGGGTTAGGTTTATGATCAAGCCAGCGCCAAGACACCTTCGGCTAATCGCACGCTCTATAAATAAATTTAACATAATGTACATTTTCCAAACTCTGTAGACGTTCACTAATCTTTGCATGTGTTTCTGCCCTGGGAGGCACACAATCGACCTGTAAGCAGATATAGTCACATCTCAAATTCTGCCATACTGGAGAAATGTTAAGTCTGAGCAATGCCATTAATAAAATGTCACCCTTTCCAATTCAGTTAATCGGAAAGGGGATTTTGACCTAGTTAACTTTACTGTTTGGTTACCCAAATTTCACACTGATGCATGCATTGCTTTGCATATTTTTGACATTAGTGTTCACCTGTTTCTAGTGCATCCTTCAGTGGAAAAGTAGTAGAGGTGAAGGGCAATGGTGGTTTTAAAAGCAAAGATGAAAAAGAACTGTTTTTCGCTTAAGGCATTCTTAATTCACAGCCTACGAAATATCAAATTTGTTACAATGATTTTAATTATAAAAGTTTATAGACATAGGTTGCTAATTTTTAAAGTGTAGACCTGGTTACGTTTGTCACCACTGTGAAAAGTTTTATAAAACGTCAAGGGGGGTACTTACAAGCCTGCTTTTGGCTTCTGCAGTAGGTCTTCACTTTCATCCTCATCAATAAAGTGGTCTTCATCATCAGCTTCCTCGTGAAAAGACTCCTCTTCCTCCACTTCAATTTCACTGTCAAGTGCTTTCTCTTTATCTATGTAGAATTTTTTATTACAGCCCAGGCTGGGGGCCTTATCTATAATAAACATCTCATTTCCAGATAAGGCCGAATCTTCTGCAGGAAGGGTCGAAAATGATTTTTCCCTACTACTTTCCACAAAGCAAACCTGGTTTTCATCTTCTGAACCAGACTCGGATATCTCACCTTCGTCCTCACTTGTAAGTAGCAAAATAGAACCATCGTTTTTCCAGAGCTTGCCCAAAGGTTCAGTTCGGCTCTCCAATTTAGAACTGGCAATTACATTTTCACTTATGGTGTCTGTATTCAGAGCATCTGATTCAATCACTTTAATAATTTCACAGTCATCATCATCTTTGGTCAGTTCTGTATCGATTTTCTGGGGCTCTAAAACAGTTTTGTTCCCTTTTTTAGAAGATACCTCCTGTTTCTTAATGGAGCCTTTAACAGTCGTATGCTGTGGAAGACATTCAACTACATCTTTACAGCGAGTAGCTTTTAAATTGGTATCTTTTTCACTTTCTAGCGCTTCAGACATAGATTTGTCTTTACTTTCGTCCACAAGTTGGCCCATCGTAGTTAGCTTGCTCCGAGCTGTGGCTCTAGTGCGTCTTTTTTCTGTTACCTTAGGGCTTCTGAGAATTACATCCCCCTGGAGGTCATCACCCTGTGATTCCACTTCTGACCTGGACTCACTATTACTTTGGTTGAAAGGTTTACTTCGTGCACTGCGTGACACACTAGTTGGAACAACTGATAACACATTGGTATCCATGGATGCTTCTTCTAGACTTGCCAATTTAGAGTTCACTATAAGCTTGTGTTTGGGCGGGTTCTGGGCTTTTGCAGGACTGTTACTAGTAAGCCTCCTGGCAGTTCGGACTGGGGAAAGTTTGGAGCGCCATGATTCTGTATCAGAAATCTCATCAGATTTGCTCTTGGTCAAACTTTGACACTCAGGGATAGATATCTTATTCAAATCATTTTTCTGTTGAACAGGGTCAGCTAGAGAGGTTGGAATTTTAGCCCTAGTCACCCTACTAAGGGTGGGGCCAGCTGAAAAGCCAGAGCACCAGGATTCAGCATCAGAAAGGTCTTCAGCTTTATTCTTGGTCACAATCTGACATTCCGAAGGGGACTCCCTGTTAAAGTCTTGCGTCAACGGAAGCGCATCCACTTGTGATTTCAAGATTCTACTTCTAGAAACTCTTTTAGTAGCCTGACCTGCAGAAATGACTGAGCAGCAGGATTCTGTGTCTGAAATGTCTCCAGTTTGGCTCTCAACAGCTGGGGTTATCCTTAACCTGGATACGCTTTGTCGACTTCTTGTACGCCTAGATATAGAACAATTGGATTCTGCTTCTGAAATGTCGGCCTCTTCTTGTGATTCAGAGATGTGTTTAGATGCATAAAAAGACTTTGTATTTCGTACCTTTTGCACACGGTCTCTCTGAGAACTCACTATAGCTTTTCCATTGCGTGTTGTTCTTTTAACACTGGGAGCCTGAAGTCCAGAGAGTGTGGATGTTGTGGATTCAGCTTCAGAGACCTCTCCATCAGACTGAGTGTCACCACTTGATGGATTCTTTGAACCTCTTTTAAAGGGAAGATTAACCTCAGGCGTAATCGCTTTGTGTGGCGTTTCACTGGCATGTTTGTTCTCAAAATTAAGTTCATCTTGGACAACTGATTCAGAAGTTGCTTTAGCTCCTTTTGCTTTGGTTCCTCTTGTTTGCCTTTGGGAAGCCGCTGCAGTGGATTCAGGAGACGTTTGCTTAACAAAACAAAGAAACACATTAAATCTTAACTTGTTTAATCACAAAAACTAAATGGAGCAATTTTTACTTTTAAAACGGATCGGACTTAAAAAAACCTCATGTTTTCACATCATCAAAACCACGTTAAAAATATATAATGCACCATACATTAACATTAGTTTGCAAAAAAGATGTTTGCATCTTCAGCAGGATGCACTTAACTGATGCCTTTTCGTTTTTCATGTTGAAAATTCATCAGTCACAATAACAATGAACTCAGAATAGTTTGCAAGGCAACTCTCTTTCAAAGATAGAGTCAAGAGAATGGGGATAACTGTCTTAATGCCATCTCTATGTAGTCTTCAGCTTTCTAAATCAGAATATTCAACAAAGATGAAAGCCCTTGAAATTCAGTCTAGTTTGAACAAAGGAAAAAGATGTAGCCACTTTGGCCGCATATATGAATGGTAATCTGAAGATAGTTACAAGAAAAGGGTTTGTTTCCACAAGATATTCATCTAAATAGCCATTTGCTTCAATTTATGATTAAGCAAGTTTTAAATGCACACGAGTAGTGGCAGACCTTTATCCAATAACTTTCAAAGCATATTTGGTCCAACAAAGAAAACTAACAGGTAGAATACCAGTGCTGAAACAGCAAAAAATGTTTCACCTTGGCAATTTTAATAGTAGGTCATGTTGAATTTAGTTTGGCCTACGAGATCAGAATGAGAAAACAAATAAGCTTGCAGTGCCATTGGCATAAAATATCATACTCCAGCTCAATCAACTTTCTCAGGGCAGATTGGATGTATTTTAACACACTCAAACTTGGTGATGAACCAAATCTGAAACAAAAACATCACAAGTTTGGAAGCCATAACCTTTACGTATCGGTCCTCCATCCACCACAGGAAAAGTTGTGAGGACACTGTACTTGAATTAAAGCAATTTAAAATGTTCATCTGACTTTTGGGCTCTATATATTTTAATTTAATACAAATATTGCTTCTAATAATAAATATTTTAATGGCCAGGCAAATGATCCTAACCCCTTTGTCAAAATCAGTAACTTTTTAGTAAAAACAAACTCCTAAGAAACTTGTGATTTTTTAGTAGCAGAGGTGTGGACTTTAAAAACTGGTCGCCTGGGTTCTAAGCCCAGCCGCATCACTAGATAGACAAAATCTTGTGATAATATGCCTCCACGTGGAAACGTCTGTCAAGTGCAGTTGTGTAAAAGATCATTTCCTCAAAAACAAATAATGCTGCAAATAAAGTAAATGTGATCTAAATGGATCATGAAAAAGACTAAACACAATAAGTGTGAGACAAGAATACAATCTTTCAGTAGTAAGCGGGAGTGAAGAGATTGATTGCATGAGCAATGTAAATTTGTAGGTAAAGAGAATGAAACTCTTTCCCCCAACATTGGAAAGGGCCAAAAGCGGAAAGGGCACTAAATGGATGATGACCTGAAACAGGATCTGTGACAGATTTCAGGTGTGTCGGAACACATTCTAAAAGGTCAAGTAATGCAAGGAGTAGTAAAGCCATGGACACATTTAAATATATAACAAAAAAAACACTTCATACTGGTATTAACAGAGAACACTATTGGGCAGTGTACATATAGTGCAAAAAGACATTACCACAAAATTACAAAAAAATATTTTCAGTCATTGCACATAGATGGATACAAATGCATATGATTGAAAACAAAAACGACTTACTTTTATATACAAAAACCCTAAAAGGAAAGACAAGATCCAATAAAAAAAACATGACAGTCTAAATAAAATTTATTGATTTTGATCTTCTACTGTCAACTCATTTTCTACAAGTTTTGATAAATTTCTCATAGGCTGTCCAAAGCATTCCCCTTCCTGGGAGCACTGCGAGCTCAGGAGAGGGGAGCAGCGGCGGATTTACCCCCTCCCGCCTAAGAGCAGCAGCAGGAGTTGTTCAGAGGGTAAACCTCACCCGCACACCTGCTTGCCCCCCCAAACAAGCTCAGAGGCTGGTCCTCCCACTTGTGGGAGTGGCTATCAGAGCTGTGCGAGCCTGGGAGAGAAGAAGTAGGCCCACCGGAGCAGCAGAAAGCTGCATTGTGTGGGTGCACGCAAGTGCATTTCTGCATGTGTCTGTTAGTGTCTGTTAATGTCTGTGCGTTTGTCTTTGTGAGCATGTCTGTTAAGTGCATATTTGCAATTGCATACCTGTTTCTTAGTGTGTGCGTGCTTGTGATATAATGGGCCTGGTACAACTGTGGAAATCCATGTTAAAATGCTGGCCCTGTCAAAGTGGTGATGATTCCACACAACGTGCTGGCCCGGGCACAATGTTGGTATTGCCTGGCAACAATCAGGCCCGGAACAATGATAATAATTCCTGACAACACGCTGGCCCTGGCACATTAGGAAATCCAGGTAAAATGCCAGCCCAGGAATAATGATGGTAATCCCTGGAAACATGTTGCCCATTACACAACAGCATAATTCCTGGCAAAATACATTAGGTCTGCATAGTGGTAAGATCACAAAAATCATCAACATGTTTCGTGGTATTCTTTTGCATCATACCACCTTCTTCTTGACAGCACTAATTTTGTAACAAATGGTCTTCCCAGTTATACTAATGCACTTTTAATATTTACCATCAATAAGAACGTTTCCTTAAATTTCTGAAAAAGTGCCTTCTATATGGGAGGTATGCCAACCTGATATAGTCTTGATATCCTCGTAGAAAGTGAGCAAAAAGGAGGGTCCCTTTCCTGCTCTAACTTTGCAAGAAGTCTCACAGCGAAGCCTCCCATTCTTAAATTAAACACTACTTCTCAGCAGTATCTTTTCCAGAGGCAAGCTTCCATGTAGGGCAGTCGTGTTTTAACTCATGCCTAATATGTGTACTTACAATGAAGATATATTCCCTATCCTTACATTTGAAAGTTAATCAGCCATGGACACGCCAGCCTCGCAGACCACACTAAAAGGCTTTTATCAGTTAATGCGCCATTATTTGACACTTTCATTTTTTCATCTCTCGCCTATCCCCTAGCATTCTCATATGTACGTAGCCCATAATACACCCTGGATATTCCTTCTAGGTCCCAAGACAACAATAGGCAATGTATGCAAAAGCATGAGCTCCCCCTCCATATGTGCCACTTAACTAGTGTCTCCTCCTGCAAAATGATCATCTTCAGGCAGTCCTGGGTTTTTCATACAACCACATTTCCAAACTGAGGGGAACACAATGGGTTTCCTTTTCACCTCAGAACTTAGTGTAGTGTCACGTAACTCAGTGATACTCGAAGTACGGCCCAGGGGCCACTTGCGGCCCTCTTGACCTTTACATGTGCCCCCCCCGGTGAAGAGCAGCACAAGCTGTTGTTTAGTGGCTGAGCAATAATAGTCATAAAAAGAATGTTAAATAAATGGGCAAGCATTTATTAGCCTGCAAATAAATGCTTGCCCGCTTATTTAACATGTTTTTATACATCTTTACACAATCCCTGACCCACCCAGACCCCCTACCGCCACCCTGCTGGCATCAGTGCAGCCCTCGGTCACACCACAGACTGTACTTTGCAGCCACTGGGCAAATGTTTGTGGGTACCCAGGCGTTAGCTGATAGAGGTCATCTTTATTCTAATACCATTTGAACCTTTGCTGTACTTACTAGAGTTGGAAATACTGCATTTTAAAGACAACAAACTAATTCCTAAAAACGATTCCCCTATTACTAAAAGGAACCAGTGAATGCAGAGAGTGCCCACTGTCCTTTGGGTACACCCTTCAATCCTGAACAGTAATTTAAAAAGAGGTAAAATTGGTTTACCAGCGTGGGTTCCCATTTTCTCGGGGGGCGGCTGGTGGAGCACTACTTTACAAAGGGGACGATTCCTTGGTGTAAAAACAGCTGATATATACCCCTAGGGAACTACCAGAACAAAACTGAAGAAAACAAATGCAGAGTAGGACAGCTGCAACTTACAGCTTTTACCCACAATCTACAATTATTTTTTGCCTATGGGGAGACCTCAGAACCGAATACAAACCTCCGAAGAGATACCCCATCAACAAAAGGGGAGGCCTACATGCTATGTAATCTTCTCCAACTGATCCTCAATGCCTCAAACTATTTCATTTAGGTTCAAGACAGATATGCAGCACCAGAATAAAGAAAAAAAAAGTCTGCATTTTAGCACTGTAACCTTGCGTCAGAACTCGATGGAGGTAAATTGGCTATGTACTGAAAAGACAGGTGCCAAGCCTGTCCTCTGCTTCCCATACCCCATTCATCACCTACAAAAGAACGTAAAAAGGGAGGGGACGTCTAATATGATTATTACTGTAGAGAGCTGCAAAGAGTTTAATTTGTGATGGTTGATAAACAATCAAAGGCCTTTTCTTCTTTTGACAACTTAAAATGTGCATACAAGCCAGCGAAGACAACAAATTGTCCTTTTGCTTTCTAGATCCATCACTTCTTTATGGCAAAGCAGAAAAACAGACTTGAGAAATTGTTTCCAATCCAGGTTACTCTAATTTTTTCTTTAATTCTTGGTTTGCCTCTGACTAATGGGTTTGAATGAAGCTTTTAACAGTATCCTTAGAATTAACTCTCCCCCGACATTTGAAAAAGTAGAGGTAGTTATTACTCAAGGTTGCAGCAACAGGCTGTGAGAAGTCCTTTGCCATTCTGCATTAATAGAAGCACAATACTATGGAGATAAAGTGCAACAAGTTATTTTTCCAGTACAATAGGGAGTTGCTTTGATCAGCATAATTATTTTGTTGGCAGCCAGCTGGGTTCAGTTATCAGCAAAGCAATGCCTTTTTTGACACCCCTGGTAAAGAATGATAAGGAAAGCACTCTTTTTAGGTTTTCCATCAATGCTGTCACGAAGCAGTGTACTGCTTCCCACCTCACTCTCTCTGGATTGCTCTCTCCCCATTCCTTTGTCTCCTCCTCTCAAAGGGTGCCAAAGCGTTCCCCAGGAGAGGGGGCGCAGTGGAAGATCACCCCCCACCCAGATAGCAGTAGCATGAGTTGTTCAGAGGGTAAGCCCCACCACACCTGCTTGCTCCCTCACTAGAGTCCTCCTCTCCCAGGCTGCCCTCCTACTTGTGGAATGCCAATTAGAGCTGTGTGAGCTCAGGAGAGAAGAGGTAGCTCTGCCGTAGCAGCAGAAGGCTGCACTGTGTGCGTACACGCAAGCGCATGTGTCCGTGAATGTCGGTGTGTTTGTATTTGTGTGCATATCTCAGAGTGCATGCTTGCGATTGGATTTCTCTGTCTTTGTGTGCGCGCGCCTGTAAAATGATGGACCTTGTTCAATGGTGGAAATCCATGGCAAAGTTATGGCCCTGTCAAAGTGGTGATGATTCCTCACAACATGCTGGCCCTGGCCCAATGGTTGTAGTCCCTGGCAACAATGAGGCCCCGGAACACGGTTAGTAATTCCTGGCTACATGCTGGCCCTGGCTCAATTTTAATTCCGGGTAAAATGCCAGCCATGGCATAAGGATGGTAATCCCTGGAAACATGTTGACCATTCCACATCCACGTACTGCGGTTATCTATGTACTCCCCAAAATACATAAAAATGCCAACAATCCTCCGGGACACCCGATAGTCTCAGTTTGCAGGTCCATACTCAAATCACTGGGCAAATACATTGATGCGATAATCAAGGAATTCGTCCCAGTCACCGACACTTTTGTACGTGACAGCACGGACCTGATTAATCTTGTTGAGGATAGACCATTCGACACTGAGACCTACCTCATGGTTGGTCTCGATATTGAATCTCTAAACACGAACATTCCACATGAAGAGGGCCTTTTGATTTTAAGAAATCTATTGGGTGCTAGACCACACCTTACCCGCATCCTGACCAATTTTGTTATGGATCTACTACAAATCGTTTTCAGCAACAACTACTTCTTGTACAAGGATACATTCTATTTACAAATTAAGGGTGTTTCAATGGGAGCATGTTTTGCTCCGAATTTTGCCATTCTCTATGTACATAACCTTGAGAAAATCCATATACTGACACCAACAAACCCTTTTTTTGAGCACATAACATTCTGGCAACGATATATCGACAACATCCTTCTTCTCTGGTAGGGCAATCTGGATTCTTTAAATTCCTTTAGAATGGCTTTTAACAACTGCCAACGACACCTTAAGTTCACATCAGACCCCAAAGAGAACGACCTCCCTTTCTTGGATCTTGTTCTTCATGTCGAGGAGGGTAAAATAGGTACTTCTCTCTTTCGAAAACACACTGAACGGAACACCCTTTTACTCTACTCTAGTAACCCCACACGCGGCCTGTGTGATGGTCTGCCCTTCAGACAGTTCCTACGCATTCGTAGGAATTGCAAATGGAAAAATGACTACTTCCGTGAAGCAGCTATACTCACTGAGAAACTCATCCTACGAGGCCATCTCAGATGTTTGGTCACAAGAGCACGCAAACGTTCATGGTATACCCACAGAGAAACTTTACTCATGCCTAAACAGAAACAAGTGAATAAACGTATTCCCTTTGTCACTACCTTCAGCCCCTCCAGCAACAAAGTAAGCAAGATCATAAAAAGAAACTAGAACACCTTACGCACTCTTGAGACTTTCCAAGATCCATCATTGTTCTCTTACAAAAGAGGCCAAAACTTGGCTGATCATCTAGTACACGCCATTACGTGGCAAAAGACACAAGAGAACGCCAACTCAATAACATCCACATGGTGTCTGTCCCCAGTTCTGGGACATTACAAATGCCAAAAAAGTGTAGTTTGTCCCTTAACGTCTAACACCAAAGACTTCAAAATACATTAACATTCCTACCCACTCAAGAGCTTCACCAACTGCCGCTCAAGCAACGTGATTTATGCTATACGTGATTTATGCTATACGATGCCTGTGCAATCTTGTATACATAGGACAAACTACACAGATGATCAAACAATGGATCATTCAACACAAGAGCTGGATCCGCTGTAAAGTACAGAATGCACCTTTGGTCACACACTTCCTTAAGCATGGACACAATGAAAATGGTTTATCATGGTAAGTTATTGACCAACCAACACTACCCCTTCGGGGTGGTAATATACAGCTACTTCTAAACAGATGTGAGTGCAGATGGATCGCTCGCTGCAACTCAGTGGAACAGGGACTCAATACTCTTGATGAATGGAACAACACCATAAGCATTTAACAAATCATGGGTCCAAGCGCCTTCACATGTCTATCCGCCTCTACACCTATATCAAATTGCCACCCTGTAGCTCTAGCCTCTACATCGAAAAATCCTCTAGGGCATACATAACATAGGTATTCCACACTGTACCATTGGCTCATTATCACTATCTGCCGTTGTACACAACACGGACCTGGTTTATAACACTATGGCTGGTTAGCCAGGTGTCTACATTAATTGTACTATACTGTCTTTTTACATTAATTGTACTATAATGTTTGTTTGCATGTCTGTTTGCTTTCATCATAACTGTACCCGAATAGTACATATCAATTCTGATAGTCCTTATTTACAAAAAACGTCCATGGATTGTTAATATACAATCAATATATAATCATGGTTCTTTCTGACAATTTTTCTTGTGGATGTTTTCATTACATTACATAAATATAGTTTGTTGATGTCCTCTATATATTCTGCAAATCACTTTTGTCTCAATATATAAAAGGATATAGATGGCTGCTGCACTGTCTTCCTCTGTCCTTCCCTCTCTCCCCCCCCTGGTCTTCCTCTCCTCGCTGGGTATTGTCCTTTTTCAACTTTCCACCTCCCCATCTCCGTCACGCCCGATGTCACTGCGCAAGTTGGCCGCCTTGACGTGACCTGGCCCGCTCTGCTTTTTCTTTCCGAGTTTCTGCATCTCCTTCCCCGCACCGGACTGATGCCGGTTTGCCAGTGGCCACAGGCGGATCTGTATAGAGCTGACAGACCCCCGGTTCCTCATCCTTGGCACAACCCGTGCTCACAAATAAGTTTTTATACCCATTCCGGCTCGTACTGCCCGACCACACCGGGCCTTTCCAATCTCATTTTCTCACACTGACACCCCCCTTTTTTTCCTCCGATTTGGTTTCGCCAGAGGCTCATACCGATTAATTCATTCTAATTGTCCTACGCTGCCATCATCGCGATCGTGGCTCCTAACTCTCAGAGGAGCTCTCCAGTTTGCCCACTGCTGCAGCAACTTTTGACTCAGCCTCCTTGTACGCACCCGAGGCTCACCACAATTAATTCCACTGCCTAACACTGCCATCATCGTCTATGTGGATCCTTACCTCTCGGACGAGAGGCTCGCTCAATCACCCTGCCTAACTTGTCATCCGCTTCCTCAGGTGAGTCATCCCTCTCACCGGGGTCTTTTACTTCCAGTATGTTTCCTAAATTGATTGCTCTATGGTGCTCGCTAATTTTCAGCCGACCAGCTATATCTGTTCTTTTCTTTCTCCCTCCCCAGGTATCACTCTCCCATTCATTCCTTCGTGACCCTGGGACTTGACCCTGTTGGATCACCGTCTCTTGCTGTAATATTGGTAATTTGATTATGTTGTCTCTGCTTTTCTTTTTCTGTATCCTCCTACGCCCCCACCCACCTTTTTACAATTGTCCTTTGTTTCTCTCCGCCCACCGGGCCTTGACTCTTCTCCTCTCCCTTTTATGCAGCACTCCTACGAATGGGTTACCTGGTCCTGAAGATGACCTGAAGTTAGTACAGGTTGAAATGTCGTCGACCAATCAGCGCTACTATTGGCGTTACTTTCATGGTTCAAATAAACCAATTGCATCTATAACTGTGCACTAATATATGGTAACCACCAGAAGTCCCTTGTATATATTGACAATCGTTTTCTCCTGCGTTTTTTCGCTGTGTATATTTTTTTCACTTGTCACTCGCGCCTTTCACTTCTTTTCCTCAGGGGCACCTACATGCACAGTCTATACAGGTTACATATACATTCAATGTAACTGAGTGTTGTTATATTGTTCTACTTTATACTTATTTTATTTTATTTATAAAGTTTTATATAGCGCGAACAAGATCCCGAGGGATATCAGAGCGCTTTACAATATGATGGAAGGAAGGACATAAATGCAATATCCACATCAAGAAAGGAAAAAAAATAAAAAAATAAACAAAAACATATATATAAAAATATATATATATATATATACACACATACATATATATACATACATAGGTCGTCATGGCAGCAGTGCGTGGTCAAAGAAAATAAATCTTTTGCACTGAATTTGGGTCCGTACCGTCTTTCCTAAGAGTTTGGATTCTGTGGCGGATTGCGTGTGCATACATACATATATATACACATACATATATATACATACATATATATACACATACATATATATATATATATATATATATATGCATTCGCAGATTACAGGACAAATGTACCCAGGAGGGTAGCACAATCAGCAAGTGTCAGCGGGCGACAAGTGAGGGTCAAGAGTATGCAGTAAAGAGAGCCATAACAAATGGTGGTACAATGGTAGTAGGAACAATGAAAACAGGCAAGTGAAGCCTATCCCTCTTAGGGTAAGAATTTGTTCATTAGGAATCTTTTGGCTTCCAATTTGAACATTGTCACTGAAGAGATTCTGCGTACTTCCGGTGGAAGGGAGTTCCATATCTTTGGGGCAGCGCCTGAAAAAGCTCTGTGACAAGTTCTCTTTTTGTTAAGAATGAGTGGTTTCAGGAGGAAGGTAGAGGCGCTTCTTGAGGCTCTTACCCCACTGGATAGTTCAAGTTTTTGAGCCAGGTACAAGGGAGTATTGAAGTGAAGGGCTTTATGCGTCAGAACAGCAATCTTCAACTGGATTCGTGCTTCATAGGGCAGCCATTTGAGAGATTTTAGTACAGGGGATATATGCTTGTTTCATTTGGTATCTGTAACCAGTCTCGCCGCAGCATTTAGGGATGCCCTTAGTGGAGCCAGGGCGTATTTGGGAAGGCCACAGAGGGTAGCACTGCCGTAGTCTAGCCTCGGCAGGACGAGCACTTGGACCACCTGCTTGAAATCATTTAGTGGAAGGAAAGGTTTGATATTTCTGAGTGATCTCAACAAGTGATTTGCTCCCTTACATACATTGCTGATATGTTTTTTCATATTCAGGTGCTTGTCCAAGGTGATTCCAAGTGACTTGGCTGAGTCTATGATAAGAGGAGTGCAGTTGAAAGCAGTGAGGTGAGTCAGCCATTGGTCTAGTTTGGGGATGTGGTTCGGAGGGGAGATGAGCAGGAATTCCGCTTTGGAAGTATTGAGCAGGAGGTGGTTCTCGGTTAACCAGTTTTGAGTAGATGTTAAGGTAGTATTGAGTGAGATGATGTTTTCCGGGGATGAAATTTTCAGATAGAGTTGCGTGTCATCCGCATACATGTGAAAAATAATGTTCATGGAGGTTAGTGAGTTTGCAAGAGGTTCTAAGAAAAGGTTGAAGAGAATAGGAGATAGAGCGGACCCTTGGGGGACCCCCATGAGGGCTTAGAGAGAGAGTGGTTTGCCTTGACACTCTGTGATCTGTGATGTAGGAAGGATGAGAACCATTTTAGCACCAGATCCGAGAAACCCATTCTGTTTTGAAGGATGGATAGGAGGTTGTCATGATTAACCGTGTCGAAAGCGGAAGAAAGGTCCAGGAGGATCAGGAGGCAGGATTCTTGTTATCTTCGCTCAATACAGAAAACTTTGCATTGAATTGCCATAACTACTAATGTCACCTTGTTTCGTCCTTTTTTGCAACTTTTATGCGCATGCCTTCTTGAAAGAAATTTGTCCACGAGTAATACCTGTTGAGGCATTGTTGTTTGCTAAACAGACCATTCCACAATGGCATAATTCTTGGCAAAATACTGGCTTTGGTGCAATGAACGTAATCCCTGCAAAGAATATGGTCCACACTGGCGGTAATTCGTGGCAACATGCTAGTCCTGGAACAATAGTGGTAATCCTTGGCAAAATAATAGCCCTGACACAATGATGGTAATCCCTGGCAAGATGCTGCTGTTACAGACTGGTCACACACTGGTAGTAAACCCCAGCGACATCCTCACTGTATAACAATGGTGGTAATCCCTAGCATATTGTTGACAGCCATGGTATGATAGTGCCAAGGTGCAAAAGTTACTAATTTTGAATACATTAAACTTCATACAGGCTCAGAGAACAGAACAACCAGTGCAAATGAACATATGTAACAGGTATGCTAGTCTATATGCTTAGTTAACCGCCCTCAAAACCATTTGATAAATGTCTGCCATTGCTCTTATTTTTACGGAAAAGGGTTGAACAAGGGGAAGCCTATTGAATTTGTAAACGTCTGTTTTTTCCATTTTGTTGATAGTTAACATCTTTAACAAGCAATCGCACAACCAATGTCTCGCCTCTTGGACCAATTGACTTTTCCAATGCTCTTAGTGTTGTTGTGCAGCATTGGCCAAAATAATAATAAAAAATAAAAATAAAAAAAGGGAGGAAAATAGGCACAATGACACAGCCAGTGCCTGCATCATTTCATAGGTGTGTTCATGTATGACGCAAGCATGCATTACCATGCAAGCGTGCGCCTACAAAATGATGTGCTACCTTTTTTATTTATTTATCAGGCCAAGAAGGATCGTAAAAAGAAATAAATGACTAATGAGCAACTAGCTGCAGGGCCCTCAAAAAGCCAGAGGTGGCAATGGTGGAGCATGTTGGGGAAGCAGCTGAGAGTGAGCAAGTTAGCCACAGAGGAGCTTGACAATGTGCCTGGGGAGGCACATAACAAATAAATTTAAAAAAACAGTGTGGGGAAAGCAATGGACAAGCTTGAGGGAGACAGGATGAAAGAGCAACATGAAGAATGCAGGGTAAAAATGTTTGGAGGAGGATAGCAACATACGTGGGGGAGAACTAGAAAACACGATGTTTCATGGAGTACGGAAAGGAAAAGAAAAAAAGTTATGCACTAAATGCAAGCAGCGGAAGGATACAGGTCAACCAATCCAAAAGGTTGGTAAATAGAGTATGCTCCAGGGGAGGTATAAACAGAAGAAATGGAGAAACAACTGTAAACTGGACAAGAGAAAGCCATCAAATAGCATTGGCAAAGCAAATACGTCCGATATACCTTTGCAAGAGCTATTGTCATAGTTAGTGGTTTATTTATAATATATTATAAGTATCAAGAGGAGAGAGAGGACCGTGAGCGCTATTTCACTTCCCCTGGAGAAATATAGGTAATCAACAAGAACTAGCCTGCGAATGAAAGCAGTTTGTGTGTTTGCTCTAGTAGAAGCAACGTCTGTTTCTTATGAAAGCCCTCACCCACCAACCTAGTTGGTGGCATGCTTCATCATCGGGCCCCACCCGGTGGCACCGAATGTGCCCCGGGTGTGCTACAACGCCTGACTACAGCGGAGCGGGTATTGGTAAGTGAGTGTGCAGTGATGGTGTGTGCGTATAGGTTAAAAGACTGTCCTCGGGTCCCACTACCCAAAAGGGTTATTTTATTGGCGGGCCTTTGGCAGTATTTAAAAGCAAAGCGGCGGATGACTTAGGAGAGTACTGTGGTCTCCCTCATCCACTACGGTAAACATGTTTCAGCCAGGCCGCATATTAATCTGGCTTTCTTCAGGACCTTAAATGTGAGAAAAAGTGTAGGGTGAATAAAACAAGGTCAGATAGTGTTTATAAGACCAAGTATGTGTCGCACTCACTAAGGTGCGCTATATGTAAGAGGAGGGTTTCCTCTTATGATCAATACCTGAAAGGGAAAGATACCACAGATACAATACAGACAAACACACAAGTAAAAGAGTCAGCTTTCATAAAAAAATGCGTTTTGTCAATCTCGTGGTTTTTGTACCGCGGTGATCGTGCGTTAACCGGATAATGACGGCGGTGACATACGGTTGGTGGCGGTACTAGGGTGTACAGTTCAGTTCTTTGCCAGAGGAAATGCGCTATTGTGTCAAAAGTTTCAATAGCGGTAAATAAGCATGCATAATGTGATGAGAAATACGGCTAATAAGCCGCGATAGAAATCTTACTCTGCTTTTGTCAGAATTTATCCTCATGAGTTTCCGGAGACGGGGCCCGGCTTCTGGGTGTGACAGAAAGACACCAGAATGAGGAGAAAGCCCCGCCTTCTAGAGGCTTTGGATCCCATTAAGAACCCCACTTACTTTGTCTGAGCTCGCGGCCCGCCTGGATACCTACTCGGCTGTCCTGGAAACTCCGTCGATGTAGGGGTCTTTTCGGAGCGGGTTTAAATACCTTGTATTTGTCCCAGGTGTACGCACTCACTGTAATTAAGTGAGTAGCGTCTGCCGGGGAGCGGAGATGCTCTGGGTGTAGCGTCTGTAGGGAAAAATGGTCAGTGAAGACAGACTCCGCTGATTTAGCGGGAGTAATGTGAAAAAATACTGTATGCCCACAGTTTTGAGATTTACGAGAAATTAAAAATAGTGATGATAACACTATTCCGCTCTGCTAGGGCGGATAAGTAACTACAACATTTACAAAAATAAGTAAGAAACCACAGCTTCGAGTGAAGATGGGGTTGTGAGAAAATAAATAAGGGAACATTATGCTTGTGCCTGGTGATGTAAGCGGCACTCGCAGTTACAAACACATGTTGTTAGGAAATGAATATTATATCCCAATGGTGGAGTCTCACGGGAAAATTGATTAAATACGAATCCGAGTACAGGGGTCATGTCTCAACGTTGCCCATTTTAAAGTGCAGGGCTAGGGTTCAGATATTCAGACTGTGCCAGGGAATATGATCGTTTAACCCATGTTGGTGGGTTGACAGACGGTATATCTAGCGTTGTTCTCTGGTTAGTAGGAACTTGTCATTGCTATTGTGGTTGCACTCAATGTGTTCAATCACGGTCCATGACAGGTCATTGGGTGTGTGTCCTTCTTGTAGATAATGATATGTCATTTTGCTAATATTGCTTTTGCACCGAATGGTGCTATGGTGTTCCACAATTCTGGTCCGTACTTTCCGTGCCGTCATCCCTACATAACGAAGTTTGCAGGGGCACTCGATAAGGTAGATCACGCTGGAGGAGTTACAGTTCGTGTGTTTCCGTTGGTACCATATCTTACCACGTTCAAGGTCTAAGGTTTTGGTAGGCCGTGTTAGGTGGCATACACTGCAATCACCACATGGGTAATGGCCGACAACCTTTGGTAGGCCCCATGCTTCGGTGATTGTGTTAGTGGTGATATTCTTGGACGTCTTGGGTCGGGTTGACACCAGTCTGTCTTTCAGGCTACTCGCCTTTTTGTACGCAAACAGTGGTTGGTCCCAATTTCTTTTGCCCGAGTTTAAGATGCACCAGTTTTTCTTTATGATTTTTGCCACTACATTTGAGGCTGCATTGTAGGTCATGACGCATGTGAGTGGAGTGGCAGTTTCTCTGTGCGTGTTGTCATCTAAAACGGCATCTATGTTTTGGTTTCGGGCGGTTTTGACAATTTGCCTGGGGTATCCTTGCTCTTGTAGTCTTACCGCTAGATCAGCTGATTGTTTTTGGTAGTCAGCGGTCTGGCTACAGTTTCTTCGTATACGGAGGAACTGTCCGAATGGGAGGTTCTCTCTGAGGGGACGAGGGTGAAAACTTTCAAATTGTAATAACAGGTTTCTGGCCGTGGGTTTGAAATATGTAGTGGTTTTGAGGGTGTCTGCCTCTGCTGTGATGTTTAGATCCAGGAAAGCCAGGTTGGTAGTGTTGGCTGAGCAGGTGAATATCAAGTATGGGTCACGTTCATTGAGCCATATTAGGAAGGTTGCTAGGGAGTCAAAGGAGCCAGTCCAAATCACAAAGACGTCGTCGATGTAGCGACGCCAGAGTTTGATGTTATTGGTATATGGATTGGTGGGCGGAAGTATGGGTCATTTTTCAAAGTGGTACACATAAAGTCCGGCCACACTAGGGGCAAAAATGCTGCCCATTGATGTACCATTGGTCCGAAGGTAAAATTCCCCTTCAAAACCAAAATAGTTCTCCTTAAGCGCTAGGGTAGCATATTTAAGGATGAAGTCTCTGGGGGTGGTGTATTCCCAGGGGTTTTCCATGAGTATGTTGTGGAGAACTTGTAGTGTCGCATCTTGAGGCAAGCTCGTATACAAGCTCTCAATGTCCAACCCCACTAGGAGTTGGGTGGTGGGGTCAAACCTCAGGTCTTTGATGACACCATCACTGCACACTCACTTACCAATACCCGCTCCGCTGTAGTCAGGCGTTGTAGCACACCCGGGGCACATTCGGTGCCACGGGGTGGGGCCCGATGATGAAGCATGCCACCAACTAGGTTGGTGGGTGAAGGCTTTCATAAGAAACAGACGTTGCCTCTACCAGAGCAAACACACAAACTGCTTTCATTCGCAGGCTAGTTCTTGTTGAGTACCTATATTTCTCCAGGGGAAGTGAACTAGCGCTCACGGTCCTCTCTCTCCTCTTGATACTTATAATTCAGGCAGCACACAGCTGTGAGAGTACACTTAACAAAATCTTCTTTTGTGCAAAATGGCAGAAAACGCAGGTTTAACATTCACCGAGGAAGACATCAGCGAAATCCTCGCTGATCCCCTTTTCTTAACAGACATCAACATTTCACAAACCATAGCTCAAACCACAGACTGGGACACATTAACAGAGAAAAAAAGGAACCGAATAAGAACAATCCTACACTGTGTTATTCTCACTGAATACCTCCGCACAAACACGGCACCCAAAGGCTTGTTGGTCACAAATGCCCCCAGGATCTTCCTGGAGGACGCTTCCTTCAGGAAGGACTGGGCCCAGATCGCATGGCATTGCACCAGGGACTGGCTGGTTCTCATAATCAAAACAGCTAAGCGGTTATCAGATGCTATGATTATAGAGATCCAGAACACCGAGAGCCAATTCAGGACCACTATAACATCCTTCAAAAAAAAGCTAGAAGAGTCAAATAAGGAAATGGCTGAATATAAAGAGTATTTAACTCAATCCAAGATTACTAAGTTCCAAAAGGATCTAAAAAAAAATTTGTACGTAAAAACATACCCCTACACGGAAGATAACTACATAGCTCCACAGAAACAGGACAAGCTATCTGACACCTCCGGGGACAACAGCTCAGTTTCCAGTGACTCGAGCACAAATTCTAACAAATCTAAAAGGTAGAGGAAGACAACCCCGGGGCGCGTTCCCACATCAAAGGGAGAACTTTGGCCCTCCACCATTTGCCCATCCATCCCAATACCCTTACCTTGGATGGCCCCCAATGTACCACCCAGGACCACAGGCCTACTTCCAACAGAACCAGCGGCCACCTTTTTTAGGACAAGGCCGGAGATCCAGAGGACGGAGACGGCACCAACCACAGGTGCACTGGGCAGAAGAAGAGGGACCCGTGAGTGCCCACACCAGGAACAAAACAAAAGAACCCCAGCTGGGACCAAGCGGACACCGATAACAACCCAAGAACCAAAACCTATCTCCTTGGTCTTCAACCTCTCGTCCACCCCTCTCACAGAAAAGGAAGAAGAAGTACTCAAAGGGTTATCCTTTGTACCCACGACACGGCTGGATAAATTCCAACTCCATACAGAATTAGCGGAGTTCTTTCGCAAATTAAAACTAAAAGCTTTCTTCGAGAAGACATCACCAACAGAAGAGATCACCAACGTCAACGAGACTGGCCTCAAACTTAAGTCCACTTTCCTTCCTCCCCCAGCAAGCATCCCAGTTGAAATCACAACTTTTGAGCAAGCTGTATACAACGAGGTCGAAACCATGGACCAACCCAAAATCTACAATAACTTTTCTAAAGAAGACAGGGATGCTGTCCGCAAACTACAGGAGAATCCAGACATAATCAAACCGGCGGACAAGGGGGGTGGCATTGTCATACAGAACAAACAGGATTACACTACTGAATGCCGCCGCCTCCTTAATGACCCACGGAACTATAGACGCCTGAAAGAAAACCCCACCATGACACTACAAGCCACAATAAAGTCTCTGGTCATGGATGCGGAAGAAAATCACCACATATCCAAACAGGAGGCGGACTTCCTTTGTAACAACAACGCCAAAGTTCACTATTTCTACACAGTACCGAAAATACACAAAGAGGCCAGACCACCGCCAGGACGACCAATCGTTTCTGGAATCAATTCCCTTCTGGAACCTCTTTCCCGGTACTGTGACTTTTTTCTTAATCCTCTTGTACAGAAGTCATCCACATACATTAGAGACACTAAACATCTGCTTAATATCATCGAAGACCCGAGGTTTGACCCCACCACCCAACTCCTAGTGGGGTTGGACATTGAGAGCTTGTATACGAGCTTGCCTCAAGATGCGACACTACAGGTTCTCCACGGCATACTCCTGGAAAACCCCTGGGAATACACCACCCCCAGAGACTTCATCCTTAAATGTGCTACCCTAGCGCTAAAGGAGAACTATTTTGGTTTTGAAGGGGAATTTTACTTTTAGACCAATGGTACATCAATGGGCAGCATTTTTGCCCCTAGTGTGGCCGGACTTTATGTGTACCACTTTGAAAAATTACACATACTTCTGCCCACCAATCCATATACCAATAACATCAAACTCTGGCGTCGCTACATCGACGACGTCTTTGTGATTTGGACTGGCTCCTTTGACTCCCTAGCAAACTTCCTAATATGGCTCAATGAACGTGACCCATACTTGATATTCACCTGCCCAGCCAACACTACCAACCTGGCTTTCCTGGATCTAAACATCACAGCAGAGGCAGACACCGTCAAAACCACTACATATTTCAAACCCACGGCCAGAAACTCGTTATTACAATTTGAAAGTTTTCACCCTCGCCCCCTCAGAGAGAACCTCCCATTCGGACAGTTCCTCCGTATACGAAGAAACTGTAGCCAGACCGCTGACTACCAAAAACAATCAGCTGATCTAGCGGTAAGACTACAAGAGCGAGGATACCCCAGGCAAATTGTCAAAACCACCCAAAAACGCGCCCGAAACCAAAACAGAGATGCCCTTTTAGATGACAACACACACAGAGAAACTGCCACTCCACTCACATGCGTCACGACCTACAATGCAGCCTCAAATGTAGTGGCAAAAATCAAAGAAAAACTGGTGCATCTAAAACTCAGGCAAAAGAAATTGGGACCAACCACTGTTTGCGTACAAAAAGGCGAGTAGCCTGAAAGACAGACTGGTGTCAACCCGACCCAAGACGTCCAAGAATATCACCACTAACACAATCACCGAAGCATGGGGCCTACCAAAGGTTGTCGGCCATTACCCATGTGGTGATTGCAGTGTATGCCACCTAACACGGCCTACCAAAACCTTAGACCTTGAACGTTGTAAGATATGGTACCAACGGAAACACACGAACTGTAACTCCTCCAGCGTGATCTACCTTATCGAGTGCCCCTGCAAATTTCGTTATGTAGGGATGACGACACGGAAAGTACGGACCAGAATTGTGGAACACCGTCGCACCATTCGGTGCAAAAAGAATATTAGCAAATTGACAGATCATCATCTACAAGAACACACACCCAATGACCTGTCATGGACCGTGATTGAACACATTAAGTGCAACCACAATAGCAATGACAAGTTCCTACTAACCAGAGAACAACGCTGGATATACCGTCTGTCATCCCACCAACATGGGTTAAACGATAATATTCCCTGGCACAGTCTGAATACCTGAACCCTAGTTCTGCACTTTAAAATGGGCAACGTTGAGACATGACCCCTTTCCTCGGATTCGTATTTAATCAATTTTCCCGTGAGACCCCACCATTGGGATATAATAACGTTCATTTCCTAACAACATGTGTTTGTAACTGCGAGTGCCGCTTACATCACCAGGCACAAGCATAATGTTCCCTTATTTATTTTCTCACAACCCCATCTTCACTCGAAGCTGTGGTTTCTTACTTATTTTTGTAAATGTTGTAGTTACTTATCCGCCCTAGCAGAGCGGAATAGTGTTATCATCACTATTTTTAATTTCTCGTAAATCTCGAAACTGTGGGCATACAGTATTTTTTCACATTACTCCCGCTAAAACAGCGGAGTCTGTCTTCACTGACCATTTTTCCCAACAGACGCTACACCCAGAGCGTCTTCGCTCCCCGGCAGACGCTACTCACTTAATTACAGTGAGTGCGTACACCTGGGACAAATACAAGGTATTTAAACCCGCTCCGAAAAGACCCCTACATCGACGGAGTTTCCAGGACAGCCGAGTAGGTATCCAGGCGGGCCGCGAGCTCAGACGAAGTAAGTGGGGTTCTGTCACGAGGTGCCCTCGGACTCAGGAGTTGAAATGGAATGGTGGTCTGCGCCCTCTGTTACAGAACCTCTTATTTGTTCACAGGAAGAATGGAACGCATGTTCCTTCACCACGCCTAGAGCGGACACACCGGTATCGGCGAACGGGCCCTTTAAACAAACCCCGGGCCGTGGACAGACCGCCTTTAACAATGACGTCGGCATATTCTGGCCAATAAGGGATGAGGACATTTCTTCCGGGCTGAAGCACGCTTCCGGGTGGAATGAACGAGAGCAGCAGACCGACGCGGGAGAAGGAAACGAGGGGGCGACGCTGATGGTAGCCGGACCGGTACCAGAAACTACGGAGGGAGCCAAAGAACCGAAGCAGCCAGGAGGCCACCGTTCCCACGCTGCGCCCCGCCACGCTTCAGGAGAAGCGTGGCTTACAAAGGTACGGAGCAAGGTTGCGGGGTGGGTTGGATCACGAGAGAAGCCGGATACATAGAGAGGTGTTTCCTCTGCACTCTATTTCCTCTCTCCCCTACTCCCGTTTCCCTGTGCACGGGCACTTCACTGTATAGCACCGAGCACTTGTGTGATTCCCTCACTCCCCCTCCCTCATTCGCGGGTACATTCAGTACACTGATTCTCGTCTCCTCCTCTTTGCATGTGCCTGAGGACGTCGGATCAAGACCCGACCTGGCCCTGCGACGACCCAGAAGAAAGCCACAGTGAACCGGACCCAGTTCAGAAGGACTCTGAAGTGTCTTAACTCTGGCTTCTCTTAGGAGACGACGCCTGTACCAAATAAAGCCAGCTTTGCATAGACCCGGTCTCGAGAGCCTTTTGTCCCCAAGTCCACAGGTTCTTAATGGGATCCAAAGCCTCTAGAAGGCGGGGCTTTCTCCTCATTCTGGTGTCTCTCTCTCACACCCAGAAGCCGGGCCAAGTCTCCGGAAACTCATGAGGATAAATTCTGACAAAAGCAGAGTAAGATTTCTATCGCGGCTTATTAGCCGTATTTCTCGTCACATTATGCATGCTTATTTACCGCTATTGAAACTTTTGACACAATAGCGCATTTCCTCTGGCAAAGAACTGAACTGTACACCCTAGTACCGCCACCAACCGTATGTCACCGCCGTCATTATCCGGTTAACGCACGATCACCGCGGTACAAAAACCACGAGATTGACAAAACGCATTTTTTTATGAAAGCTGACTCTTTTACTTGTGTGTTTTTTACTTGTGTGTTGGCTGAAACATGTTGACCGTAGTGCATGAGGGAGACCACAGTACTCTCCTAAGTCATCCGCCGCTTTGCTTTTAAATACTGCCAAAGGCCCTCCAATAAAATAACACTTTTGGGTAGTGGGACCCGAGGACAGTCTTTTAACCTACACGCACACACCATCACTGCACACTCACTTACCAATACCCGCTCCGCTGTAGTCAGGCGTTGTAGCACACCCGGGGCACATTCGGTGCCACCGGGTGGGGCCCGATGATGAAGCATGCCACCAACTAGGTTGGTGGGTGAGGGCTTTCATAAGAAACAGACGTGGCCTCTACTAGAGCAAACACACAAACTGCTTTCATTCGAAGGCTAGTTCTTGTTGATTACCTATAGTGGTTTATTTAGCCATGTTGTACAGCAGTGATTTTATAGTTATATGCTGTATTATACTTGAAAGTAGTTATTTTGTTAATACCAAGCTGACATATAGTACAAGTTAAATTGCCTTTAGGTTGTTGTGGTGACCATATCAGAGTTCTTTTATTCTTATTTGAAGGCATGCAACTAGGACTGACAATATATTTTATGATGCGACCTCTTAAATATGTAATTGTTTGTTTGTCTTTAAAGCAGTCTCCAAATCCGGAACACCAGCTAGGAGTCCCCAATGTCTGTTCAGTATTCATCATATCTGATGGCTAGATGAGTTATATGTGGTAATGAAAGCTAGACAACCATTTCGCCATTTGTTAGTTAACAGGGCATCTATCAAAATTATTCACTCTTCTTTGTGTATTATTAAGGTGCTTGATGTAGCCTCTATGTGCCATCCTATGTGTCATAAGTTTGAGGTTATGTGTACACTCACTCTCTTCACTACAGTTCCCATTGTATCACTTAGTTTATTTTGTGTGGGACACTTTATTATTGTGCACACTATCTATATACTAGTTTTTTGTCATTTTCCGGGATTTGAGCTGGGCTATGTGCAGTAGTAGCATAAGTACTGTGTCCAATTGAGATGCAATTAATTCCGCTGGCCATGTTTGCTTATGTGGTATACATCCCTTTCTTTTCAAGGAATTGTAATGCTACAGGCATTTATATACATTGTGAGATCATGTGGTGACCATTGACTCCATGTTGCTTTAATTCATGGTTTCATCTTGCGTCTGGCTGGCCCGGTCTTTCCTCTGCAAACGAAGGCAGGTCTGGGTTACTTGCGAACAAACAGAAATGTTTATATTTTTCACTTCACAGAGCAGGAGAGAGAAGCAGCTAGAACAGACAGTGGGGGCTGCGCAGCCCAAGGATGAAAAAGTAAAGAACTCTGCCTCGGCTATCATCGGAGCCTGGCCAGCTCTGGTGAGTGACCTCTACACAGAGTGCAGCCAGCACCTACAGTGCAGATGAAGGGAGGGGGAGCTTCTAGAAGTCTCTCTCTTTGTTAGTAAAGAGTATAAAGATGGAGACCTCTTGGCGTTTTGACAAGAATTATTTTCAGGGGTGGACGCACCGCGTGGAAACCGCGTCCCGGTTGAGGGCTCTTGTCAAGACTGTCTGCGGGTTCTTCCAGTCGTGCTGACAGGATGATGCAAGACAAACAACCGGTAAAGTATTCCATGTTCTAATGACTTATTCTTGTGTGCATACAGTTATCTTACTATGCATTTGTTCTTATGTATATACATTTAATATATGCATTTATTTTACATATGCATTCTTACTATTTGATATTTGGGAAGTTGCTTCAATAAATATTTATTTTTACTTAGCAAATGAGTGTGGAGCTTTATCTACATTGTAGCTTGGTATGGTAAAATGTGCAGTCTTATTTTGAAGAGTGATCATGTGGTATCCTGGTGCTTTGAAGTCATGCTTATGCGTTCCGAAGAGAAAGCAAGACAGGAATACACATTGAAGGAACTTGAAAATAACTCTGCACTAAACACTATCCTATGGGCTCTCAACATGCCTCTAAATGTTGTGGTAGCTAAATAAATTGATTTGTCAACTACTAGGTGCGTTTAGTTCTATACTCTAAGGTTTTTCTATTGGAGGACGGTTTCCTTAGCCTAAAGTGTAAATTGAATCCTTTTGGTTTTCTACATTTTTTATCCATAGCCGATATGCTTGAAAAGATTAAAGAAATGTTATTGTTTATTTCAGAGTTACGGGATTTTACTTATCTAATTGATTTGTCCAGTTATTAAGCTGTAATATTTATGATTGCATGCTGTTTTTAATTTTGAAATGCTTAAATATAACACATTTTTCCATCTGTGCTTCATTTGTTTCTTATAATTACATCGTTGACAATATGTAAGATGCGTATGTGCACTGCAATGTTTTTGTCTGAGATGTTCGCACATGCACCAGTGTCAGTACTGATGTTATTTGTGCACTGTTTGTTGAGTGCGGTTTTAAACTCCTTGCGTGTAATGTCACTTTCTTGTGCACCTATTGTCTGTGCTGTCTGTTTTGCTTAAGTTTTTGATTTATATTTCTTTTAATAGCCTTGAAGAAGTCCCTATGTTTTTTGGGACGAAACACGTTGGCTGTGTCCTTGTCCCTGTTTTAAGTGGAAGCAGGGAAATAAAGAATGAGCACTCCAATAGATGGGTCTCGTGATGTTTGTTGTCAATGATTTAAATTCCTTATTACGGTTTCTCGACTCTCCTTGGGATATGAGACCCTATGTTAAGGTCCTTGTAATTGTACACTTGCATTTGAGTGCTTCTCCCTCTTGTTGTGGAATATACATTAAGAGCTGGAGCTTCAGGTTTACTAAAATTGACACATGAATGTCATTCATACTAGAAAACAGCATTATCTAAACGCTGCAAATCGCAGAGGTTACATAATAATTGTTTAGTTAACGTTGGCAGACCAGCATTAGAGTCATCAACGTGATGCAGAACGAAATCATAAATACTGTTAAAGAGTAGGGATTACCATCGTTTTTTTTTGCAGCTATTCTTGAAGGTCAGATAATGTCTGTGTTAAGGTCAGACAAGTCGCAGCACGACACAGAGCATCAGGAATGGGTGCAGTCTCAGCGAGTGCATCACAAGTCATCCAAAATTATTAAGTCAGCATACAACTTTATATTTTCACACATGAAGCATAGCAGTCACACCCGGCACTCAAAGATTTACTGGGGAAGAGGACTTACTTGTGTCATACACATGCAGTAACAGCAAAGCAAAGTTTAAAATAAAATAAAGTGGGGTGGTTTTGAGTGGGGTGTAAAGGTGGAGAAGGTTTGTGGGGGGGAACAGAGGGAAAAAGCAGCTTCCGAGGTATAGAGTAATGCGGGGTAGTAGGATACAATGGAGTGGGGGCAGGGAAGAAGAATATGGAGGGCATGGGTGTAGATCAGTAAATGTGCTGCTAGCACACTCTGCGTAGATGACAGACAATGTCAGGATGCATTTTTTGTAGTTTTATAAAGCGCAAACTCGACCTGAAGGTATTGAAAGGCTTTACATGAACACCAGTTACATTACACACATTCACAATCATTTTTTTAGGCATGGGGGAGATCAAGCAACTTACCCAGAATCACAGGATTTTGAGCCAACACCAAGGCTCGAACCTGGTTCCCCAGCTCCATAGTCGGCAGCTCTTGCCGTCACGGTAAGGGTACTGGATGCTCCTGTACATCACAGCAGCTTCTGTTAGTGCTATTTGATGTCGAAAAGCACCCCTAATTCTAAGCCCCTCACCCACAGTTGTACGACAGTTTTAAATTCTTATACCAGTTCTAAGGATAATTACATTAAAGTCTAAGGAAAGACTCTCTGACGTCTTGGTGAAGTAGAATAGAAGTGTAATGAAGAAAGCAAGTGACAGTGAGTTTCTGGAGGAGGGGAGGGTGCAACGCATGTAGGAAGTTGACGTTTTTTCGGCAAGCCAAGCTATCGGTGTTGTAAGTGCAGCTCAGTTAGGAAGAAAATATTTAATGATGCTTAAATATTGAAGTGAAGAGGTTCTGCAGAGCATGGGCTAACCCTCCTCTGACCCATAACTTTACACAAACTATAGAGCCCAACTTGATTAGATCAATCTTAGAACCCTCCTGTCGACCTAAGGAGAAAACAATCCTTTTGCTTTAGAAAAAGGATTCTTATCTCCTTAGGTCGAGCAATTTGTGTAAAGTTGTAAAATAATTGGTTGTTATAATACAGAAACTCGTGTCTTAGATTTGCCGTCGCTGGCACATCGTGTCTTTGCTTTTATAATAAACAGAATGCAAACAAACATTTAGGGGCATTTGCTCAAGATGCATGGTTGAAAATGACGCTCTCTTTTACTGTTTATGGCGAGCTAACAAGGGAAGGATACCAATAAAGCAACAATTATTCTGTACTTCATCCAAGCTCTATTGAACAGAGGAGCGCAGAAAGAGAACAAAGTGAAAGTGACGAGCTGACCAATGAGTAGCAAGCAAATAAGAGCTTCGATAAAGCCAACCAACAGTAAGTATTTGGAGGGCTAAAAGCCCCTTTTTAGAGTTATTTTCTTTAAAAAAAAATTTTTTTTTTTTTTTAAATAGATCATCCCAAGCGACGGCGCGCATGCACTGACCACCGGCTTGACCTAAAAAGCACGCAAATAAGAGAGAAAAAAAGCAACCAATGGATTGGGCCAAACCGCACTGCAAGTTTTTAGGTCTCGCCCTGATCCAGCGCTTGCGCTGGTCTGGCGAGACATTTAGTTGTGGGGTTTTAAAAGTGCGACCACAGCTTTTTCCGTGGCATACAGTGTGCGGTTACGCGCACAGCACGCGCTTCTGTCATGGCTCATTAAGCCTTCCGGCGCGTGAATCATGCTCCTCCACCACCTTGCTGTCTGCTCTCACTACCCCCTCCCTTCAACCCCCTCCCTTCTCCCCCTCGTTAGCTTGTTATTCTTAACGTCGGAAGCATCTGATGTGAATTCTTCAAGGAGCAATTCACTTCCGACTAAGCCAATGCCGCCTCAGACAGTAGACATTTTCTGGTGCTTGTTTATCTATCCCTCGACCCTCCCCCTCCACTCTGTTGCTTCTTGCCTCTGTTCTTCCCCCCTCCCGAGCTGTTGCTTATTTCTTTCGTCTGCTCCTGCCCTTATAATTTTATGGAGAGGCATTGACTTCACTCACTTTCAATCTGTGGCGCCTATTTCATTTGAAAATCTTACGAGCTGCTTTTTCTGTCACCTCCAATGTCAACTTCTAATAAAAAGAAAAAAGGTTCGTGGGTGCGGTAGAACTGAAAAATAAATAGATCATGTGAGACCACGACGCTTTTAACTTATTTGTTAACACTGTTGAACGCACGGGTTGTTTATATAATTGACACACGTTATCCACTAAATGTGCTTGCTTCCGCTTCTGTTAGTTGTGTTAATCTGCAGGCAGATTGTTAAAAGAAACTGCGGTGATCTTTGCACTTGCAATTTACAATGAGACTCAGCACATTAAGACATGTTTTCTGTCAGTTGCCTCATGGCTAAGGAACTCCTAATTTTCATAGAGTGTCTCGTCAGAATACAGACAGGAGCTGACTACATTATATGTAGTTGGAGAACAGCGACAAACTCTCTCTAGAAACAAAATGACACATAGTAAAACTGTTGGCAGAAAGATTCACAGCGCCGTGACTCAGTGCCTGCTTTTAAGGCGCTGTTTCTGGCGAGCGGTATAAGATCTTGCAGCAAACATCGGCGTTTTATCACCAGTTAAAATGCAAAATAATTTCAAGGACTATAAAAGGAGTATATTGGATGACAGTGACCCACAATCTGCAGTTTTGTGAAGCTCACAGTGACAGATGCAAGATATAAAGCGCTGTGTAAAATACATAACATTCCAATAATCATGTGTTCTTTTTAAGGACATTGTTTAAATGTAAATTAGTGACTGAAAGCGGCTAGACTGCTTTATTTTAAGAAACACATGATGCTGTGTTTGCCAAATGACGCTTAGTCGTAACTGTTTGTTTTTCCTTTCAGCGTTTATATTAGGCTATGCAATATTGAAAAACTAGCCAGCCTTATAAACCAAATTATGACATTTTCAACAGATGGATACGAAAACAATAGTGGACTATAAGATGGAGAAAACTCAGCTGACTGCACACCGTCTCGCGCTTCTGTTTTACTGGTAGAGCTGGACTCACAGACACTCTCACAGACACTCTCTCACAGACTCTCTTACAGACTCACAGACACTCACTCACAGACACACTCTCAGACACACAGACTCTCTCTCTCACAGACACTCTCTCACAGACTCTCTTACAGACTCACAGACACTCACTCACAGACACTCTCTCACAGACTCTCTTACAGACTCTCTTACAGACTCACAGACACTCACTCACAGACACACTCACAGACACACTCTCAGACACACACTCTCAGACACACAGACTCTCAGACACACAGACTCTCAGACACACAGACTCTCAGACACACAGACTCTCTCTCACACAGACTCTCTCTCACACAGACTCTCTCTCACAGACTCTCTCTCACACAGACTCTCTCTCACACAGACTCTCTCTCACACAGACTCTCTCTCACACAGACTCTCTCTCCACACAGACTCTCTCTCACACAGACTCTCTCTCACACAGACTCTCTCTCACACAGACTCTCTCTCATTGGCCTTCTTGGTCATATATAAGGTAACAAAAATGCTTCTGGCACTTTTTTATTACAACTTTTCAGCATGCTGCACAGCAGCCACACTTCTCTACAGCACAGCTTAAACACATTGGCAAAGTCAATAGCTCTACCTAAACACTTATAAGGCCCCAAAGGCGAGACCTATTGGCTATGCCAATGCTTGTTGGTATAGTTCACAATAGGCTTTTGCCTACCGAATAGCTAAAAGCTGCCAGTAGGCTAGACCTAAAAAGCACTGGGAAAGCCAAAGGGCAGGATCTGGCTTTGCCAGTGCCTGTTTCTGAAGCTTCCTCGGTCTCTAAAATAGAGTGTCCCATGTGCTTCCTGATGGCATGCTGCAGAAACGCTGGTGTTCTGAAATTGGCAATCAGATGCTGAAAAGGTGGCAATGAAGCACGCTGCTAAGTTGCCAAGTTCTCTGGCACTGGAAGAACTTATCTGTGTCCATTTCATTTCTACTGTTGGCGATTAAATTTGGGAACATCACTCGGGTTACTTTTAGAAACAACACATTAACAGCCTTCCATGGCTGATCTTGTCAAAAAACAAACAAAAACTGTTATTATACACAATTCCCGATTCTACGCGAGGACTGAAAACACAAAATAATCAGTATACGATCTCAATATTTGTAGTTATTACACAAAATAAATAACACAGCAAAACGTGGTGCATGATCCAGTTGAAAAACGAACCTCCTGAAAGCGGTAGTCAAATTTTAACTGTTTGCAATAGACAGTGTTAAAAAAAGAAGTATTTAGTCTTGAGTTGTAAAAATCTGGAGTGCTTAAAAGCGCAGAATGACGCCTACATCGGCAATTGGAAACGGATGAAATCTGCAACTTACCAGCAGCAGGATATCTGAATGACGGAAAGGCAACCACGATGAGTGAGTGGGAAGCATTCTGTCTACTACCGCTGGGGTTGGTCAGTGGGAAAGGGTGCAAAGACTGTACATTCGCATGTACAGTCCATTTACAAGTAAGGGGTACTCTTCAGTTAGAATTTAACGCATTAGTTGCAAAGGGAACCTATGCCATGCGAGTCTGAAACACAGCCAAAACAAACACGCACATTTCATTTTAGAAAATGTAAACGTGGGCTCAAAACCCAAGCAAACTATTTGTAGTAGCCTAAGAAGTCCGAACTGACTGTAAAAGTTCCCACACACTGAGTGACTGCTTGGGACCTTGTGAATCTCACATTCTACCAGTAGGCACAATATGATCCACAACCCTGCACCCACTTTAGGCAGACCATGTCTGTAACGATTAGATAACTTTCAAAAGCAAATGATCCACGTATAAAGAACTATCCGGAGTTACCCGTTCAACGTTCCAAACGCTTGGTATCATTATCCACAACTCGCCCCTCCAAATGAGCAGCTAATAAGGGTAAACACATGCCCACAGGGCTCCGTCGGGTATTACCTGAGCACCCGAGTCTTCCGATTCTGCCGATGGCTCGATCACAGTACCTCTCCTGGTGGCCACCATGTTTTACATTCGGCTCCTCCCACTAATGACGTTCTCTGGGAACATGCGCCAGTACCACTCTTTCTTCCGTGCACGAAATTCACACCACGCGGATCACCGTTCGCCGTCGACGTACAATCAATCGTCATCACGCTGCAATGCACGCACTTGATGTCAGTCACTAGCTGCAGCAGCCTTTACTCCTGTCTTTTCACTGCACTGTGTAAACTACTCCCCCTAGTGCCTTATCAGCCACTGGCTGAGCCATGGTCCGGGCTTGAAACAGATAGGTTTTGCCTGACCTTAAGATGCCCGCTTCTGTGGACCGTGCCTATCCCTTCCAGATGGACTGTAAGGGTGCTTGCTGTCAGTCTTCGCTTGGTAGTACAGAGTTGCCGGTGACATTGCTAGGCCCGGATATTTACTAAAACTGTACGAAAGATATCTAAACCCGGCTGTACAAAAATGACAGTGTGGGATTCACGGGGTTTGCGATGGAAAGTTCCTGAAAGCAACACAAAGTTACACTATGCACTACTTTGCATTTTATGGGTGATAGGTTGAGGTTTCCATTCAACGACCAATGGGTTTTATCACAAATCCCTATCTTCCGTCATTCGTATTTATTTATGCGTTTTTATATAGCGCGGACTTTACCCGAGGGTGTCAGAGCGCTTCACAACAGGATCAGCAACATTACATAAGGAGGAGGATACAAATGAGCATAATACAAAGACAAGCGTTACATTGCATGAGGAAAAAGTGACAATTGTGCAAAAACAAACAAACCAAATACAAAAGAGGAATGAGTTCCAATAGGAAAAAGTGACAGATGTGCATGAAACATGGGATACCAAATACAAATGGAGGTATAATACTGCAATAAATGGCAGTCACACATGACACACTGGGAAGGCGCTTCTATAGGCTTGGAGTACAGAATTTCCTATAGTGGAAGAACTTCCTTGAGGTAGTAGAGAGGGCGTGGATTCAACAGGGGGTACATGGGGTACAAAATATATGATACATGGGGTACAAAATACACTAAAGGCAAAATACTGTAATAAGTGGCAGTAACTCGAAGCACACTGAGAAGGCCCTTCTATAGGCTTGGAATACAGAATTCCTATCATGGAAGAGCTTCCTTGAGGTAGTAGAGAGGGCGTGACTTCACAGGGGACTTATAATGGGGGAACACGCACATAAAAACCAACACAACACATAAAATAAGGAATGAACAGACACAAGTACAACTTTATACTGACGAGCGGACTTCCTAGAGGGGCCTAAGACCGAACGTATTAGTTCTGGAAGTGTCTTTGGAATAGAAGAGACTTGAGGTCAGCTTTGAAGATCCGGGTAGAGGAGGTGGCACGGAGCAGTGGGGGAAGCGAGTTCCAGATTCTCACCGCATTGCCCGAGAAGGATTGAGCCATCGATCTTTCCCTTTTGAAGACGGGGGCTCAAGCAGAAGCTTTTCCGCATTGCGAGAAGGGCGAGAGCCACCGGACAATTTCAGTTTATTCGCCAGGTAACGAGGGGAGGACGTGTGTAAGGCTTTGTGTGTGATGCAGGCAGTTTTGTAAATAGATCTTGCCTCGATCGGAAGCCATCGCAGAGAGGACAGGATAGGAGTGATGTGGTCGCTCTGCTTAGACTCCTGAAATGAAGCGAGCTGCTGAATGGAGGATGGATTTGAGAGGGGAGAGGTGGGATTTGGGTAGGCCAGTCAGAAGAGAATTGCAGTAATCCAGTCTTGAGAGAACCAGAGATTGAACCAAGGTTTTTAAGTCTTTCTCCGGGAAGAACCGACGGATCCCCCACAGAAGGCGCAGCTGGTACCGTGCATTCTTAGCAATAGAGTTGATGTGGGCGATTAGGTTGAGTCTTTTGTCGAGAATGACACCTAGGGATTTAGCGCTGTCAACAATGATGGGTTTGTTGTTGAGAAGGTTCAGCTGATCCATCCAAGATTGAACAGGAGGAGGTGAGAGAGAGGTAGAGAGGAGGAGGAATTCAGTTTTGGCGGGATTCAGAATGAGTTGGTGAGCAGACATCCAGTTGTGAATAGAGTTGAGGGTAGAATTGAGTAGGGAGAGATCGTGTGCGGAGGACACCTTAAGGTAGATTTGCGTGTCGTCCGCATACAGATGGTAAAGGATCCCAGATTTGCTTAGGAGGTTCCCTAAAGGTTCCAGGTAGAGATTAAACAAGGTGGGTGCCAGACAGTGATTTGCTTTAAAACCTTATGCCTCCTCGAAGCAGGTGGATATAATAAGGAGAAACGTTTTCATTTCTTCTTATTTTTCCAACTTTGCATGTGTAGTGAATAGTCCAGCACACATACATAGTGGGGAAATTCTTGAATTATAGTTTTTGGACTGGAAGGGCTCCAAACAAAACCTGGTACAAAACCTATGCTTTAGAGAAAACATACATACACCCTTGCACAACGGTTAAAAGGTGTGTGCATTGGGACATGGCAGCCAAAAGTGCACCAGCGCTGAGGGAGAGAAAGACGTGCCATATCTTTGCAGATATGGCACATTTTTACTCTCTCTCTTTGACACAAGGCACTGCAGCCCCGTTGGGTTGATACACTGCATTGCTTCAACTATTAGCAGATTTGGGCCCCAGTCTGTTGCCTTCAACTGCACTTTCAGGCTTGCACTTGCCAACACAGCAAAAATATAATATTTCAACCTTTTAAATCTGGCTTGACAGTGAAGCTGTTGTCCTAGTCACCGCATGTACTACTGAGCCCTAGGGCTACCTTGTAATTCTATGTATCAAAATTCCGTAACAGTCCACATTAAATAATTCAACAGAGAGAACTTAAGGAGTCAGTCAATATTTTAATCCAGTTGATTGTGGATGTCAAATTCTTTTCACAAATGTTGACTTCACATTCTTAAGGGTCAGCAAAAGAGTTACAATATTCACTTCTCTGTGTCTGTTCTAACAAACCCAATGCATTTCGGGTATAAGAACCCTTCGTCAGGGGTCACTACAATTAAGAAATGATACATTGTTTACTCATTGGAAGTGTGTCATTTGGCACATTATGCAACTCTACACATGAATCAAACATAGTGAATGGTAGGAAATTGGAATGTGGGAATTAGCCACTGTGAAGTCCTATGAAAAAGAGTATGATGAGAGTTAAATGGAACCAGCGAGAATAGAAGTGAAAGCTCCTTCAGAATTACCTGTCACATCATGCAACATCATCTACTGATGGAAGAACCATTCCGTAAAAAAGTGATGTTAAGGGACTACCTGTCCCATCATGCAATGTTTACCGCAGGTGAAAGAACCATTCTTTGAAAAAGTGATGTTAATGAAATGTGGTAGAATAAAAACCATAAACAACATGGATAACCATACCAATGTGCTATTTGGAATTACCAGTCTCCAGTGCGTCATGCATACTCTGAAATGGTAGAATATTCTCTAACCTCTATGTGGGCTGCATGAGCCTAAAATTCAAATGCTGACATTGAAGACTCAAAAACGTGTGCAGAGCGGTGCTCTTGAGTGTAATGATGGCGCAAGCACTGTCGTAAACAAGTCAAGCTCAAAGGAAAATAATTAACTAGTAATTCTAAAAACGGTATTAAGAAACAGATACACGCTCCTGTCGTGCTCAGCTTACCTTTTTATGTGTGCGCATTAATATAGTGTCGCCACCAAACTGGAAAAAATCCTATCGGGCAATCATAGAAAAAGTCTATTGGATGCCAAAGGTACAGGTGCTTATTAGTAAGTACGTCATGATGCTACGTGATTGTGTACGTACCCCGAGCAGTGGAAAGTAAAAAAAGACTAGACAGAAGCAGGAAAGAAACTTGACAGACATCGGGAGTGGGTAATGATCCAGCGCTAACAATAAAAATTCTTCTCCTATATGCTTCGGTCACCCAGGTACAACTATCCCTCCAAAACACTTACTATATCCATATGACGGTGGGGCCCATAACACCACATATACATTCACTCACTCATTTATTCCCTGGATTTCCTCCGTCCTTAACCTAGGAGAAAAACAGTAGAACGATTCGCTGGAAGGAGACGGGATACCTCTTTTTAAAACGACATAATATTTCTCAGTGCTTTTAAGGTATTCCGCTCATTGGTCGATGGACCAACTAGTAGGAATCAGTTGATGGTGATTAAGACCAGCTCAATCACAATAAACCTTTTAACATTTTACATTAATCATTGAGCTAAAGAATCACTGAGTCAGTTTAAAGATAATAAAGTTTATATAAAGTTTAGAAGCATGAATAAGTTTTAGGTTTATTATTCAGGTTATTACATTTATCATCATTATAAGAATAAATTGAAATTGCGATGCATACCTATTAGATGGAAGAATAAAGTTCGTCACTGCAAGAACTCCCAAAAGATCTATCTATCTGTCCTGGAAAAACAGGCCTTCTCGTTCCTTTCCCCTTCAATATTTTAAGAATAAAAGTCTAATAGTTCTAAATGGAAAAATCTATCAAGAGTAAAAAGGTTCTCCAAAAACAGCATCTTATGCTCAATCAAAAATATAAAATAGCAGCAGCAGCATCAGCTCTTCAGCCATCAGCAACAGCAACCCCAAAAGTGGCTAAAGCAGCATCCAGCAAACAGCAGCTTCATCTAACAGCAACCCGCAGCAGCAGCTAACCCCCTCCCCTCAAGAGTAGGTCTTCTTATACCCTAATACTAGCTTACTAAGTGAAAATGTTGCATCTTTATGGCGTGATTCTCTCTAATTGGTTCATTCGAGTCCATATACATATTATCATCAGAATCCTTGTTCTAACCAGTTCTTTTTGGAATGTCCATGCCTTCATCCTTTCACACGGGTTCATGACATTACTCATCCGTTTTGGTAATCCAATTTGTATCATTTTCCGATACTTTCTAGGTTCAACAGTTCCCTTTGTCTCTTGTTCATTTATTCTCCGTGACTTCTCACGCTTCTTGCTGATCAGTCTTGGCACACATTTACTCTGTAAGGTCATAATAGCCTTGACCATACTTCCATCCTAGGCTCTTGGAACGATCACATGATCTCTCTTGTTCACAGCCTTTCTCCTTTTCCATAATTCCTCTCGCGCATGCGTATTCTAGCTCATGGCGGCCATTTTATATTGCTGCTCAACAGGCCTAAGCGCACTATTTATAAAGATAAACAAAATATAGTTCAGAATAAAAAATATAAACCCTTTCGTTTCCCTCCCGTCATTCTACGTACCCCAATTAGGTATTACCTAGCAAAAGCAACATATAATGCCGTCCCTTACTTACCATCACTTTACTTTGCCACTACACGTTTTTATTTTCAAAGCACAAACTTACATTTTATTATTCTATTAGTACACAAATATTAGATTTATGTTAGCCACGTCAACAATTATAAGTAAATTAGTTTGCACACAACTAGCGTGTTACCTTTACCCTTCACATGTAACATACATTGTTGGTTATTTACTTAAACAAACTTGTTTGTTAATCATTTTACGTAAATATTAGGAGGTTAAAACATTTTCTTTTACCCTGCTCCATCAACTCCCCCTTTGGTGATTTTTAATATCACCACAAAACCCAAGTTACACAATTCTGTCAGACAGCATATTTCTTGGTCCGTTTGCTTTTGTTAGTTTACCCAACTGTATCCCTTTCAACTTGTCTTTTGGTCTTCTTATACATGTTCTCTTTTATCTCTTCTAGCTCTATTTCACCCATTTCTCTCTCTCTCTCCTTGTTTATCTTATTTTCTTTTTCTATTTTATTCTGTCTTCTTCTTTTCTTTATACATGTAATTATAAGCTTCAGTACTAAAATTATTATGATTATCATGGTTGCTATTATTATGACTTTCCCTATTATTAATCCACTCATTCTAGTAAACCAATTTATTACTGAAGAAAATGCTTTACCAAGTTTTCCAAACGCACTTTCAACCTCCAGTGGAACAAGTTCTTTGTGCAAACTTGTAATATTCTTTATATACCTTTGTATATTTTCACTTTTATCTGGAATGTAAGTGCAACAATGTTGGACTTTCAGCATTCCACAGACTCCACCCTCTTTTGCCAAAAGAATGTCAAGGGCAAGTCGATTTTGCATTACCATAGCTCTCATGGCAACCATCTAGGTATTTACCATCAAGAACCCTCCAGCAGTATCTGTAGATAAACGATCTACTACTGTGGATAATTTCCGAATTTTAAATGCATTCAAAGATATTCCCACTGCTGGTATCAATGCACCAAAAATATCACCTACTATTTCTGAAAAACGTTCCCTTTTTCTACGTGTAAAGGTCTTTATCATTTCGTGTGTTCCTTTTTCTGTTCTATCCATATGAAAAATCTTTGGAAAGACCAGGCCTAAATAACATGACCCATACCAATGGTCCGGCAACCTGTAATAAGCCCTATTACCGCAAATATAATAAATCCCTGGAAATATTGGATCTTTTCCCCCTTTGAATCCCCATCCGCCTAAAATTTGATAATTGTCATGGCAATCACTGGAACCCACGAAATAATTGTCATATCTTGTTCTATTTCTTCTAATGCACAACCTTCCCTGTTGGGGCCAATCCAGAGTCATAGCTGCATTTGTCTTTTTCTTGTCATGATTGTCTTCCTCAAACGCCCAAAGAGGTGTTTTTGTCTCTTCTATCACTTTTCTTTGAAATTTCGCTCTTCTATCCTCAACCATTTCTAAAAATACCTTTTCTTCCTTCTTTAACTCACAGGTAAGGTTGTTTTTATCTATATTATCTAAGGTTAAAATCTTATCTTCTATGAAAAATTCACCAAACGTTTTTCCCTCTTTCACTTTGTTTAGTTCAGGAACTACAGAAATGTTCGCAAAAATCTTATCTATATCAGTGTAATAATATTCTAATTTTCCTGTCTTATAAAATAAACTTGCTAAAACACTACATGTTATTCCATACGTCAAAGGAAGGTGATGATAGGTCACACCCTCTGCAACAGACGCAGGCAATTGCATACAAACATAACAATCTCTTACATCCATTGTTTCTACATACTCATATAATAATTTTGTAAAAACATTCTTTGAAAAATCTGTTATTGATTTGTCTTTATGTAATTCTGCACTACCCTTTAATATAGCTGTTTCTTGAATGTTAGCTCCTTTTTCTTTCTCTGTGTGATTAGACGTTTCTCCTACAGCTAAACTAATTGGAATAGTGATTGCTAAAACCACCCACACTGTCATTAATAATCCTGTACAAAAGAAGCACATCTTACACCATCTGCTTAAAAACTCACATCTACATTTTCTATCTTTAGTATCTTCCATTTTGTTTTATAACCTATTTATTTATTTACAGGAAAAATTGTGTCACCACACCTCAGAAATGACTTCTTAGCCACCCTGCACTCTAATTTTGTCTTCGTTTGGTACTTTCTTTTGATTCTTTTCAGAATTCTTTCTTTGTCAAATCCAGTATTTTGTCAATTCCGGTAGAAATTCGTTCAAATTCTTCAAGTTTGTAGCACTTCACCTTCACCCATTAGGTTTCTTTGTTCTGGGTTCTCGTGAGTGTTCTCTTCTTCTTTGATATCAGTTAAAGCAAGGTACAACCATTCAGGCGATTTATACTTCAGATTTACTTTCTTTACTCTTTTCGTTTTCTGCAAGTGTTTTCCACCTTGTTGGTCTTGCTCTTTCTGACTTGTTATTTCATTCACTTGTTCAGCACCTTTTCCATCTAGCCTTATGATCCTGTATCTTAGTTTTCTAACTTCGTTGGGCCAATTGTCTCCTTTTCTTGGCCTTTTTGCCTCACTTTCTTTTTCCTCTCTTTCTGTTTTCCAAGTTCTCTTTCTTGACTCTAGTTTTTGGTTTCTTTCTTCTCCACTTTCTTCAGACTCTGTTTCAGTTCTTTCTTTATTGTCTCTTATTTTGAATTTTATAATTTCATTTCCTTCCTCTACTTGTGGTTCTTCTCTTATTTTCCTTCGTTCACCTACTTCTGTCCCTCCTCGGTGTTCTTCCGAATTTGTGTCAATTTCTCTATCTGCTTCTAAATTTCCCTGTTCTTTTGTTTGGCTACCTGTCCCTATTGCTCCTCGGGGATCTTCCGATTTTTCTAACTTTCTGTTTGAAACTCTCCCTTCTTCATCTATTAATATTATCTCCGAAGGATTTTTACCACAACTTGTACTTGGTTGCTCACTGTTACTGTCTTTGTGCTCAGTTTCTTCTCTTATGCTTTCAAATTTCCAATTTCCTTTCAGATTTTCCTCACAATCCGAATGATCTGTATCAGATTTTGAACTGGTGTCTGATATTTCCAGATGTCGACTCACATGTCGATCTTCAAGTTCTGGAACATCAGCTACTTCCTCCACTCCTTCTGTCGTTGCATTTGTAGTTGGGTCTTCCAGATGTCGACTTACAGGTCGATCTTCAGATTCTGGCACCCTGTTCGTTTCTTCTTCCGCTTCCGATGCTGAACTGTTATCCAATACTTCCAGATGTCGACTCACATGTCGATCTTCAGGTTCTGGAGCTCTGATGGTGTGACTGGCATGCACCCAGTGTTTCACTCCTGCACATTTGACTGCAGTGGTTGTCACCAGGATCACCTGTCGCGGTTCGTCCCAGCGAGGAACCAAACAGTTTCTTCTTCTATGGACTTTTATGCGGACCCAATCTCCTGGATTCAAGTCGTGAGCTGGTTTTCTTTCAAGAGTGGTCGCATCCGGTCCAACCTGATGAAACACAGAACGCACCACATCAGCCAATCCTTTGCAATAATCCAGCACCAGATCATCAGTTATAGTCAGTAGTTTGTTGACAGGTACATGTGCTTGTCTCATTGCTCGTCCCATAATTATCTCGTGGGGACTGAGTCCAGTTTTCCTTTCCGGAATACTTCTGATTGTCATTAAAACTAATGGCAAGGCATCTGGCCATTTGAGTCCTGTGGCTTGACACATTTTACCTAGCCTGTTCTTAATTGTTCCATTCACTTGCTCTACTATTCCAGAAGCCTCTGGTCTGTATGCACAATGCAGTTTCTGTTTAATACTAAGTGCTTCACAAATCAGTTGAATTAATTCGTTTTGGAAATGTGTTCCTCTATCTGTTTCAATCGTGACTGGAAAACCATACCTCGGAATGAATTCTCGCAGCATAAGTTTTGCTACCGTGATTCCATCATTCCTTCTGGTCGGGTATGCTTCCACCCAACGGGAAAACAAACAGACGACTACAAGGACATACCTTAGTCTATTGCTCGGGGGCATTTCTATGAAATCCATTTGCATTCTGGTGAACGGACCTCCTTCTCGTCCTATTGTTCCTAGACTCACTACTGTCTTCCGTCCTGGATTTAACTGTTGACAAACAAGACATCTTTGACAAAGACTCTCAGCTATGGCTCTGAATTTTGGATTATACCATGTTTGTCTAAAAAGTCTGATCATTGAATCTCTCCCAATATGGGCTTGTCCATGGTACATCCGTGCCATGTCAGAAATCATGCTATCAGGCATAACTGGTCTTTCATCTCTGTAAACCCAAACATCATTTTCCTCATTTTTTCTACATCCCGCTTTTAACCAAGTATCTTTCTCCTCTTCATCTGCTGCTTCCTGTAATTGTCTCACCTCATCCCATGTCTCAACAGGGTTAGTAAAAAGCAAAGGACATGAAATATGCTCTCTTTCCCGATTTCGATTTAAAGAGACCACGTTCTTTGCACAATACTGTGCAATCTCATCAGCATACTTATTGCCGACAGTTATGTAGTCTTCCCCATTTTTATGTGCATTGCACTTTACCACAGCAATCTGTTTAGGCAGCTGTATCGCCTCTAGCAGCTTTTTCACAAAATCTCCATTTCTAATCGGCGTTCCTGCAGACGTCAAGAAACCTCTTTGTGACCAAATCTGACCAAAATCATGCACAACCCCAAAACCGTATTGGCTATCCGTCACAATTGTAATCCGTACATTCCTTCCCAACTTGCAGGCTTGAATCAGAGCTATTAGTTCTGCTACTTGGGCAGACCGTATCCCTTTCAAACAAGATGCTTCCATTACAGTGGCTACTGTGCAAACTGCATATGCTGCACTTAGAACTCCATCATCTGTTCTCAAACATGAGCCATCCACGAACAGAATATAATCTGATTCCTTTAAGGGCTCATCTCTTATATCTGGTCTCGGTTTTGTACAATATTCAAGCACATTCAGACAATCATGATCCACTTCATCCATTTCAATCACACTCTCTTCATCTGGCAATGATGTCGAAGGATTCACATTCATGCATCTGTCAATGGTCACATTATCTGCACTCAAAATTACTTTTTCATACCTAGTCAGCCGACTATGTGTCATGTATTGGGTTTTCGTTCTTGTCAAGAGAATTTCCACAGAATGTGGGACATATACTCTCAGTGGATATCCCATCACTATGCCTTCACTCTGTTCCAGACTCACACAAGTAGCAGCAACTGCTTTCAAACATCCAGGCAACGCTTTCGCTACAGGGTCTAAAACAGCTGAAAAATATGCAATGGGTCTTTTCATGGTTCCATGTCTCTGTACCAAGACTGAAAACGCACACCCATCTCTTTCACTGCAATACAACTCAAAGTCTTTCTCATAGTCAGGCATTCCCAATGCTGGAGCTTCACACAATTTCTTTTTCAGCTCTCTGAATGCTTTCATTTCCTCATCATTCATTTCAAAAGGATCTTTAACATCCTTCTTTGTCAGTCTTTGCAAGGGTTTTGCAATCAAGGAAAACCCACTTATCCATTGTCGACAATATCCAACCATTCCCAGAAACATTCTTACCTCTCTTTGCGTCATTGGAGCTCTCATTCCTTGAATCATTTTTATTCTCTCGGTCGTTACCTTTCGCACTCCTTTCTCAATTTTATGCCCTAAATATTGGACTTCTTGTTGACAAAACTGCAATTTTGATGGGGACACTTTATGTCCTCTTTTGGCTAAATGATTCAGCAAAGCAATTGTGTCATTGACACATGCTTCCTTCGTTTTTGATGCCACCAGTAGGTCATCAATATACTGAACCATCACTGACTTTTCTGGCATTTTTAAATCTTCCAAGGATTTCTTTAAAATCTGATTAAAGATCGAGGGGCTTTCTGTGTACCCCTGAGGAATTCGGCACCATGCCAAAATACGCTCTCCGAACCTGAATGCAAATAATGACTGGCTATCTGGATGCAACGGAATAGAGAAAAATGCATGGCATAAATCAATCACTGTGTACCATTCTGCTTCACGTGGAATCTGGTATAGAATCACAGCAGGGTCCGGTACTATTGGGCAACAAGGCACAACAATTTTGTTTACCTTCCTCAAATCCTGTACAATTCTATATGTTCCGTTCGGCTTTTTCAGTCCCATTATTGGCGAATTACATGGACTGCTCATGATTTCTTTTAGAATCCCTTGTTCAATCATTTTATTTATTACTGGTGTTATTCCTTCAATTATTTCCGGTGTCAATTTATACTGGGGCGTATTCGGGTAACTCGTTCCCTCTTTTACGGAGATTCTAACAGGGTCTACTCCTTTCATTAACCCTATATCTTCTCCTGTAAAGTCCCACACTTCCTCTTTCACTGTCTCTTTCAGTTCAATTGGGATCTTCTCTGCATCAAATACAGGAAACAAATCATTTACTTCTGGTTCTAAATTTACCATTGTCATTTTATACAGTACATCTTCATCTGGGGTCTGAAATGCAATTCCATCTGGAGTACAATAGATAGTGCAATTCATTTTGCACAGTAGATCGCGTCCTAATAGGTTCACAGGACTGCAATCACACACCACAAATCGGTGCATTTCACTAAATGGACCAATCTTTACCTCCACTAATTTAGTAAGAGGCGCCTTAATTTGCTGATTCGATACTCCAACTACTTGGATATGTTCACCTGAGAGAGGAAGGTTTGGAATTTCCACTGACCTGACAGTAGAACGGGTAGCTCCAGTGTCCACAAGGAATGTTACATTTGCACCATTCACTTCTCCATCCACAAATGGACCTGCTTGATCTACCTCTAGAGTTGCGCCAAGCACGCACTCTTCCCCTCTCCTAGGCACCGTCATAAGCTTTCATCCGACTCATCATCATCCTGTCGTAACCAATATTGAGAAATGGCAGCTGCACGCGGCAACTGTGTTACCTGCTCTCCTCCGTAGAATCCTGTTTCTGCACTGAATTTCTGTTGATTAACACTCTTGGGAAGTGGTGGTTGTGGCACCTGACTCTGTGGAGTAACTACCTCACTCTGCACCTGTGGATTTAATGATTGATTTTCCGTATTAAGTTTTGGAGGAAATTTACACTCGTTTCTCCAATGCCCTAGCTTTCCGCAGTTGTGGCATGGCCACTTTTTCTTTGCCTCATCTATGCTCATTTGTCCTTTTCCTTTGCCTATATTTGGTCTAAATCTAGCCTGTCCTGCTTCATTAGCTGTATTACTCAATTGAGCTTCTTGCTTCTCTGCAACTTTCACCTGTGCCCACATGGCTTTCTCTTTCAATTTACGCTGTCTACTCTCAATATCATCACTGCAATACTTAGCATATCTCAAAACCTCATCAACTGTACTATTCTGCCAACAAATCATATGCTGTTTAATCATTTCACTTATCTCCGGTTTCAATCCATACACAAATCTATATACAAAATGACTCATATCCTTCTCATTTAGTGTCTCATAGCCACTATACTGTTTAAAAACTAACAACAGCCTCTCATAATATGCATGCACTGATTCTTTACTTTCCTGCGTGGTTCTGTCTATCTTTACCCAATCCGTTTCTTTAGGTGGAATCTTATTTTTCAAAAAGGTAATTAATTACTTGATTATATTTCCTCATCACTTCTGGTCCTGGCGCTCCTGTTTTGGCATCCCTTGGATATTCTACAGTTGGCCAATCAATAGTAATCTTACACTCTGTCCACAAATCAGCTGGTACTACTATATCAAACAATCCATCCAAGTCTATCCACAACACCTTTGAAACTTTAACAAATCTCTCCACTTGTCTGTACCATTCTACTGGCTTCTCTCTCAACTTTGGGAAATCATTTGTAAATGACAGTATATCCTGTCTAGACCATGGAACATGCACATAACTACCTCCTGGAGTTTCTCTCATCGGGTACTCCCTTACAATTGGTTCCTTATCTGTTACTGCAAAAGCCAAAGATGCTTTATCTGTTACTTTCTCATTCCTTTTCGTCCATCTACTTCTCCATCTATCCACATCACCCCATTTTCTCAGCAAAACAATTAATTCTTTTATTTGGGTCAATCGTCCTGATGTGTTCAGATTCTCTATATCTTTCTCACAAAAATCTACTCTATATGGTTTCTGCAACGTTCTCACTTTTACAAATTCTACTCCTAGTTCATTCGCTGTCTCTTCTAATTTGTCATGTAAATTTCTAGCTCTCCATGTAATACTCTTGCACAAAAACATAATCTCGTCATCCTGATCATTTTTCAATTTTTCTGTACCAATCGTTCCTAATATCAATTCTTCCATGTCTATTTTTAACCTAATTACATCTAGTGGTTTTACTTCTGTCTCTTTCTGCTTTTAGCGTTTTCATCCATTCATTTAATTCATCTGGAGTTGGACCTACAGGCGTACTATTTAATTCTATCCAATGTTTACTCCTTTCTGGTGTCTCTGATGCAGACTCAGTTACCATAGGTATTCTCCTGAACTCATTCTCATTTATCGTCAAATTAGTAGGTGGGCTTGGTCTATAGGTACTAACCAAATGGTGTGCACCTTCATTGTCCAGTTCCATCCCTTCTCTCCTTCTTTGCAACTGTGAATTCATAGGAATCACTAAAGAACGTTCATCAATTTTCTGATTCTCAAAAACTGGCATTACTGGACCTATCGTTACTGGTACAGTTACAGCTTCCATATTCTTTGTTAATTCTCTTATCTTTTCAGTTAATTCTCTTGTGGTTTTTACTAATTCAGTTGTATTGTCACTTTCTATCTCCTCATTTTGTGAAGTTTTCAATTGATCTTGTGACCTATTTATCTCATATCCTCGTTCTTGATTTTTATTCCTCCCAGTTTCCATTGGCGGTGCATTAGGTGTCACCACCGCAGAAGTCTGTTGGTATTGAGGTGGGTTTCTGTTTAAAATATCTTCCAGCAATTCATCTTCCGTCTCACTACCACCATACCCATACTTTTCCGTAACCACATGTTTCTTTTTCTCTGTACACTTTCTCTTTGCTTCTTCCTCAACTGTAAAAGCTGGAAACAAACCTCCTGTCATATTAGCACATCTCCAACGCTTTAGCCTATCCTCATGATTCAACCCCCATAACCTTCCAGGCACAAACTCATGATTCTTCAATCCTCTGAATCTCTCTCGTTCATACATTTCATCTTCCCATTCACTTAAAGCTTCAAACTGTGTCTGGTCTAGGTCTAGGTTCTAGTTTTATCATTTTCTCTCTCAAATTCCAAGTACTGCTACACTAAATGAACCATTTTCAGGAAAAGCCAATGCTCCATCATTCTTAGTATATTTTGTCCAATTTTCTAACCATATGCATGTATGATATCCGTACTTCAGCATCATATGCGAAGCTGGTGATTTCGGCGGAGGAATTACTTGTCCCTCTCTAGTCACTACCTTTTTGTCTTTCTTAAAGAAGTTCTTAACTTTCGACATCCACGACGTTTTCTCTCTACCATATTCATAATACGACATGATTCACAATCTCTTTTCTCCTCAAAAGTCCGCAATTCAACACTGTTCTCTATGCGTTATTCCAACCAATGCTAGCGCGACTCACACCAACACTCCAATCATAAACTTCCACGTCACTAGTCTATTCGACCAATGCTAGCGCGACTCACACCAACGCTCCAATCAGAGCAAGTTCTGTCTACAGCGCACTGTCCAATCCCAGCGGCTTTTCTCTACGTCAGTTCTGCTCCTGTTTCTGATGACTAGCGCACTGTCCAATCCCAGCGCGGCTTTTGTCTACGTCAGTTCTGCTCCTGTTTCTGTATGACTAGCGCACTGTCCAATCCCAGCGCGGCTTTTGTCTACGTCAGTTCTGCTCCTGACCCCTCCTTTACAAAATGTATCGGCAATTTCTTTTTCAACAGTTCTTCGTTAGTTACAACATTTAAAACACATTTCCATTGTCTGATTCGCTAAACCAAAGAAATAGCTTTGTCCATTTACACAAGAATTCTGTATTTTCCAGTAGGCAGCGCTTACCTCTACCCTACCACAGAATTTTTCTGTTTCGCCGATAAAGTAGCACTTCCTCTACCTTACCCTTCTTTCAAGCAAGCGGTAAACCCGTTTCTCTGGGGATAAAACATATGTGGAGACTATACTGCTCCTGAGAATTAAGGCCAGAGTTTCACAAGAAAACCGGTCGCTATTTCACTCACACACCTTTTATACAGAAAATGTCCCTATTATAACACAACCTGTGTTATCACCAATATGAATTCAGACAATGCACTATTCCATGTGACTTCTCTTGCCACACGTGTTCCACTTCCTACTTCCCGGAAGCGTGAAAACTTCGACTTACATATAACATAACGTGACTCAACATAAAGTGTTAGACATGAAATAATCAATAATCAATAATCAATAATCACCAAACTAATCTATAGTAACCATAACTCTGCTACCAAGAAATCTGATCCAGCGCTAACAATAAAAATTCTTCTCCTATATGCTTCGGTCACCCAGGTACAACTATCCCTCCAAAACACTTACTATATCCATATGACGGTGGGGCCCATAACACCGCATATACATTCACTCACTCATTTATTCCCTGGATTTCCTCCGTCCTTAACCTAGGAGAAAAACAGTATAACGATTCGCTGGAAGGAGACGGGATACCTCTTTTTAAAACAACATAATATTTCTCAGTGCTTTTAAGGTATTCCGCTCATTGGTCGATGGACCAACTAGTAGGAATCAGTTGATGGTGATTAAGACCAGCTCAATCACAATAAACCTTTTAACATTTTACATTAATCATTGAGCTAAAGAATCACTGAGTCAGTTTAAAGATAATAAAGTTTATATAAAGTTTAGAAGCATGAATAAGTTTTAGGTTTATTATTCAGGTTATTACATTTATCATCATTATAAGAATAAATTGAAATTGCAATGCATACCTATTAGATGGAAGAATAAAGTTCGTCACTGCAAGAACTCCCAAAAGATCTATCTATCTGTCCTGGAAAACAGGCCTTCTCGTTCCTTTCCCCTTCAATATTTTAAGAATAAAAGTCTAATAGTTCTAAATGGAAAAATCTATCAAGAGTAAAAAGGTTCTCCAAAAGCAGCATCTTATGCTCAATCAAAAATATAAAATAGCAGCAGCAGCATCAGCTCTTCAGCCATCAGCAACAGCAACCCCAAAAGTGGCTAAAGCAGCATCCAGCAAACAGCAGCTTCATCTAACAGCAACCTACAGCAGCAGCTAACCCTCCCTCAAGAGTAGGTCTTCTTATACCCTAATACTAGCTTACTAAGTGAAAATGTTGCATCTTTATGGCGTGATTCTCTCTAATTGGTTCATTCGAGTCCATATACATATTATCATCAGAACTCCTTGTTCTAACCAGTTCTTTTTGGAATGTCCATGCCTTCATCCTTTCACACGGGTTCATGACATTACTCATCCGTTTTGGTAGTCCAATTTGTATCATTTTCCGATACTTTCTAGGTTCAACAGTTCCTTTGTCTCTTGTTCATTTATTCTCTGTGACTTCTCACGCTTCTTGCTGATCAGTCTTGGCACACATTTACTCTGTAAGGTCATAATAGCCTTGACCATACTTCCATCCTAGGCTCTTGGAACGATCACATGATCTCTCTTGTTCACGGCCTTTCTCCTTTTCCATAATTCCTCTCGCGCATGCGTATTCTAGCTCATGGTGGCCATTTTATATTGCTGCTCAACAGGCCTAAGCGCACTATTTATAAAGATAAACAAAATATAGTTAAGAATAAAAAATATAAACCCTTTCGTTTCCCTCCCGTCATTCTACGTACCCCAATTAGGTATTACCTAGCAAAAGCAACATATAAAGCCGTCCCTTACTTACCATCACTTTACTTTGACACTACACGTTTTTATTTTCAAAGCACAAACTTACATTTTATTATTCTATTAGTACGCAAATATTAGATTTATGTTAGCCACGTCAACAATTATAAGTAAATTAGTTTGCACACAACTAGCGTGTTACCTTTAACCCTTCACATGTAACATACATTGTTGGTTATTTACTTAAACGAACTTGTTTGTTAATCATTTTACGTAAATATTACGAGGTTAAAAAATTTTCTTTACCCTGCTCCATCAGTAAAAAATAAATACTCATTGATGGGAGTCATTATAACAAAGTGCAATTGAACCTCAAGTAAGAGCATTGATAGGAAGTGAACATGAAAACATTAAGTAGCTAATCAGATGCTCATTACCATGGTATTGTTCTCACTCAATGTTGCCTATGTACAAAATTATGAATAAATAAAACATCACAAATCTATGAGCATACCAAATGGTACAATATGATGGAATATATGTGCATATGAAGCGAGAAATCTGGTACGCATGGCTGTTACATCTCGAAAGTTTACATTGGGATGGAGCTTATTTAAATAGGCTATGCTGGTTTACCATTTCTATGTGTAATGTTAAGCAGGGATTGATCATCGCGGATCAATGGACATTTTAAATGATACAATCTAATCATAAGAAAAAAAAGACAATAGTGTACATTGTTATTGCACAATTCAGGTTCACATAAAGAATAAAAGTTATCAGCGAAGCCTATCCATGCTGTACCCTGATGCATAAACCGCTATGAGTGAAATTCAAAATCTGTAATGAGGTGCTGTGTCGGAACACACACTCGATCGGCACATTATTTTAGATGACATAGTAGACATGCACCAGTTAGCGCCACCCATGGGCTCCACTCCAAATGCCACAGTTGTCCCAAGACCCCTCACGTGTATTGAATCTATGTTCCCACCTGTACCATGACTATGATATGTACATGGAATGTAAGGGGGATACACACTCCTTCCCGGAGGTATCTGATCTACTCCTACCTTAAACGGCATCAGGTCCAAATCGCCCTACTACAAGAAACGCACCTAACAGGACCTGAGGTGACGAACCTGCAGAGGAGATGGAGGGGGAAAATGCACGCCACAGGTTATTCAGCTTACGCAAGAGGCACATTGGTTTGGGTGAGACCAGGTACCCCATTTAAAACAGAGGAATCGCTCATAGATGTGGACGGCCGTTACGTCATAGTAAAGGGTTGATTGAATGGCAATCCAGTCGTAATAGCATCAATATATGCACCCAATACTGAACAAACATAATTTCTAGATTCCCTATCAAGCAAATTGTCTATCTGGCATGGAATTCCGATGATACTTGGAGGGGACTATAACTGCGTACTTGACACGTCCCTGGATCGCTCCTTTCCCCCACTGCCCGGGGCACCCACTGTTGCGGCCATGAAGGCATTAAACACATGGACCGCGCAATGACACCTAGCAGACGCCTGGCGGCACAGAAACCCCACAGATCAGGTCTACTCTTTTTACTCAGGAGCGCACAATTTATATGTCCGACTTGACAGGATATTAGTTTCGGAGGACTTACTACCAGTCACAGCAGAGCCACAATATCTTGGAAGAACTCACTCCGACCACAACCCACACACAATATTACTAGCATGGGGCAATAACACACCACCAATCCCTAGATGGCGCTTACAAGCTGAAACATTAGAGGACAGACCATTCCGGGACTCCTTAGGGGATGCCGTGACAAACTACTTTGCTGAAAATACGGACTCTCCGTCAACAGCTTTAATAGAATGGGATGCCTTTAAAACGGTAATAAGGGGACACTGTCTAGGTATGGAGGCCAGCATGTGCAGGACACTTGAGGCAGGGCTTGCCAAGTTAGAAAATGGTTTAGTGCACCTTGAAAAAACGCGCCACCACTGTCCCACGGTCTGGCATGAGACTACGTGATACCAGGGCAGAACATACCCGCCTATTGGAAAGGCTTTGCTGCCTTAACTACACAGCACATTCAGCACGTACTCACAATACCGGAGATAAGGCTGGCAAGCTACTTGCATGGCTCATCAGACAGGATGACGCCAGGTCCTCCATCACATCTATTCGCTCCCCCCAAGGCACACTACTCTACTCACAACAGGACATTCATCGGGAATTCACATCTCACTATGCCACAATATACAAATCCACAGTCAATATAACAGTGAATGAGATTCGCCAATACCTGGCTGCCATCATCCGCCCCAAAATAACCCCGGAGCAGAGGCTAGAGCTTGACGCCACAATAAGCATGGAGGAGATACTGGCAAGTATGTGCGCCTTAGGTACAGGGAAAACCCCAGGTCCGGATGGACTGACATCTGAATTCTACAAAGCCTACGCCGATATACTAGCGCCACAGCTCAAAAGAGTATATGACGCTGCACTCGCAGATTTCACACTCATGACCACACAGAGAGAGGCATTGCTGGTCTCCCTCCCCAAACCAGGCAGAGATCCAGCTTTATTAGGATCCTACAGGCCATTGGCTATACTTAATACGGATTATAAAATCTTAGTGTCCATCGTTGCTGCTAGACTGGCTCCACTGGTGAAAATCTTAGTACATCCGGATCAAAATGGTTTTGTCCCCACCCGGAACACTTCCCTGAACATACGTAGATTCTTCAGAATTCAGGAATTTGCCACAGTCGCCTAGCCCAGTGCGGGCTGCATGGCCCTGGACCTGGAGAAGGCCTTCGATTCACTTGAGTGGCCCTATCTCTTTGCGGTGCTACGCGAATATGGGTTTGGAGACAACTTTCTCCAATTGATCAGACTGCTTTACACACAACCCACCATCAGGGTATACACAGGTAGCATAACATCGGAGAGCGTAACCATTAACAGAGGTACCAGACAGGGTTGCCCCTTGTCCCCACTGCTCTTCTCGCTAGCAATGGAACCGTTAGCAACACAATTGCATGGCAGGGGTGGAGATTGGGGTATTCAAGTGGGAGACGGTTTACATGTGGTTTCGCTATATGCGGACGATCGCCTACCAAATCTCTGGGATTTACATAGTATACCAAGCCTCATAGCGGAAACATTAGGGCAATTTGAGGCAACGTCAGGCCTGAAGGTGAATTGGGCTACGTCGTGTCTCTACCCCTTCAGAAATGAGACCCGAAACCCAGAGTTTCTCATAAACAATTCACTTCTTAACTGGCAACCTTCCACCTTCAGATACTTAGGCATTTTTATCTACCGTAGTCCTGCCGACATTTTGGAGGGCAACCTGATCAGAGCCATATCCTCCATCAGGTCGCAAGTAAAGTTTTGGAAAACGTTACCATTGAATGTGATGGGCAGAATTGCCTTGACCAAAATGGTAATATTGCCTAGGCTCCTATACTATTTCTCCATCCTCCCCGTCTATGTCCCAACCAAAATGTTTCGTGAACTGGAGCAGCTGATTTGGGGCTTTATCTGGAGTTCAAGCCGCCACAGAATAGCGCTCTGGAAATTATATGCACCCCAAACAAGGGTGGACTAGCTGTTCCAAACATGGAGCTCTATTATTTAGCAGCACAGCTTCAGTGGGTGACGAAATGGCTTGCGGGACTTGATTTAGCTGACACAGCCTCGACACTACCACCATGGTCACACTCCCGGATTTACCATCTGTTTCACCCAATGGCTCGACCTCCCACCCCATCTCCGACCTACCTAGCCTTGGCTCTTCGTTGTCACGAATGCAGCTTATATGTCACCAGGAGAAAAATTCCATATGCCCGAGCGCTGCCCCTCTTGGGGACCCCGAGAAACAAAACGGGCACCCACAATAGTACGCTCTTACACTGGCATGCCGCCGGGATACACACACTTGGTGATCTATACACTGATGGTACTCTGATACCTTTTGACAGACTGTCTTGTGAGTATGACTTGCCAGCAGGCCAATTCCTATTACATAATTCAATCATCAGATCACTTACAACGTCATGGGGGGACATGAGCACTGAACACTGAACCAGAAATGCACTTGCTGATTCAGTACTTACATGTAATTGGCAACGGAAGTCACATTATACATTGGCTGACAGAGGCTTTACTAACACACACCCTACAGCCTCTGACGTCACTGCACACGCTGTGGGAGGAGGATAGGGCAACTCCATGGACAGGTGGCGAATGGGACATGATTTTGGCCAGCCCCACGCAGATACCACGAAACGCCAAATTTCGAGTTATTCAGACATACCTCACACACAGGGCATACTTATCCCCAGACAAACTAAACAGCTTCTTTCAACTAATTAACTCCGCTTGCCCGCGATGCATGCAGGTGAGCGCCAACTTACTACACATGCTGTGGTCCTGCCCTACGCTACAGCTATACTGGCAAAAGGTGACGGCGGCATTGGCAGCCTACACTGATAGGCCCCAATTGCACACATGGGAAGAATGCAAATTGGGCTTATTTCCCAGACCCAAGAAACACAAAGTCACTTTCAGATTCACAGATCTAGGTCTTATTGTAGCTAAACGGCTAATCACTAAACAATGGAAAAGCAGGAACCCCCCTGCCCTCAACAACTCACTATTGGTATGGGCACAGGCGGAAAGTACGGCACTGCACAGGGAAGAGATAGCTGGCTGGCGTAAATACCCCATTGCGCAATGCTGGGACACAATATTGTGGCAGCTAAAACAAATAGGCCAAGATTTAGATGGTAATAATTTGCTAAATGGCAACGGTACTGGGCCAAACGCAAACACCTAAGCGATCCACGACTCAGGTGCCACGCACAACAATTCGGCATCAACACTACATGAGTGAGTACTGTTGATATATTTGGGAACTTGGATGACTTCAGCTTTTTGTTTACTCTGTTTCTTTTGGGGGTGGGGCTCAGGACTGAGGGATGGGTACTCTCATGGCGCAATGATCAATAATAGTCTGAAGCGATCCTAGTGTGTTGGTTTGTTGTAACAAGTTTATTTCTATGTTAAATATGCATTGCACTATTACCTGTAATAAAGATCGCACGGGTCCAGCCAGGTCACAATGTGCAGATTGGTTAATGATTCTGTCGGGACATTGTAAATAGTAGAAATAGGTGGTACTTATTACCATTCTCGTTGGGCATAAAAGCCATATTGTAATTGTTGCTAACGTACTGAGAAACAAAAAAACACATGCCTGACATAGCTAATATATTCAAGCTGCCATGTCTTGATATTACGTTAAATATGTGCGGACTCCATCTGTCTGATCTCATCATATATTTTATACCATGTACCATGTGAATTCTGTAACAATAATATAAAAATGCAAATAAAGAAATTTAAACAAAATGAGGTGCTGTGTCGGAATGTCAGATAAGCCTGTGCGAGCTGATGTTGGAAATTAGTCTAGTATCAAATGTTAATCCTCTAAGTGAATATCTACTCATCATCTGAAATAATGTGAGGCTTGATTATATATCTGGGGAGATATTAAATCAACCTGGATGCGAATTATTGTGATGAATGTTGTTTGGCTAATCATGAAAACTAATCATGTAGACTGAATATTGCTGTCAGAGAATTGTTTCTATCTGAATGTGTCCTCCTCAATGGACTTAAAACCAGTCAGTTAGCAACTATTGCAGAATCGTTGCAGTGTGCTTGAGAATTTGCAGAGTTCTTTGGAGAAAGTAAGATAATTCCAGTTTGTTATTTAAACTTAAGGGTGCTAGAGTATCCAGATGTTTATTCCAATGTGTCGCCCGTTGAGATAATAGATTCGCTATATTGGTTCCTGGTCTGTCTGTAACACTTTCCAATATTGTGAAGCGTAACTGAGCTATGGTGAGTTTCCTGTTGTTCCAGTGTATGGCCAAAGGTGAATTGGGATTCTTGAGTCTTATCAAACTCTTTAGTTCCGTCATACTGATCTTTACCTTCCTTTCTGCTTTGCCAACGAAGTATAATCCACATGGACATTTGATGGCATATTTCACCCATTGTGTATTGCAGTCAGCTGAGTGCTTTAGCATAATCTGTTTGCCTGTGGACGGATGTGATATGCTTTTGCCCACTATGTTATTATTGCAGTGAATGCAGTTATTGGATTTCCCCATGCCTTTGTGAACTTAAATAACTTTCCTTTTAAGTGGGGAACAAAAGTTCCTTTGGGTTGCCGCTCCTTGTGTATGCAAACAGTGGTTGATGAGTGGACAGGCTCTTAAAGTCCGGTTCCGTTTGTCCCATCGTCCAAGAATAATCCTTTTTATGGCTGGAGATTTTGTTGAGAAGGTTGAAACAAAAACTTACTTTTTCATTAGTTTTTTGACCTTCTTCTCAAGTAGACTTGTTCTGACAGTGGCTCTTACTCGTTCCAAGGGGTTGTCCAAGACCTCACGGGGATACCCACGTGTTGAAAAGTGTGTTTTGTACTGTTGCAAGGTTTCAGTCAATACATCCTGGTTGGATGTGATACATTTAATACGTGTAAATTGTGAAAAGGGTAGATGTTTCTTCACTGTGGGTGGATGAAAGCTGCTGTAAAACAGCATGTTGTTCCGACCTATGGGCTTTTTGAAAACCATAGTGCTTATGCCTGTGAGCGTTATGTCCACATCTAGATATGTGATATGAGATTTTTATTTAGCATTGGGCTTAGGTGGAGCCCTTTCCACAGCATGCATATAAAGTTTGTTAAAAGTTTTCTTGATTTTTACTTGCAACAGTGTTAAAATGTTGATTTGAACTTAGATAAATTATAGTGCATCACAACCACTTCCTAAGCATTGTCAGTAAAGCATTCACAATACCTTATGTGAAAAACAGAAAAAAACTTTAAGAAGCACTTAGGAAGCTCCACCTTCATATTGGTACTTTCGAGTTCTGCACATGAATGGGTAAGTGTTGTGTGCTTCTGCTGATGAAGTGTGTTTGTAGTGCACGTTTTGCCTTGTGGTAAAGATTTTGCTCAATAAAGCACGACTGAGCACAGGGATTAGGTTCACAAATATATTGTAAGTGAAGGGTGTGACATGGCCCAATTTTGAATATACATTTGAAAGAATTGCAGGTTAGATTAGATTAAAATACTTATAAAGCGCATGGCTGCCTCGGCAAAGAGGCGTCCCAGCGCTGAAGCCAGACTAAGCAGGAGTCAAGACAAAGGGAAATATATCTGGGAAAGAACAAGGGACAGGACAGAGGGAGTTAGACCTGGGAAAAGAGCCAAGTCTTCACAAGGCGTCTGAAAGCCTGATGGTCAGGGTTGCTGCGGATGTATAGAGGGAGAGCGTTCCAGAGAGTGGGGGCCAGGCGTCTAAAGGAGCGGCCACCCGATCTGGCTCTACGTATGTGAGGGATACATGCAAGATTCTGATTCGCGAACGTAGGGCACGCGGAGGGTGTACAGAGTGCAGAGGTCGCCTAGGATATCTGGGGCACTTCCTGTCAGTATCTTATGCGTGATGCAGAGCGTCTTGAAGCAAACACGCTGTTCGAGGGCAGCCAGTGCAGGCGGCAGAGAAGATTAGAAGCATGACTGAATTTAGGAAGGGCAAAAATAGCACGAGCTGCCGCGTTCTGGACCCGCTGCAATTTATTAAGCACGGATTTATTAGAGCCGAGAAGAAGCACATTGCAGTAGTCCAGACGAGCCAGAATAGAAGTTGGATAATCAGTTGGCGTGTTTGGGCATCAGAGAGACCCAAAATCGGTCGGAGGCCGCGCAATAGTCCAAAGCATTTCCCGGCCACTGATTTGGCATGTGTTTCAAAGTTGAGGTTATTATCAACTATGAAGCCTAGATTTTTCACCGCAGGTTTGGGATCAGGGGATCACCAAGTGCCCGGGGCCACCATTCCTTCGTCCAGAGATGAGACTCTTTGCCAACCAGGAGAATCTCTGATTTGGTAGGAGTTCAATTGCAGAAAGTTAGCCGTCATCCATTCTGCAATTGCAGAGATGTCTTCTTTAAATTTTATTTTGTCTCGCTTGGGATCATTGGACAGGGCAATCACTAGTTGGGTGTCATCGGCGTATGACACCAGGGAGATTCCTCGTACTTTGGCCAGCCGTGCCAAAGGGCTCATATATATATTGAAGAGCGTAGGGCTCAATGCAGAGCCCTGAGGAACCCCACAGCAAATAGAGTGTACATGGGAAGAGAAAGGGGGAGAGGTCACTTGAAAGGTTCGGTCGGCCAGGAAGGAGGAGAACCACGCTAGAGCTTTATTCCCAATTCCTATCTCCTTCAAACGTAGGAGCAGGATTTCATGGGACACCGTGTCAAATGCCGCGCTTAGATCCAGCAGCACCAGCGCTGATGTGCTGCCGGCATCCAGCGCGGATTTGAGTTGTTCTACCACAGCCAGTAAAGCTGACTCGGTGCTGTATCTTGGTCGGAACCCATTCTGTGAACTATCAAGTATATGATTAGATTCTAGAAACTGTGTTAGAGTAGAATTCACATGTGCTTCTAGAATTTTAGAGAGGAAAGGAAGCAAAGAAATCGGGCGGTAGTTCTCTGGTTTGGACGTGTCGAGTGTTGGTTTCTTAAGTAGAGGGACCACTTTTGCACGCTTCCATGATTTAGGCACCATCGCAGTAAAGAGGGATAGATTGAGTAACTCCAGACACTCAGGAAGAAGACCTAGTTGAATTTTCCTGAAAGCGTCTGGTTTGAGAGGATCGTCTGGAGATCCAGATTTGATTTTGACCACTAATCTCTCTAATTCCTTCAGGGAAATAGAGGGAAGAGATGCAAGGAGGACAGTCTCAGAGCCAATATAAACATTCTTCCCGCAAACACTGGAGGGTATACCATGATCGAACTTTTGGTAGATATCTTCGACCATCTTCAAAAAGAAGGTTGCCAGCTCCTCACAGTGTTTGTTGGAGGAAATAATATTGCCCGATTCCACTGGAGAGGAGATTAAATCTTTCAGTAGAGAGAATATAGTTTTGCTGCGGTTGGTGCTTGTATTAATCAGGCTGGAGTAATGAGCTGCTCTGGTTATGCGCACCAGTTTATGATAGGATTTAATGGCCGCTCTATATAGTGCTTTGGCCTGGGGTCATATGATCTCCTCCAGGATCTTTCTAAGATCTTGCAGTTCTTCTTAGCAAGGGTTAGATCTTCATTGAACCAGGCATTGGCCCGAGTGCTTTTAGAATAGGTAAGTTTAAGGGGAATGCATGTATCTAAGGCTTGAGTAATCCACCTTTGGAAGATCGCGTTAGCCTCTTCCATATTTGCAACTTTTACCATGGGCTTTGCCCTCAGGGCCGTGAGGAAGTCTACTTGGTTCAGTTTATGCCAGGGCCGTTTTAATGAGGGATGTTGATTAGGCTGGGACTTATGGCCAGCTATCGTTAGCCGCATCATGATGAGGAAATGATCAGTCCAGATCATAGGGAGTGGTGACAGAACTTCCAGTGACTCTAGATTAGAAAAAATAGGGTCAAGGAGATGTCCCGCTCTGTGCGTAGCACTGGGGGTCAGTTGAATTAACTGACAGGCTGCCAGATCCCGCAGAAAGCCAACAATCTCTGATGATTCTTGTAGCTCTAGATGGAGGTTCAGATCGCCTATGATGTTAAAATTGGCAGTCTGAAGAGCCAGTGCTATGACAGTGTTTATCAGGGCTTCTCTAGTGGGCCACGAGTGCAGGTGACTTATCCACTTGTTAAATTTAAAAAGTTTTATCCATTTTAAGGTTGGACATTTTAAAGCACACATTTTACATAACATTAGCAAAAAGTCATAGGTTCTGAAATGGCAGTCATAAAATAATTCATGACTTTCATAGCATGTCAAGTAAGTCTGCCACTCTCCAACAATTGTCCATGTTTTCACAATTTTTCATGGACTCCCCTCATACGTCAGGAATATCTCCACTGTGCAGTGCCCTTCATCTTTTCATTGGTGCCCCCAAGGATTGCACAGAATATGCTAGTGCCAACATGGTGTCACAGATACCCCCTATATACAAAAGGCCCCCCATATGTCTAGATTTACCTCTGGTATGCCAGATCCAGCAGGACACTTGTAAGTATAATATTCACACACACACATACACTCACATGCACTGAAACACACTTTCACACACACACTCTCACCTACACTTCATCACATTCTCATGTTCTCACACACTTGCACACATTCTCACACACACTCATATACTGGCACTCACACACGTTCATCTGCTCATGCTCATACACACTCTCACATACATACACACAATATTACACACACTCTGCTGCTGACACACTCGTTGTTCCAGTCCAGTTGTGTTCTAGAAACACTTGTGATTACGCTAACTTGCACACCTACGTTCCCTACTAAGTATAGCGTAAGCGATCGATTTTTTATTTACCTAAAGTGGTCGAGGGGAAGAAAACAACTCAGACAGATATTAACAAAGTCGTCATGCCTGAAAAGATCACTGACTCCAAAGTGCAGGTTGAATATTTATTATAAAGCCAAAAACAAATGGATGTAAATACATCTCAATAACAAAGTATATAGATACAGAAAAATTAATACAGAGCCGATTTTGCGGATATAAGTAATTCGGCCCAAAAGACAAATGATTATAAATTCCAAAATTACAATGCAACACAAAATAGATGCAATATTCAGCTCTCGAGTCATTGAAAGAAATCAAAATCTTTCCCTACACTACTCTATATGAGGGCCCTTCATGTCTCTCTTCTATCGTTTCCCAATGGTGTCAGCACGTGTGACTTCCTAAGAAGTACTCACGTCAAATGGGTCGTTTAGCTTAAGGCTATGGAGCTCGCTCTAAGATGCTCCTTCTTCTCCGAAAGCTAGCAGAAGTCTGGTCTCTCTGTCCCTGCGCATCATACAAAAAGATGGGATTTAACCAACATTGCGTCACTTTTTCTTAAAATTTTCCATTAGACCTCTATGCAGTAGCTGGTTCTCTTTCATGAAACGAATTTAATTAATGATATCTTCTTCCAGTGGCCTTGGCTTCCAGACAGACCCGATACGCAAGGCATCCTCCCTTCTCGCTTCCAGCTATCTTCAAAGGCATTCCAGATCTCTCCTTAACTCTGAAAGTAACGATGTGTATTTTTGCTCCTGCAACAGGGTGAGAACATTCTAACTTCGAACACAACAATCATTTAATTATTTATTCTCGAGAGCAAGGAGAATTGAAACATTAGCTTTGGGCCTATATTTCAGACAACTTAAACTAATCACAATTACGATATATAAGAATAATATTGTCCTGCACATTATGCATGAAGGAATCATAATACATACAAAGTTCTACTTAATTGCGTTCACTAGTTTCAACATCAAATGATTCAAATAAATGTTTCTTAATAATCAAAAACACTGCAAACAATACGAATACATGAGAGTGCGTTTAACCATGAGTATAGTGCACTCATACAAATAGAGTGCTATCAGCGCTCTATCAGTTCCCCCCTCTTATGACTAGTGTCATAACACCGACTTTCTATTCTTCTGTAATTTCTCCTTGTAGAAGAGACCGACCTAAACAAGAGCTGTAGCTTGCAGTCCCTGTCTGAATCGTTCTAACCCTTTAAGGTGCTGGTAATGTCTGTCCTGCAGTTGCTCAAGTTGGTGCTCCCGCTTTCTCAAAACAGTTTCCTGATGTCGTGCCCTTTGCAATTTGTAAGCCTTGATGGCTCCTAATAGGACGATTATACAAATGACAGCTATTATAATAGGCTTCAAAATATATCCCATTATTCCTTGTCCCAAACTTCCAAACCAACTGCCTATCTTGCCAAATCCTTTCCCCACTTGTTCCCAGAGTCCTTCAGCAGCCATCTCACGTAACTCTTGATGTATATCTGAAATATTATTGATGTATTTCCTTATATCCCGACTGTTGTCAGGAATATAAGTGCAGCACTGTTGAACTTTCAATAATTTGCAGACTCCTCCGGCTTTTGCTAGCAGCACATCTAGGGCAAGACAGTTTTGCAAAACCATAGCCCTTATCAAAACCATCTCCCCATCTACAAGTAGTAGAATCTGAGCTGTATTCATGGAGAGCTTATCCACTAATGTTGCCAACTTTCTGATTTTCAAATCATTCAGAATCACACCCATACTCGGTATCATAGCTCCAAATATGTCTCCAATCACTTCTCCTGCACTCGCACCACGTTTCCCTCTTTGAGGTCTCCTTCTCTCTAGGGGCCATAAATCATTCACATGGAAAATCTTGGGAAATACCACAGCCAAATAGCAGGTGCCGTACCAATTCTTGGGCAACTTCACAAAGGCATTCCTTCCACACACAAAATACACATTGTGCACTACTGTTATTTTATCCAATAATGCTTTTCTGATTGATTCTTCGATCAAGAAGACATGCTCACAATCACTCTCACCCACAAATATCTTATCATAAGATGTGGTCGGGTGTCTAATGCACAATTTTCCTTTCTGCTGGAAATCTAATTCTATGGGTCCAAAACTCCCCTTTGCTTTATGGTCTAATTCTTCTTTGGTCCATGGGGTAACCTTGTGCTTTGGATCTGGTCTAAATAGTGTCTGTCTATGTCAATCTTCTATCTGATCTATACATTTCTTTTCAATGTCAGTTAACATGCAAGTCAAATTATGTCTATGGGCATAGGATGTATCTAAAGTAATGGTAGGCACAAAATACTTTGACATTCGCTCTTCTTCCTTATAGTAATCATATTTATTCATGTATTTCAGAACGGGGACTTCCGAGAGTACCACATCATAATTAGAGAAATAGTACTCGAAGTGTGCCTTGCTATAAAACATGCTCAATAACACACTACATGTAATGCCATAGGTCACAGGCAAATGATGATATCGAATGCCTTCCTCTACTGAGGCGGGTAATTGCATACACACATAGCAATCCTTCGCTTCCATGGTATCCACATACTCATACAATAATCGAGCATACGCATTCAAAGTAAAATCACCCTTCGACAAATCAACATGTAATCTACGGCTAGTTTCCTTAATCATTTCTAGATGCCTTGCGGATGCATCCTCATTTATCTCAGCGAGTGGTGTGGTGAGTGTTGCCTGTACCCCATTCTGTCCATCATCCTGAGATCCAACTAAAGATGTAACAATCACCATAGTTATAACAATAAGCACCACCACAATAAGGGTGCCAAAGATGCACTTCTGTTTGCGTGTTGATTTTTCGGACACCATGGTTTCTACTGATTTTTCCGAAGCACAAAAGGGAAAACACAGTCTCTTTCTGTTTTCTTTGTTGAACAATGTCTTTCTCACTTCTCTCCTCTCATGCAATTAATGTCCAAGTTCATTCGATTGATACTAAACCTATTGAAGAAATGTAGTCAGCCCTACTCCTCACTCCATCCTCTACAAGAAAAATCCCTAACTTTAAATCTTCTTAAACTGGGGTCTAGGTTATCTTCTTTCTAAGGCCTAATACTTTCTCTGATTACAATTCAGGCTTCATCGTTAATGATATTTGATCCAAGTATTTCGAGAACAAATTGAAAAATCTCCGCACAAATTTCTCCTAGTTCTTGCGCAGTAAGCTGTTGGCCAAATGAAGGGAAAATAACCTGATTGAGGATCAGGAAACGCAATCCACTCAGCTTTGGAGGATTTGGAACTTGCAGAGTTAGCTTTCCAAATACTTCGACGCCTGGGACCAGCAACTGTATTTCAATCGTGAGGGTGTCCCCTCCGTAGCTCACCGTACCAGCTCCCAACCTCCCGGACTTCGCTGGGCTCTGCATTTGCAGCCAGGTACGTCCACTCAGGAGATGCGTATCTTCGAGACGCTATTCTTTCTCTTCTGGAACGTCTCAGACCATCCGGTCTTTCTTCAGCGTCACTTTGATCTGATTCAGATGTTTCAGGAATCGGAGTGAGATCTTTCTCAGATGCAAGCCGTATATTCCGCCTTTCTTTTCTTACTGGCCACTTTTCTGCTCTGGCATCTGTTCTCCTCTCTTCCTCTTGATCTGATCTTTCTGCAATAGACAGCTCACTTTGATCTGGGGCACAGCTCGCTTCTGCAATATCCTCTATTTCAGGATCTGGACTCAGTTCAGGAGCATTCAGGTCTCGTCTCTCATGCTCACTTGGCTGTTCCGTTTCATCCGAAACTCTTACAGCTGAGTCTGTGCCGTCGTCGTTGTCTGTATCAGGTCCACACAAGCTCCTCGGAACCAGGGAACTCTCTTCCTCCACAGGCGCTTGAACTCGGCGAGTGTGGGAAGCGTGGATCCAATTCGGCAATCCTCCACACTTCACAGCGGTACTTGTGACCAATATCACCTGATAGGGTCCTCGCCAGCGAACATCAAGACAACTCTTCCTTACGTGCTTACGAACTAGCACCCAATCACCAGGATTAAGTTCATGCAGCAGGTCTCTTGAGGTGGATGCAGTCGCAGACTCGACCTGGTGGGATACAGAAGTAACCACATCAACCAGTCCTTTACAATAATCTAACACTAAATCATCAGTGATGTTTATCAATGCTGTAGCTGGCACCATAGGCAAACGCATAGCTCTTCCGGTCAAAATTTCGTGAGGAGAAAGCCCTGTTCTTCTATCTGGAGTGCTACGCAGACTCATTAACACCAGGGGCAACGCATCTGGCCATTTCAATGAAGTTGACGAACACACCTTTGCCACTCTTGACTTGATGATGCCATTAACCTGCTCTACTAGGCCTGAAGCCTCGGACCTGTAGCTACAATGCAGTCTTTGATCAATATTTAAAGCAGAGCACAACAACTTCATGATTTCACTGTGAAAATGAGTTCCTCTATCTGTCTCCACTGATGTCGGGAAACCGTACAGCGGAATCAGTTCACTTAATAACAATTTGGCTACTGTGAGACTGTCACATCGTCTAGTTGGATATGCTTCCACCCACCGTGAAAAGATACACACCACCACCAAAACATATCTCAACCTATTGCACCTCGGCATCTCAATGAAGTCTAACTGTATCCTATTGAAGGGACCCCCAGATCTTCCAATGTGACTCATTCCGACCACAGTTCTCTTTCCAACATTCATCTGTTGACAAGTAACACACCTGTGACATACCGTTTCAGCCCACACACGAAGCGTGGATTAAACCACGTCTGCCTGAACACTCGTACCATAGCATCTCTTCCCAGATGAACTGCTCCATGAATTTGCCTGGCCATTGGGCTCAGTAGGCAATTGGGTAATACTGCTCTCTCATCTGTGGACACCCAAATGCCATCGTCTCTTTTTGTGCAACCTGCTCTGATCCATGAAGCAGCTTCCTCTTCTTGGACTTCATCCTGCAACCGCTTCACCTCATCCCAAGTATCGGCTATAGCTAACATCATGCTGAGCTCGGTCTCTTCTGTGCTCTCGCCTACATATTCTCAATTGAATATACAAACATGTTCAGCGCAAAATCGTGCTACTTCATCTGCGTAATTGTTGCCCTTAGTGACAAAGTCTTCTCCCTTTCCATTAGCTGCACATTTAACAACTGCTATCTCTTTGGGTTTCAGCAAAGCTTCCAATAGTTGGCGCACATACTCGCCATTGTGTATAGGTGATCCTGAGGACGTTAGAAACCCCCTCTGTGACCATAACTGACCAAAATCATGAACCACACCAAATCCGTATTGACTGTCTGTATACACAGTCACTCGGATATCTGCTGCAACGATACAGGCACGTGTCAAAGCGACAATTTCGGCCACCTGAGCAGAGAATACTCTATTTAAACAGGCAGCTTCCACTACTCTCATGATGGTGCACACAGCAAACGCTGCTCTCAAATACCCTTCATTGTCTCTTAAGCATGAACCATCAACAAAAAGGATCAAATCAGATTGGGGCAAAGGTTCATCGACAATGTCAGGTCTGGGTTTGGTGGATAGGTCAGTAACATCTAGGCAGTCATGCTCTTCACAATCCTCATCTCCATTCCTCCTGTGGAATAGGTAACAATGTAGCAGGGTTCAGAGTGGTACAACGTCTCAGGGTAACATTATCAGCGGCCAAAACTAACTTGCTCATACTTGGTAAGTCTGTTGTTGGTCAGATACTGTGTTTTCGTTCGCGTCATCAATAGTTCTACTGAATGGGGCACATAAACAATGAGCGGATAACCCATCACTATGCTTTCACATCTTTCAATGCTGACACCAGTTGCAGCAACGGATTTCAGACATCCGGGCAACGCAGAAGCTACAGGATCTAATGTAGCTGAGAAGTAGGCTACTGGTCTACGGGCACCCCCATGTGTCTGCACTAGGACTGCTAGCGCACATCCCTCCTTTTCACAGCAAAGAGCGGCAGCTTTGTTATAATCCGGCATTCCGAGAGCTGGAGCACGACAGATACTTTCCTTCAGCTCACGGAAGGCTTTCAAGCACTCGTCATCCCATGGTACCGGATCACTAACATCCTTTCGAGTCAGTTTCAACAGAGGCCTTGCTTGCAAGGAAAAATTTGGGATCCACTGTCGACAATAGCCGACCATTCCCAAAAACATGCCGACTTCTTTTTGTGTTTTCGGAGTTCCCATTTGCAGAATCGCCTCTATGCGATCTGGTGACACCCTTCGTTTTCCTTTCTCAATCCGGTGACCTAGGTACTGAACTTCAGACAAACAATACTGCAATTTGTTTGGAGACACTTTGTGTCCATTCTCTGCCAAATGATTCAGCAGCGCCACAGTATCAATCCTGCAAGCGTCCTCAGTCTGTGAAGCGACCAAAAGGTCGTCTATATATTGCACTAAGACTGAGTTGTGGGCCATCACCAGTCCTTCAAGATTCTTTTTCAGACATTGACTAAAAATGGAGGGGCTTTCTGTATACCCCTGAGGGATTCTTTTCCATGTTAATACACGATCGTCCATCCTAAATGCAAATAAAAACGGACTTTCTTCATGCAATGGTATAGAGAACAAGCATTCGCATAGCCAATAGGTCTCGCCTTTGGGACCTTATAAGTGTTTAGCCATGCAACACTTGATGTTGTTGCACCAAGGATATTGTGCTGGATAACTAAACACTTATAAGGTCCCAAAGCGCAGACCTATTGGCTATGCCAATGCTTGTTTTTCTTTCTGCAGGTTTTTTAAACAAAATGTTTTAGTCAGATCTCCAAACACATGCCAGACTTTTTTATCCCCAGAAGAAAAAACACATTATCCCTACGGAAAACTAATTTCCCTACACCCCCGCCAAATCGGGAGGTGTTTCGTTCCCCTTTCCAACCTGGAAAAGGATTTATTACGGGTCTTTACAGGAAAAAATCTATGACCAGTTCCACAAGTTTGATGAGTTTGTGAATACTTACAAATTCACAATTATTTTGGCATTCACCAACACAGAAGACAAACCATGCCTTGCACCTCCCAATTCCCACCGTTTGCATAGCAATAATTTTTGCATCCTTTATTTGTTAACTTATGACATACAAGTACAAAGGAGTAAATAGATTTATGATTACAATGTCACTTTTTGGGAATAACTAGCAAAAGTAAATCGTGACATTCGCACTTGTAAACCCAGCAGCGGCTCCTCCTCAATGGCGGAGGCACGTCGCTCCACTGCCTGGCTCAGAGCCAGCAAATGTAAAATACAATGATGTTTTTGCATCATTTTATTTTGCATTTGCAGGCTCTTAGCCAGCGGTGTTGGGAGAGACTGGCCGAGGCATGGGAGGGGGGAGGAGGAGTGCTACGTGCACTCCACTCCACTCTCTAAGTGCTCATGTGTGTTTGGCCGTCCATCTCAGGCCATCCAAAATACACATGCGCATTTAGGCTTTCTCCAGCCCAGCTGCATTGAGCAGTCGGACTGGAGAAGCCCCACAGATTCTCTGGTCTGAGCAGGGCATCTTTCCTGCCCGCTCAGACCAATCCCTGCGCTGCTCTGCAGCATGGGGATTGGACAGGGAGTCTGTCCCAGGGCTGCTGAGACCAGGCAGGAAGAGGAGAGGCGGCACTACGAGACGGGACGCTGGCGGCGCCCAGCGGCAAAAGGTAAGTTTACTTTTTTATATTGTATTTCTAACCTGCCCCCCCCCACCGCGCGACGCCTCCCGCCCGTCCTCACCCACCCCACCACCCTTTGTTTATGGCGGCGACCGCTGTGTAAACCTGATTTAGGAGTACAAATGACTTTTGAATTGGGCCCTGGCAGTGCATGCTACAGTAGCATACAGATAACTACAAGAATCAGAAAGAGGCAGGGGTGCTGGAACTAGGGTGTGACAGGTGCTGTAGCACACCAGCCCTGGAGATAGATCATAAAAATAATGGAGAAAAGAAGCCTTCAATTAGTTTTCATTTTATGTACCATTACATTTTGATCCAGTACAGTGAAAGGTACATTTTAAATACGAAGAGCACAGAAAACATCCTACAACAAACCACTCTGCATTTGTTTGTCATGCATATCTAAGTTTATACTATAATTAGTTATAAAATACTGTATAAATAGCTTCTTCTTAAAGTTCACAAATATCAAAAATGAGGTACATTTTCATTTGGGTATTTTAATCCTGTTATGTGGAGGCAAGCAAGGTTCAAAGTGTGGTGAGAAAACAGACCAATACACATCTATGTTACCTTTGTGTGCACGCATGGCTACAACCACCTTGATTTATTAATTGTGTCTTCTAAATTTCTACCTTTTGAGCACAAATTGACACAATCTATTCATATATTGAAGAATTTTTGCATTACAATGCACTAACTAAACACATTTTTGCACAAAATGTCTTGGACTACCTTCTCTCCCACAAGCACAAGAGATTTTAGAATCTCTGTAATTTTAATGAGCTGATGCCCCTGTCCAGCACCCTCCTGTCATAAAATTATTTCAGCACCACTGAAAACTGGTCCCTGGGCCTAAAGCTCTCCTCCACACCTTCCCTTTACGCCTCATTGAAGAAGGGGTGGACGACGTAGGGTCAAAATATTTAAATTAATGTAACAGAAAGTGCTTTGACATCCAGTTGTTTGGCTCTTCACGACTGGACTCATCTGCGTAACTCAGCCTCCTTACCAGAACACATGTACACAAACTGCTGTATGTTAGTGTGAAGTATTGGTGAGTGAATGGAGCATACATGAGTAGGCTGACTGAAAGATGGAATATGTGCTGTAGTGTTCAGAGTGAGTAAATGTTCCACTAGGAGTCAATGAGCTCATTATGAGAAGGGCCGAGCTGCATTAAGACAATGCTTCTGATGGGGTTTTTGTATGTATTAAACCTATTTAAGCTTGTACCTAAACTTGAACATAGTTAAGTAAACTTACAGGAGTGAGACTTCCTATGTGTGCACTGCACACATAACAATTTGGTTATGAGTTATGATGGCACAAGACTCAACAACGCCGGCATCCGCGACAAAGCGCTAGAGTGGAACCCCTCCTTCCTCACCGCTGAACCTAGAGAGTCCGACTCCCACCGTTCTCCTCAAATCCTACAGAGATCACCTGCAGAGTCCCCCAGGGCTCCTCCCTGGAATGCCCTACCTCTACACCTTAGGCAATCACCGTGTCTGCCTCAATTCGGAAAGGGCCTCAATTGAGGAAGGACCTCAAGACCTGGCTCTTCGACTGACCTGCAGAACCGTGCCAAGCCCCCCAGCACCGTGAGACCCTTAGGGGTGATTAGTCACACGTTATAAGAACCCTGATTGATGGAGTTTGGAACCTAAAGAGCTTTTGGTGTTTCAATGAAACCAATAATTGTTACATAAATGCACTAAAGGGAGAAGAGAGCAGAAAGGGAGACCCCACTGGTACCACAACAACGTCTGACAGTCCGAGCGAGACAGTGTTTGCAGACTGCAGCTGAAGAGAGGACATCTAGTGAGGCTTTTGTGCTTGCAGTCTTATGAAGAAAGGCGGACAGCAGCCATTGTCAGGGCATTTCAGCAGAGAGAGGGAGAGGAGGAAAAGAGGTATTTAATCAATCCGTTCCTACAAGCATACACGAAGAGGCGTGAGGGTGCTGCTGGTCTCTGTATCAACATTAGGCAAGTGCTGTTGTGAACTACAATGTTGAACTTACTTTCTACTCCCAGATCTATCCAGGGTGCCTTCCTCGGCACATCAGCTTCTGCTGAGACCAAACCCAGTTATGGAAGGCAAATGACAAAACACATTAAGAGCCTGATTTAGATCTTGGTGGACGGGTTACTCCGTCACAACGGTAATGGATATCCTCACCGAAATATAAATCCCATTATATCCTATGAGATTTATATTTCAGTGGACAGGATTTCCGTCACTGTTTTGATGGAGTAACCCATCTCCCAAAATCTAAATCAGGCCCTTAGTCTGCAGTGACTGCCTTTGAAGGGCAGAGTATTTTAGATTTGTCAGCAGCTGGCTTGTGGCAAAGTTGTAGCTTTTCCTGCACAATGCTGATTAAGGTTGATTGGTTAGCACTATGTTCCAAGGTTGGATCTACTGCATTTATTTGGACCTGAAGATCACAGGCGAGTGCAGGCAGTGTACAATGGCAACAGTTTTTGAATTATTATTGTGTTTTCAAAAGAGCCCTGCTAAACACCAGTATCTGTGTTCTTCACGGACACTATCAGTGTTTCCTTGACCAGTTGTCGCATGAATAAGCGGGAACTGAGTTCTCAGTGAGTGGCAGCAGCTTGCTCAAGTGCATAATATTGTCTTTATGGGAGGCCCGGCACTCAGGTCATGTGCGTGTGTGCTGAAGGGGCATGGCTTGCTCTTGCTCAAGGCTCCCCTTCTATTCTACATATCAGGGAACACTTTTGTTATTGAGCAAATTAGACTTATTTTGTTTCTTTGAGGTATACTTGTGAGAGGTGTATGCAATTGTGATCTGTGTGCCGTTGTTCCATGTGCTAATATCATGCCGCTCTCAAGCTAGGGTATGGTGCCGCTAGTCTATGGTTGTTACGCAAATTCTGTGTGTGGTCAGATTGCAAACGTAGGAGGCCTTCAGTTGTATGGTCTTGCAGTTGTCCATTGTTTACTGGTGCATTTTGCTGTATTGTCAGTCTAGGGGAATTTGACTCAGTATGGAGCCCCCAGTCAAGGAAATTTGTACAAGGCTTGAGTCTTTGAGAACTACAGGTGCTGGTAGCCTGTCTTTGTGCATTTACATTTGTGCAGTTCAGTCTCCGCCTATGGTATGGAGACCTCAGACTGGTGTAGTGCTTGGCTGGGGTCTGGAGCCCCCAGTAAGTTCTTCAAAGTTCAAAAGTTTATTTATTCATGATTTGGAATTCCAATGAGGTCCACATAAAGAAAATACCGCACATACATAATAGGACACAAAGAAAATACGATGGGTGGTAACATCAGAAAATGATTAATTCCATGAGTAGTAACTTGATAAAATAAATAACCCACCATGGTACAGACAGTTTTATGATTTAAGAGTATAAGATTATATCCAAAGATTCAACAGAAATTTAACAGATCTTTAAGATGGTATAAAACTTGGGCAAGAAACATTTCATTAAGAGTTGCAATTGGAACTCCTAGGAGATACACGTTTCGCAGAGAAGGACAATACACAGGCAGGTGGGCAAAATATGTTTTTTTTTTTAAATGGAATGCGCCCTAAAAACAGCATTAGCTTCATTCATCACAAAGGCAAAAAAAACTCAAAGTTAAAAACATGGATACAAAACATTTCATTTGGGAGGTTAAGCAATAAATACAAAGCCTCAGCAGTCGCACGTGCTGAAAATCTCAGAAAGAGGGGTCTCAGACACTTATGACGATACAATAACAAGGCAGGACATATAAATAAAACATGTTTGAAATCCTGACATCCATGCTCACAAAAGTGACATGTGCTTGATATATTGTGCCATTTTTATGTTACGACATTTAGTGGAACAATGCTTAAACGATTAGTGCCCAGAGGAGTCTAACCCCCATGAGCCATATTCCATGCCACATACTGCTGTGATTTGTTCATAATAAAATAATTCATTATTAAAATGGAGTTTGTCTTGTTCTTATAAAATTCCAGATCCAAACGGAAACTTAACCTAGAAGTGGCTGCTTAAGAAATGCTTTAAGCTGTGCCATCGGTATAGATGAGACTGTACTTAAATCAAGGGCAAATCGCTCTAATGGATATTCAAAATTCCTATAGAGTGAAGCTTTGTCTCTTTTAATTTTGAAGATCTCTTTAAACATAAAGTGTCAAAGAGAGTTACAATCACTGACCCCATCGTACCACTTCCGCTAAACCTGCTTGAGCTCTGCCTTATTCCCCAGATGCCTGTCCTGCTGCTTGAGACCTGCTCTGCTCTCTGAGAAAGAAGACTGGACCATCTCCCTTTATCCCAGATTAACCTGAGTGACTCCAAGGGTCAGTTGACGACCTCCTATTCTAAACTACAGGGTCACAATAATCTCCAGAGATGTGCTGCAACTGGACCTTGCTGGACCTCCAACTGTACCTGCCTGAGCAATGCTGGCCAGAGCTAGAGTGAGTCCCTCATCTTCAAGAGGTGCCTCCCAGGACTCACAATGCCCACAATGACAAGCAATGCAAAGCTCCGGTAAACCTGACTTGTCGTGATACAGTAACTGCTAGCGGCAAGTGTCAACACACAATCTGCACTTCACGCTACAGCAACGACAGCCTGTGGTGGCCATAACGTGAAGCTCCAGCACCGACAGTCTGCAATGCCCTACCAGATCTTCGCACTACAGCAATGACTGTCCACAAAGGCAGGCCTGATCTTCGTGATATAGTGACAACCACCCACGACGCTCTCCCTGCTCCTTGTGGCCTCCTCCACTGTGCACGGGACACTTCGTGCTGGACTTGGAGATGGTAACTTTTCAGCTGGACTAACCTGGTCTCTGTATCTGGCCTATGCTCCATCGTGGTCGGCCTGAACTTGTGACTTTCACCCTGTCTAGAAAGACCAGATGACTGCGAGTGGTGCGTTGTGCTTTTAGGCACAATACTTACCTAAGGATTTGGAATCAATAGCTCCGATTCTACTGATTGGATTTTTGTCGATCTAGTCTCATTTTATTTGTTAAAATGTACTTTATTTTTCTAAATTGGTTTGGGATTTCTCTTGTCTTGTGTTTTCACTTTATTACTGTTTGTGTGCTGCATAAATATGTTGCTTCTGATTTAAGCCTGACTGCTTTGTGCCAAGCTACCAGAGGGTTAAGCTCAGATTAATTTAGTGACTTTTGCGGTTTACCCTGACGAGGACTGTGGTTATTGCCTGAGTAGGGTTTCTATTGCCCTCAACCAATAACCCAATTTCTTACACTGGGAATACAGGTTTGAGTTCCGACGTTGGCTCTGGGCAAAACACATAATCTCCTGTGCTTACAATAAAATGAATTTTACCTTCTGTAATGTAATCTGGTGCTCAAACAAAGTGCTACAATGCCCTTGGACAGTGTTTGTGCTACATAGAACTGCAATATACATATATATAAGGAGTCCAAATGCCCCACTGTGCTTCGTTTTAACACAAAAATGGAAATGAGGCCTTTCTCATAATTTGCTGCAGACAGGGTTTTTCATATTTACTAAAATCACTGAAATCAATGCCAAGGTTTTTCAATAGTCTTGTGATTTTAGGGAACTTATGCCAAAGGCCAGTACTCCACTCTGAAATGTGTTCTAGCTCCTGTGCAGTTCATTTTTATGGGCAGATCAGTATTGTGGCTACAGTGTGATAAAGCCATATCGAAGGGCATGGTCATGGTTGGAACATTTACAAACAATTGCTATTAGAGAGGAACACAAAAGTTATAAAGAGTATGTTATTGTGGTAATTTACAGCATTTTGAAAGCATGTCTACTACTAAATTAAAAAATCGCCCTCGCCTCATGTCCGTTGAGGCTAGGTGGTTCACGAACGTTTGTCATTCTAAAAATTGAGTTGTGGTTCTAAAATGTTTGGGAAGCACCGTATAGTCACTTCTACTGCCTCACTCCCTCCTAGCCCAGACCCCTGACCCAAACCACAAAGAAACCCAAAGCTTCTGGGGCTGCTGCAGATGTTCTTGGGAAATTGTAAACAGCAAGTGAACATCAGCCGTGCAAACCGTCCTCACAGGAGCTGGAAACCCAGTTTTTGGAAGAGTTTCCATCTCACATTATCACAATATCTCCGACCATGTGTGATATTGGCTCTCCACTAGTGACTCTGTGAAGGGAGCTGATATTGTGTGACTTATGATGGGACCATGTGAATTGGTAGTTTTGGAGATTCATGGGAGAGGACGTGTGCCTGGCTTTTAATCCAGAGCTTGTTGATTGTAGGGAGCCCCTTACATGTCATACGAGGTAATTCTGTTTCTTCTTCCTATTGGCTTGGGATTTTGGCTTCTAAGACTCCCTGGGTGACCCAAGACTCATTTAGTTTCCTTGACTCTCAAGTGGTAGCTGTGTCAATCACATGCAGTGAGAAATACTTTAACAGGTTTTCTTTAATACATATGAATAACACAGTTAAAAAGGAACAGTAGTGAAAAACAGAACTCTCTAGCACATATTGTTTGAAATTATTGCTTTCTCACTTGCTGACCTATCCCTGTCCAATAGTAATGGGGCCAGGTGCGTATTAGTAGGGCCGGGTATACACAACCCGCTGACAACACAATAAATTACAGACACAATGGACAGGCATAAATAATACAGCAGTGCCAACAAAAATTTAAGAAAAGACATAGGATTAAGAAGGCCTTAGCCTCAACTATTGTACTGTACACCACAGGGAGCAGTACAGAAGATGAGCTTCATTATTGCATACACAGAAATGCAAGGGTTTGGTGTCAGTAACACACTGCCTCTCCAGCTGAGCATCACACTAGCCACCCACCATAGATCCCCTTCACCGAATGTTTGGTGCACTAATCTCACCAGCTATAAGGATTACTGCCCCTATTAAATTATTGTGGCTATTGTTTTCTTGGGACTATTAGTGGACCTTAACCAAATGACAAACTGTTTGTGGGCCAGGTGACCAAGCTAGTACCACAATAGGTCACAAGTTTGAGATACAATAAACTTTGACTGAAGTCAGCTAAAGACCCTCACTGAGGGGTATTTAAATGGTAAATGCCAACTCTCTGGCTGGGACCGGCCCAGATCCAAAAGGACCCATCCGCCTTGTTTGTCGATGGAAAGTGGGGAGCTTAGGTCATCTGTGTGGAACCCGCACATCACACTGCGGTGACATGCGTTCACCCCCCCATGCTACCTGCCAGCCATCTAGCTCTTACCTAGATTACTGTTCCTTTCCACAAACACACTGAGGCCAAGGAGGCATGATAATATCAGGTGAGCAGTCAGTGCTTAATTTGTAAAAAAATAAGTGCCAGGGCTCTCGTCTGGAAGCCACTGCAGCTTGCACCACACATTGCCCCTGCTATGCTGCCAATGATAGTAACAACACAACTACTAACCATCACACTCCTACAAGTGTGACAATTCAAACTATTTCAGGCCCCCAAAGCTATATGAATGGCTTGGGCTGAGGGTAATAGTAATTTTTAATGTATATTGAATTAATGATTAATTGTTGTTGTGATCATCTCTAAATTAGCCAGACAGCGCAACATTGTGGCAGACTGTCACAAGTGCCGGTGTTGGTAATTAAGTGTGGGTGCTGAGCACAGAAACTTCGGCTCAAATTAGACACTGGGTGAACTAGTGGAAGAAGAGATGGATTCATTCCCCAAGGTACAATAAATCAAGCCCACCAACATATAGATGCCACAAATAAATGTACACTAGAGTTAAGAAAAATAATCCAAAAGACATGGCTTTGAAAAAGACCAAAATAATCAATCGACGTTTGCAAAACAGCATTGTGTTATCATTTTGCTTTGTAATATGTTATTATGTTGCTTTCTTTTGAGCTCTTGCTTTACTTCAGAAATGTTAACAAATGCTACTACATCTCTAGCCCTAAGCACCACATTCCTTTTAGGTTCCAGTGACAAACCATTAATGTCTGCCTATGGTGTGGAATAAATAAGTTCCAGACGCCAAGCACGAGCGCCAGTACCCGGCACCACCTGCACAAATTAAGCACTAGCTTCATAGCTGCATTGTGGCTGGCTGGGTGTGTAGGTACAACGTGCTCAGGGTAGTGTCCTCACTCTCCCCAACTGTCGATTACTCAATCTAGCAGCTTAGCGAATGTCCGCTGACGGCAGCAGTCACTGTGTCACAAGGTGGGACTGGGGAGACAAACAAAAGTCCTCGGGTACGGCGAGGGGACGGGGGAAATGTGCTGACGCTCCCGACGCCCTCACTCGGCACGCTGACCCCGGGTTCCGCCGATAGTCTTCGTGGGGGACGCTTCCAAACTAAGGCGGTTGCTGGGCGAGGGAGGGAGCGCTTCCCTTTTCCATTCCCTGTCAGGAAATGAGAGCTGATGTGCGGAATCCGGCGGGAAGGAAGAGGGTGGGAACAGTGACGCCGCGACAGGTTGAGACCGGCCGTGATAAGAGCGGTCCCAGTGACCTGCTGGGAACTCTGCAACGCATCACAGCCTGCTCACCCGGAGGAGGCCCGGGGCTCGCGCTGGAGCACAGCCTTACCACGCAAAGAGGCGCTGCCAATCACAGCCGGCCATTGGACCTCAACCTGCCTTACCAACCGCGACCCCCGCAGAGCGGAGGAGGACAGGCCTCGTGACCTGTAGCCAGGCACCGGAGCACCGCCGACCCAACCGAGGACGCCACCAGAGGTAGCGCTTACTTGTATTTATTTATGTAGCGCTTACTACCCCTGAAGAGGCGTTGAAAGCATGGGAGAGGTGGGAAATATTCTGTGTGTGCTTGGGTGTATTGTTATAGGAAAGAAGTAATAGGTGACATAGAGGGCACAGAGAAAAAGGACAACAATGGAGGAGCGGGGGCGAGCGAGCGCGGCAGCCTGCTCAGCTGACCACAAGCTCGTGCGTCATGGCCTTTTCCAGGCATGTGTTTCCAATTATCACGCCCGCGTCTGGGCACGATAATGGGAAACAGATGTCGGCCGCGCGGGTAACCGCCCGAAAAAGGCCATGACGCACGAGCGTCTGGTCAGCTTTGAAAACCCCCTACATAATGCTTCGCCAGAAGCAGCGCTTGCGCGCTACTCTAGGCTCAACCTAAAAATGAGTGACACAAATCTATCACTGTAAACCATTCTGCTTTGCATGGTATCTGGAATAGAATAACAGCTGGATTCGGTACCACAGGACAACATGGGATCACAATTTCATTAACCTGATGCAGATCTTGCACTATTCTGTACTTGCCACTTGGCTTTTGCAGTCCCATGATAGGTGAGTTACAGGGACTTCCTCTTATCTCCTTCAGAATACCTTGGGCAATCATAGTCTCAATCACAGGTCTTATGCCGGCCACAGTTTCTGGAGTCAACTTATATTGTGACGTTCGTGGGAATTCAGCATTGGGTTTGACCTGTATCTTAACTGGCTCAACCCCTCTCATCAGACCCACATCCTCGCCCGTAAAATCCCACACTTTCGGATCAACAGAGTCTCTCAAGTCATGTGGCAATTCTGCTATGGTGAGCACCACAAACATTTCTGCACACAGACTCATGTTAGCCATTTTGAAATCAGCATCGTCATCATATGTTTGCAATTCCACACCTCTCGGAGTGCATGATATAGTACAATTGACCTTGCACAGAAAGTCTCGTCCCAAAAGACAGACCGGACTCGAATTGCACACTACAAATTGATGTCTATCCCGGAATGGTCCTATTCTCACGGGTAATTCGTCTGTCAATGGATTGGTCACTTTCTGATTACTAACCCCTACTACTTGAATCGATCGTCCCGAAAGGGTTAAATTTGGAACTACTTCAGTTCTCACTGTGGAGCGAGCAGCTCCAGTGTCTAATAAGAAAGTAACAGGATATCCATTCACGTCTGCATCTACAAACGGCCCACTCTGATCTACTTCTAGAATCGCATCTAAGGTGCATTCCTCGTGCACCCCCCTCTGGCACTCCTGTGAATCTTGATGTTTATCAAATCGGTCTTGTATTTCAAAATAAAGCATCTGATGGTATATCTGATTATGCATGGGTATCCTAGGGGGTTGAGGTACTTGCACTTGCGGCTCATATCCTCCTCCATACATAGACCGTGGTCTTGTCACAGTATTGACAGCCTCGGTCAACTGTCCCTCTCCTTCCATCTGTATCTGATTTGCTGGATTCGATCTACACTCGCACTTCCAATGCCCGATTTTGTGACAATAATGGCAGGCAGTGACTCTTTTCTGCTGAGCCACCCAGTCATTTGTACCTGAATCCATTCCTCTTCCTCTACCTTGACCAGGTTGGGTCACCATCTGTTGTCCCATTCCTCTTCCACCTCCTCTGCCTCTACCTTGACCTCCTCCAAACCCATGCGTTGTATCAGCATTTCTCAACTGCACCAACATCAACTTATCCTTCAGTTTCTTCTGTGTCGATTCCACTTGATCACTGCAATACTTAGCATAACGCAGAATCTCGTCCACCGACTTATTCTGCCAACATATCAAGTGCTGCTGTAGCATCAGGCTAATGTCAGATTTCAGTCCCAAAACAAACTTTGAGACAAACTGTCCCATATCTTTCTGTTCAATTGTATCTAATCCACTATGCTGCTTAAAAGCCAACAACAATCATTCGTAATAATCATGTACTGATTCCTTAGAGTCTTGAGTGGTGCGATCAATCTTCAACAAATCAACAGTCTGAGGAGCTACCTTCGATTGCAACCATGTAATCACTTGTTCGTATTTTCTCATTACATCAGGTGAAGGACCATGAGTCAATGAATCTCTAGGCGGCTCTACAGTAGGCCACTCAATGGCAATCTTACATGCTGCCCACAAATCCGCCGGCACTACGGTATCAAACAAGGTGTAAATCAATCCACAATACCTTAGAAATCTTTACAAACCTGTCTATTTGCTTGTACCACTCAGCAGGTTTTTCCCTCAGCCGAGGAAAATCATTCGTAAATGCTGCTAAATCACCCCTGCTCCATGGCACATGTACATACCCTCCATTCTGTACCTCCCTGAGGGGGAAATTTCCTGCAGCTCCCGTCCCTCCACCCGGAGGCGGAGTATTCCCTATTCCAGTCTGGAAGCTTTTCTTTTTGGCCCATTTTTCTTTCCATCTGTCTAAATCTTTCCATGTCCGCATCCCCATCACTAGTTCTCTAATTTGTGATTTCAATCCACTCATTCGCTTCTTTTCCAAATCCTTATCTGTGTAATTTAATCTGCAAGAACCCTGTGTCAGCTTGGTCTTTGACAAATCAACCTCATACCTTTGTGCCAAAAGCAACAATGCATCATAAGCTCGTTTGGCCTTTCTTGTCATGTCCTTTGCTACGAACAGTAGTTCGCTGGAGTCATACGTATCAATTTTGATCAGGGGTAGATTACCTTCAATCACCTCGTCTAGCTCTGCCTTTAATCATACCACATCTAACATTGGCACCTTCATTGCGCTTTTTAACACTTTTTGAATTTCCTCGTTTCGTGTATCTTCCCTGTCACAACTTTGGGTTCTCCTAGGAACTGCACCCTCTTCTGTCTTTGAAACAGGACGTCTCTCTCTTTCACAACTTCGACTTCTCCAATGGTCACCTGCACAAATCACCTGTGGCCCAAACAGTACTTTAGGCGCTTCTTGTCTCTTGCTTATCTCTTCCCTCGGCATCATTGATTCTCTCACTGGTTGAACCCACATTCGAAGGTCAGACCTAGAATTCACTAGCGCACCTGTCCGTCCTCGTTCTACCCCACTATCCATTCTTGAGGGATCAGCTGTAGCTGGCAGTGGAGTACTAGATTCTACTGGTATTCGACAGAAACCTGTCCCACTCATTGCAAGGCTCCCTCCAGACATTGTCTCTTCTCCTTCACTTATGTGCTGAGGACTGTCCTCAGTTCTTTCTCTAATAGTATATATCGGAACCACTGGCCCTATTGTGACTGGTACCGACAAAGCATCTGGCAACTGCATGTTTCCTACAGGTGGTTCTGGATCAGTGTTTGAATACCTTCTTCCTCCTGACCCTCCCGGAATGCGTACCATTGTAATCTTGCCTCTTACTCCTGCCGATTGTTCCCCTGAACTCAGTTGTTCCGCACCTAACTGCTCTTCTGATGGGCGCACCCTCTCTGTCTCTAATCTAGAATCGCAAGGTGGAGGACGGTCCGCTAGCAATCTGTCGAGAAAACTGTCATCTGTATCACTGTCCTCCTCTGTCGTCTTTTTCCCTTCAGCCCCCTCTCCTAATGTAAGAAGTGGGTACAAGCGTTCTCCCTCTATGGTATCTACTCTCCATCTCTTCAACTGAGCATCCCATCTCGCATCATGATATGCCTTCATTGCTTTTTTCATCCTCCTGTGTGAAATCTCTCTACTTTTTGCTAGAGCTGCTCTCATCCATGCATCTAATGCCTCAAATTGTGTGGGTCTAGGGGGAGGTTTCAATGCATTCATCATCCCCCTCAGCTGGGTCATTACCTCCATACGAAAAGACCCATAACGAGGGAAAGCCAATTCACCCTCTTTCGCTGTATTTTTATGCCAATTATGCCAACGATAGTATGAAGTCCTACATTCGTTGCCATGTAATGTGCCGGTGTGTCCTCTGGCGGGGCTTCTTCTCCTACCCGAGTCACAAGCCCTGTGTCACCTCTACACAAATCTCGCAATACCCTAAAGCATCTCATTGTTAAATCGATCAATTGCAAGCCCCAAATTACACTGTTCCACTGCTAATGAACTTCCACCAATCCTAGCGCGGCGTTACACCAACCAACCTATCAAGCGGGGTGCACCTTGACGTCACTTCTCACTCCTTGCAGCAGCTCACCCTCCTTTACAATTTCACTGCAAACTCTCATACACACATTTGTACCACAAATAACTGTATAACCAAAAGTTATTCAACCAAGTAACTGTTCCTACACAATTACAATAACTTACAGTCACATAAACAAGTAATTGTCTATCACTGAAGATCGATAGAACACTCTCACAAGAACATTCAGCCGTAGTGACCCCCGACCTGCGTTGGTCACTCAATCGCCATAGTCCACCCCGGTACCTGGGGCTTTCTACCGCGACCTCTTCCTCATTCACACAAAGGTCCCTAACACAAGTGGATCGTTGATAGCGCTTCACAACACCCACATTTGATCAGACAATTACAATACAAAACTATCCCGGGATCTTGGACTTCTCTTGAGTCCGCTCACCAAAACTTAAACCAAAAACCACATTCACTCAATATACATCCCAACTCCGCAAGACATCACCCACTTACTCATTACCGCAATCTAACACCACAATGCCTTTCATACTCACGCCACCACTGTTTCCGCCGCACCATCAACGTCCGCCAGTCTCCGATCTCCTCCGCTCCACTTCAGGGCTCACCGACCTTCCAACCTTCGACCCTACTCCTAAGTACTCCCCTCACCTTAGAGGTAAACCACTTTAAAGTTAAACCATCCTCTGCTACCATTTGATTACGCTAAACTTGCACACCTACGTTCTCTACTAAGTATAGCGTAAGCGATGGATTTCTTATTTACCTAAAGTGGTTGAGGGGAAGAAAACAACTCAGACAGATATTAACAAAGTCGTCATGCCTGAAAAGATCACTGACTCCAAAGTGCAGTTTGAATATTTATTATAAGGCCAAAAACAATTGGATGTAAATACATCTCAATAACAAAGTATATAGATCCAGAAAAATTAATACAGAGCCGATTTTGCGGATATAAGTAATTCGGCCCAAAAGACAAATGATTATAAATTCCAAAATTACAATGCAACACAAAATAGATGCAATATTCAGCTCTCGACTCAGTGAAAGAAATCAAAATCTTTCCCTACACTACTCTATATGAGGGCCCTTCCTGTCTCTCTTCTATCGTTTCCCAATGGTGTCAGCACGTGTGACTTCCTAAGAAGTACTCACGTCAAATGGGTCGTTTAGCATAAGGCTATGGAGCTCGCTCTAAGATGCTCCTTCTTCTCCGAAAGCTAGCAGAAGCCTGGTCTCTCTGTCCCTGCGCATCATACAAAAAGATGGGATTTAACCAACATTGCGTCACTTTTTCTTAAAATTTTCCATTAGACCTCTATGCAGTAGCTGGTTCTCTTTCATGAAACGAATTTAATTAATGATGTCTTCTTCCAGTGGCCTTGGCTTCCAGACAGACCCGATACGCAAGGCATGCTCCCTTCTCGCTTCCAGCTATCTTCAAAGGCATTCCGGATCTCTCCTTAACTCTGAAAGTAACGATGTGTATTTTTGCACCTGCAACAGGGTGAGAACATTCTAACTTCGAACACAACAATCATTTAATTATTTATTCTCGAGAGCAAGGAGAATTGAAACATTAGCTTTGGGCCTATATTTCAGACAACTTAAACTAATCACAATTACGATATATAGGAATAATATCGTCCTGCCCATTATGCATGAAGGAATCATAATACATACAAAGTTCTACTTAATTGCGTTCACTAGTTTCAACATCAAATGATTCAAATAAATGTTTCTTAATAATCAAAAACACTGCAAACAATACGAATACATGAGAGTGCGTTTAACCATGAGTATAGTGCACTCATACAAATAGAGTGCTATCTACGCTCTATCACTTGCATTGTTGCTGCCCCGGCTACATCTCTCCTGCCTGCTAGTGAAGCTTGATGAAAACATTTTCTGTTTACACTATTCAAATTCAAAATAAATGGTATTGTTAATGCTCGTTTTCGTGTATTGTGTGAGTGAAATAGAACACATATATAAAATAGGTGAACATGGGTTACATCCGATTATTTTACATTACGGCAAAGCAGTAACCATATAGCAATTGAACTAGACACTTTGTAAAATGTATAAATATAGCGTCCATTTCTACTTCAGACAAAGCTGGCTTTTTGGCCAGTAACACTTTACTTGTTGAGACCCTACATAAAATATTAGTAAGGGTAAGTCCCAGAGTGAAGCATTATGGTGACTGAAAAGCCAAGACTGGCTGAACATGACATCCAAGAAAACGGGCCACCTGACAACTAGGTAAAAAGTTGAAACATTAAGTTTCAGTTTGTGATTTAGGTTGTTATTCTTGGTAGCAATCATATTTATAGCAGTGAGGTGACTAAAGGGCAGTCACTGCATTTCATGTGCAGATTTAAGAATTCCAGTGCTAAAGGGCAAACATTCACATTCCTCTCTAAAACTATGGACCTTGCAAAAAATGTACTGCCTACAACATTGATAGCACCTATAGTTTGTAGATTCTATGTAATAGCACCAACTGCAATCCCTAGTCCTCTGTGGTCATGTTGTCTACCAGCAGATGCAGCAACTGTACATGTCTGGCTTGAGAAGAAAACCTCACTGCAGTACCTCTGTACCCATACAGAGCCCAGACTTTGGTGCACATTTACAACCTCCTCAGCTGATATATTTCTTGTGCTTGAGCCCCAGTGCCCCAAGACGTTGGTGCCTGTGGGACTGACTTATTTATACTGACAAGATAATATTAAGGATATAGGTTCGATTTGTTTATTACAACAAGGTAGTAAGCCTGATGTATTTATTTTGAAAAGCATATGTTAAAGCTAAGAGGCTGTTAATGGTGGATTGTTATTTCATTGTGGTAAAGGCTGTAGGCAGGTTTTTTGTTACATGGAATCTCATGGATTATCATAGGAGGTCAGAGTTTGGTGTTGGTTACCTCTCTGACAAATCCTGGAATTAGAAAATTTGCACTGTGGTCATCCGCGTTGGGGCACTTTTATTTGGGATGGTAATACCCATTGTGACACCCATCTAAGAGTTCACATCTCTAGCGAGCACTGAACCCTATAACCACAATTCTCACCACATATACTGGACACCGTATAATGAAGTGTAGTTCTCAAAACGCAGGCCTACTGTCTTTGCCAGAGTGCCACTACCATAATAAAATCAGTAATGTGTTATAATAAACTAATGCAACACCATTAAAAACAACTAAGGATGATACCATCCTATAATGACATTCATTAAGACATACAATGATTCACTGTTCACTTTGCAAATAAAACACTTCAGGAATATTCGTCAATACATGTAATAATTAATTGTTAATTTTATTATTAATAACAAAACTCTAATTTTTTATAATCTATTTTTTTTATAAACTGTGTTGATGAGTCTTTTTTTCTTACTTTTATAACATGCTGCAAAATAACCTTAGGACTCACCCACATGGGGTCCCTGCACCCTAACACATCAAGCTCAGAAATGCTTAAAAGCTATGATGAAAGTTGGACAGAGGCCAATCCATACCTGGGTTGACACCCCAAATTGACGGCTATGACCCCACTATGGCAAAGTGAACAGTTGAAGGAGGTATCTGGACTGCAGGGGTTTTCTCAGTGGGAAAGGATAGGGATTGAACACCTGGAGAAATGGTTCCCTGCTCTCATTCGAGACCCTTAGCCAGGAGTTTGATCTCTCCCTCACACAGAGACTTCACTATTTCCAGCTCGGTCACACGCTCAGGAAGCATATCCGAGAAGGTACCCATCTCCCCGATTTCTCCCCCTTAGAGGATAGACTGTTGGCCGACCCCATCCCTGAAAAAGGAATATCGGTGATCTACCGGAAACTAATAAATAATTCCCCAGATCCGATGGGACAGCTTCAACAGACTTGGGTGGAAGATGTGGGGGACATAGATGACGAGGAGTGGGTGGATGCCCTGCAAAGTCCCGGGGACATAGCAATTTGAGCCAGATTCCGGCTAATACAATTAAAAGTCCTACATCGCTCGTATTACTCACGCACCCTGTTGCACAAACTGGGAAGGGCAGAGTCACCCCAGTGTGTAAGAGGCTGCATACAGGAGGGATCCTTCGACCATATCCTCTGGGGCTGCCTGGCGATACAAAGATACTGGAAGAGGGTGACGGATAAAATGGCTGGGGTTCTGGGGACGAGGGTACCAATGAGGGCAAAGTGGCTAATACTGATGATTCAAGGTGAGGAAGAATGGCCACGACACACTAGGATATGGTTGGCACTGGCATCAGGGGTGGCAAAGAGAAATATAGCAAGGAAATTGGGGGCTCCTCACCCCCGACAGTGGCGGAGTGGGAGGCAGATATGGATTGGTGCCAGAGGGCAGAGGAAGTGATTTATAAGGCCAGAGGATGTCCCAAAAATGGGTAAAAATATGGTCCCCATGGAAGAATTACAGAGGAACAATACTAGGGCCATTAAGTACCAGGGGGATTCTGATAAAGTCCATTCTACAAAAGAGACACAAGGCTATCTCAGAACTGACACGAAATGAGGGGCAACGATGAAGGACTCAGATTCAATACACACTATGTTAGACCACTCCTGGGGAAGATTAATGTATCAAAATGTGTGATGATGTTTGTACAGTATGATCAGCATACATAATGTATAATGAGCATGTTTATTACAATAAAAAGATGTTTAAAAAAAAAAAGCTATGATGAAGCCTTCCTCTGGTCATGTATCCATGACCTTGGAGTCTTAATTGTCCTCAAGGTGGAATACTCTCCCTGCCTACACTTTTCCAATCCCAGGGCCTCCCTTGGCCACCTACAGGGCAACTGAGTGGTAGCAGAAGTCAGAGGGCAACTGTTTGATGAGGGTTACCCCTCTGCCGGCCCAGTCCTCAGAAGTTTTAGGGGAATCCTTCTCCTTCAGCATCCCCCTAACAGGTCCATCCCACTACCGTCCCTCAGAACTTATAAGGGAGTGAGGCATGCAAGCGGGCAGTGCACTAGATGGCTGACTGATTGGTGAGCTCTCCCGACCCACACTGAAAATCAGCCGACATCGAACCCCTGTTGACCCATTGGAATTACTGGACACCATGGCATGCATGAGACACAACCCTTCTTTATCCGGCACCGTGACGATTGCACCCAAAAGGGCACATTACCGGCACTCTTTGGATTGGTAGCCTTGCCTGTGACCTGACGTAAGGGGATCGAGCTGCGGGGGCGCACAGTGTGGATAACACCGGGGCACACAGGAGTCTCCCGCAGAGCTCCATGGCCTCTGTAGGGCCCAGGACCAGTGCGGTAGCCATACGGAACTGCTCCAGGGATTGGTAAATGGGCGTGGCTCTCAGCGATGCGCCGCAGCCTTTATTGAGTGCTGAGGCAGACACTGTTGTGGGTGCGGGGCACAGCGCCTGAGCCCGAGGCGGGAGCGAGCGCTGGCCACTGGGCTGCCACAGCAGTAATCTGTTCTCTAGATTTCGCCACCATCTGGAGAACACATGCCGACGGGACGAATGCAGAAGGCCTTTCGGGGTCCGAGGCATGGTCGAGTGCGCGGCCCAGCCTACGATCTGGGCCCATTTCCCTGACAATCATCAGTGGCTGCGAACGGTCCGGGAGAACCTTGACACTTGGGTAAGAGCACTGGAGACAATCGCAGTCCCTGACCCCTGGGCAATCACCCCGGACGTTACGTTACCTGCTGATGCCAGGTATTGAGATTGCCCGCCCTCCATCATGGCCTCAGCGTCATGACCCGATTTGCTGAGAGGACACATCTAACACACAAGATAAACACCTTAGAGAGTTCCTAGGTAAAGAAACTCGCATTTCCGACTATTGCATAACCAGCATGGATGCTGGGTGCCTAACCTCCCCCGAGACGAAAACGTCCAATTGGAGGGGACCATTTTGCGGCCCGGTGAGGAGGATATCAAGATCGTTGACTGGGGCTCCTTTAGCGCCCAAAAGCGACAGTTTTCTTCAGTTACAGTATTAGACATCTGAATAAACTGGCGTTAGTAGCACAACTCTCTTATCCAGTCTATAGCGCACTCATGGGAAAAGCGGACCAAAAACAGTCAAAACTTCAGTTTGATAACCAACAGTGGCCCAGCCAAGTGGATGAATTGCACCAAGCACCCACACAGCCTGCTGACTTGGAAGTGGCTGGGTTGCTCAAAGACCTGAAAGAGAGCCTAAAAACTATTGACTCCAAGATCGACCACTGACAGGAGTGGAAACTAGAATCTCAGAAGTGGAGGACATCACCCAAAAACATACTCGCAAACTGGCCACTCTCTCTAAAGACCTTTCTGCGATAAAGCTAAAAAGTGAGAATTTGGAAGGCCGTTCCTGGAGGAACAGTGTGAGGGTATTGGGGTTAGCAGAGACGGAGCAGGCATCCAACATTGAAACATTTTTGGAGCAGATGATCATCTCTTTCTTTGGCAAGGAGGCCTTCTTTCCCGGTTTCATTGGGGAGCATTCCCATAGAATGCTGCCACCCAAGCCAGGGCAGCTCCCGCAATTGAATATTTCTTGCTTATTAAACTACAGAGACAGTGATACAACACTATGCCTCAACAGATTTCAACCAGATTTACAATATGGCAACTCTTGGGTGGCCCTATACCCGGATTCACACCTATGGTCCAGGAAGCACAGTGGTCATTCCCGGAAGTGAAAAAACAGCTATGCAAATTGTTGATTAAATACTCAATGTTGTACCCGGCTAAAATTAGTGGAATTAGCCATCTAGGTCAATTTTTTCACACCCAGGGGCAGCACGGTAATCTTGGGAGGGCTCTTTGATCTCTTCGGTCTAGTGTCCCCTTCTGGTGTTCGCTACGTCTGCCCATAATGGCCAGGGTTTCACTATCAAAGATGGTCATGCTCCCGCATTTATTATATTACTTTATTAACATTCCAGTTACGTTGACGAAGGGATGGTTCTGTCAACTAGACTTACTACTAAGGGACCTTATCTGGGACACAGAAAGGTGGAAAGTGTCCTTAACTACCCTGCAAAGACCTATGAAGGAAGGTAGCCTCGGGGTACAAAACTTTGAATTACACTTTATGGTAGCCCAGCTTCAATGGGTTGCACACTGGTTAGATGGCAAAGGACTAGAGGATGTGGGTTGGACGGAGGGGAACGCTACCCAGCAATGGCTGCTGGCCAAATTGCTTAACCCAGCAGTGGATACCCTGCAGCGGTTGCCACTACTGACGACGGCCCTGAAATGTTGGAGGCATGGAGTGTCCAAAGCAACGGATACCCTTAGATATTCGCTAGTTCTGCCCCTGGTAGGATTACCACATGGGGACCCTGCTCCGTCTTTACGCCTGAGCAACTATCAGCCTGGTCCGCTGCAGGGTTAGACACAGTGGGAATCTTTATCATCCGAGCACCCTTGTTCCTTTTGAGACTTTGGTGGAAGATACAGGTCTCCCCCCAGGACAATTCCTCCAATATGAAGCTCTGACGCGGACGTTTAGGGAACTGTGGGGAAGGGGCAGAGAGGAGCCAACAACCCACACAGTGTTGCACTCCTTGATGACCCTGGTCACGTAGTAAAATGGTTATATTGCTCCTTGTCAGAAATGACCCGTAACCCTCTAACGCGACTGCGGGCAAGATGGGAGTTGGCATTGGAGAAGGAGTTCATGGACCCAGAGTGAAACAGGGTCCTGGCCTATCCCCAAAAAGTATCCTGCAACACCAGATTCAAATACACACAGTTTAATTATTTGCATATGGCTAATATGACACCCCACAGACTGAATGTTGTCTATGGCGGAGAGATACACGGTTGTCCCAGATAAAACCAAGAAGACGCAACCTTCATACACATGACATGGGCATGTCCCAGATTAGTGCAATTCTGGGAGGAGGCGACAGCGCATTGGGCAGGACATTAGTACGCGAGATTAGTCCTACAGCAGATACTTGCCTACTGGGGCTCTTCCCTCGCCCACCTAAACGAAAAGTCGGAAATAGGTTTATAGCTTTTACCCTAGTCCTCGTCAGACGATGAATTCCCATGGCCTGGAAATCAGCCATTGGCCCAACAGTGAGTACTTGGAGACAAGATGTGACATTCTGGGCCGGCTCAGAAAACAGGGCACCGATTAGAGAGGAGGCAAGAGGATTACACTCTTGACAACTGGGAGCACTCGGAACGGGACTGTAGTGAAAGAAGCACTCTTGTGGTTTGGCACCCTATGATGACCTTCGACTACCATCATTTTAACTGACTTTAGTGTGTTATTTTACCCTAGCCTGGATATATGAGACGGTCCTGCATATGCCTGCTTCTCTTCTTTCTTGTAATCTTGCTGTCTTTCAGTGGGAGCTGTCACGGAGTAGAACAGTCTTGCCAAGAACAGAAGGTGTGGGATGTGCATTTGAAGGCGTGAGAGGGAGAGAGAGGTGTGGAATGTCGAAGTGCAGTGTTGTGAGCAGTGATGCACACATGTGCTCGGTGTTGTACATTGAGAGATAAAGTATGTGATGCTATAGGACATTGAGAGATGAAGTATGTGAATCTATAAGCAGTTGTGCACAGTTGTGTATTGTGTTGTACATTGGTGAGAATCATGAAGGTCTTACTATTGGCTTTGACATGGCCTCATGTCATCTTGTTTTCTGACTTTGCCTTGCTTCAGCTTTTCTGCGTGCACAACAGTGCTTGCAAGTTGTTTGGGTTATGTGAATTATGAGTTCTTACTATTGGCTTTGACATGGCCTCATGTCATCTTGCTTTCTGACTTTGCCTTGCTTCAGCTTTTCTGCGTGCACAGCAGTGCTTGCAAGTTGTTTGGGTTATGAGAATTATGAGTTCTTACTATTGGCTTTGACATGGCCTCATGTCATCTTGTTTTCTGGCTTTGCCTTGCTGCTCGCACGTAGCTGCAAAGTGGGGAGGGCAGGTTTCTGCTCTTCACTTGTTTTTCGCTCCTCACTGACCAGAGTGAACTGGATATTATCTGTAGAATGTGCAACTCTGCCTCGAAGTCAAAATACGGGCGCTTGACCAGCCTCCGTCTTGGCCTTGACGCAGACTGGTACAGCCAGCTCGGTTCTTTCTCATGAGAAGGGGGCGAGGTTTTCTAGAACCTTCGTCTTACGTTTAGTAATGGTATTTAAGCTCGGAACCTTCGAGGGCCAGGTGGAAGCTCGCCACAGAATAGACGTATTGCTGTGGAGCTGACGGAATTTGAGTCCTGATCGAACTCCTTCCTGGGCTGGTGAAGGGCTCCCCCAGCTTGAGTTGACAAGGATGTTGCTTAATCGATCGGTGAGGTGTTCCTAACCATTTTGTATATATTTTCTACTCTTTGCTACTTGTATATATTGCAATTTATTCTAATTGTTCATTTTAGTCACTTGATACTTGGGAATCTGCATTTACTGATATATTTGGCCTACCGTTCTAAACATTGCATTAATAAACTAGTGTATGTTATTCTAAATGCACCTGAATTTGTTTTCGTGCCTCGCCTAAAGGGAGTGCTGTGTCTTTTCCTCATCTTTAGGGGGTGCTGCTCAAAGTGTATTATTTAAAGGTGCAGTGGTATATTTGCCATTATAGACAGCATAATAGAAACGTTTCTGACGTGGCTTCCTGGGACCCATTAAAAAATCCATAAGATCCACATCCTGTGACAGTAAGGATAAGTGTTGTTTCACCTGTGTGAGTGTTGAGGTTTTTAGCCAATCAAGGCACAACTTCCCAACACTGTAGGATGTCACTACCCCTGGATGTTGTCTCTGTATGTAACGTGGATCTGGCCTATGGATACTGAACCCTTCGGTTTTACCCATGAATCTTGCCTGACAACTATTAGTGTCTGTGGGCCAAATCAACCATTTTTTCCAATCGGGGTCTGATCTGTTGTATTGTATGATGTCATTTACTGTAATCTCTTCCTGTGATGTTATGTTACCCTCGGTGTGTGATGGAGTCGGCATCCGAGGTGTGTTCAAGTCTTTGTTCTTGGCTAGTCCAAGGCAAGACGTCTGTTGCACTGTCTCATTCAAAAACATAATTTGTTGAGGGATGAGGCATGCTCTAAACAAAGCTTCTGTTCCCTGTACCTGCCATTCCCTAGTACCCCAGACTGATTTTAGGTCTATGGTGTCTTTCCATAAGTCGAAACCTTGTTCAGACAACTGGGCAATAAAGGAAGCAGAGTAAATCTGTTTGGTGTTCGTTAACCTATTTTTCTGTGCTGATGTTGGTGCAACCGTATAATAATATGAGGCTGGGTCAGACATTTTGAACCCTGAAAAATATGGAAACTTCTGTGCAAATGTTTTTGAACTGTCTTTCGGCGGTGTTGGACAATGTTCCCACTGGTGGTATGTGAACACATTTCTAGGATTGGCAGATTTATGCAGAAAGTGATGACCAAAGTGTTGATAACAATACATAGTCTCAAAATCTGATGTGTCTTCCAATGTTTCACTATTAGAAAACGCAGCAGATTTTTTCCAAATCAGATAACATGTTATTAACAGTTTCAAAATCCCAATCATCGGAAAATGTACTTGAGGTAATGATATCGCTCAATGATATTTTAAATAAATGTGGAATTCTTAAAATTTCGGTCGGACCAAATATATCGAAATCAACCTTGTCCCAAACTATACCATCCGGTATAGGAACTGCTGTAATGTTCACTGATGACAAGTCTCTTTGTTCTCGATGAGATGATTGGTGTGGTTTTAAAAGTAAGTTCACCTTTTGGGCTGCAGAGCTTTGTCGAAGGTATCTTCCATTAATAAGCATACTAAAAACTATTACTAAGCCTATCCAGAAAAGAAAGAAAAGTATCCCGGTGATTACCCATAGTTCTACCCAGGGTGACACCAGGTAAGTCTTTTTAAGAAAGTTCAGAAAGTCTTTTACTTGTTGTTTGCGTGATTTTTTGGCTGGCGTAGTTTCCGGTTCGCTTGGATCCAAAGAAAACGTATCAAAGTTTATGAAGTAGCCAGGAGCAGTTCGATCAATTGTTGGTATTGCATCAGGATTTGTTGAAATCGTACTTTGCTCTTGTCGAGGCATGTTGACGTAGACATCTGTATTTGGTCTAATAGCGAGTTGTTTTTCATTTTGAGTTTGATTTTGAATTTGAACTTCAGGTTCAAGAGGAACGAGTTCCATAGCATTATTGCATAGTCTTTCATTCCGTGCAGGGGACTCTTCGAACGTGATGAGTCTTTCTGTTTGAACTTCTTGGATTGTAGCAAGAGGAGGGCGTCTGCTACTTTGGAGTCCACGTGGCCTACTGCTTAGTATCGGCCACATAGTGTGGTTTGATTAGGTCGATTGAGACAAATCTTTTCTCCTTTTTTCCGGCAAGAGGCGGCAGAAGTACAGTTCTTGGTCCTTCGACTGCTAGGACCTGTACAGGCTTTCTGTAGGAAGGCCCAAATTCTTTCTTGTCTGCTATTTTCTCTCTGACCAGATCCCCGAGTTTTGGGACCCAGACAGGTCTTGCCGTGACTGATTTGACTTCCCCAGTGGCGGTCTGCTTCATATGGACATTACTTTGTTGTGTCCTGGAATCATTTAGATCCTGTAAAACAGCCAAACGATCATGGATGTCAAAAGGTTTTTCATCCGCCACTGTGCCTTCACAATCAAGATCAGGTACCCACATTCTTGTCCCAAATAGGACCTCATATGGAGTGACACCCCCTAGAGAACTTCTTGGCATGTTGTTCAAAGCTCGCTGGACTCCATACAGATGTTTTACCCAACTTTCACCCGTGCCTAATACTCTAGCTGTTAAAGATTGCTTTAAGTCCCGGTTTTTTTTCTCCACAACCGAATTTCCCTCGGGATGGTACAGAGATGAGTACACCCAATCCTCGCATGGCCTCCTTGTAAGCCCAAGAGCTAAACGCAGGGCCCTGGTCAGAATGTAATGGGCCAATTGCGTATGTCCCTATAAAGACTCGCAAATCTTTTATAACAGTTCGAGCATCAGCTGAGCGCTGGGGCCACACCCATAGGAATCTTGAGCAGGAATCCACTGCAACCATGATATACCTGTAAGCCCCATCTCTTTGTAAGGGGCCGCAGTGGTCCAAGTAAACACACGCTAGTGGTTTGTCAGATATTAATAATGGTGTCTGTGCTGGATGTGTTACGGTGGAACCTTTCATCTGCTGACAGATGTCGCATTTCAAGACATAGTCTTTAGTCTGCTTTGTTAATCCAGGACACCAATAGCGTTGTTTCAACAATGAAACAGTCGCCGTAACTCCTGCATGTGCTGAACCTATCCCTTCGTGTGCTGCTAGTATTAAACCTAACCTACGATCCATGTTTGGAATTACTCTATCCCCCACTCCAGGAATCTGAGCAAATGGAATGTTATTGGCATCTAACTTGTAGGAGTACTTGAGTGGAAACTTTTTCGGTACTGCACCGCTATTTTTGCGACAAGCATTGGTAGCTACCATAATCTCACCGTCTATTCTCGTTTTAGAATGAGTGATTGCAGCTACGGAAGCCGTGCGTACAGCCCCCTTTGCGGCTTCATCAGCCAATGAATTCCCTTCAACGTGAACGCCATCACGCTGATGACTCAGTGTATGTATCACGTGAGCTCTCGGTAGTTCGGTTTTCAACTCCACTACCTGTTCCCATAGCATTTTATGCTTAATTGTGCCACCTTTTGCATCTTTGAACCCATTTTGAACCCAGTGCCGCAAATATTCATTATATGACTGTACACAGTAAAAGGATTCGCACACAATTAGTGTGGGGAATTCTCGATCCGTATTTACCAGTGCCAGTATCAGCGCTTTTAACTGCCAGCTGTGCCGTGCAGTCTCCTAGAGACTGCGTTTTTGTGCAACTTGGGTGGAATTTTCCATCCTGCATGCGACCTTTTAACGATTGCACATGCTGCACTATATTGTTGCTTACTTCCTATGGCCGGTTGAGCAGATCCGTCAGTGTAAATTATATATTCATACTGATCTAGAGGCATTATTTCGTTTGGTAGAGGATATTCTTGTTCGTATTGCAGAAATGCGTGTGTCTTTAAATTTGGGTCGTACCTGTATTCTACATCTGTTGCAGTAAGAGAATTAGCCCATTGTATCCATCTCGGATGTAAGGCTTTAGTGTTAGGGACGCTTGCCTTTGTCGCAGCTTCTAAAGCTGGAACTGGAGTCACTACTATTATTTGTTTCCCCTGAGCCAGTGCTCTTTCTCTTACTACAGCAGTCTGTACTGCTGTTAAAATCTTTTCTGTAGATTCGAAGCGCATCTCAGCATTTGTGTATAAATGTGATTTGTATGCAATTGGTACTGTTTCACCTTCATTATATGTCAGATAGGTGTACCCAGATTGACCCGCAACTATACGGATCACCAGGTTGCGTACGTTTACGCGTGTCTGTAAGTGTTTGGAATCTATCATGTCAGCTTGTAAGGAACGAAGTGTATCTGTATGTTCCTGTGTCCATTGTTTTACTGAAAAATCAGGTTTTATTAAATTGTAGAAAGGTTTTACTCTTTCTGCATAATCTAAAATGTATGTTCTACCAAAATTTAGAAATCCCAGTATTGATTGTAAGTTTTTTAATGATTTTGGAGGTTGGAGCAGAGCACATTTTTCTAAAAAAATTGGCTGCCAGGCTTTTTCCTTCACTTGAAAGCTCATATCCTAAAAAGAGGACACTGAGGTGGGCAATTTTTGATTTTTTAAAGTTGAATTTGTAGCCCTCAGATGCAAATCCCAAAATGATGGTATTCACTCTGTTCAAGTGCTCCTCTAGGTCATCGTCCGTTAGATAAATATCATCCACATAGGACAATGCCTCTTCATCCAATTTTTGAAGTAACTCAGTTACTCTGGCCGAAAACAACCCCGGGCTGTTCTTATACCCCTGGGGGAGTCGACAAAATTGACTCTGTGATCCTAGCGCTGAGAATGCTGTTAAATACCTGCTTTCAGGCGCTATATTTTGGCAGAAAAATCCATTTGAGATATCAAGTGTTGTTTTATATTTTTTCCGCACAATGTTATTCATTAATGCGGCACTGTGTGCATTTTGGACTGCAAATGTCTTAGTGCAAGTGTTTAAATGTCTATAATCTAAAACTAGACGATATGTGTTGTCAGGTTTCATGACAGGAAACAAAGGATTGTTCATTGGTGAGGTGCAAGTTTCAATCACCCATTGGTATTCAAGTTTATCTAAGATCTCCCTGACCTGTTTTTTAGCTTCTTGCTTTATTGGATACTGCCTCTGTGCAGTCAGAGTATTTTTTAAGGGAATTATGTGGTAGGTTGAATCCTCATCCCATCCAACATAGTTTTTATATAATGCCAGAGCCTGGGCTACCGCCCACTCCTGCGCATAAGTATGTTGTAAATGCCTGGGAATGTGGTATGAGAATGCTGGTAAAATTACGTTTCTCCTTTAGGGCAATCCATGACGAATGCTGGCGGCCAATCTTGTTCAGCTAATAAAATATCATAGCCAAACGTCAGGTTCTCCCAAAAGAGACCTCTCACTGTCCATTTGGAGCGTTGTTTCATATACTTTATGTGGGACACTTACCCTAGTATCAGGTGTTTCCACCGTGATATAATCATTCAAGTCCGCTGTCACCAGAAATTCCATCAGGTTCTGGCGAGCTATTGTTACTTCTGCCGCACTGTCTAGCATCGTCAGAGCCCATTCCCCGTTTAGTAGTCGAGTCCTCAGAATTCAGGGCATGTCTGATCTTTAGACCTGCAACCTTCTTCTTTTTGAACTGTGGCTTTTGCTTTGGTTTCTCTTCTTTTTTAGAAGTGTAATCTTGAGTGTGCTGCTTGTCTCTGGACTTTGTACGCTCTTCTTGTCTTTCTGACCGTCCTTCCTTCTCGGAGTTTTTCGACGAACCCTGAAAGGAACGAGAGGAACGTGTATCAGTATCCTGATACCTGTCAGGTTTCCTAATATTATCCCTATTCCTAAGGTTGTACCTCTTTTCCGAGGGCTCCTGTAGAGGCGATCTACCTCTGGATTGAGATCTGTTTCCTTTAAAGTTTTGTTGTTTTTTATTGTCCCACTTCTTCTTAGTTGAAGCAGGTGTCTGCTTGGAAGTGTCCTTTTCAGGACTGCCCATCAGTTGTGGTTTTAAGGCTTTCCCACCCAAACTGTCTCTGCCTAATTCTGCATATGCAGTTTCAGTTATTTTTGGTAGTTCGTGTTCCTGTTCTAAATGACTGAACTCCCTTAGGCATTAGCGGATGGCCACTGAAGCTGCTTCCCCTTTAATATTAGCTAGTATTATGGCTGATACCTGGGCATAGTTACCTAGTAACTTCATCCCTAAGTTTAGGGCAGGTTCTGCTCCGTACTCATTTTGTATTTGTCTCAATACATCAGGTACTACTGCTAATGACGGGATACCATGTGTTCTGGTATAAATGGCAGCAAAGACTGTACCCCAAGTGGTACAATCCTCTAATTGTGGTGTTATCCCCATGGGCAAGCAGATTGTTAGCATTCTGTGTGTTTGATACGGGGTAGTATTCGGGAATACTGCCTCTAGCTGTCTTATTTTCTGAGCTACCCAGAATGGTATTTGTTCACGTTTTGTGGGCATTTTACCCATCACTGCGTGTAATGTTTGTGGTGTAATTTTAGTTGCTGTACCCTGAATTTGAGTTCCATTTGTTGCAACTATTGCTGGTTGGACTGTAAGTGTCCTCATGACGAATTGCGTCAAGTTTCTGTACATTTTTATTAAATCTTTGTGTTGTGTGAGTAAGTCTCCTCAGGGGCGTAACACAGGCCCCCGCAGCCCCCGCAGTGCGTGGGGGCCCCCAAGCTCCAGGGGGCCCCCTCAGCACAGCACTTCAGCCGGAGAGCTCCTGATAGAGTCCGGAGGGGGCCCCTCCACGTACCTTGCAGGGGGGCCCCCTCAATTATCGTTACGCCACTGAGTCTCCTGGTGGCATTATCTCAATGTCAGGATGCGGTGTGTAGGCTGCTAATATCGGCCATGTTGCCCCTTCTCTTCCGAGGAGGCCGAGTCTTACTCTTCTTCTTATGTGGGGTAGGGCGCCTTTAAACCAGTATAAGTGTTCCTGGTACGTGAGCGGAACCTCAATGTCCTTGAACTGACAATATTCCGCTGGTGCATCTCCTTTCGTGTAGGAGTGAAATGTTTTTGTTCTTGCATTTGCTGCAGGGAATGTAACCCACGAATAAAATACCTCTGTTCTGTTTGATTTGTGTGCCTCAATCACGAAAACTACTATGCCACTCCTAGGTGTTAAACCATGCTCTAGCAATTTCAGGGTGACTGTATGTCTAAAATTTGGTGCAATTTGTATTGCGTCTGTATTTTCCCCGTCTGTGAGGGGCAGTTCTTGTTCAATGGGTCTAGTTCTTGGTTAGTCATTGTTTTTAGTACACTAAATAACTTTTCAAGGGAACCAAGATACGGTGTTATGCACAATTTTAGGAACATTGTGTCCTTCAAGCTTGATTAACCACAGCCAATAAATAGGATTTTTAGCCTACTCAGCTGTGGCGGAGTTTGTGCCCACCCACTCCAGACGTATCTGGTGTTTTGTGAGTAGGTGTCTCTGAGAATAGCACGACTGAACTGCTCAGATTCTACTGTTAAATTAGTACCCAACCAACGTTGGCGGCGCCATGTTGTGTAGTTCCTATATTACCTATACAGGATCTGCGCGTTTGGACAACATAAACTGTTGGTTTGGTGGCAGACTGATTCTGTGCATCCCCACCGGATACGTTAGCCTGCCTGTATTAGCTAGCTCACAGTGCCACTATAATCTCCTCTTATCACGGAGAGAAAAGATTCTGGCAACCTCAGAACATGACAACCCTGATCCCCGAGGATCGTGGAAACAATATACTACCTTTCGCTCAGTCACTCGTGCTCACTTAGTTTGTCTCAGAGAGTTACACAGAATAAACAGGCTGGGCGTTTTCAATAAGTATTTATTGAACAGTTGTTATTCTAGTGTAGAATAGATGAGCTGCAACAACCATTAGACAGTAGCAGAGATATATGATTAGCAGTACTACAAAAGTAAAGGGATGGTATAGTTCTACCATCGTGCAGAAATCATGAATATATACAAGTACATAAAACACATGATAAAAAGTGCGTACTCCTACGATGCCTCCCTAACTAGATGTACCTAAATGTACCTAGCATCTGTGTAGGTGTTATGCCAAGAATCCCTCTAGGATCTAGTCCACCCCATTACCTAAGAGTTTAGAGAATGTGGGACCCCGTCCTGGTCTCGAGTTGGACACCTCGCGAGGGATCTTAGACCACTGCTAGCTGGAGCGTCTGCATGCAGGAACCTCAGCGTCTCTGGTCAGTGTGTCAGCCGGGAAGTCATGGTCTCCTCTCCCTTCCTAAGCAAGATGTGCTGTATATATACCCATAGGTCTCCCCAGGGGTCCTACCTTGCTGTGTTACTGTGTCGGCCTAAAGGATGACGTTGGGCCTGAACTTTCTACAGAGATATTATACAGGAGATGGTAATCCTACTGTTAGTCCTGCTGTGCTTCCAAGAAGCCTCATGCATAATGTATGAGAATCGAACCAGGGAAAAACCCGCGTTCTGAATGCAGTGTCATATCTAGGTAAAAGGTCAGTGCCTAAGAACCGTTATGTATGTAATGTAGGGAAGAATACAGGGGAAAGGTTGCAATGTTACCTGCGCCTATATAGGGTACCTATACGGAATATAACAGAGTCAGGTACTGGTAAATCTTGTATGTCGGTCTTGGCTTTGTACATAAATCAGTCACATCCAGACAGTCATGTTCAATGTCTTCATTCACTGCTTCATTTCCAGGAAGTGGTAGCACGGTTGCAGGATTTGAAGTAGTGCACCTCTTAACGATTACATTTTCCTCACCCAACAGAATTTTCTCATATTTAGTAAGATAGATATTTGTCAAGTGCTGTGCCCAAGTATGGGTTAACAGCACTTCAAATGAATGGGGTCAAACACTGTCAAAAGATGACCCATGACTATACTTTCATACTGCTCCAAACTCACACATGTGAACACAACCTCTTTTAAACATCCAGGCAATGCGGCGGCAACAGGATCAAGGGTAGCAGAAAAATAGGCCACAGGCTTCCATGTACTTCCATGCTTTTGAGTTAACACTGATAGACCACAGCCCTCTCTCTCACTGCAAAACAATATGAAGCATTTATTGTAATCAGGCATTCCCAGAGCTGGGGTGCAACAGAGACTTTCTCTCAGCTCTGTGAAAGCAGTCATGCAGTTGTCATCCCAGGGTACCGGATCAGACACATCTTTGTGTATCAATTTCTGTAGAGGTTTTGCTGTCAAGAAAAAGTTTGGAATCCACTAACGACAATAGCCAACCATTCCCAAAAACATACAGACTTCTTTCTACGTAGTTAGCAGACTCATGTTGAGATTCTTCCTGGTGACACTTTCCTCACTCCTTTCTCAAAATGATGTCCAAAATACAGGAAACTGCAAAAGTGCAATTTGCTTGGGGACACTTTATGTCCATGCTCAGCTAAGTGGTTCAGCAAAGCAATTGTGTCATATTTACAAGCCTCCTGAGTATTCGACGCAAACAGAAAGTTGTTGATATACTGTACCAGAACTGACTGATGGGGCATTTTTAAAGACTCTAGATTCTTTTTAAGTATCTGATTGAAGATGGAGGGGCTTACCCTATACCCTTGTGGGACTCAGCACCATGCCAAGACACTAATGCCGAAACAGAAAGTGAAAAGATACTGACTATCTTCATGTAAGGGAATAGAAAAGAAGACTTGGCATAAATCAATGACAGAGAACCACTTTGCCTCACATGGAATCTGGAACAGTATCACAGCTGGATTCGGTACCATGGGACAACAAGGGACCACTATGGAGTTCACTTTCCTCAGATCTTCTACAATCCTATACTTCCCATTGTGTTTCTGTAAACCCATAATGGGTGAATTACACAGACTCCCCATTACTTCTCGTAGAATTCCTTGCACAATCATTGGGTCAATTACAGGACTAATTCCAGCAATAGTATCAGGAGTCAAATTGTATTGTGGGGTTCTTGGAAATTCATCAATTGGCTTCACAGCGATATGGACTGGTTTTACACCTTTAATAAGGCCAATATCTTTCCCAGTAAAATCCCACACAACAGATGACACTGTATCTCTTAGCTCTGTGGGCAACTCATCTTACGTTATAAGGGATACATACCCACATTTGATCTTTGACTGGCAAGTTTAAAAACAATGTCTTCATCGTTTTTGTGAAACTCAATTCCATTTGGGGTACATATATGGAACAATTTAGTTTGCATAAAAAGTCTCATCCAAGTAGATTAGCAGGACTGGATACACATTCTACAAAGCGATGTCGATCTTCAAAAGACCCTATATTGACAGGTACTGCTTTTGAAACTGGGCTTGTCATTTGCTTATTTGTAACTACTACAACTTGGATTCTTTCTCCTGAGAGAAGTAGGTTAGGGACCACTGCTGTTCTCACAGTAGAGTGGGTCACACCAGTATCGACAAGGAATGAGGCAGGATTCGAATTTGCCTCACCATCCACATAGGGACCACTCCGGTCTACCTCTAAGGCTGCACCAAGCATGAAGACTTCCTCCCCTCTCAGCCCCGTCATTGTGACAGGTCCGAACCGGAGTCATCTGTCTGAGCCATGGAGTAATGCTGGGTTACACCCTGATTCACAAAAGGATTTGTATTTACATTTCGGGTCTGAATTGTATTGTATCTTGGGGCATATGCATTTTGTTGTGAATTTGGCTTGGGGTATTTGCTCTGTTTGAACTAGAGGAACATTAGTATTTTGCATTATTTGTCTTTGAGTCTTTTGTCTGTTGAGTTTGAACCACATTATTTCCCTGGGACTGCACATATCCTTCATTCTGAACCTGACCTCCAGCATTATTTACATTGAATCTACGTTTGCGCTTCCAATGCCCTAGTTTCCCGCAAATGTGACAAGGATTCGTTTTCTTCAAAATCGACACATCAACACCTGTTCTGGGATCAATTGGCACACCGCAACCTCTACCTTATGGCTGAAAACCATGCTGCTGAATTCCATTAACGCCTTGCATCATCGGGACCTGTGGATATCCTCCCTCCTGAAGACTCACATTATCAAAAATCTGCAAATTCTGTCCTTTCTGTATAGCTTTCATTTGAGCCACCATATGTTTCTCTTTTAACATCTTTTGTTTAATATCTATTTCATCCTCACAGTACTTGGCATACCGCAGGATCTTATCAACAGCTTAATCTGCCAGCAGATTAAGTGCTGCTGAATCCTTGCAGAATTCTCAGGTCTCAAACCAAACACAAATCTATACACAAAATGTATCATCTCCTTCTCAGCAATGTTCTCCATTCCACTGAACAGTTTCAAAGCCTGCAGTAATCTTTCATAGTAAGCATGAACTCACTCTTTAAGTTCTTGTGTCGTCCTGCCAATTTTGAGCCGATCGATCTCTTTAGTCGAGATTTTAGATTTCAGAAATGTAATCACCTGATTATGTTTTTTCAAAACTTCTGGCGATGGAGCTCCTGTCTTAGGTTCTCTTGTGGGCTCTACCTCAGGCCAATCTACAGTAACTTTACATTTTGTCCACAAGTCACCTGGAACCACAATTTCAAACAAAGTATTCAAATCTATCCACAGCACTTTTGAAATCATCACAAATAGCTCAACTTGTCTGTACCATTCCACTGGCGGGAAATCATTTTGAAAAGATAATATATCAGTCCTAGACTATGGCACATATCGTCCTCCAGGTACTTCCCTCATAACAAGTAAGCGTACTTCCTCTTCCTCCTCATCCACTGCAAAACGAGGCATCTGCATCCTAACCTTCTTGGTTTCCTTTTTCTTTGACCATCTGCCTTCCCATTTGTCTAATTTGTTCCATTTTTTAAGAACTGGCATTAATTCCTTAATTTCATCTGCCAGCTTCATGTTTGCAAAATCCTGGTCACTGAAATCTAAACGGTAGGTTCTCTGTAGAACCTTTGACTTTTGCACATCAGTTTCGTATTCTGAGCCAATTCAGTTAATCTTTCATGAGTTTGTCTAGCATATCTTGTAATGTCTTTACATAAAAATACTAACTCCTCATCACTGTAATTATTCAGATGGAATAAACTAAGGGTTCCAATGATCATTTTCTCTAATTCCACTTTCAATCTTGCTACATCTAGGATTTTCTCCTTTTCCGAGTGTTTGTTCCACTAGTACTAGGTTTTTCTCTAGCAACTGGAGTATCAATACCTTTTAACCAGTCATCAATTTCTTGTGGGGTAGGACCATATCTGTCTGTTGAAGTGTCCAAAGATACCTCTCTATTTTTTGTGTTTCGACTCATCTCAGGTGGTAAATGCAAAAGAGACACGTCAGGAGTTGCTGTTCCCATCACTTCTTCTGTTCCTAGGGAATTGTGATTTATTGCAGGTAATGTACTTGAGTTTGCTACAGGTAAAGGTAAGATTTTTTAAAGGGAGCCATGTCTCAAATCAACTGTTGTCTGTTCTGAAGCAGCAGTTACATTAGAAACATCTAAAATGTTCCCATGAGTCGGAACCATAGGTGTCTGTGGTACCTGTCGTATAATCGTCTCTGCAAGGGTATTAACAGGTGCATTTATTCCAGTAGGAACGGCCAATGTGTGTACATCATTACCCTGTACTCCAGCCTTGTAAAGGGGTATAACAGGACCAATGGTAACAGAAACAGTCAAAGCATCTGGAGCATTAAAGCAATCTGATTTAATGGGACCCGTACTTCCTCCTATTGGGAAGAAAGGGGTTTCAGATACTTTAGATTGTTAGATTACAGGTGTCAATTGTCATTACATGTCACATGATGGTATGGTGCCTTCATGTGGTACAACACCAAATAACCCATTACCCATATTTGTGTCATATTGTAAGTGTCTGTCCCATTTCTACTGCATATTTTCCACAGCTATGTTCCATTAACCATTTTGCAAGTGTTGGAAAGTTGTCTTTGAAATGACTACAACTACCATGATGCCCTGTTTCTGTTTTCTCAAAAGAATATTGCTATGTCATATTGCTCATTCTCTCTTGTCTAACAGATTTCAACATTTGGTAAAGTGTCAGGTAGTGATCAAACCCTATTCAATGCTCTCTTCTGAAAATGGTTTGTGTTGTTTTCTGAATGTTGTTCTGTTCTTCTCAACCCATTGAATTGATGGCATGAGTTTCACATGAGTTTCACAAATCGAAATGTGTTGACAAAAAAATTGTAAGGTATGTAAATTATTATGCCCAATATAAGTGGTTGTTGCAAAAATTGATTCTGCACTGTTCAGATGACTGTTAGAAAAGGGGTTTCTAGTTGGCTAGGGTATGCGCCTAAGCCAGGCAGAACCCACCACTCTAGTCAGGGCAAGTAAGTTACACACCAAAGATAACCTGTGCTCACCCCCGGTAGCTTGGCACAGAGCAGTCAGGCTTATCCCCAGAGGCAATGTGTGAAGCGTTTGCACAACATACTCATACCAGTGATGCAATAATAATACCACAAAAGAGATTCCACACAGGATTGTATAAAAATATTTAGTATATATTGTATATAAGACATAGATCAAAATGACATGAATCTTAGATACTGTGCAGATCCTGAGATGATACTCATTATCCTGACAGTGCAAGAATCAAAATCACGTACAAATCACATCAGGGCATGAAATGCAGTAGTTAGGTTGGATGAAAATACATAAATCACCAAATGTCACCCACAAATGCAGTCAACACGTAGATACAGCACCTATGCTTCTATTACATGTCATGCGGTAAAATGGTGAGCCCCTTTTGGATAAATGCAAGAATGACGTATATAATACCAGCAGTATATGTAAGGCACGGTGGATTTGGAACAGAAGCACATGCGTTATCCTACCCTCATACAACATGTAGGGCGCAGTGCTCCTACCAAGTTTCCTCAGGTAATTAATTATCCCAAGTAGATCACAGGCGCCCCTGTGCCCCTACTACCTGGAATGTAGTAATCTGGCATGTTCCTGCAACAACACTCGGGGGGCCTCTGTTGAAGTTTCCCCTTTATGCCAAAAACTCTACAAGTGCCCACCAATCGTAGGCGAACCTGGAGCACTCTCCGGCCACTGAGTCACGTTTCCTTTACTTAAGCAATAAGCGCCGTCACGATGCCGAAAGAAAAATGCCCTCCAAATTAAAGCACGCCTGGAGCCCTACCGGGTCACTTGGACTACTCACATGGTGCTGACCGAAGAGCTGTGGGCGATAAAACAGTTCGGGGCTTCCTTGCACTCCAATGCAGGCGTTTCCCATAGGGTTAACCCCAACCGCCTCTGAGCGAAGCGCGGTCTCAGCGGGGGCACTCCAGCTGGCTTTGAGTGAGGCGAACACGGATTGTCGCTAGGGAGAGCCTCTGGTGCTTGGCCCGCCCCAGGGTTGCCAGGCAACTTGTCGATGCCTGGGCCACACCGGGAGATGCTGAGGCAGCAACTTTACTCTGCTGCAGGCTGGGGTAGAAGAACCCAGGTCAGAGTGAAAGGAGCACCAAGTTCCGTGATTTGACTGACTCATGAATGGTGAGGTCAGCCAACACCTGGTCAGAGGAGATGTGCTCAACACGCACTGTCCGGATCGAGGAAGCGCTCCCCATGCGCTGGCCTCTCCAGGTATAAAAGCGCTCAGCATGCACTTCTGGTTTACATGTGGCAAAGCGCTCAACACGCACTGGTTGATAGCTTCTTTTAGAAAGTGCCCACACTTTAGATTTTGGGGGGTAGAACCAAAAGCGATCCAACTGCGATGTAATTACAGAGAACACGAGTAAGATAGCAGGGAGAAAGACAGGCCAGCATATAAGAAACAGGGATTAAGATGGCAGTTCCTCCTAGTAGCTCAGCAGTTCTCTATCAATGTGCAGACTGTAGGGACCAATTAGACCAAAGTCAGGGAACAGCTCGCAGCAGGGCAACAAGGAGAAAAACAATCCAGTGAGTCCTCTAGGCCCCCCAGCAGGCAGCAGGGCAACAACAGAAGAGCAGGCCAGATGAGTCCTTTGTGCAGCGCATGTAGTCCTTCTGACAGAGGTTCAGTCCCAGGTCCAAAAGTGCTCTAACAACATGGGGTCAGAGCACCTGCACTTATACTAAAAATGTCTTTGATCTAGGGGGCACTTCAAAAGAATCCTTACAAGTGCACAACACTCCCTTTCAATCCCAGCCCCCAGACGTACTGTAGGGGATAAACAAGCCCTTTGTGCGAGGGCAGGACACAGCCTATACAAATGTAAGTGTGCCCCACCTCCCTCTCTCCCAGCCCAGGAAGACTATCGGTATGCAGATGACTCTCTTGACACACCCAGCCTTTCCTGTGTTGTGGCTGTCTGGAAAGTATGCACAAAGGGTAACTGTCACTATGGCCTAGACATGGATTGGAGTCAGGCTGCAAATCGCATAGAGTTATAAGCATAGAGAAATGCTTACTTTCTAAAGGTGGCAGTTTTAAAATAGTAATAAAAACCCACCTACATCAGTAAACATGATTTTTCACTACCATTCTAAACATGCCAAACATGGCAGCACTACTCCTTTCAGATCAGGATTTACCTCGTAAACATATATAAGGGAATTCCCAATGCTAGCCTATGAGAGGAGTAGGGCGTCACAGTAGTGAGAGACAAAATAGGGTGTTTGTTACTACCAGGACATGCCACATAATAAAGGCACATGTCCTACCTTTTACTTACACAGCACCCTGCCCATGGGCCAACCTAGGGCCTACCTTAAGGGAGACCTATATGTAGTAAAATGGGAGTTTAAGGCTTGGCAAGTAGTTTTAAATGCCAAGCCAATGTGGCAATGAACTGCGCACACAGGCCCTGCAATGGTAGAGGCCTGAGACAGGTTTGAAAGGCTACTTCTGTGGGTGGTACAAGCAGAGCTGCAGGCCCACTAGTAGCATTTAATTTACAGGCCCTGGGTATATGGGATACCGCTGTACAAGGGACTTACAAATAAAATAAATATGCCAAACAGGTGTAAACCAATCATACCATGTTCAAAGGAGAGAGCACATGCACATCAGCACTGATTAGCAGTGGTAAAGTGCCCAGAGTCCTAAAGCCTACAAAAAGAGGGTCAGAAAAATAGGAGGAAGAAGGTAAAACATTTGGGGGATAACCCTGCAAAAAAGCCAGGTCCAACAATGACTAATTCCGAACATCCATCCAACTTGTGGAAATGCATGTTATGAAGTCAGCTAGGCCTTGGAATTGTCAATTACACATTTCACCTCTCCACTGAGTTGGGCTGAATGGTGGGAGATGTTAGTTATACTTCCTAATCACTTCATGAACATTTCAGGACAACTTATTAGAGAAGTTGTACTGTTTGAAATTAGGTTAGTATGTGCAATACCACTGAAAGCTATCATCACAATAATCTCTACCTATTTTGTCTTCTAGGTATCTATATTGTTTGTCTCAAAAGATATGAATGTATAATACACACTTTTACTAATAAAAATGTTCTCAATTTCTCAATAGGTCCAACTGGCAGAGCACGTGACCAGGAATCTCCCACTGAAGAGACTGCCACAGCAGCCCAGGATCAAGCCGTCAGAGAGGACAACACTCCTGGTAATCTGGAGGACGACGAGGAGCCTGGTCCATCTGGTCAGCATGGGCAGACGGCTCCAGTGACACTCACTGCGCCCACACCGACACCCCAGCTGTAACACCTCAGCAACCCAAAGACTCCACTTCCTGTGTCCCTACCACTGTGACACTGATCGTGTGCCCCCAGTCGTGGGTGATGTTGAGACCACAGCACCACCAGCTCCAGATCACCCAAGAACCAGTCGGATGGGGCACACTGGGCCAAAGGCAGGGTTAGGGGTCATGGGAGGGAGTTTGTGGACCAGCATAGTGAGGCCACTGGGGTCACCATCACCCTGGCCACCATCGATCAAGTCTTGGGAGCCTACCATCAGCCAAAAGACATGATGAGCCAGGTACATACTGAGCTCCAGGAGATGAAGCAGTTGCAGAGGGAGCTCAATCATCAGATGGAGGCTCACAACTCCAATATGGACTCCCTGACTGGGGTATTTCAGGAAATTTACACCGTTATGTGCAGAGCCTTCCCAGCACCATCTATCCCTTCCTGTGGTCCTACAACATCTGGCCCGTCTACATCTGCCACAGCCACAGGAAGGGAGGCCCTGCCACCAGGAGTACCACCTGCAACCATCCCAGGCCCTGCAACTGTTGTATCCCCCCTCACCCGCAGGAGGGGACGTCCACCCAGATAACCATGAGGTGAGGATGACAAGACCTATGCCACCACCAGCAAGAAACCCTGACCCTAATTTCCTCCAGTATGTGCCTAACATTCACTCTGTGGACTATTTCTGGACACATTTACCTTTCTGATGTCAGTAGTAGGTATAGACATTGGACTTCAAACAATTTTGGCTCTCCAACTATGGTTTCATTCACCACGGCTGACTTCGTCACTTTTTGGTTTGAGTTTTTGTCACCCTCTTTAATTTTATCATGTTTAGTACAATAAATTTACAAGTCAAAAACTCATAGACTGGTGTTGCATATCTCAACTCTATCAATGCCTGTGTTTTCTTTCGTCATAGCTTGACAATGAGAAAAATCAAAAGATTGTGTAAACATAGATAATGTGTAAGTAGGTAATGTTTATCACAAGTTCCCAAACATGACTCCCAAAAATGTCATACCATTCAATTATCTACTACTATGTTTATTCCATTTGACCAATACCTGTCTGTCAACATTTGCACTAACATAGCAATCCATACATTACACTAATACTCAGTGCCAGTTTGCACATTTCCAGTTCAAGACATTGCCAACATGGAAGACGGCGATATATCCAAAACAATAAGATAGAATAGACAAATTATCATTGACTCATGTCATCAGCTGGAGCCCGATCTTAAGAAATCCCACATCAATAACACCAATAGACAAAAACATGGCAGCACTACATTTTGTAGACACAGGATCATTCTGAACCACTCTTCCACTATCTGGTGGAATGTCAAAACCAAGTTTCAGTGGTGGCCAGAAGACATATGTCCTACAATTATGAGACACATTAACACCTACATACACTTTACACACAATGAGGATTTAGCCAATGTGAAGGGAAATTAGCAGGATTTGACTCAAATATCACATGTGGTTTGAGCAAATGATGGAACTCATATTGCTTTAGTGCCAATACATGACAAAGAACAAGTCCAATGTAATCTTCAAATCTTCCATTCACTCACAGTGCAAGTTGTATTGGTACAAGATGTGTACAACCAAAGTCTGTGTCTGTCTTTCCTAGGATCAACACAGGTTCCCTTTGTACTTGGAAAGAGCACCATATACCTGCACATGTCACAACTCTGAAATGTCCAAATGAAGATGACATGCCAAAGGAACCTAAATCAGAACAAAACAAAAAGATTACCAATCACACTGAACATAATTGATAGATTACAAAGTCAACTTTTGGACTATACAGTTTCATAAAACAATCAGAGATAAACAATGTAACTGAACACAGTAGTCAATGTGTCCAAACTTTGAATCACAAACACATTTGGCCTGGTTTTCCCTGAAGTTGCCCTTCCTAACAAATTACCACCACATATTTCTCTCATCATCTCATCAATAGTTGGTGTAACGGTGAAAGAGATAACATGTAAAGATATACTTACACTTATGAGAAGAAGTTGTCAATGGCATCACAACATATGTCAACTCCTTGCTCTTCACCACTATCATTTTCATTTGCATATCAGGATCCTCACCTGGTGGCTCTTCATGGTCTCCATTCGCTGCGATGTAAGGGATGTTCCATCACAGGGCGATGTTGTGGAGCATGCAGCAGGCCACATTGATTTGGCACACCATCTTGGGTGAGTAGAGATGAGCTCTGCCATTTTTGTCCAGACAACAAAATCTGGGCTTTATAGGCCCAAAAGCCTGCTTCACTGGCTGCTGTGTTCTTCTATGGGCCTCATTGAAGAGGAGTTCCCCTGGCGTTGTTGGATTCCTCAGCTGTGCCAACAACCATGGTTGGTTGGATTAAGCTGAGTCTCTTAGATGGAAGACAAACAAGCATTTGCAATGCAATCGGTCTCAATTTTGCGTGACTTACAGCTATTGGTGTTGTAAATGACAGTGTCTTTTACCCATGTGCTGTGGTTGGGAGTGGAGTGGATGTACATGGTTTGGAGTGGAATTATGTGGGTTGAATTGGAATGGTTAGTTGTGGAATTGTGTGGGGTGGAATTGTGTGGTGTGTAGTGGAATTATGTGGCATGGTGAATAGATAGGGGTGAGAGCTGCAAGATAGAGAGGAATAGGTCGTTTGTGCACTAATTGGTGAATGAACTCCAGACAGAGGAGCAGAAAGAGTGTGTGCGAAATAGAGAAAGGAGAGAGTAGGCCATAGAAGCAAAAATAGGGTGTGCCTGTGTACGCAGAAGACACCCCAAGAAGAAGAGGAGAGCGTGTGTTTGAGGGACAGAAATTTTGAAAAGGCATGGGAAAGAAACCATGTTCGAAGACCTGAAGTGAACCAATATAAGAGAGGCATGAAGAGTGTGTGAGAAAGTGAGAGAGAGGTGTGAGAGAGAGTATGAGAAAGAGAGAAATGAGTGAGAAGAGAGGCGAGAGATGGACCAGTGCACAGCGCAAGGAGGTACGGAAAGGTAGCAATGATGAGCAGGCAGTATAGAGAGGAGGCAGGGAGTGATGAGAGGGGGTAGTCGGAGTGTGTGGGAGAGAAGAGAGGGGCAGTGGGTGTGTGGGAGAAAAATGACATGGTTGGTGGAAGTGCGATGAAGAGATAGGTTGTATTGGAATTGTATGATGTGGGATTGTGTGGTGTGGTGTGGAGTTGTGTAGTGAAAATATGTGGCATGGTGTGCTGTGGAATTATATGGATAGAAATTAAATGGTATTAACTGTAGTGGAATTATGTAGAGTGAGATTGTGTGTTATGGAGTTAATTGTTGAATGTTGTGGAGTGGTATGTTGTGGAGTTGAATTATGAGGTGTGCTGTTAAATTTTGTGGCATGATGTTGAAATCTATGGTGTGTATTGAGGGTATGTGGTGTGTTGTGGAATTGTGTTGTGTAGTTGAAATATGTTGTTTGGTGTGGAATTATGTGGTGTGTATTGGATTGTCTCTGTGATTTACTGTTCCTTCTCCTTAAAAAAGAAACTGTGTTGAAAGGACCACATTTTCCGTTACAAACCCTTGTTTGTGTGAAAGAATTAATGAAAAGAATGTATTCATTGCCAGCCTTTTTTTGTGCGTCTCTTGTTTCTAAGGGGAGTTTGCAAGAAAATGCCCTCTTTTTGCATGGTTGCCCTCACTTTTTGCCAAACTGATGATGTACTTTGACTGAGTGTGCCCTGGGTTCCTCCCAAACAGGTACCCAGGGCCTATGTTCTTTCCCTAAACTGCATTAAAAACAAAACCCAATTGGCACTCTTTGGCCATAGGTCAGTCCCTTGTAAATGGTACCATAGGTACCAAGGGCACTGTGGCCAGGGAAGGCCTCTAAGGGCTGCAGCACTTATTGTGCCACTCTTAGAGGCCCTGTACCTTTACACACACACACACTGCCATTGCAGGCTGTGTGTTTTGGTGCGAAACAAAGTGAAGAGTCGACATGGCACACATCCCTGTGTGCCATGCCTACAACCCACTGCCCTGGCATAGGTCAGCCACCCTTATAGCTGGGTGCACTATACCAGTCTTGAGGGTACAGGTGCATAAGCCCTGTACCCCTACAGTGTCTAAGCCAATTCTTAGACATTGTAAGTGCAGTAATGCCATTAAGAGTATATAGTGCTTGGAGTTTGTCATTCTGAACTCCACAGCAACATAATGGCTTTACTGAAAACTGGAAAGTTTAGTATCAAACTTATCAGCACATTAAGCGCACACTGATGCCAGCGTGGGATTTAATTAAAAATGCACTCAGAGGGCATCTTAGAGATGCCCCTTGAAAAATGACCTAACACTAGTGTCCAGGCTGAGTGGCTGCTCGCCAGCTGCCACCACCAGACATGTTTCTGGATCCCTGGGTCGAGAGCCTGCTGCTCTCGGGGTCTGAAACAATGCACATCCTGGGACGAGGTGCCAAGCCTCCTCCCCCAGGATGGGCAGGGTCCATGAAGGGGAAGCTTCAAAGGCTTGCTGCCTTTGTGAGCTACCCCAGGCCTTTGCTGATTCCAGCAACTGGCCCCCACCGGTTCTGACCCCCACTTTGGGAAGGAGAATCAGCGGGAAAACCAAGTGAGGAAGGGAGGTGTGCCCACCTTTGCCAACCCCACCCCTCAGGAGGGGGAGGCAAGGTGAAGCACAACTCTCAGTCCCTGCCATCTTGCAGATGGGGGGACCCAGCCAACCAGAGTGAGGCATATGCCCCCTTCCCACTGGAGGGTGGCATAATAGGGGGTGTATCCACCCCAAGGAAGGGACCCAATGGTCCCAACCATTACTTACCTGTAACACCCCTAAATCTAGTATTTAGGGGCAACCCTAAATCTTGCCTCCTCAGACAAGAATCAACAAGAAGAGAAGAAGAAGGACTGAGGAAGCCGTGCTGAACTAAGAAGAGGAGGACACCCACTGACCTGGCCCCAGCCCTTCCAGCCTGTCCCCACCTCGAACATGCTCCAGCCAAATCCCGGTGTGTCCTGCAGCCAGCAGCCTCAAGAACCCGAAGGACCTACCCTGCCTTCCAAGCCAAAGACGTTGTCTCCCGTGAGCACCAGATTTGCTCGCCCACAGACTCAGGCCCCAGCCAAAACCACAAGTCTGCGCCACTCTGCACCCGACGCCCATGGCCCGAGTTCGATTGGCCCAACACCATGGGAGGTCTCCCCAGCGATCCTGACCTGAGATCTGGTGATCTCTGACCTGCCTCGACTCTCCAAACGACGCCTGCAGTGTCTTTCTGGGGGACCCCCACGACCGTGACCGGGGCTGGTAAGAAAACCCAACGCCTAAAGACACCCCTGCACCCGACGTCCCACGGCCTTGGGTGGCCCAACCGACGGTGTCCCAGAATCTCCAGGCATCCCAACTTCCCTCTCCAACCGGTGGTCACCTCCAGAAGATCTTTGTCCCGAGCCTGCAGTCTTTGTTGCAACCGGAGAATCCCCAGTGAAAACAACAGGGCACCCAATGCCAAAACAGCACCCTGCACCCAGCCGCCCCTGCGCCGCTGTGGGTGTACTTTGGGTGCTAACTCAGATCCCCCTTTACTCTGAGCCTAACACCAGGAGCTTTGCTCCCACAACCTTGTGGCCTGCTCGTGAGCAGCCACCAACCGGAGGCCCCCTATCCCCATTGGATAACATTGGGCCTCAGCACTCTGCACCCGGCCGCACTAGTGCCGCTGAGGGTGTTTCAAGAGTGTATCCTTGACCCTGGGGGAACCCTGGTTCTAACCCCAGAATACCAACTCTCACAAACCAGTACTTACCTGCAAACCGTTAACTTCAATTTACTCCATAGGAATACATTGACTGTTTTTCCTTGAAAATAGTTCTAATTGTGGAGTTGGTTTGTATGGAACATTGAAAAACTGCCTATGTACTAAAAGTGAATTACTTACCTTTTGTCTAGGAGATGTCTCAGTGTGATATCTAAGCATATCACACTGATTAGCAAAAGTAATCTGAAAAGTAATCTAAAAAGTAATGTGCATAGTAAGCTGAAAAGTAACTGAAAAGTTATTTCGAAACATTGATGTACCTGTAATTCAATCAACTGCATTTGAACCTGCATTCAATTGTAAAACATTGCATAAGATTTTGCAAAGCATTTATTTCACTTACCTGCAGCAGGCTTGGCTTGGTTCTAGAAATAAAATAACTAAATTATATTTTTGATACAAACAAATTGGTCTGAGTTCAGTCTTTGAGTGTGTGTACAACAAAAACACTACCCTCTGATAAAGCCTTACTGCTCGCCCACACTACTTCAAATAGAGAGTAAGGTGCTATCTACGTTTACCTCTGCCTACCTCTGGGGTTCCCTTGGACTCTGTGCACACTATACCTCATTTTGGTACAGTATATACAGAGCCAGCTTCCTACAGAGTTGCTTCAACTTTCCAGAGCCAAGCTTGAAATGAGGCTTTCCTGTTTTTGTTTATATGCCTTTCTCGTAATACGTCCTTATGTGCAAGGATAAAGAGTTATGTTATGTTATGTTATGTGAATCGCACTTATAGAGCGCACGGTTACCCTGGGGTGTCCTGGCGCTAAGCACTGCCTGCTGGGGAGACGTGGAGAATTGTTCTACTGGGAGAAGAGCCAAGTCTTCAACCCCTTCCTGAAGGAGAGGAGATCCGGAGCATTCCTGAGATGAAAGGGAAGCTCATTCCATGCCCGAGAGGCACAAGTGATAAAGCTCCTGCCTCCCCAGTTGACTTTTTTAAATAAGGGGACAAGAACTTGTTTAGATCAGGAGGAGCGTAACATTCTACCAGGCACATACCATTGGAATTTACGCACAAGGAAGTCAGGTCCTGTTCCGTTGATAGCTTTAAAGACAGTGCAGAGGGCCTTAAAGCGTACTCTTTGTTTGACCGGAAGCCAATGAAGTTGCCTTAGTTCCTCCTTTACTGAGACAAATTTCGGGATTCCTCACACCAATCTGGCCGCAGCATTTTGGGCGAGTTGGAGCCGATTGATGTGTTGCTTTTGGGCGTTAAGATATAAACCATTGCAGTAGTCGAGGCGCAACATTATTAGGGCTGTTACTACTGTCTTTAGGCTATTTTCAGTAAGAAAAAACTTGATTTTTCTTATGATTCTTAGGGCTAGAAAGCAGGCCGAGATCACCTTCCCTGTTTGATCCCCCATGGTGAGTTTGTTATCCACCAATACCCCTAGGTTTTTTGCCTTCCTAGTAGGTAAGGGGCAGGATCCAAGAGCCTTCGGCCACCATTCTGGTGTCCACACACGTGGATTATTGCCAAACTTTATGACCTCGGTCTTGCTGGAATTAAGTTTTAGACAATTGGAGGACATCCAACCAGAAATGGCACCCATACAGTTGTGGAAGCGTGCCCCTGTTTCTTTTTCCACCCCCTTCGTCAATGACAACACTATTTGAGTGTCGTCAGCGTATGAAGTGAGCTGGAAGCCAAAGGATCTAATAACTTCTGCCAGGGGTGCCACATAGATATTGAAAAGCGTCGGACTAAGCGACGAACCCTGTGGCACCCCGCTGGAAGGGAGAATGGTTTAGACATATTTCTATCCAGATCCACTGTCTGTGATCTGTCAGATAGAAACGATTGCAAAAGTTTCCATGCTCGGCCTTCTATCCCTATATCTGATAACCGTTCCATCAACACTTTATGATGGACCGTGTCGAAGGCCGCAGACAGATCCAGCAGGATCAGTACGGCACTACCACCCTTATCCAAGGCTTCTCTGATTTCCTCCGTGGATTTTATTAGAGCAGACTCTGTACTGTGGTCTGCTCTAAACCCATATTGGGATGGGTCTAGGGAGTTATTGGACTGAAGGAACGCACTAAGTTGAATGTTCATGGCCTTTTCTAAAATCTTAGCAGGGAAAGGAAGCCGTGAGATTGGCCTATAGTTGTTGGGATCCTTTGGATCCAAAGTTTGTTTCTTCAGCAAGGGAAGAACAGAGGCCTTCTTCCACATTTTAGGGAATATGCCTGAACTGAATATTATATTCAACAAGGGCGTAAGTGCAATTCCAATGATTTCTGGAATTTGTTTAATAACCCATGCAGGACATGGATCGGTGGGGGCTCCAGAGCGAATGGAATTCAGAAGTTTAATCGTTTCTGATATCCCCAGGGGTGTAAAGTGTTCTAAAACCGGTGGATGGCAAGGACTTTCCATTCTGTCCATAGACAGCATCACCTGTGCCCTTTTGTCGGTTTGGGTAAACGAGGAAAAGATGATTTCTACTTTTTGTTTAAAGAAGTCGACTAGTTTGTCACAAAGTTCCGAATTGCTCTGACTCTTTGGGGCATTGGGGGTGGCAAGTTTCTTAAGAGTTTTAAAAAGTTCTTTCGAGTTGGACTTAGCTAAAGCTATTTGCAAGGTGAAGAAGTTTCTTTTAGCTTCTAGTATTGACTGTTTGTAGATGGTGAGACTGTGTTTATATAGTTCCTTGTCGGCGCATGCATACCTTTTCCGCCAAGCCCGTTCTAAATGCGTGCATGCTAGTTTTTGAGCTCTAAGTTCCTCAGAATACCAAGGAGCTGAGGGTTGGGCCCGTTTGGGAGACCACTTTTTTTCGGGGGCTATGAGGTTACAGGTTGTGCCAAGCCATTGCGTATAGGCTAATGTGGCATCTTCCACTCCCGAAGGGAGAGGGCACAATGAGCACCTCAGGGTGTCTTCCAGTTTCTTAGTGTCAACTCTTCCCCAGGCCCTAGTTACAATCTCCTGGGTAGGCTTTATACTATCTACGTGGCACCCATGACTCTTCAGTTCAAATTGTATGGCGTGGTGGTCTGACCATGAAAGAGGGAGAAGTGAAGTACAGACTAGATTTTGGTTGTTATAGTATATCCCATCCAGGGTATGCCCTTTTTCATGAGTTGGGCCCTTCACCAACTGCTTAAGATCTCCCGCCCCCATGATTTGCTCCAGTCGAGAGGTGTCTGGATCCAGGGGTGCCTCCAGGTAGAAGTTAAAATCTCCCAACACTGTGTAAGAGTCTAGGTAAAACCCTTCTCAAGAAAGGAGCCTATTGTGTCCAAAAATCCACTTTTATGACCAGGTGGGCGGTAAAGCAGTATACCTTTAAAGGTGCTATACTGTGCTGTATATATACTAAAAGCTAACGCCTCACACGAAGTGTTGGAGGCCGTGGAGAAGATAGGTTTCATCATATCATGATAAATAACTGCCAGCCCTCCCCCTTTTTTATGTGGCCTATCCACTGTATGGCAGAGAAAGCCTGGGGGGGTTGCCTTCACCAAGTCTGGCCCGGAGGCACCATCTGTCCATGACTCAGTGATGAAAGCCAATTTTATCTCATTTTCCTCCAGTAGTAACGCACATTCTGTGCTGTGCTTAATTAATGATCTAGCGTTAAATAGGATGCATTTTAAAGGGCCTGCATCAGCTGCATTTCTCTTCTAAAGAGTGTTCATCTGTCTCCAAGAAGTGTGCTGAAAGGGGGAAGAGCAGTGGGTAGCCCTGCCTGCGCCCCTGTTCTTTGCCTGTTTTTGATTTCATAGCCCAAGGCGATGGTTTGGATTTTTAGGACAACAGACGGCTATCTCAGAGCAGGAAACCACTCGTCAAGCTTTATTACTGCACACAATATGACACAAGCGGGCCTTTGGACACAACCGTGCTTATGGCTTGCTGAAAAGCTATTAAACCTCATTGCAAAAAGAAAACAGCGAGGCATTTACCCGCATTACTGGTCCAGTAGTAAAAAAAAAAGGAGCGACCCCCTTTATTCCGAGATGTGCTGAAATACTTAAGCAATGAGGAACTCTAGAGTCAGCAGTCGCTGACTTGCGGTGTGGACAGTCACAGCACGGCATGTTTGGGCAAGCCTGAGGCACATAGTGTAGGTCACACAGTTGGCATGCTGTATTATTTCCACAAGGGTATGCATCTGGTAGGGCGCAGTGGTAGGATAAGCTGGGGTATGCAGTGAAAACACACCAAGCGGTGCCCTTAACTACAGTACACCACAAACTCCCCGCTAGGTTGTATGAGTGCGTCACAAAGCCATGGGATGGGCCCGCCTGCGCAAGTCTAGTGTCGAAAAAAACCCATGTGCTCTTTGGCTGCATCAGACAGCATAAGATAGGAGGGGCCACAACCAGGAGGTTGCCATATGGCAGCTAGTAGTTGTACATGCCCACACTGCTAATGCAGGGGGGCTAGGCTGTGTACAGGGCTAGAGAAGCACCGTCTGACAGCTGGTGTGGGTTCCAAGTCAGGGACACCACGCAGAGCGGAGAGTAAAGATTAGCTTTATTTTTGGCTGAACTCCAGCACGAGGGAGGGCAGTGCTTGGATGAGGTGCCCTTGCAAATATCAAACGACACACAGAAACATGGACGGACTCCACTGCACACACTGGAAACAATGTGTTGTGTCTTACCAGACGTAGCCGAGTTGTATTTTAAGTATTTCTTTATTAACTAAGTCCGGTTATCCTTATACTCCAGCTTCTTCAGTTCATACGCCAGCCCCACCAGGAGCAGCCTGCCTGCTGCTCAGCCCATCTCCAACTGTCACCACTCATCCACACAGGCACCCACGCATTCCATGCATCACAGTCACACCAACATTCCAATACCAACTCTCACTCTGGCTGAGCAGCAGGGAGACAGCTAGGCTGGGAAACACATACTAATACAATCAGGATATAACATATCCCCCTCCTTTTAAATGAAAAATAAAAAGAACGATAAAACATGGGATGAACTATAAACAAGCATAAACATAAGCGTAGAAAAAGTTCAGGACTCAGGGAAGCAAACTAAAATAGAACATCGCAAGAGTCTGAACATAAAGAAATCAGAACGGAAAGGTAAACATATTGGCAAGCAATAATAAACCCATCCTCTCCAATTAAACAATTTTGAAAAAAATAAGATGAAAAGGGTAGACCAACCCTTAGACACACCCATGACCACAACTATAGGGTGAAACCAAATGTGTAAGGGACAAAACCCAAAAGACCAACCCTGTGTAAGAGTGTGAAAATAATGTACACGAGTGGCACAAGGTGACTTAAACACAAAGTGTACAAGAAGTGAAGCGCGAGGCGGCTTACACACCAAACAACAACACTTGTAGCGCAGGGCAACTTACACACAAGACAACAACACGTGAGGAGTAGGGCGACTTACACACAAGACAACAACATGTGAAGCGCAGGGCGACTTACACACAAGACAAGCAAGAGGTGAAGCGCCAGGCGTCTTATACACTGACAAGAAGAGAAGTGTAGCGCATGACGACTTACACACATCACAAAACACAATATGTGACATAGTGAAACTACAACTCAGAGAAATGGGAAACCACCCAGAAAGACAAGGACCACCCTTGCGTAAGGGAGTGCAGTGTAAAAATGGAACCTAAAACCATATCCATCCCTCATGTAAGGGAGTGCAATGTGACTACCACCCACTTAGCGACAAGAACATCTGTTGTGAAAGGAAGCTTAAACTGTGGTATCACTAAGACAGTATGCTAGAGAAGAACATCAAAACTTAAATCATAAAACATATTTTCCTTTGCCATTTGTAAATTTTTAAACTGTAACTGTTAGACTTGGCATCTTTTGGCGTGTTTCCCCTGACTTTTTGCTTTCTGACCTCCTGGTTTTGACTCTGTTTTTGGCTGGTGTAATGATTCTGCGCACTTTCCTCACTGCTGTCCAGTGGGAAAGTGCAAGTGCTCCTGTATAAAATGTGTTATGGATTGGTGCTTCCATGATTGGCCTATTTGATTTATGTGTCAGTCCCTTGTAAAGTGCACTGAGAGTGCCAGGGCCTATAGATCAAATGCTGTTGGTGGGCTGCAGCACTGGATTGTGCCACCCACGCAAACAGCCCGTAAAGTGTAACTCTGGCCTGCCATTGCAGAGCCTGTGTGCAGCCTGGGGCTGCCATGTCGACTTGGCAAGCGCGCACACTTGCAAGTCCCTAAACCTTCCCTTTTCTACATGTTAGTCACCCCTAAGGTAGGCCCAAGGTACCTCTGTGGGCAGGGTGCATTGTATGTGAAAGGTAGGACATGCCCTGGTGTGTGTGGCATGTCCTGATAGTGAATTACAGCCTATTTCGTTTTTCACTATTGCAAGGCTACCTGTTCCCCATAGGCCAGAATGGGCAGTATTGATTATTACAGCGTATAATCCTAACTGACCCAGGGAACATGGTAGAAATTCGAGTTTAGTATGCCTGGACTCAGAATGATAAAATGCATCTTTTAGTGAAGTTGGTTTTAACATTCTGCGTTTGAAAATACCACTTTTAGAAAGTGGGCATTTTCTTGTCTAACCATCCAAGCCTGCCTCTGCTAGGTTGTGTATTCCTTGTCTGGAGTGCGAGTGACAGGGTCTGGGGGATGCCAGGAGACAGGGTGAGTCAGCACAGGGCTGAATAGCAAGATCTACATGTAGATGGGTGGGAGGAGATGCACCTGGGACCTGAATAGGGCTGGGCCTTCCCTCCACAATGCTGGCTCCACCTCCTGTGGTGCGTCTGATGTCCCTGGCCTGCACTGCGAAAGGAAAGAAGGAGACTTGTCAACAAAGTGCTCCAGAACTGGTTTGGACTAGGCAAAGGCCTCTCTGCCTTCAGAGAACAAAGGAATTTGGGATATAAATATTGGGGCCCTGACCCCATGAATTTAGATCTCGCTGGAATCAAGGAACCTGCCAAGACGAAGAGCTGGAAGAGCTGCCAGGAGGAGTACTGCCCCTTTGCTGTGTTGTTGCTTTTTTGGTTGGCCTGCAGCTGCTGCTTCTGCCTTGGGCAGTGAAAGGACTGGACTGAACTTTCTACTACTTGTGCTGAGAATCTCCAAGGGCCTGAAACCGAGCTGGCCTCCTGTTAAGAAGTCTCAGGGACTGCAAAGACTTCACAACCCTCTGGGTACCGCTTCTGGAACCGCTGTTTCAGTTGCCAAAGAGGAAGGGAACCGCAACCGACTCCGTCAACCGACTCCATCGCTGGCCCGGTGTCCTGTTTGCACCGCAGACCGCACCGTCCGCATCTCGCACCGCAACCCTGGTCTCACCGACGACGACGTCCGACGCCATCGCCACCGAGCCGCTGCTTGCACCGTGACCTGTGGGCACCGCAGTTCGCATCGCATCGCTTCACTGTGCCAGCCGGACCAGACCGACGCTGTTGCTGCAACTGGCTCAACACTCGTGACCGCATCGAAGTTGGGGCACCGCTCGCACGCTTGCGACGCACCGCTCCGACTCGAACCGCTGTCCGACGCCAGCTCCCGCACTCCGGCTTGGTCGCCTGCATCGCAACCTGCCAGCACCGCATCGAGCACCGTCTCACCCTGCACCGCACGCCTTGGACTCACCGACTCCGTCTGCACGATTGTCACCGAGACGCTGCCTGCACCGCATCGAGAGGGCAACGCACCCTGCACCGCTTCCATCTTGCATCGCAACCGCGACGAACGCCGACCGGCTCGCACACTCCGTGTCAGCCACACCGAGAAAGGTACTATGACCGAGTCTGTTCACGCTTTGTGCTGGCCCGTATCGACGCGGTCGGCTGGAACTGTTCGACTCTGTTGTTTTCAGCATCGCGGTTGACTCGGACGGAGCTACCGACTCGTACGAACTTAGTTTTTGAACTATTCCTGCAAAGAAGAAGTTATCTTGCAACGTAATCATTTTTAAAGTACTGTACTGTGGATTTTTATCGTATTTGGTCTTGTTTTAAAGTATATAAAAATATTGGATATTTTTCTAAACTGGTGTGGTGTCAGTTTGTAGTGCTTACACTGTATTACTGTTGGTTATGTGCAAATGCTTTACACACTGCCTCTAGAATAAGCCTGACTGCTCGTGCCAAGCTACCAAGGGGGTGAGCAGGGGTTATTTTAGGAGTGTAACTCCCTTACCCTGACTAGGAAGAAGGGTCCCTACTTGGACAAAGGTGCAAACCCTTGCCAACTAGAGATCCCATTTCTAACATTGGTGGCAGCGGTGAGGATAGGACTTGTGTTTGCACTTGACTTACAGTGATTGGTGTGCACTACTACCATATCGCAGACCATTACGTACCACATACAGGTTCTTTTTCTTTTTGGCCTATTTTTAATCTTCCCAGTTTGAACTTGCTACTTCAACATGCCTGAATCAACAGTATCATCAATTGCATCAATAGAAATTGCCTTTGAGGAGGATCGTTTGGAAGCCTACAATGTAAAGGAGTTAAAATCGATTTGCAAGAACCTGAAAGTCCAGGTCAGAGGCCTCACCAGGAAGGATGAGCTACAAAAGGCGCTGAGGGCCTGGGTAGCAGCCAGAGGTGCCAGTGGGCAATCTGGTGATCTCACTGGAGAGGTGGAGGAGCCTGTTCCTAGTGTAGATGGGCTTTTGGGAGGGGGGGAACCCTCCAGGCCAGGCAGCAGTAGTTTGTCCCCAGAGGAGCTGGAGGACAGGCGGGAAGTAAGGAGGTTTGAATTGGAGAAACTCAGAATCGAAAGTGAGAGGGAAGAGAAAAGAATAGCCATGGAGGAAAGGAAAATGATACTAGATCATGAGAGAATGATCAAGGAGCTGGAGCTAAAGAGTAGATCCGGTTCAGATGGTGGCAGCAATTCTTCAGCACACACAGACAGGATTGTGCACATCCCCAAGAATGTAGGTAAAGAGTACAAAAAGGGTGATGACATACAAAGGTGGTTTCAAGGGTACGAGTCGTCTATTCATATGAATGGGGTCCCTGAAAGGAACTGGGGAGCGGGGTTGCGGCCTCTCTTTCCAGAGGAAGCTAGGGACACTCTGATAGCTTTGGGTAAGGGGCAGGACCTCACCTATGCTGACATGAAAGACGCTCTCCTCACTAGGTATGGGCTCACTCCTGAGAAGTACAGGGATCAGTTCAGGTCCAGTAAAAAGTCTGAGGCCAACACTTGGTTGGAATGTGTGGATATGTTCTGTAGGTCGCTGGATGGTTGGGTGAAGGGCAGTAATGTAACAGATTTTCAGGGGCTCTACAATTTGATTGCATGGGAGCACTTGTCTAGTCTATGTTTTGCAGATCTGCGCCAGCACCTAGTTGACAGTAAGCTAACTGACCCCAGAAAGCTTGCTATGGAGGTGGACCGCTGGGTGAGTACCAGGGTCCACAAGAAAGCGTTTGGGGGAGACTCAGCCAAAGGTGGGCAGGGTCCCCAGCAGAAAGGTGGGGGGGACAAGGGTAAAACACAGGAGTTCTCTAAAGGGCCCCAAACTAGTACCCAGGGTAAAGGTTCCCAGCCCCCGGTGATAAGAAGAAAGGGGTCTCTACAGGGAAGCCTGTTGAGACCGGCCCCCGCAAGTGTTATGCATGTGACCAGGTAGGTCACTTTAAGGGGGACCCCAAGTGCCCAAAGGGGACACAGCCGCCCACCGGTGGACAGTCCAAAGTGTTGGCTAGTGTAGCGCTTGGGGAGGAGGGGTGCCCACAGGAGGGTGGGGATCCCGCAGAAATGACCCTTGTCTCACTAGGGGACAGTGAGATGGTCCCAGGAAACCAGGTGCCCCCTAACACAAAGAAATATAGCACCTGGGTGACCATTAATGGGAACAGGGTAGAAGCTCTCAGAGATACTGGAGCCAGTGTGACCTCAGTCCGGTGTCACCTGGTCTCTGAGAAGCAGGTAGTCCCAGGGGCATTCCACCAAGTAGTTGCTGTAGACAACTCTGAGCACCAGTGTATGTTGGCGCAGGTTCCCTTTGAATGTGGGGGGGGGTCTCAGGTCCCTTGAGGGTGGTTGTGAGCCCTACCATGCCTGTAGATTGTCTGCTAGGTAACGACATGGAGCAGTCCTTATGGAAGGATGTTGAGCTCAGGTCTCACTTGGAGATGCTTGGGTTGCCAGAGTGGGCATGCGTGTCTACTCGGTCAATGGCAGCCAGAAAGGGTGATCAAGAGGACTTGGAGCCTGGAACAGTGGCCCAAGTCCCTGCCAAGAGGAAACCGGCCCCCGAAGTTCCCACGGACCGGGAGGAGGCGGACCTCGAGGGGGACGCCCCGGTGCCTACAGGGGAGCAGGTAGCCGAACTGGGAGACATCTCTGAGCTGACCCATTGGCAGCAAGAAGGGGGTCCCACCAGGGAGGAGTTCTGCAGGGAGCAGAACGAGTGCCCTACTCTGGAGGGTCTGCGGCGGCAGGCTGCAGACCAGGCAGCTGGTAATCAGTCCGGGTCACATCTGATCTACTGGGAGAATGGTCTCCTATACAGTGAGCCTAAGGTTGCTGAGCCTGGGTCAGCCCGTGTGCTGGTGGTACCCCAGCGCTTCAGGACCTTCCTACTGGGTCTGGCTCATGACGTGCCTTTGGCAGGACATTTGGGGTAGGACAAGACCTTTGACAGGCTTGTCACCCACTTCTTTTGGCCCCAAATGCGAAGGCAGTCAGATGCACACTGTAGGTCTTGCCAAACTTGCCAGGCAAGTGGTAAGAGTGGGAGGAAGGTCAAAGCTCCTCTCCAACCTTTTCCTGTTGTTGGAACACCCTTTGAAAGGGTAGGGATGGATATTGTGGGGCCACTGGATCCCAAGACAGCCATGGGCAACAGGTACATCCTGGTCTTGGTGGACCATGCCACCCGGTACCCGGAGGCAATCCCTCTCAGGACAACGACGGCGCCAGTGGTGGGCCGGGCGTTAATGGGGATCTTTTCCCGTGTGAGATTCCCCAGAGAGGTGGTTTCTGATAGGGGGACCAATTTCATATCCAAGTATATGACATCCCTGTGGAAGGAGTGTGGTGTAACCTACAAGTTCACCACTCCTTATCACCCACAAGGAAACGGTCTGGTGGAGAGATTCAACCAGACCTTGAAAGGCATGATCAAGGGTCTAACAGAACCCATGAGGCGTAAGTGGGACGTCCTCTTGCCATGCCTACTCTTTGCATACAGGGAGGTGCCTCAGAAGTCTCTTGGGTACAGCCCTTTTGAGCTCCTGTATGGCCACCCTGTCAGAGGACCTCTGAGTTTGGTAAAAGAAGGCTGGGAGGCAGCTCCCAGGAAAACTCCCCAGGATGTGTTTAGCTACATGCTGGCCTTTAGAAACCAAACTGCCCGCTTCAGGAAGCTCGCTCATGCGAACCTAGAAGCAAGCCAGGAAGAAATGAAGAGATGGTATGACCAGAATGCCACTCTGGTCGAATTTCAACCTGGGCAAAAAGTGTGGGTCATGGCCCCAGTGGCACCTTGTGCCTTGCAGGACAAGTGGACTGGGCCATATGAGGTGGTGGAGCGCAAAAGTGACGTCACCTACCTGGTGGATTTGCAAGCTCCAAGGAACCCTTTGAGGGTCCTTCACGTGAACCGCCTCAAGCCCCACTTCCAGAGGTCCGAAGTGAGTATGCTCTTGGCGACAGATGATGGGGTGGAAGAGGAGAGTGAGCCTCTCCCTGACCTCCTGTCTACCAAGGAGCATGATGGGTCAGTAGAAGGTGTGATCCTCTCCCCTACTCTGACTCAGGAGCAGCAGGGGGACTGTCACCAGTTGTTGGGACAGTTCGCCCCACTGTTCTCTCTGACCCCCGGTGTTACTCACTGGTGTACCCATGACGTGGACACAGGTGACAGCCCTCCTGTGAAGCACAAGATTTACAGGTTGACTGACCGGGTCAGAGCCAGCATCAAGGAGGAGGTCTCTAAGATGTTGGCGTTAGGGGTGATTGAGCCCTCCAACAGTCCTTGGGCCAGCCCAGTGGTCTTGGTCCCAAAGGCTGCTGCGCCCGGTGCCACTCCAGAACTCCGGTTTTGTGTGGACTACCGTGGGCTCAATGCCGTCACCAGGACTGACGCGCACCCCATCCCCAGAGCTGATGAGCTCATTGATCGGTTGGGAGCTGCCCGGTTCCTCAGCACGTTTGATTTGACGTCTAGGTACTGGCAGATTGCCTTAACCGATGGGGCCAAGGAGAGATCAGCATTCTCAACCCCAGAAGGTCATTACCAATTCCGGGTGATGCCCTTTGGGTTGAAGAATGCCCCTGCCACCTTTCAGAGGTTGGTCAATCAGGTGTTGGCTGGGCTGGAGGATTTCAGTGCCGCCTACCTGGATGACATTGCTGTGTTCAGTTCCAGCTAGGAAGAACATTTACAGCACCTTGAGAAAGTGTTGAGGGCTCTGCAAGGTGCAGGCCTCACGATCAAGGCCAGTAAGTGCCAGATCGGGCAGGGTTCTGTGGTGTACTTGGGACACCAGGTAGGAAGCGGCCAGGTGGCGCCCCTACAACCCAAGATTGACACCATTCTGGCTTGGGAGCCCCCCAAGACCCAAACAGAGGTGAGAGCCTTCTTAGGTCTCACCGGCTACTATAGGAGATTTGTGAAGGGCTATGGCACCATCGTTGCCCCCTTAACAGAGCTGACTTCTAAGAAGCAGCCCAGGAAAGTGATCTGGACTGAGTCCTGCCAGAAAGCTTTTGATGCCCTGAAGGCAGCCATGTGCACGGCGCCCGTGCTCAAGGCACCTGACTTCTCCAAGGAATTCGTCGTGCAGACTGACGCTTCAGAGCATGGTGTGGGAGCAGTGCTCTCACAACTGAACGAAGAGGGCCTGGATCAGCCTGTAGTCTTCCTTAGCAGGAGACTACTCCCCAGGGAACAGAGGTGGAGTGCCATAGAAAGGGAAGCTTTTGCTGTGGTCTGGGCACTGAAGAAGCTGAGACCATACCTGTTTGGGACTCACTTCCGGGTTCAGACAGACCACAGGCCCCTCAGATGGTTGATGCAAATGAGGGGTGAGAATCCAAAACTGCTGAGGTGGTCCATCTCCCTACAGTGAATGGACTTTACGGTGGAACACCGTCCTGGTACAGAACACGCCAACGCAGATGGTCTGTCCAGGTTCTTCCGCCTTAGTGAAGAGAACTCCAATGGGTTTGGGTAGTTCTCCCTACTTTCAGCTGGAGGGGACATGTGTTAGACTTGGCATCTTTTGGAGTGTTTCCCCTGACTTTTTGCTTTCTGACCTCCTGGTTTTGACTCTGTTTTTGCTGGTGTAATGATTCTGCGCACTTTCCTCACTGCTGTCCAGTGGGAAAGTGCAAGTGCTCCTGTATAAAATGTGTTATGGATTGGTGCTTCCATGATTGGCCTATTTGATTTATGTGTCAGTCCCTTGTAAAGTGCACTGAGAGTGCCAGGGCCTATAGATCAAATGCTGTTGGTGGGCTGCAGCACTGGATTGTGCCACCCACGCAAACAGCCCGTAAAGTGTAACTCTGGCCTGCCATTGCAGAGCCTGTGTGCAGCCTGGGGCTGCCATGTCGACTTGGCAAGCGTGCACACTTGCAAGTCCCTAAACCTTCCCTTTTCTACATGTTAGTCACCCCTAAGGTAGGCCCAAGGTACCCCTGTGGGCAGGGTGCATTGTATGTGAAAGGTAGGACATGCCCTGGTGTGTGTGGCATGTCCTGATAGTGAATTACAGCCTATTTCGTTTTTCACTATTGCAAGGCTACCTGTTCCCCATAGGCCAGAATGGGCAGTTTTGATTATTACAGCGTATAATCCTAACTGACCCAGGGAACATGGTAGAAATTCGAGTTTAGTATGCCTGGACTCAGAATGATAAAATGCATCTTTTAGTGAAGTTAGTTTTAACATTCTGTGTTTGAAAATACCACTTTTAGAAAGTGGGTATTTTCTTGTCTAACCATCCAAGCCTGCCTCTGCTAGGTTGTGTATTCCTTGTCTGGAGTGCGAGTGACAGGGGCTGGGGGATGCCAGGAGACAGGGTGAGTCAGCACAGGGCTGAATAGCAAGATCTACATGTAGATGGGTGGGAGGAGATGCACCTGGGACCTGAATAGGGCTGGGCCTTCCCTCCACAATGCTGGCTCCACCTCCTGTGGTGCGTCTGATGTCCCTGGTCTGCACTGCGAAAGGAAAGAAGGAGACTTGTCAACAAAGTGCTCCAGAACTGGTTTGGACTAGGCAAAGGCCTCTCTGCCTTCAGAGAACAAAGGAATTTGGGATATAAATATTGGGGCCCTGACCCCATGAATTTAGATCTCGCTGGAATCAAGGAACCTGCCAAGACGAAGAGCTGGAAGAGCTGCCAGGAGGAGTACTGCCCCTTTGCTGTGTTGTTGCTTTTTTGGGTTGGCCTGCAGCTGCTGCTTCTGCCTTGGGCAGTGAAAGGACTGGACTGAACTTTCTACTACTTGTGCTGAGAATCTCCAAGGGCCTGAAACTGAGCTGGCCTCCTGTTAAGAAGTCTCAGGGACTGCAAAGACTTCACAACCCTCTGGGTACCGCTTCTGGAACCGCTGTTTCAGTTGCCACAGAGGAAGGGAACCGCAACCGACTCCGTCAACCGACTCCATCGCTGGCCCGGTGTCCTGTTTGCACCGCAGACCGCACCGTCCGCATCTCGCACCGAAACGCTGGTATCACCGACGACGACGTCCGACGCCATCGCCACCGAGCCGCTGCTTGCACCGTGACCTGTGGGCACCGCAGTTCGCATCGCATCGCTTCACTGTGCCAGCCGGACCAGACCGACGCTGTCGCTGCAACTGGCTCAACACTCGTGACCGCATCGAAGTTGGGGCACCGCTCGCACGCTTGCGACGCACCGCTCCGACTCGAACCGCTGTCCGACGCCAGCTCCCGCACTCCGGCTTGGTCGCCTGCATCGCAACCTGCCAGCACCGCATCGAGCACCGTCTCACCTTGCACCGCACGCCTTGGACTCACCGACTCCGTCTGCACGATTGTCACCGAGCCGCTGCCTGCACCGCATCGAGAGGACAACGCACCCTGCACCGCTTCCATCTTGCATCGCAACCGCGATGAACGCCGACCGGCTCGCACACTCCGTGTCAGCCACAACGAGAAAGGTACTGTGACCGAGTCTGTTCATGCTTTGTGCTGGCCCGTATCGACGCGGTCGGCTGGAACTGTTCGACTCTCTTGTTTTCAGCATCGCGGTAGACTCGGACGGAGCTACCGACTCGTACGAACTTTGTTTTTGAACTATTCCTGCAAAGAAGAAGTTATCTTGCAACGTAATCATTTTTAAAGTACTGTACTGTGGATTTTTATCGTATTTGGTCTTGTTTTAAAGTATATAAAAATATTGGATATTTTTCTAAACTGGTGTGGTGTCAGTTTGTAGTGCTTACACTGTATTACTGTTGGTTATGTGCAAATGCTTTACACACTGCCTCTAGAATAAGCCTGACTGCTCGTGCCAAACTACCAAGGGGGTGAGCAGGGGTTATTTTACGAGTGTAACTCCCTTACCCTGACTAGGAAGAAGGGTCCCTACTTGGACAAAGGTGCAAACCCTTGCCAACTAGAGATCCCATTTCTAACAGTAACCTGTCACCGGTGAGCGACCCCTCACCCGAGAATTGCTAGACTAGAAGCTCCCTTGCAAAAGGGTACCTAAACACTTTTTCTATGACTTTCCATTTGAACCCCACTGTAACCAATATGATGTTAAACGATTCCTCTCGTGGGCGAAGTCTCACATATTTGCTAAGGCAGACCGTCTCCCTTCACAAGAAAACTCCACTCATCGGTTAATCAGTGTCAAAAAGCCAATACGTGGAAATTGACATGCAAGCATAGAGATGATGTTGACCCAGAACATAGTGAGCCAGAAGTGGAGAAAATAAACCAACTGAAGTCCGGAGACAAACCAAAATGCAAAGAAAATGTAGCTCCTCTTTTTTAGAGAAATCTTTTGCCATTCCGTCCGGTGAAATACCCTAGCTGCAGGGCCCCTCAATAGGCGCAACAGGGATATGCACAAACATGACACCCAAACCACAGTGTCTGCCATGCACTAAGATTGCGCTGCAAAACGGAAAGACAAAGTGTTCGCTACACAGCTCACAGTCTTGAGCCCTCCAGCGCCGCACCAGACCTTACTTCGATGCCGCTTGCGATTACCACAACTCCGAGCTTCGTCGCAAGTACAATGTGTGGATGACATCTTCATCAGCAACGTCTTCCCAGCCTTGCGTGCTGAACCGGATATCCCTTACAGGGCAAACCATACCCCGCTACTTTCGTGCTGAAAGAGATGTGTAGAATACGGCAACCATCGGTGAAGCGGATTGGATGGCACCGGGAACAACCAAGGAAGTTGAGTGCTGCCGCCAAACACAAGATGGCGGCATGCACCGTTGACGCTGCGCTGGATGGCTCCCGGCATCTCTGTGCTCCAAAACGTCCCATAGCAGCCGGGAGGAAGAACTAACGTCACAGAAGATCCTCGAGGTGGATCGCGTGGCTCACAGAAGCAGGTGAGGTTGCGCGTGCTGAAAAAGACACGCTCTCTTTTTTTTTTTAAACAGCAGGAAAACTGTTAAACTGCCAAATGTCCAGGGGGAGTAATGGACAACATCAAAATCATAGATAGACTCACCCCCAGAAGTCCGCATCTGGACACTGAATGAGGACTTCTCTCTCCAAGATAAAACACATGCCAAGCAGACCGCCGGCACAGCAACCGTGCTCAAAAAGATCGCAAGTGCCAAAGCCACACTGGCCAAGCGCCTCTTGCAATCCCCAGCACTTGCTAAACAAGCAAGGCAGATGGCACATAGAAACATGCCACTAAAGCGCTGTGAGCCCATTCCAATGCGTCCATTGCATGGTTCTACTAACGATGTGCTGACAGTCCGATGGGCATGAAATCTTGTTTGAAAACACACTTTTCTTAGTTCCCACGCTGCAAAACGTTGCATGTACATGCCACAGATGTAGAGCTTCTAAGCTTTCAAGCACCACCAAAACGAGTTGATTAAACACCTATTTCCAAAAGGTCGATTGTACCAAAGAAAAGATGTTGAAGTAATGAGGCTCACATCACTTTCCCACTTGCTCAAATGTCCTTAATTGAAGTCCAATGGAGCATATCCAGGCTGGGGCTGTCTGCTGACAAGGACACTGGTGGGGCTGGCTTGCCTGTAGCGCCATACTTGACGCTTGAATCTTTGTTTCTTGTGGTTTCTTTGGGTTCCGGATCTTCATGTCCATACCATGGACAGGTTCTTGAAATCTTGTATCTTGAAGCACGCTTGAGTCTTGGTCCAGGTCGTCGCCAAAATATCGGATCCCATCCTCGTCGCCAAAAATATGTTGTGTCTTACCAGACGTAGCTGAGTTGTATTTTAAGTATTTCTTTATTAACTTCTTAGTTGCAGGAAGGTAAATATATACATCAGTCTACAAGTCTGGTTATCCTTATACTCCAGCTTCTCTTCTTCAGCTCATACGCCAGTCCCACCAGGAGCAGCCTGCCTGCTGCTCAGCTCATCTCCAACTGTCACCACTCATCCACACAGGCACCCAAGCATTCCTTGCATCACAGTCACACCAACATTCCAATACCAACTCTCACTCTGGCTGAGCAGCAGGGAGACAGCTAGGCTGGGAAACATATACTAATACAATCAGGATATAACACAATGACTGCTGGTACAGTTGGTGAAATAATGCAGTAATCTCGAACACTTTTGGTTGCGCTGAAATTATAAAAGCATACATTTGAGATGTAAACAAACTGGGATACCAATATTTCCCTCCCTCTTTGGTGCCAAAAACCTCCTCCCCCACACCCACCCACCTACTCACAACTAGGGGCTACTTTTCCTTCTGTTCCCTTCAGCTTTATCTTATGTATATATTGCAATTATGTTTTGTTTCCCTAGGGAAGGAGATGTGTTGTATTTTATCCCCTCTCAATCATTCCTCCCCGCTTATGGTTCCTTCCACCCTCCCCTCTTCTGTTGCCTTAAACTGTTCCTAGAATGCTGCCAGCATTCTAAGGTGCGCTCCCTGTCCTAACTCTCATTCTGGGCCATGGATGTCGTATGCAACTAACGAATAAAGTTTTACCTTCATCATTTGGAGTTCCATTATTTCACTTGCCTATTCAATTTGAACTTCTTGATCACTCTCACTCTAATTCCTGTGCCACTCATGATCTTAGATTGTGGGTGTCTTTTGCGAAAGCTTTTGTGGCCTCTTTTATTTTACACTCTCTGACTTTTCTTGTAAGACGATGCAATTTGCATGCCATTTCTCTGTATTTTAAGTCTATCATTGGTTTTATGAACCCCAAACCCTATGGGCAAGATGTAATTATCTTCCAGGGATGCATGTTCTTCCTGACACCCTGTTGTTTGCTTTTGTTTTTATGGTTTTTAAAATTTTATATCTGGTGTGTAACCTTGCATGCTACAACATTTCTTTGAAGGAATTTACAAGGCATCGAAATGTTAACCTTTTATGTGGAACGAGCTTTATAAATCTTTTACTGTTTTAGTTTTGCTTTATGGTTCTCAACCGAAATAAAGCTTATTAATTGATTGATTTTTTGAAGTGCTGTACATGAACACCAGTACCATTACACAAGGTCAAATTCATTTTCTAGACACGGGTAGATAGGGTGATTCGCCCAGAATAACAGGCAGTTTAGCCGATGCCCAAACCTGGTTCCACAGACCCAAAGTTGGCATCTCTGGCCGTAATGCCACATCTTGGGTAGAAGGTGGGTGTAGGCAGAAGCCACATGAAAGCTCGGCTCGTCATGGGCTCGAGGTTCCAACATGACCTCGAGCTGAGCCAGTCGGGCTTCAGGCTCGCACTTCCAGTGCCTAGCCCACCTCTAAGAGCTGTTGTCGTCAGGTGAAAGATAATTTAGACGTCCTGACAATCCAATCAGTTAGTCCCTTCTCTGCTTTGATTTCCAACAAGTAATTGCTTCTACTTAGGACCTCTTCTTTTATAACTATAGAAGCACAAGACAGCGTAATACTAACTCATTACGCAAACGGTTTTTTACAAAATTAGAAAAAGAAACACATTGCACTACGCTATATTGCGCATGCGTAGAACTAAAAGCACTAGTAAGCGCATGCGTAACACGTAGAACGACAGTTGTATCGCAAAGATAAAACTACATTTCTCTGCACATGCGCCGAACAGACATTTATGCAGCTGTGCGCACGCGCTTCGTGCCTTGATTTTTCTCCTGCATGCTTTAGAACTGCATTCAGATCTCTGCTCTGGCGGCAGGGTGAAATTTGCAACCTGCATAGAGGACATAAACAGGGTGTTGTGATGGCCGCCCTGCTCTCCGGCAGCATCGGGACTCTGCTGAGAGCCTTCGGGGGGCTAAGCTGCGGACAAGAAGCTTTAAGGTGAAAGCAGCGAATGTGCCCTAGCTGGTGACGCGCGGGTCAGGGATCAGAGCTCCACTTATATTACAAACTGTAAGAGGCATGCATGCACCTGTGCACAAGAGGGCTTGAGGGGCATGTGGTTGTTAAGGAGAACATCTTTGCCAGAATGCACTTCTTTGGTCCCACTGTTTTGCTCCTCTGAGAAATATAATCGCCTGTTTACTACTGCCCTAACTCAATGCACCCAGTGCGCCTTCTATTTCTACATACCTCCTTTACTACTCTGCATCCCACGCGCCTTTGTACTGTGACCCTTCCCTTTATGTGTACCCACGCTTTTCATACCTCCCTTGTGGCCCCATGATTCCTTCGCTCACTCTTTGCTTTTGTTCATTTTCTTTTTGTGCCCCTGCAGCACTGCGCCGCTCCCCCAATTCCAGTGTGAACCCATCCACGGTTTGCCCTTTTCACATAGGGTTACCGCACCTCCTCTTATCGTCTGGACATCTTATACATTCTTTTCCAAATATTTGTCATATACGTTAGATATTGTCTCCACAGAAGTTAAGAAACCACCCAAACCAAAAGCTACATCTAGGTAATACATGTCCACAAAAAGACTCATTGCTGAAAAGTGAGACATTGCACAATATTTCCATAATAATGATTTTCAACAATGGCAGTGCAAAACTATAAATGCAGCCAATCCTATAAGGTATAAGAATATGTACATTTGATGTTTAAGAAGCATCAACATTTCCTATAGTTTTGCTAAATTCTAGATGCCATACCCATAAATACATACAAAATCACCAAAAAACCTAAGACGGTATTACTAGGTCATAAATCAGATGCAGATATTTTTTCTTAATATTGCAGCTGTATTAAAAAAAAAAAACAGAAAAAAGTCCCACACTAGAATAGACCTGTAGAGTAGATTACATCTATGAAAACAAAGCTACTCTACAACTAGCAAAATGTTCAAGCCTAGGAAAAAGGTACTAAAACATTTTATGGGGACACTTATAAAATAGAAAATATAGCCTAGTCTGTGCTGACAAATTATTACAGGTACACAAAGGTGCAGTATGGTCAGAAGCCTGACCTTTTGTGAAGGGTAAATGCTGGCTAATTAATTCTCTCCAAGCATTGTCAGTAAATTTCACCCATAAAAATTTGGAACTAACCATAGGTATGATTCCAGGCCTAATGAGGTTTTTAAAAGAATGACCTAAAAGGTTTTATCTAGCTGAATGCTTTCACTTATAGATTGCTGTCTCTCAGAAAATCTTTTCTTAATCCACAGTTTATACATTTTACGTACATTTTGGGAAGCATTTTAACATGTTTCAGCAAGGGTATCTTAGGATTGGTCTCCATCTTTAAGCATTCTAAAATGATTTCCTGATTTAGAGTTGCTGTTGAGATTTCATTTTGCTTGCTCATTTTTGTAATATGGTTCTTAAAATTCTACTTACTGCTTTAAATGTAGTATTAATACTGGTTACTGGTTGATAACAAGTAGGACTGGTTATTTTCCTTCTTGAAGACAGGACAGGCCAATGACTGAGGCCAAGAGGTCTGCTTTTGGGAGGAGCATGCTGTATTGTGAATATTGGTGATCAGGAAGACAACAGTTCAACATTAGATTTGAACAGCCACAACCGGCCCTTTCCATTTGGGCATTCTTTTACAGCCTTTGTGCGCTGCAAAATAAAGAAGTGTCTAGATATATAAAAGTTTGTCTAGATATAAAAACTTGATCTATTATGCTATAATGATCTATTAACCCTAGCCTCAAAAGTGTGTTTCAAACTCCCTCAGTTGGTTTGGATGAGCTCAACCTAGCAGCAATATGTTGGATTAAAACAGCTTGTGGGCCCACATCTCCAGCTAACTATGGCTCTGGGATATCTATAGCCAAATTTTGATGATTATCAAATAACACAATTTAAACATTCAACCTAGTTTAATGTTAAAATCCCTAGCTAGAATAATGATGGAACATGTCTCAACCCCTATGTTAACATCAAAAGGGAGAGGGCCTAATGTTTGCTCTAAGCTTTGGAAATCACATTTGAGGCTGAGAAATTGTCATTACATTAGTTTAGATAAACAAAATCTCTCATTTTAAATCGGCACCCTGAATATTGTATTTGTAATTTCTTTGAGGATAGTTGTTTTGAAAACACAATCTGTATTTAGATTAATCAACTAATCAAGAAATTGGTGCTTTTAATATTCTTATCGGCTTTAAAGATGGGTAAGCCCATCCAAGTTTTCCACTTTGCAGCTCGTTGTAACAAACTCCGAAATTGTGTTATGCTTGTTGAGCAATAGTAAGTGGAGAGGTCTTTAAGAGCTCATGTCTCCCAAATCCTATCAAGAAATAAGAATGAGATCAGGTCTAACTGCCTGGATAATAGTATTGGCGAAAGAGTCAATATATGTTTCCACAAATATTTCTCCACAGCATCCCGAGACTTTGTTGTCCAATGCAAGTATTTCCACCCCATACAGAACAGAGGGGTCCAAGGGGAGGTTATTTTTGCTCCTGAAGGAAGGTATAATGGTTGCATAGAAAGACTACCAAATTATAAACAGAATTTCTGCAATCCCCCCCCCACTTGGGGAATGAGCCCACACACTTGCACAATCGAAGTTATCAGTCCATCTCAAGGTTTTACAGACTTTGGTATTTATAAGCTTAAACTTTTTCCAGACAGCTGACACCCAAGTAACATGAAAAACCTCCACTGCTTTTACTGAAGACTAAAATGTCACTTTTGTTTAGGCGTACAGTCAAGTGATTTTTAAGACCGTTTTCATTGAAGTCCAATCTGTGTACAGTCCATTAGGATGTGGTGTTACGCATACAGTAAATGGGGGACATGCTTACCATCCATTTTCGAGAAAATGGACTTTGTCTCGGACAGTCCTTTTTGGATGATCGGCCAAATAGAGGACAAACTGGGCTGGTGCAAGGACACAAAACTGTTTAAAGTCATTCATGATTGGAATGCTCCTCGAAACACTACAGTTAGCGATCACCCTATGCTGATTTGGATGAATGAATAGCAAGAAGAATGGAAAAAGCCTGTTGAAATATTAATCTCTGCTAATTTCTCACAGTTTCTCCCCACCTAGCAAATCGAAGGCTGCACAAAAGCAGCATAAATTCTCCACCTGTGCTAACAACTTAAGTGCAATTTGACTATAAAGCAAAGCAGTGGTCTAGCATTGAGGGATCTTTCCTAAAGCAGCCCTCTTCTTTGGCTATCAATCTGTTATGTATCAAATTATTTAGATGGTTTAATACTATTTTTGAGTAGTCATTTGCACAAATGTTAATTAGGCTGATTACCCTATATTATGATGCAAGGGTAGCATTGCCCTTCTTGTAGTACATTTCAGCTCTGAAAACTTAGCCTTTTAGGTTTTTTTCTCTACTTGATGACAGCAAGTAAGATGGTGGTTACAGGTGGATGGGCTTTAAACGGGATGCAAGTAAGATTGAATCTGATTCGGTCTTTAGAGCAATACAGTGAAGGTCTAGAAAGTTAGAAGCAATATGTTCAACTTTATTTGTGCCTGATGCAAGCTTGTTGTGGCTATATTTGAATGAGTACATTTCCAATGGAGGCAACAGCAGGGGGTAACAAAATTGCTGTGGAGTTCAGCTAGCCAAACATGATTGAATTTGGAGAATAATAGATCTAGTCATCAAATTTTGCTCTGCCAAGTCCAATCGGATCAAAACATTTGAAGTCTGGCCCCTTGCCTCAAACTTTGGTAGGCAGCTCAAAGGTAAATGTAGTTGATTTTGGGGGAAGAGGCTCACACTTTGTGCTTGTCTTGGTACTAGGGGTATAGGACAATTGACACTTGTTCTTTCCTCACTTTTCATACATTATATGTATTCCTCTACTGTATTTGCCTCCTCCTCCATCACTGCTCCCTCTCTTGCCACAGCCTTTTCTAGTATCACTGCACATCTGACCTGTTAATGCTCATATCACGGACCATATTTCCCATCACTGTTGCCCTTATCCCTCACTCCTGTACATCTTTTTTCCCCTTTCTCCTTTAGTTGCCCACATCCTGCTTTCTTCTCACCATGAACCACTAGCTGGTGTCTTTCAAAGGCTTGCAGTGCAGTGGTAGAAGGAACATGGTGAATCTACATCCGAATTACTTCTCTTTTGGAACCTAATTTGTTTGGAGGTTATAGTTTCTAGCAAAGCAATTCAATATTTCATCCTTCAATCATTTAAAAGCTGAATACCATAAACAGGGAAATAGCACATTGGAACGACTGAAACAGTGCAATATGTAAAACATTGTAGGGGCAAGAGGAGTTGGTAACAGGGGTTTCTAACCTTTTTAGTATAATTTGTCAGGTGAGAACAGGGGCCTGCTCCGATGGCTTCCTGCTGCTTTTGATGCATATTGGGTTAGAACCCTTCTTGCACCTCACCTCGAGGGTGGAGGAGTGGCCTGCATCCAACAGTGTAACAAAATGCATCAAGCTTCTCAGTAAATTACCGTCTGCTGACATCTGGTGTGATTGGCGGTTCCCAAGTTTGAATTTACAGCACATCAACTTTACTTTCACTCTTTTAATTTTGATCAAAAGAGTATGATTAAATTGGGTAATAATAGGATCTTGCATATAGACTGCTTGGAAATGAAAACTAGTGTATTGAGCACCTTAAATTGTCGGTAGAAAGACTTTTAAGACTGGCATTTGCCCCTAATGGTTGAGTGTTTACCCCAGTGTTGCACAACCTGCTTGATGACCTCCTGTTGCATACAGTAGATGAAGCATATGGGTGGGAGGAATGAGCCATTGGTGCTTTTTGGGTGGATGGTCTGACTTCCTATGTTCTTGTTAAGTGGAAAAAACAAAGGTTAAAGTACCGTTATAGTTAGGTGAATTTGTCAGTGACCACATTAAAGTTTTGAACAAAAAAAACAAAAAAAACACATTCACCAGTTCTAGTTAGGACCTCTAACTATAACTTGTGCCCCCGCAATGCACTGCTTATGACCTCACATATGACATCACTCATGACCTGTTCTATGACATCACTGATGAGTTGGGCTCCCCGGGGTCTCTAATGGCTCGGGAAGGGGTACAATGCAGCCCCCCTCCCCTTTCTAAACACAACCTTGGGGGTAGCTTCCCCAGTGCTTATACTAAATAAATGTGGCCCAGCCGCCATTTTTTTGCTGTTTTTTTCTTTTGCCCTTTGGGTGGGGGGGGGGAGGGTCACTCTGCCCCTCCCCCACCCCCCCATGAGGCCTAGGGCATCAGGTTATCCCTGCCCTGCCCCCATATATTGTGTTTTTTTTTTTTAAGTACTTCAGGACAGGGGACCAAGTCCCCGAGTGCTGTAATGGCTGCCAGCAACATTTTTCTCATGTTGCTGGCAGCCAGTCGGAGCGCTCGCTATCGCAGGAGTCTGACTCCCACAGGATGGAGATGGCCCAAGGGAAATAATCATCCCTGGGCCAATTAAATTGACGTTCCAGTGAGTGTCTCAGAGAATCTCACGAGCCCAGTTGCCAAATTATACAAGTATTTTGACTCTTAATATGTCAAACTACAGAGTTACGTCAAAGCACAAAAAGCACAATCTGTGGACCAAGATTTAGCTTCCTGCCGTATTTGGTGTAGTTCCGTTCAGCATATTTAGCCCTGTCTTAAAGAAGTCTATGGAAAATGCAAGTGGATTTTACATTTTGGGACCCCCTTTTTAGGTCGAGCCTAGCGCAGCGCGCATGCACTGCTCTAGGAGAGGGCCTCTTGGAATCACTCCAGACTTCCAAGAGACTTCTCCGTGTGGGTCGGACTCCTCCCACACATTCCATTGGCCTTTGCGTGTGGCTTTCAAAAATGAAAGCACGCAAATGGCCAAAAGCGGGGTATGTCCTGCCTTTTCTGTAAATGTTCACTCCCATGGCCCATGGGTCTCGGGAGCGAGCGGAGCGAGCAGCGGCGCGCAGTGTGCCGGCTGCAATCCTGGATCAGGTTACTAATTAACCCAACGCGGTCGCTTTCACTATCGCGACCGCGCTGGTTTTCAGTTCCAGAAACAAATGTGGGGCTATCTCACCCATTTTATTCTGTTTACCTTTTTGGTTAATATATAATTTCAAGCCTTTCTCCAAAAAGAGGGGGAAACAGCACAACTGTTCATCTGCTTTTAACAAATCTCTGGTGAGAGCTTTTCCCTAATTTAAAATTCATTGCCAAGGGTTTTATATTTAATATCCATGGCAGGAAACCTTCTGTGTTTCAGAAAGAACTTTGATGTGGAACATCGTGGACTTCGGGTTAGATTTGCTCTGCTTCACTTGGTGAGTCACAGGGGCGAAGCGCGTCCGAGCTCTCACTGATGGCGCCACATGTCATGAACCAATGAAATCCAGGCAGAATAACATGGCACGCTCTGACATAATGTCAGCCCGCTGCAGCGCGCGAGTCAGCAAGTGAAACCCCTACACTCCCTGCCGTGTAGTGTGATGACAGCTTAACAACATATTACCTATCACGAGGAAACTAAAAGCCGAGACTCGCTTGGCTTTCAACGCTATCCTGGAAACGGAAGGACATTCAATGTCGTCCATAGCATCAATATAGCGCTATTCCTCACATGACTTTCGAGTAACGTTATCGCGGCCAGGTCTCCGGGTCACATTGGTTGCACTCTTTGCCACATCAGTGAAAAATTTAGTTATTTGTGTCCTGAAGACGCTCCTATAGAACCAGTATGACTTAAAAACAAACCAGCCTGAGACAAGCAAATCGGTGGTCTGTGTTACGCTTAATGAATAAAACAATAAGATAACAGCATGCATGGTGGTTTGTGTGGGTATTTTCAGAAACTGTGCATCACTCCCTTTAATAGGCCTTCAACTACACTACACTAAAACAGTAAACTGCTACAAGTGGATACTTATTTTTCATTTACCGGACAATTTGCTATTTATTACTTATGGAGTCCTCATATTTAGCAAAACTACTTGCACCTCCAAAAGGCGAGACCTATTGGCTATACCAATGCTTGGTTTTCTTGGCCTTGGCTTGACGGATCACCCCAAAACTTTTTTTTGGGAAGATTCATCAAACTGGGCCAAACTTATTAGTAAACCAAAAACGCCCCGTTTACGGATAAGCAGACCTAACTATAACTACCTAGTGGATATATATATATATATCACTCTTCAAAAACTGTGCTATTCATGGAGGGCGCTCGCCAAACATGAGGGTGGACTCGCGAATAGATAAATAAAAAATTGCTACTCGCAGGGTCACAAAGTCATTTATTTTCAAGCATACGCGTTTGACTGGGCGCCTTTTTCAATGCTTTTAAAATGAAGTCAACACCATGCTTTCTAATCAGTTCCTATACATCACATGGATGGCTATGATTGGAGGATACACAAATGTTAGACGAAAGAGGATTTATGCCATTGCAACTCAAATGTTTGTTTTGTTTGGCGCCATGTCAGTGTGTAACAGAACATAATCACCACATGCAAGTAACAGCGTATTAACCATGATGTCGAACTCCAATTCAATTAAACCTTTAGATAGAACAACACGACTGGTACACAAATTCCATATCTACACATTCGTGTAGAGTAAAAACAGTCCTTCCAATTGAACCCTTCGTGGGTGCCGTATATCCTTTCATAGTGCCAATTATGCACCTCGCCATACCGCATTAATCAAAGCCAGTCCGCTTACCTCCGTGGGCATCTGTTTAATAACCACGCATCGCTCCATTAAATAATGTCTGACTTTTGTCGATGGAGTTACAGCCTCCTCCAATTCAAATGCGGCAGTTCAGGCAGGGTTTCAATAACATTCCACGCTCCAAAAACCACCAACCTGCCGAACTCTTCGTGGCGGGTGCTCGCTAAACATGAGGATGGACTCAGGAATAGATATATAAAAACGGCTACTTGCAGCACTCGCTGAGTCACTGAAAAAAGCAAAGGGGACAGGAACGTTATAGTTAGGCTCAGATTTCACTCTTACAAACCCAGAGAAATTCAGCAGTTATAGTTTGCCGAGCTAACTATAACTTACGCCCCTGCAATGCACTGCTTATGACCTCACATATTACTTCACACGTGACATTGTCAGTGACCTCACCGATGACATCTCAGATGACATCACTCATGAAATCACTGTTGGCATCTCAAATGTACACATTTTAAAAAATATTTTGTGAATAATTTATTTTTTAATTTATGTACTATTTCAGTAGCAGTTTTTTCAAGAATCATTCAATATTTAAAGATATTTTTTCGAATACTTAAATGTTTATGGTTTGTGTAAAAATATAATATCATTTCATACCTTTTTTTTTATAAATGTGAATTACTTTTTTTGTGTATATATTTTTTTATATGAAAGACTTTCTTATAATACATTTCTAAACTGTTTTTTCAAAAAACTATTGTTTTTTTTTCTGTTACTGAAAATGTAAATTTTTTTTTTTTTTTAGTTCCGCGGTTCCCATAAGACACACTAGTCAGCCAGATCTTTATGGTTTTCTACTCCGATCACGTGGTTGCAATGTAACTGCGGTGCCGCAACTGCGGTTTCACCAAATATATATAAAGTTTTATTCTTTTTATATACAACAGTATTTCAGATTTAGTCAATAAGGTAGACACATTACAGGTGCACAATGCATGATAATTTTATTTTTAAGTATAACTCACTCGATTTGCTGTTTTACGGCACCGCAAATCTGCCGATCGACACTGTTGTTTTGCTCAGAAACCCAGCAAAGTCTCCTCATTTCATTGGACACATAGGGACCGCACCTTTTTTCCCCATTAAACGCCACCCAAAACTTCAAATTTTAATAGGAAACAGAGAAAGGAGGCCATAACTTTGAGAATCTGCTGTTTTCACTGTTGTAACAGTTCAGAACTATTTACAGTGACTGCAGCATCAACCCCTGCCGAAGATCCTGTTCTGCTGGAAAATGAGGAGGATGAAGAACATGCACCACCACGGAGGAAGGAAAGTGACATCTGGCGTTACCTTAGTATACCATCGGGCGAAAAGAAGGTTTCTGCTAAAATTGTGAAATGCAACATCTGTGGCAAAGAACCTTTTCAAGGAACAGCGAAAAGTACATTCATGGCAGTTCTTCCATGTGGAAGCATATTGAGATAATCCAGGAGAAAACGTACCAGATGGTGCTACGTGAGAAAGAAGCTTCTTTCCATCCTTCAGTTTTATCTCGGACTGTTGTGGCACCATCCACCTCAGCAACAATAACGGTGGCAGCTGTGGCCCCCGTTTGGGACACGTAACAACCCATTGTTTACAGTGTCATATGGCTGTTGTACTAAATATACCATCTGATGCGGAGTATTTACACCCTGCTATTAGTCATCCTTGCTAACCTTTTTTTAATATTTTTTTTATTATCATCCACATTGCTGACTATTTTTGACATTGATATTATGCCCGTTGATATTGAACTGGTTTTGGAATGGTTCAGTACCAAGTTTTTTGGGGTATATTAACCTTAAAAAAATAAATTAAAAAAAACTTGAAGGAAAAAAAGGTTCTTTTTAGGTCTCGCCTGAGCCAGCGCATGCGCTGGCGAGAGTTTTAGTAAGCCGGTTTTGGAAGTGCAAACAGTGGTTTTGCTGGCGACCAGCTTGCGTTCACGCAAGCGTGCACGCGCGATCAGGCGCCATATGGCTTCCCTCGCCATCTGGACGCTCGCGTGAACGCAAGCTGGTCGCCAGCAAATGCCACTGTTTGCACTTCCAAAATCCGCTTACTCACGATTACTTTCACTTTCACGGCCGCGCAGCCAATGCTTGTATTTTTTTTACATTTAGCGCGAGGCGCGCGCGCTGGAAGGTCTCGGTATTGTAAAAGTTATATAGCGCCTATTTCCCCTATGTAGGGCGCTAGGTATACAACCATTGACAACAAGTATTTCTTTACAAAAGTATTATGATTAAAATACATACTTATGAAGTAGTCGCCTGTTTGCGGGGGATCCTCTCTGCTAGCAGTTATTACATGGCCATAGGCTTGTGGTTTGAGTGCAGTAAACAATTTGACCTTAGGCTTTTGTGCATCCTATTTCTTTACTACAAATTGATACTCGTACTCTTTTTTTTTTTTTTTCTTTTTTTTTTTTATCCTTGTTGTACAGTTTCTGCTTTCTTGGATTACTGTTTTGTAAATTAGTGTGCATTGCATGTTTTATGGAGCGATGCTATCCAAAAAGCACATTAAAAATAATAATGTATCCTTCGTTAGGTAAACGCCCGTGTACGGGACTTGACCTCTGTTGGCCCAGCAAACCATAGATTGCTTAACTATTTACATGCGTTCCTAATGCCGGTCTGATTTCATCTTTGTGTTATGTGTGTTTATCTTGCTATCTCATATTTGTTGCGGGAAGCCAGCAACCAAACACAAGTTTACTAATAATATATCGTTTTAAACGCAATGTGTTATTGTTTTATTGAGTAAATATAATCCTTTTCCTGACTGACCCAATTTTCTGTCGTTTTCCTACTACAGTGATTTTAAACGACTCATTGGAAGTAAGCCAGCCGTCATGTGTTAACTTTTTGGCCATATTGAAATGGTGCTGGTTGCCCATGTTCTACTAGCTTTCAATAATTTTTAAAATAAGATTTAGAACAAATTAATTGTTGATGCTGATAACCAATTGTGCTTTTGCAATTATTTACCAGTTAAGCAAGACTTCGAAGAGTTGAATTAATTGAGGGGTCGGTGTGCAAATTTGAAAAAAAAAATGTTTGTCCGTTTCAGGTACTCTTTTGTATTATAAACGGCTACATCATGTATAGACTTCTTCCTCATACATTAGACCATGGTTTGGTGCCTTCTTCGGGCCAGACAAACAACGCTGGAACACCGGCGGTAACATGACCTCGGCAATGACATAGTAGATGGAGTATTTAACCCCATAGGGTCAAGCCTCACTGCGCACGCGCGCGCTGTTCAGCATGGGTTATGGATCACGGAAAAAGGAAAGCAAGATAGACATAAGTGGGATTCGAGGTGTGCTCTGATCACCCAACCATGAACAAGTATTTGTTGCCCTTGTCCATGGTAGGCACTGCTATCGGCGGCACAATCATACTCAAGTGAGTGATAACTTTTATACATATAGTTTTAACAACTGATGCAAACCTCTTTCCCATTACAGAGTGACACAACTAGCATTTAAACCTGTAACCTTTCAAGATGTTGACGTTTTTTCTAATGCACAGTTTTGGATGATACATCATTTTGAATATTGTTAGAAATGGGATCTCTAGTTGGCAAGGGCTTGCACCTTTGTCCAAGTAGGGACCCTTCTTCCTAGTCAGGGTAAGGGTTGTTACACTCGTGAAGTAACCCCTGCTCACCCTCGTGGTAGCTTGGCACGAGCAGTCAGGCTTAATTCAGAGGCAGTCTGTAAAGCATTTGCACATAACCAACAGTAATACAGTGTAAGCACTACAAACGGACACCACACCAGTTTTAGAAAAATAACCAATATTTTATATACTCAAGACAAGACCAATTACGACAAAAATCCACAATACTATACTTTACGAATGAATGCTTGATACGGTAACTTCTTCTTTGCAGGAATAGCACAAAAGCAAAGTTCGTGACGAGTCGGTAGCTCCGTCCGAGCCTACCGTGATGCTGAAAACCCCAGAGTCTAACAGTTCCAGCCGACCGCGTCGATACGGGCCAGCAGAGTCGTGAACAGACTCGGTTACAGTACCTTCTCGTTGTGGCTGGTACGGAGTGTACGAGCCGGTCGGCGTTCGTCGCGGTGCAAGACGGAGCGATGCAAGGTGCGGTGTCCCTCAATGCGGTGCAGGCAGCGGCTCGATGAGCGTCGTGCAGACGGAGTCGGTGAGTCCAAGGCGTGCGATGCAGGGTGAGACGATGCTCGATGCGGTGCTGACAGGTTGCGATGCAGGCGACCAAGCCGGAGTGCGGGAGCTGGCGTCTGACAGCGGTGCGAGTCGGAGCGGTGCGTCGCAGACGTGCGAGCGGTGCCCCAAATGCGGTGCGGTCTCGACTCCTGAGCCAGTTGCAGCGACAGTGTCGGTCTGGTCCGGCTGGCCCAGTGAAGCGATGCGATGCGAACTGCGGTGCCCACAGGTCACGGTGCAAGCAGCGGCTGGATGTTGGCGGCGTCGGACGTCGCCCACGGTGAGACCAGGGTTGCGATGCGAAGCGGGGCGATGCGGTCTGCGGTGCAAACAGGTCACCGGCCAGGGATGGATTCGGTTGACGGAGTCAGTTGCAGTTCCCTTCCTCTGTGGCAACTGAAACAGCGTTCCAGAAGCGGTACCTAGAGGCTTGTGAAGTCTTTGTAGTCCCTGAGACTTCTTAACAGGAGGCCAGCTCGGTTCCTGGCCCTTGGAGATACTCAGCACAAGTTTGTAGAAAGTTCAGTCCAGTCCTTTCACTGCCCAAGGCAGAAGCAGCAGCTGCAGGCCAACCCAACAAAGCAACAACACAGCAAAGGGGCAGTACTCCTCCTGGCAGCTCTTCCAGCTCTTCGTCTTGGCAGGTTCCTTGATTCCAGCGAGATCTAAATTCATGGGGTCAGGGCCCCAATATTTATATCCCAAATTCCTTTGTTCTCTGAAGGCAGAGAGGCCTTTGCCTAGTCCAAACCAGTTCTGGAGCACTTTGTTGACAAGTCTCCGTCCCTTCTTTCAGTGAGTAGGCCAGGGACATCAGACGCACCACAGGAGGTGGAGCCAGCATTGTGGAGGGAAGGCACTGTCCTATTCAGGGCCCAGGTGCGACCCCTCCCACCCATCTACATGTAGATCTTGCTATTCAGCCCTGTGCTGACTCACCCTGTCTCCTGGCATCCCCCAGCCCCTGTCACTCACACTCCAGACAAGGAATACACAACCTCGCAGAGGCAGGCTTGGATGGTTAGACAAGAAAATACCCACTTTCTAAAAGTGGTATTTTCAAACCCAGAATGTTAAAACCAACTTCACTAAAAGATGCATTTTATCATTCTGAGTCCAGGCATACTAAACTCGAATCTCTACCATGTTCCCGGGGTCAGTTAGGATTATAAGCTGTAATAATCAAAACTGCCCGTTCTGGCCTAGGGGGAACAGGTAGCCTTGCAATAGTGAAAAACGAACTAGGCTGTGATTCACTATTAGGACATGCCACACACACCCGGGCATGTCCTACCTTTCGCATACAACACACCCTGCCCACAGGGGTACCTTGGGCCTACCTTAGGGGTGACTAACATGTAGCAAAGGGAAGGTTTAGGGACTTGCAAGTGTGTGCACTTGCCAAGTCGACATGGCAGCCCCAGGCTGCGCACAGGCTCTGCGATGGCAGGCCCGAGTTACACTTTACGGGCTGTTTGCGTGGGTGGCACAATCCAGTGCTGCAGCCCACCAACAGCATTTGGTCTATAGGCCCTGGCACTCGCAGTGCACTTTACAAGGGACTGACACATAAACCAAATAGGCCAATCATGGAAACACCAATCCATAATACATTTTATACAGGAGCACTTGCACTTTCCCACTGGACCGCAGTGAGGAAAGTGCGCAGAATCATTACACCAGCAAAAACAGAGTCAAAACCGGGAGGTCAGAAAGCAAAAAGGCAGGGGAAACACGCCAAAAGATGCCAAGTCTAACAAATATTATTCATTTTTATAAAAAAAAATTGTCGTAAATGATGCAGTAACAATGTCGCACGTAAAACTATTTTGATATGTCATTTAGATTTTTTTTTTTCTTGCACTTTTATATAGCTCAGGGCTTTCAGTGGGATGAAAAAACTGGGGGTCTCTCATAGGGGCGTGGCCGATGTAATTAAGGGCGTGGCTTAAAATACGTAAGCTAAAAATCTGTACTTAGCATCAGGGCACAAGTCCTAAAACAAGCATTGGCATACCCAATAGGTCACGCTTTTGGGACCTTATAAGTGTTTAGCGATTGTGCTGCATAACTAAATACTTATAAGGTCCCAAAAGCGAGACCTATTGGCTATGCCAATGCTTGTTTGATTAATGGTTAGGTTCTAAAAAGAGCTGTGATTTTCGTTTTTCTTTATTTATTATTTATATGGTGTGTGTGTATGGGCGTATTAGTATATGTATCAGTCAGTGTTGGGGTGTGTTTCTGTATCTATGAGTAAGTGTCTCAGTAACTATTAGTGTGTCAAAGGGATTGTCAGTGTATGTATTAGTGACTCCTAGGGTATCTCGGGGTGTGTTTAAGCAAGCATGTGAGTGTGTTAGTGAATGCATTAGTGAATCCATGAGTGTCAGTGCATCTATCATTTTGTCCTAGGATATGTTGGTGTGTACGATTGAGTGTGTGAGTAGGTCAGTTAATGTATTAGTGTGTTCATGGGTGTGTCAGTGTATGTATCAGTTGGCCCTAGAGTGTGTCAGGGTTTGTATGAGTTTCTGTTTGAATGTGTTAGTGAATGGATTGGTGTGTCCATGGGTGTGTCAGTGTATTTATCAGTTAGTCCCAGAGTGTCAAGGTATGTACATGAGTGAGTCATGATTTCATCAGAGAATGCTTCAGTTTGTCCATAGGTGTGTTAGTGTATGTATTAGTGGGCCCTAGGATGTGTCAGTATGTACGACTGAGTGAGTTTGTCAGTTAATACATCGGTGTCAGTGTCAAACATTCTGCTCACTTTCATCCACCTTACACTCACTCCTATTCTTAACACGTGCTTTTTTATACTACACCTTAATTCATATACCTGTTAAATGTGATTGCTGGTGTGTATTATTTTTCTTTCTCAGTATCAGGTTGTTGAACTTGTCTAAAGTAAGCACACTAAAACCGAGCAGAAGAATGGTAGACCACTCTCATACAATAGCACCCTTTTCCGCTTTCAAGGTTACAGAGGCTGCAAACCAATAGAAACCCTGCTTTCATTTTCTTACTAATCATTCAGTTCTTTTGAACGGTCACATTTCTTAACCCTTTGTTTGACTCCTCTAAAGAAAGCCCAATTTGGTGGCTATTTTGGTCGGGATTCGCGGACCCATGGCGCCCAGCGTCTCCCCCCCCGTGTAACCTCATGGTAGATCCACAGATCCATGCGGCAAACCAAAATCTTTTTTAAAAACTATTCCTAAACTCTACCACTTACACACCACTCCCTACAAATCTCTCAATTTAGACACAAACAATCTTTATTCATTATTTCTTTCATGAATAATGGCTCCTCACATTGACATTCCAGGCTGTTATTGTCCCCCCCTTCCACCCCCAATACTCCTTTAGCTCTGTTTCCATGGGGACCAAAATTGTAACATTCTCTGCTAGCAGTAGGTCACACGTTCACAACAGTCTCTACAGAAGCATGCTAACTCCTAAACCCAAGATAGAAGATAGGTGTGGTTGACAGAATGCAATTAGAAACATAGCCAGTCAGACATGTACTTACTTTAAATTTATACCACAACCTAGTTTTAAACAGTGCCATAATTACAGCATCCAATCAAATGTGATCTTTAAAAGGGTCTTTTAACTACCTTCATTTTGAAAACTGACTCAGTCAGCTGCAGCCTTCTCCAGCCTGCTCCTATGTGCTACCACTACTCCACCCTTCAAAATGGTTAGTGTGGATTGTAGGTCATAGCTTTGTATTATGGGCTAGAGAGTTTGCTAGAAAGAGTGGGATTGACAGGGTCATGGGTTTGCTTAATGTGGCTATTCGTTTGTTTGGCCAGAAATGATCAATTTTGCAGCATTTGCTTCCATTGGATGAAAGCATTATGGGTTCCAAACATCCAGACCTCATAATTGTGCACTGTGGTGGCAATGACCTGGGCACGCTGACTGAGGTAGGACTGGAAATCGTAATTAAGAATACCTTTGAACAATTAATGCAACTTTTCCCTCACACTGCCTTGATATTTTCAAGCATATGCCAGAGGCAGAAAAGGAAGTGGTCATCTCAATTTTGTCCACAGATGAAGAAAGCCAGGAAACATGTTAAGGCTCTGTCTACAATAATAACCTGTGCTTTAACCTGCATGGAATGTACATGAGAGATGTTCACTTCACAGACTAAGGCAACAGCCTGTTTCTGAGCAACTTGAAACTCTGCATCCGCTCGTATATTTAGTGATCATATGCATACCATGAATACAAGGGCTCTTCTAAGAGCCACCCTATTTCCCAAACGGGTATTATTTTTAATTGTAAATCAGTGTGACACCCCTGGGACTTAGATGTGGACCTGCAGATCAAGAGTGAATCCCCAGAGATGTAGCGCTGACCATTACTGTAGATTTGCAGATCCATAGAGCCCCCCCCCATCCCCAACTAAAAAATAGGGGGGAGGGAATTGGGTGACCTTAGGGGGGGAGGCTGGGTGCCTGCAGGGGTTTGGTTGTAGGGCCTGTTTGCAGTCAGTGTGCGGCTGGCGGTTGGGTGCTTAACCCCATGCAGCACACGGCGATGGGCATCTCACTCTATATTAAAAAAATAATAATTCTATGAAAAGATACTGTTTTAAACAAACACCACTGAAATTCACCGGTTATAGTTATCTCAAGTAACTAACTCGTGCCCTTACCATGCACTGAGTCTACCATTGCATATTACATCACTCAAGTTGTGTTCACTGACAGCATTGATGACATTCCTAATGACATCTGAAAAGACATCGATAACAACATTGTGCATGGCAGAGGCACGAGTTAGTTACTTGAGAAAGCTATAACTGGTGAATTTCTCTGCTTTTGTTAGTTTATAACAGTAGGTTTCAATTGACATTGACATCTAACTATAACGTTCCTTTAACCTTTTGTTTTTTCCCGCTCGCTCTCCCACGCTCTCTCTTTCACACGGTTACTTAAAAGGCCACAGTTAACAACTGAGTTGCGGCACACGGCACATGCCATAGCTTGTACCATTACCATGTGGTTCTCTTTTTTGCCCTTTCCTTTGCTTCTGTACTGTTTGCAAATTGGTGTTTAGAGCATTGCAATTGGTGCAAGTTGTGATGTGTGTTGTGTGCATTGGTATGCATAGCTGGTCAATTGCATTGGTTTGAAGTATTTCAGACCGCACCAGAACTCAACTTTTTTTTTTTCTTTTTACAGTGAAGGTTTTAGGGAAATTTTAGCAGTGGTTTAGGAAGGGTCTTGCTAATAGAAACACATACACCCACAAATAAGCAAGACGTGGTTTTAACAAGATACACTTTTAAAGTTACTTCAGTCCTAAAGGTGTCATAACAAGTGCAAATGTACTCCAGCACCCGACTTGGAGTGGGTGCAGCACTACACATAGCCACTAACAGGTCCTGAATCACGCTCCTTTTTAACGAAGGAGGTAGGGAAATAAAATACCTTAGAGGAAGTAATGTTAAATCAATCAAATTGAAGTAAACTATTTTGTCATTCAAATTATATATAACATGTTAATTAAATGTAATTATTAAATGTTTAAGTTCAAATTAAACTTAGTTAAAAAATAAATTAAACTTTCATTAGATTTTAAAAGACTTTATAACATTTAGAAAATAATATTTACAGATTTTTAAAAGAAGGTCGTCTTTAATTTAAAAAAATATATATTTTAATTATTTAATACCTATTTTAGTTATTTAGTTGTAACGTTTTATTATTACTGGGATAAAACATTTTTTTTTAATTCTTGTAAATGGTTTTATATTTTGTTTGAAGAATGATAAACTTTAATAATTTTCCCAGTACTTTCCCATAGAGAGAGCTCTGCCACTGTAGTAACTTTACAGCTGTAAATCCTGTTGTATGAGGCTTCACGCTCTGGTTTGAGAGGATGGCGCATGCATGTCTAAACCTTGGTGTAAATATCCACTCGAAAATGGTAAATCGCAAAACAAGGTGTAGTAGTAAATGTACACATGAGTAAATATACATATGTACACTTACCTTTGTCATTACGACACCTTACTGGCAATTGCTAGAATGCTCAGGTGGCTGTGCGCAGGGCCCGGCTAAAGGCCCAATTCTAGAATCAATTTGTAAATGTTCCTTTAAAAAAAAAATCTTTTAAAAAAAAATCCTCATGAGTTTACTCAAAAACATTTAAAATAAAGTTATGGTTCTATGGAAATCTAAAACATTCACATGATGAAAATAAAATGTAAAAGTTCACTGATAGAAAGAAAGAGTGATGTTATGGTTAAAAGTCTGAGTTTAAATGCCCCAGAAGATCAGCGTATGGCCTTCTACACAGACCATAACTCGAACCACCTCCAGAGGACAGGATGAAGCCGACACAGTGAAGTAAGTCAGTCAGTCTGACCTTTTGTCACCTGCTGTATGCAATAGTGGGCGTAAACGGAATAAGAATGACACAATAAGACCCTTGGATTAATTGGTGCTGACTAAACGCATCTATAAGTATATCATACATATAACTTTAGTCAAATAAAATTATCTTGGCTAATGCCATAACTTTTAAAAGAGCCTTTCTAATCATGCGGCGCTAGCCCATGTAATTACATTTGGTTTTTGGGTACTGCGGACACATTCTAACTTTTCCTTTGTGGTCATTGTTGACTTAGAAGGACCCTCTGATTTCTAAGCAGACCTTTTTCTTTGTAAACACAGCTGTGTTGGCCACTCTCCATAGTATGTTCGGGAGTCATGGCCTGTGCCCTGCATTTATAGGAAAGCGCCAATGAAGAGATGCTGGTCAGTCACTAGTACTTTTCGACAGGCTCCTGTGACGATCTTCGTGAGGCGCTTCCTATAATTTTTATTTGATTCTATGTCGCTAATTGACGCTGCTCCTACGTTCTGATGCAGCTTCACCCCTGCATGTCAAAACAAGCCCCTACGATAGAGGGATGGGTATTCATTTTTAGGTCTCGCAGACCTGCGTTGCAGCGCGCATGCGCTGCTCGCTCTGCGAGGCTTTTTGTAATCGAGTAGATTTCAGAAGGGGACTTGAAGCCCCACCCATCATTCCTATTGGCTGGCGTCATCGTTTATGCTAAACGCAGGCTTCCCATTGAAAACGAGGCTTCTTTGTTACCGCCCTGTCTCCTTTTGGGCTTGCCCATCCGGACTGGCTCTTTTACTTGCGGCCTGACACGGTCTCCTTCATAAGTCGGTAGGCACTACATTTTTATCATTCGGCTAAACAAGCGGCTGCCTCGGTATCATGTCTGTGTTCCTAAACGACTCTCATATATATTTTTTTAAAAATAATTTGCAGTTTTCTTTGCACGCAGGAATTTTTGCACGCACTGCGCGGCTGAAAGGAGGAGCAAAGGGCGCTAGTTGTTAAGGAGGGAGGCGCTCACTGTTGGCCATCTGGATTTAAAACGTGCAGAAACGACCTGGACTCCAAAAATATAAGAGAAAACTGTAAACCGATCCTCGATTTTCTCCCTCCATGTGTGAGACTTCTGAAACGCCAGTGGGGTTGGGTCAGAGTCAATCGCATGTTGGGATTTGAATGCTGGCCGTTGTCCGCGTTTTTCTTTCTATGCCAGGCCGTTATGTCTGTGTTCCTAAACGACTCAAATATATTTTTTAAAATCATTTGCAGTTTTCTTTTTATCAGTAGGGTAGCCAGTGTGACATGGCTTGATCACACACTGGCTCCCAGCCATGCCCTTTCGCACTGACCTTGCCTCCAAATAGCACGCAGGAATTTTTACACGCACTGCGCGGCTGAAAGGAGGAGCAAAGGGCACTGCTCTAGAGCCAGAGAACCAGGTCAGCAGAGCCGCTGTAGAGCCAGAGTCCCAGGTCGGCAGAGCCGCTGTAGAGCCAGAGTCCCAGGTCGGCAGAGCCGCTGTAGAGCCAGAGTCCCAGGTCGGCAGAGCCGCTGTAGAGCCAGAGTCCCAGGTCGGCAGAGCCGCTGTAGAGCCAGAGTCCCAGGTCGGCAGAGCCGCTGTAGAGCCAGAGTCCCAGGTCGGCAGAGCCGCTGTAGAGCCAGAGTCCCAGGTCGGCAGAGCCGCTGTAGAGCCAGAGTCCCAGGTCGGCAGAGCCGCTGTAGAGCCAGAGTCCCAGGTCGGCAGAGCCGCTGTAGAGCCAGAGTCCCAGGTCGGCAGAGCCGCTGTAGAGCCAGAGTCCCAGGTCGGCAGAGCCGCTGTAGAGCCAGAGTCCCAGGTCGGCAGAGCCGCTGTAGAGCCAGAGTCCCAGGTCGGCAGAGCCGCTGTAGAGCCAGAGTCCCAGGTCGGCAGAGCCGCTGTAGAGCCAGAGTCCCAGGTCGGCAGAGCCGCTGTAGAGCCAGAGTCCCAGGTCGGCAGAGCCGCTGTAGAGCCAGAGTCCCAGGTCGGCAGAGCCGCTGTAGAGCCAGAGTCCCAGGTCGGCAGAGCCGCTGTAGAGCCAGAGTCCCAGGTCGGCAGAGCCGCTGTAGAGCCAGAGTCCCAGGTCGGCAGAGCCGCTGTAGAGCCAGAGTCCCAGGTCGGCAGAGCCGCTGTAGAGCCAGAGTCCCAGGTCAGAACAGGTGCTGCAGGGACTGGAGAGGTACAAACGTAATCGGACACAGAAGAGGTGCAATGAAGCAGCGTAATATGCCACATTCTGTCGCAATATTTTGCTATTTTGTCATTTTACAACACAGTAGTACTGTCTGGGCAAACGTTTCTCCTCATTAGCAGCACTCTAATACCCGAATACAGCCGTCAGCAACGAAATGGTGACAGTTAATCTTTGCAAAGCGTCTGTCCCGACGGGGGACCACGGCTGATGCTTTTTAAAGCCTCGTTTGATCCATCTGAGCTAGAATCAATGTGTGCAACTGATACAGAAGATCTGAATGATGCGGCAAGTGTGGAAAATATGTGAATACTCTGAGAACGCGGCGGCCACAATATTGCGTTATTCCAGTGGTCCTGCCTATGAGCAAAGAATTGTAGTGTAATGGCCTTGATTTACTGACTGTGTTGTAAATCCATGGAACTGTCCCCCCAGAAGAATATTTGGGCAAAAAATAACCTCGAAGTACTGATTCTGTGGTACTGATAAAGTAAGGGTAAAAGTGGAGGCCATGCAAGGTCACTGAAGTCAGGAAGGAATGGGCAGTTCTAGACAGCATTGTCATTCTCCAGGTAGGAATTCCCATGCAGGGCAGCGCCAAGTAGCTGGGATGAAACAAGCATTTGCAATGCAATAGGTCTCTCATTTACGCAAGTTGAAGCTATTGGCATTGTAAATGACAATGTCTTTTATTTATGTTTTAAAAACCAAAACATAAATAAAAGGCATTGTCATTTACAATGCCAATAGCTCAAACTTGCGTAAATGCGAGACCTATTGCATTGCAAATGCTTGTTTAATCTGTCGAGGGATCCTTGGGATATAATTTACATCTTGTTTAGGGTGATAGGAGGGTTGGGTTTTTGTTATTATGTATTGATGCAGAGTGCAGGGTATCCCTCTGTCCCCCAGTTTCCCTCTCAAATTACCCACCTTTTTTCCAAACAGGACATCCCTTGGCCAGAGTATCCCAAGGTAGCAGCTGCCCAACTCTGTGGGCTCTCTCCATGTGATCCTCTGGGTGATGATCTCACAAATTTTTAGAGAAAAGCCCAATGAGAACACATCTTGCTCAACCCCCATCCTCCTTTGAGGCCTCTGGCATGAGTATTATCCTGCCTTGACCGGTTCACCAGATCCTTGCATCTTAGGGTGACAGTGTCAGTCTGTGCTTGTAAGCCTGTCATCTTTGTCTACATTGAGACCTCTAAGTTCGAGGTGCTTAGTTCTGGTTTCATCTTCAATGACTCTTGAGCACACGGAGTCAATATCAGAGCTGAGGGTGGTAGTTTTAGTGCAGTAGTCCTCTTTCAGGTCTGACCATCCCTTATGAAGCTCCAATAAAATTTCTTGTCTTTGCTCGGTTTTGAAGAGCTGCTCAGTCAATGCCTTAGTTGTAGGAGATGCCTTTTGCTGAATCTTGGGAGGCTATCATCAGGTCTCCTTACCCCACATTCGGAGGTGAAAGGCAGGGAAAGAGAAGAAGCTGGTAACCCTGTCCTGGGTGTGATTCTTTGGATGCATTAACTGTTACACTCCTGACTTGCAAACTCTATGGATGTTGTGTACATGATGGGCATGCATGCGGGAGTCCGACATCTGCCTGTGGCTTTGGTGAGTCCACTTCTGTGGGTGGGCTGTGAAGTGTACAAGAAGGCAGATGTCAGTCTCCAGGATCCGCACCGAAAGAAGCAGTTCACTGGCAGGTGCGATCCAGTTCCTCAAATAGAGTTAGTTTTGAACCTAGGCCTCTGTCTAGGTGCTGGCGGCATGCTCTGGTGTCTGGCGCTTTGGGAGGTCAGTAGCATGGGGGATGGATCACCTAGATCAGGCCATGTGGATGGTGTGATGTGGAAGGTTGAGGTTGTGTTGGGGAGGCTACCATCCGTGCTATTGGGCCTCTTCAAGCACATGGCTCCTGTGGGTGATATGGGTCCAGTTGGGGTTACCTTTCTTCGTCACTGACCCTTTTGTAATCTTTGCGATTGACATCATGCTGCACCCATGAACAGTGACCTTGGATGGCTATATTTTTCACAACAGCGTGTCGGGGCAGCACAGGTGCTACCTCAAGCGCTTATTTCTATGCAATCAAGGCGCCCTGGAACCAGCGATATCCTTCAATATGGGCAGATAGTGGAGGGCTGCTCGAAGCGTCAACACTGCACATCTGACCAGATGAGTTGCTTGTGTTCCAGTTCAAAGAGGACCTGGCCTGGGAGTTCAGGCTGGACTGCTCCTGTTGGAGCATGGTCAAGACTAATTTCCTTATCGATGGGTCCAAACTGAGGTGGTATGGTGTGCAGAATAACCATGGACTGGGATGTAGCACAGAGTTCCTGAGATTAATTCAAGCATTCCATCATCACTTTTTTTTTTTTTTTAAACTCTTGAATGTCGATTTTTTTATTTTTGTTTCGTTACAATTGTGTCCTGTCTGGGAGTAAGTGAAACAAGCATTGGTATAGTCAATGGGTCTCGCCTTTGGGATCTTACAAGTGTTTAGCTATGCAGCACACAAGCTGCAAATTTGCAAACATCAGAAAGTAGATACAACAGCCAGGTCACATTTCATGTAACGGCAGCAGGACCCAAATAATTCTGCCCTGCATGCCCTGTGAGCAGGATTAAGCAAGAGCATTAACGACTGAGCTGTCGTGGGTGCAGAGGAGACATGGAAGGCGGCAAGGGGTGCCAGCCAAGGCGGGAACCTGGTCCATCGAGCGGGAGGTGGCGACTTGAACCATGCAACAGGCCTCATGCGAATTGATGCACATATGCATGCACCTAGGTGATGTGTGATCTTTGGAATAAATGGGAGTTCAGTGGCCATTGATTTACAAGAACGTTTGAGTAATCTAAATGAAGAGTATTCTTTTTTTTTTTCTCAATATTAAATTGATGTGTGTCCAAAGCCTCTAGCTCTACCTTACTGTTGGTGGTTAAACTTCCACTCAAAAACATATGAAGGAGTACTAATGGAACAAATTATGTTGCATAGAGATGTGGTAACATGCCTTTCAAACAAATTGCAAAATGCAGCATGGCAGGTGCCTCTCCAAGTAAAGAGTGGGGTAAGAAATGAATTGGTAACAATCAACAAACATGTGATTTGTCATCGGATTTTCGGTGTACCGTTTGACAGCACATTAGACCTTACATATCAAAGCTGTTTACAAAAATATTGTATTGGGTAAATCTTTAATTATATTTAGTTGTAAATGTTGTCAATGCAGTTTGTTTCTATGAAATTAGTTGCATGATAATCCTCTATCTGGGATTGTTCTGGCCCACGTTTTCTGAGTTTCTCTTTAACATCAAGCCTTTTCTTGGAGACCAGGCTGAGGCCGGCACAGCTGTGCTCCACACAGGTTTTCCCCATACTGCACTCCTGGGGGTCATGGTATGCACTTTATAGCACAGTTGCCGGGTTTTGGTTGAACTTCAGAAGGTGCCCTTGTGCTTTAGGATTCAATTCGAAATCTCCCTAATTTCCCCAAGGCCCTGTTCTCGCTCTCACCCTGTGTATTTGTTGGAGCAGATAAAGGTCATAGTTGGTAACGGGGCTACAAGAAGCCAAGCTCTCCTTTCATATTCAACTATTTCAAATGGCTAGCAGCTGGTTTAGAGTTCGTTATCCATATAAAATCACTTGATGCCAGTGTTAAATCTGCAACCAGCGTGCTGACCGGCTGAGCTACCTCCACCGTACTACGAGACAGCAGCGCTAATACCAGCAAGGGGCGGATATTGGTGTTCTGAATATTTGGCATTCCTCAGACTCTTTCAGCTGCCAGGGTGTGAGAAGAGGTGGCTTGCGCGTCCTGCGGGCATTAACACACAATCCGCAGCATTGCCTGGGTGAGAATCCGATAAGAGGGATAGGGACAATGACGGGGTTGACCAAGGGATGATATGGGGAGGAGGGGCCAGGCACAGGGCAATGTGGCTGAATGTCACAGTGAGTGATCGACAGGAGGCGGTCAATTCGGGAACAGAGGTAGAAGGATGATCTGGGGGATGAGAAAGTTTGCCACTCACATGCCCAGTGTTTAAAGCATGGACCAGGCTGATAGAGGGCCTGGGTTCATATTTAGCCAGTGATTCACTGCAAATTATTTAAACTCCTCGTGCTTAACAAATAAAAACAAGAGTTGCAGTGGATTGTTTGGACACTACTGCTTGCGGCAGGTTTACATACACGCAATTACAAAAGTGAATGATGTGTACAAGCGCCAAACAGGAGAGTCGCTTGCTCACCTGGGAATGAAGGCACAGAGTGAAACGGGAGCATAGTGGTGGAAGGAAACCACTGTCTGAAGCACCAGTGTAAATCCTTGCATGCCTATGATGGTGTAGCAGGAAGTGTGGTAATTAAAGGCAGCTGTGCCTGCATGGGTCACGTACTCTGAAGCAGTTGGGGGCAAGTAAAACTAGACTGCTGAATGGAGTGCTGTGTCCGACCGAGTGACGTAGGCAAGCTAATGTGAGCAATCGGCCGATGCAGATCACAGCGTCTTCATAGGGAGACCTACGAGGTGCCTGAAAATAAGATGGGAAGTGTGGCGTTTCGAAGTCCACAAAGGAAGCGCATTAAAACTGTATGAAGCGCTGTCCACAAGCTGAGAATTGTCTTCAGAAGAAAATATGTACACAGGGTTCTTAAATGAAGACCGCAGTACCGACAGGCGCATGTCACATAGTGAGGTCCAGGGAAACCCGCAAGGGGAGCGCAGTAACAATGGCGTGTGCGAGGGCCCCGAGGCCACCAATAAACACAGCAATCCTAAACCACAAGCTGAGGCAAAACAGAAAGTAGTGTGCCGAAATGAAGTATATGGCTGATCGTGAGGTGATCTACGTAACGGGGCCAGTCTCCAGGGCGTAACCAAAACATCAAAAGGAGGGACAAATGTAACCTATTCGCCCATGAAAACAAGGGAACTTCAAAAAGCACATGAAGGAACCAATCGCAAGCAGTGGGCGTTGCTGAAACCCCATACAGTAGATACAGCATGTCGAGAGACAGCGCATGCACTGCCTAGGCTCGACCTAAAAAGTCAGTTACCACATCTGGTCACTGTTGCAGGTTTCCAGACCCATTAGCACAGCAGGTGGAACAAACAAACACCTTGCAGTCCCACCGAGTAACGTGGCTAAGATGAACAGTTGTATGAACATATTTTACTTAAGTTGTATAAAAAGGCAAAACATTTATAAAAAAAAAAATAAGAAAATGTGTTTGGTCACTACTCCATATGATGGTTAGAACGGTTAGTGTTTTATTCCCTTATGGCGGTTGGGATTAAAATGGTTTCTTTCAAAGTACAACAAAAAAATATAATTTCCGATGTATTTGCATTAAGTTTAACCAACCGATGTTTTCTGTGTAATCCATGGATGCTGCAGATGCAAGCTAGATGGACGCCAGAATACCCGCTCCCTGTTGTGTTTTTTTTGGGCATATTACCCTGATGATAAAACATGAAGCAGAACAGTATGTCACTTATCTGATGGGGGTCTGTGTGGTACGATAATAATCCTGAGCGATATCAAAAATATCCTCTTAAAGGCCTGTTATTAATAGCAGTGTTTCTTAACCAGTTGTCAGCGACTCCATTTAGGGGGTCTGCGACTACTGACAAAAATAAATAATAGATTATTACAGTAAATATACATAAAAGAAAAATGTAAAATTAAAAATATTAAAACACTGTTTTGTAATACCAGTACAAGTACAGTAAACGGAATCTAGTAAGGACAGTTGGTGACCTTAACAGGACTGGTATGATTTGGGGAAAAAAGAGCATGCATTAAGCGAGAAAACAACAGTTGTATGCTAGTGTGTACCATATATCTTAATATTTTGGAAATAAAGCCACAATTAGAAATGCTTCAACATTCCCATTAAAATTTCGATTTTGTATATTTCTTTTTATTTGTGAAATAAATATAATCTATCATTTGTGTATTTGGTCGATCTTTACTGGTTTATGTAGCTGTGTGATTTTTATTTTTAAATTTTTTTTTTGGGAGATTCAAATCGTAGAAATTGCTATGGCTGAGGTCCACGGCTTCCAGTAGTGATTCGGTGGGGTTCCCCAAAAGTAAAAAGGTTTAGAAACACTGATATATAGCGTATATTTTGTGTGTTACTATGCTCAACTTATAATTTATGTAGCTCAGAACAAAAATATTTCATTTCTTGCCCAGTTTACTTTTGCTCTTTTTATGCACCTCCAGAGAATGAATAAAAGCAATAGCACTGCAGGGAATTCAAATCGAGGCCATGCAGGGAACTTGCCGATCTTTACAGTGTACACCTATTTTGAAAGGCCTGGGAGTTATCACCTGGGTACATGGATCTCTGCAATAAGCACACTAGATCAGTAGCATGTTTCAGAACATTTGACGTGCATATTACACATATTTCTTATGGAAACATATTAATCCCCTAAAATATTTCACCATTATTGTAGTTCTGAGAGTGCTTGAGGAGTATTCCGGTCACTAGAGCTGGTGTGTCAGTCTCCTACAGTAACATTTAAGCAACTTGAACAAAGCAAGTTAAAATCTTATGTCTTACTTTGTTTTTCTAGCTTCTGTTGTTGATAAAATGAATACTACTGCGTTGGACGCTAATTATTATTATTTAAAGTGCTACTAGCCTGTAAAATCATGGCAAATAAAATCATGGCTGTTATACGCATGGTGTCCATCTTATAATGTTAATTTCTTAAAGTAAAACCAATCAAGCTTGGCCACAGTGCATGCGTACACGATGAACATCTTGGAATGCCTTTTTATTTTTGTTTTCATGAAAACCATTCGAAAATGTTAGCTCTCAAGTTGACCCATGACAGCCACGAACAGCTCACTGGTCCTGATATTTCGTAGCATTTAAGTCTCACAATATTTTGATTAGATAAGTTGTATACGTCAACTGCCGTTACAAAGGGACTTATGACAATGTCGGTCGGAGTTTCCTCCGACCGACACCATGGCGGAAACGGGACAAGACTGACCGACCTCCGGTTGGCAGTCCCAACCGCCTAATTATGATGAGGCCGCACATGATGCAGTCGCATTCCCACATTTCCCTATGGGAGCATGTGTTACTGCCGTAAACTGGCCTTAGCACAAGATCCCATAGGGAAATGGGAGGTTGTGTTTAATCCCTGCATCCCTTGGCAGGCACCTCAAGGTGCAGGGATCAAAAAGGGTGCACCATAGGTGCCCCCTCGGCCCCCAACCGGAGGCCGAAAACAGAAGGTGGCCCTGCTAGGGGCCCCCGAACACACTTTCTGTCAGGCTTTCCATGTTGGAAACCCCGGCATGGAAAGCCTGCCGGAAACCGTGCATCGTAATCTGGATGGATCACGGACCAGTTCCAACTGGCCGACGGGCTCCTTGAGCCCGTCGGAAGCCAGTCGGAATGACCGACCGGTTTCAATTCCGACCTGCTGTATTGTAATCAGCCAGTCGGAATTGAAACCAATGATCTGTCGTGAAGCCTCCGACCTAAGGTCATAGGCTTTACGACCGAGATCGTAATAGGCCCCTAAATCTTGTATTGCAGTGCACGAGGGTCTTTCATCTTGCGCTCTTCTCACTATTCCCCTCATACTTTTAGACTTTGCTTTGTTTAGCCACTGCTGTTTTTTACACATCAAACCCTCCAGTGGCCACTTGCACCCCCATCTCCCTTCTGGTGTGATAAAAGCATTCCAAGGTTTGATGTGACCATCTTGGAATCATTTTAAAAGAAAAAAATTACATAATGGCAGCTATATACAGACTGGCCGTCTTGGTATGTACTTTCTTAAAGCAAATCAAATCGGAGATGGACACAGGGCATGCAAATGGCATGCACTATAACCTTCAGGAAGGCATTTTCTTTAGTTATCTTGAAAACCATTCTAAAACTGTTACCATGCGCATCTTTGCAAATCAAAAAAGCTGTGAAAAAGCCAGTAGCTTTGTGCCTTGGTCCTGGTGTCATCGGTGAGATCTATTTGCTCAACAATGCTTGTTTTTAAGTAGTTCTTGAAACTGTACCTTTGGTTATGTCTAAAAATTCCCATCATATGCAGATGGTTAACCCAAGGGGCATGTAGGCAGGGGACTCGGATCGTTTCTGTACCAGAGTAGTTAAAGTGCCATTGGCACCAGCAATGCCCGATCTTTTCTGTTCTCCTGTTGGAAAAATTAAAGGTGCCACTGCCACTATTCCAGGCGTATAGTTGCCCACTTCTATGCTATGCCATGACTAGGGTGTAGAGTTTTAATAAATGTCTACTTGACCAAGTGACTGAATGCTTCAGACATCTTCTAAGCTTTTATATTAAAAAAATCTGCGTTATCCCATTTGGGGCCTTGCAGTGAGGTGACTGATTATGGTGATGTTTGCCGTATGTCCGAGCTACGGAAAAATATCCACGTTGCTCATGACAGGGCTCATGTTATTCAGCCTTTCTAGTTGCTATCACTACTTTGGGAGACGCAAGTGTTAAAAGGAAGTAACTTGATAATTGAATTGAATTGAAATGAAATCAAATTGCACAATGCGAAAACAGAAAATCTAAGATCAATCCCAGCTTCTCCACTTGACCCAACTGCTTGATCCTAGCCAATTGCCTAATTTCGTTTGACCTCCTTTTTCTTCATTATGGCATATAAAAGCACATTGAAATGCATGAGTTAAGGATATATGCTGTACAAACCTCGTGTTTGAAAACTATAATGTTGCCCATGCGTAACAACAGCCCTGACCATCCATAGGATTCCACTCGGTAACTCACTTGCTTCTTAGTTCACTATTGGCGTTGTTGTCTGGGTGTGAGGAGGCATGAATATTTCTGCACTCATTTTTAAAAACTGTCAGTTGTAAATAAAATACTTCTGAATGCTCTCATCTATTCTGATGTACCAATATGTAATGCTTCTTAATGTTAATGAAATACACTTTTTGGATTTGGAAGAAACTTTATCATATTTTTTATTGCAAGAGGTATTGAAAAATTAATGTGTTCCTGAAGTTGTTTTGCAGGGCATCTTGTTTGCTTCTTTTACTTCAGTTAGCCTGTAAATAAACGCTTTCCCATTTAACATATTGCTTTCTGAAGTAAACAGCAGCCCAGTCCAGTTATTCAGCTGCATGTGAAGGTCAGGAGGGCCGTACTTTGAGTACCAAGGGACTAGAATCAGTGACTGGTAGAGTTTACAACCAGATGAACTATGCAAGGTCTTGTCAAAAGTGTATGGCTTAATTCTCAAATCTTTTGTTCAAAAACTGAGTTTATTGAGAAAACAAAGTAAAAATATACAATAATACAGTAATTACAATATAGTCATATAAGCGAGCAATTAAACATTAGATAAAACCTTGTTTAAGCAAAAATATCAAATACACATGACTGGAATGGAGTGCCTGAAAAAACAAATAAGAAATAATCACATCATTCATGAAATATTGTAGTTTTGTTGAACAATAAACAGATGTGCAATAATGTTATAATATATTGAGGAATGTCACGGAGGTTGCGCAACTTCTTGCTGGATGGGAGACCTAGAAAAAGATTGTCTAGCACTCGCATCAATATATCTTGTGATTGGTGCCCACAAAATTAAGCGCTTTGTAGCTAGGGAAATAGGATGTACAAAAGCCGTATCCAATCTATGGTTATAACACACGGCGTACCACCAAGCCTGAAAGGACAACTTGGTTAGATCTTTCCAATTTTTGGTAATTTGCTGGAAGGCAGCAGCTATTAACAAGTCTACAATCTTGGCATTAAGAGTATGATTATCCCAAACAGGTGAAATACTTCCTAAAAATGTTAATAATAGAAAAAGGTGTTCTGGTACCAAAAATCCAGTTAATTTGAGACCAGACGTTTCTCCATAGAGTATGAACATGTGGGCATGTAAAGAGCAGGTGTTTCAAATCGGCAGACGGGGATGAACAAGTCCAACAGGTATCAGGGACATTAGAGTATCTCTTATGTGAGACAACTGGATGTAATAAGAGTCTATTGTAAATAAAAAATAATGTCTGTGTGGTGTTGGGTGCTCTGGATGACTTCCTAATTTTAGACCATATTTTGTTCCAAAAGGAAACTGGCCATTCCATTCCCAAATCCTCCTCCCAGGAAAGTTCTACCCAGTTTTGTCCCTATCAACATGTAAAGTACGAAGGTAGGTATAAATAGCAGATGCTTTAGGACATGAACGTAAAAATGTATGTAACCTATTGACTGAATGGGGCGTGGGAAGATTGAGAGTCAAAGTTTGAGAATAAGCACTCAGCAAGGCTTGTTTTAAGAGTATGTACTTAGGTTGGTAAGAGGGTGGAAATTCAAAAAGACGACTAGCCTGTAAAAAGACATAATTTCATTTTGAATAAAAGTTGATGTACCCAAATTAAATCTTTCTACCTCCATGTCTTCCAATAAAAAGGTTTGCCCCGGATCAGCAAAAAATCATTATGCCAAAGTGTGGAGTTAAGAAAGGACTGAAAATTTGTAGGAGGTGATTTCGAGTTGGGTTCTAAAAGTTTACAAGAATGTTTGAGGATAGAAGTGGAAACTGATTGTGGTTTGCGGGTGAAAGAAGGATCTTCCTTAAAAGAGAGAAGAGAAAGATATGAACTTTCAAGTTCTACCCACAAGGGACAATCCAATTGAATATCAGAAAGCCATCTCGAGGATTGACGGAGTAGGAAGGATTTATGATAGTTGGGAAAGTCAGAGAAATTGGTGCCCCCCTCTGACTTTGGTTTTATGAGTCGTAGTAATGACATACGAGGCTTTTTAGTATTCCATAAGAAAGATGACAATATAGAGTTAATCTTCTTAAAATATTTTAAGGGGATTGAAATTGGAATATTAGAAATTGTATACAATACTATAGAGGAAAGCATCATTTTAATAGTGTCAAGACGCCCCACCATGACAAATAAAGAGGGTGCCATTTAGAAGTTAACGTAGAAATTCTCAGCATACAATTTTCTAAACATAAAGAAAGTGTTGTTGGAATGGAAGGAGCAAAAAGTAACCCCAGGTACTTTATATGTTTAAAGTTCCAAGTAAAATTTGAAACAGCGAAATCTTCTTTGAAGGTATATTTAGTCAGAGGTAGTATTTCGCATTTATCTCTGTTTAATTTATAACCAGAGACGGAAGCAAATAGCTCCACCTCATTTAAGAAGGCAGGGATAGAGGTTTGCGGGTTGGATATATATAATATGTCATCGGCGTAGGCTGCTAATTTAATTTGTTTATCATTAACCTTAAAGCCTTGGATATCATTATTTTGACGTATTTTGGATAAGAAGGGTTCTAAAGCTAAATTAAAGTGAAGTGGAGATAATGGGCAGCCTTGACGTACGCCTCTTCCCAGGTCAAAATAAGAAGATGTATTACCATTGGCAAAGACTGCAGCTCTAGGATTGGAGTATAAGAGCGAAATCAGAGATATGATCCTTGGGCCAAAGCCGAACCACTTGAGCACTTGAAAAAGAAATGGCCAGTTAATACGGTCAAATGCCTTCTCCGCATCCAGGGCTATAGCTGCTAGGGAATGAGGTATATGTGAGGATTTAGATAAAATGTCAAAAACAGGCGAGTGTTGTCTGAGATGAGACGTCCTTTTATAAAACCAGACTGTTCTGCACCTAACAGTTGAGGAAGAAAGGATTCCAATTGCATTGCTAATGTTTTGGAGAAGATTTTGTAATCAATGTTAACCAAGGAAATAGGCCTATAGTTTTTACAATATTTCAAGTCTTTTCCATCTTTCGGAATTAGGCAAATTAAAGCTTCTGAAAAAGAACCAGACGATTTGCCTTTCTGCAGAAACGAATTAAAGAGGGCATGCAACTTGGGAAGGAGCAATGGAGAGAAGTGTGTAAAAAATTCTACGGTAAACCCATCAGGTCCTGGAGCCTTGTCTTTCTTGAGTGTCTGTAGTGCACTGAGAAGCTCTTGTTGTGAGATGTCAGATTCTAAAGGATCATAATCTATTTGGGAACTAAAGGAACGATGAATGCCAGAGACGAATTGAGAAATATCCAACTCTGAGGGTGTGAATTCCGGTGTGTATAGATCTTTGTAAAAAAGAAGGAATTCATCCAATATTTCAGAATCTTTAAATCTTAATGTACCCTGTTCATCAAAAATTGATTCAATATCAAGTTTGTTGTTTTCAACCTTCAAATAGTTTGCCAAGAGTTTACCAGCCTTGTTTTGGCCACCATAAAATTTTGCACTGGACTTTAACAAGTAGAGTGGAGCATTGTCAGTCGAATCTTTATTAAATTAAAGCTTAGCCTCAATAAGCTCAGACAAACATTGTTTGGATTTCGAGGAATAATATAAATGCTCCAGCTTCTTTATTTTTGTCAAGAGATTTTTAGTGAGTTCACGTGAAATTTTACGTTTTTTAGACACAAAACCCATAACGAAATCTCTGGCAGCCGCTTTAAATGCATCCCAAATAACAGAAAAGGGTAAAGTGTCGGTCTGATTTAAAGAGAAATATTAATTAAAAAAAGAAGTAAAGGAGGAATTAAAAGTATGATCTAGAAAGAGAGAGTTATTAAAACGCCATCTCCTGGGCATGTTAGATTTTGACAAAATGTCCAATTTGATGGAAATAGGAGCATGATCAGATATTAAAATTGTCCCAATATCTGTGTCTCTCAGGGATTGAGCTATATTATGAGAGACAAAAAAGTGGTCTATTCGAGATTGTGATTGGTGAGAAGGAGAATAAAAAGTATATTCTCTCGTGACAGGATTACAGATCCTCCAAGCATCAATAAGCTTATATTGTTGCATGATATCAAGAAAAATGTTATGGGACCGGTGTGGTTTAAAGGAGACTAATGAATTACGATCTATTTAAGGGTCAACAATTTGATTACAGTCGCCAGCAAGGATAAAATTATCATCAATGTAAGACGAAATTTGTTGGGAGAGAGAGGACCAAAAAGTGGGGTCACCATTAGTGGGAGCATATACATTAAGAAAAGAAACCGGAGCATTTCCAATTTGGCAATCTAGTATACAACCATCTTCCATCATCATCCGATGATTGAGAGATCAGTTTAACAGATATCGATTTATGGCAGAGTGTCACCACACCATTACGCTTTACCATCTCCTGGGGAAAAGAAAACCTCACCCACCCAATTTCTTTTTAGTTTTAAGGATTCAGCTGCAGTTAAATGACACTCTTGTATATGGGCAATGTCCGCTTCCAATTTGGATAAGTGTGTTAAAATACGTTGTCGTTTAATGGGGGAGTTCAAACCTGTAACATTCCATTTAATTCTCAAATCTAATTACGCATTTATGCTGGACTTCCGCATTCCAAAGTCAGTTTTGCATCAAAAGGATTTTCTCATATGAATATTTTCGTATAGCATACTTACTCAATTGGGCATCAAAGTAGATAGAAATGGTAGGCCAACTGTTTCAATGCTGTGAGTTTGTGCACACCCACAAACTTGCATATTGAGGGTCAATCATCAACTCCTCTCCAGCCCTTTCTCATCCTGCGAAAGGATGGAAATTTACTCCTGACATCAACAAAAGTAAAATATTTTCCGGGTAGGAAGGAACCCCCTACAAAAATATTCTGGGGTTGTAGGAAAAATAATTTCTCAATGGTGGGAAAATATCTAGCCACTTGAGAAATTAAAAGGAAAGGAAATAATGTTGCTCTTGCTCCGAACGTTTTCAAATGAACTGAGTGTTTGTGTATATTTGCTCATGCAAAGTTGGAATTCACCAAGTGTGCTTGGAGTGTGGTTTCCAGGGGCACTTCTGAAAACTCGAGCGAGTTACTGAAAGTCTCATATCTGCACCAATATAATGTCATATACCCGCATGTTTACTTTTGTGACTTTTCTTTAAAAAAGGTTGCATTTTTATTTTAAATCCATGTTGCCCATAACGTTGCTCTTATTCATTTTTGCACTGATTCTCATTCTACAATGGTTTTTTTAAACATTTTTTTAAAAATTAAATACTGGCATGTATCAAACATGTTGATTCCTTAGAGAAAGTTGTTTTAAAAAATTGCACACTAATTTTTTTTTTTTACAATTGCAAATATTTGGGTGCACTTTATTCTTTATTTTGAAGCCAATTTTGCTTCAATAATTCTGCATATATCTGTGTGTGTTATGAAGGATCATACTCGTAGCATTATAAATAGCTGCAGATTTAAAATTTTGCTTACTTGTAGATGTTTTTATATTGTAACGTCTGTCGGTAATGTATATTGAACTTACAGCTCCCTGTATTTCCAGAGTGTTCGCCATAATAGTAAAGAATTTGCATTAGTGGATCATGTATATAATTTTAATCTTGTACATATGGATCCAAATCGTACATTAGCAGTAGTCAATCTGTCGGGTATACGCAGGAATCGCGCTACTATTCAGGCTGTTTTAGATGGGTTTATTGACACTTACTCTTGTAATACACAAACAAAAGAGTTCCGCTTCTTCTCGGGGAATTGCACTTCTCCTTAAGGCTCCGTCTTTTCTCCACCGGAATCGTCGTCGACCCAGTCAGGAGGGTGGGACCCAAGAAAACAGAAACAGAAAAAAAAAAAACAAAGGTCAGCGTTACGCGCTAAGGATCATATGTGGGAGGGAGTGAGGGAGACTTTACACCCTTTTTCTGGACACAAAAGGGTGCATAGCAATGAGAGACCGCCACCGAAAAAAAACCCAGCAGAAACACAAACAAGCCTTCGCTCAACGGAGCTCACGAGAGGCTTCCCTTCTCGGTACTTTGGGACGTTACTCCCACCCACCTCCCACTCCCCAGGAATCGTGCACGCACCTGTGCAAGCCACGTTCCTCCAGGAACGCGGCTGGGCGACTCGCTTGGTTGTTGGCCTCCTGGCGCTCCTTCGCGGGGGGTCACTGACGTAGTCCTGTCTCTGCAGGTCGTCCTCGCTTTTCGTCCCTCCTCGAGGTTGCCGCACGGCGTCTCTCTCCTCCACTCAGTGGATCCTCTCTTCCCGGTCCACACTGCTCCGTCCTCCTGTACGAGCCCCTCTTCCAGCGTGGTGAGATCACTCCTCCAAGGGGCGTGGCGTGGAGACACCTTGTCGCCAGGACCTCCGGACTTAAAGGGCCCATAACTTATATATACTCAGGATCATCTCGGGTGTAACTTACGTCCTGTGGAGATTCCAGGGGCTGGAAAGGAAACAAAGGTGCGGGCCAGTGAGGCAGAGTCTCTTCTTCCTCCTTAGGGTCAGGATCAACAGGAGTCAGATCCTTTTGTCCATAACTTTACTGTACACTCTAAATTGGCAGCCAAAGAGTTTGTGCTGCAGAGGGATGGGTCTACTTGTCAAAATGACAAAATAGGCACAAACATGTTACCCATGACCCCATACAATTATGTTCTGGGTGTTGGGTGATAAGAATTTATCACCCGTGCAGGAAAATATATCCCCCAAATGAGGAATGTATTGTGATCCTGAACCTGAAAAGCTGACACTATTTCCAGGTATTCTAGGTCCCACATTAGTGTGAAGAGCCCATTTCCAGCACTATGTGCTTCTACATTGGACATCGTTGCACACTCCGTTCCCCCCGCCAGAGCACAGGGGATGTCTCCCCTTGGTTACTAGCACCTTCATAGAACCAGGCTAGGTTCGCTATCTTTTATTACACCCCTGTACTCGTGTGCCTGTACTTTTCTTCTTATACCAAAGTATTCGAAAAAGCCATCAACCAACAACTCGCTTCACATCTGGAATGGCACTTCCTACTCGACTCCTTCCAATTCGGATTCCGCAGCAACCACAGCACTGAGACTGCTCTCATCACGGCCACGAATGACATCGAGCCCTACTCAACCGAGGAGAGACTGTGGCTCTGATACTCCTAGACCTCTCTTCAGCCTTCGATACAGTCTCCCACCGCACACTCATCACAAGGCTGCACAACATAGGCATCCAAGGAGCCGCTCTCAGATGGATCGCCTCTTTCGTGACTGGAAGAACCTAAAAAGTCCACCTTAACCTGCAAACCGAAGGAAATAATCTGTAGAGTACCCCAAGGATCCCCGCTCAGCCCCACCCTCTTCAACACTTATGACACCTCTGACCAACATCGCCAAAACCCACAGACTCAACATCCTATCCTACACCAGTGACACACAACTCATCCTCTCCCTCTCCGAAGACACTACCAAGACAAACTTCCACAACTGCAAGACAGACGTCGCCAGCTGGATGAAGGACAACTGCCTGAAGCTTAATACAGACAAGACAGAGGTACTGATTTTTGGAAACAAAAGCTCCCCAAGGGACTCACCCTGATGCCCTCAGAATCCGGACGTACCCATATCCCCACTGATCACGCTAGGAACCTAGGCATCATTCTTGACAACAAGCTAACCATTATGACTCAGGTCCACTCCGTCTCCTCCTCATGCTTCTTCATCCTTTGTGAGATCTTCAAATAGCTACACCAAAGCTCAAGATGCCCCGTCGCCCAGGCCATCATCTCATGCTGACTGGTCTATGGCAACGCTCTCCATGCAAGGATCGCAGCTCACCTCCTCCGACAACTACAGACCGTACAGAATGCCACAGCCAGACTCTTCCTGGATCTCCCTAGATGAACCATCATCTCCCCCTAACTCACAAACTCCACTGGCTCCCTGTACAGAAAAGATGCCAGTTCAAGCCCCTCACCCATGCATTCAAGGCCCTACACAACTGCGGACCCACCTACATGAACCACCGCCTGAACTTCCATCAGCCCCCCAGACACCTCTGCTACGAGTCCCTTTGTCTAACTCTCACCCCGCATCAGATGTAGCAGATGCGGAGGTCGCTGCTTCTCCTACCTAGCAGTGAAGACCTGGAACGAGCTACCCTTTAATATACAGACCTCCCCATCTCTTCCAGAGTTCCGAAAGTCCGATGATCTAGCTAATCAATTGGAACCTGCCAGCGCCTGAATACCCTCACAGGTGACAAGTAGTGCTCTACAAATCTACTGATTGATTGATGCCACCATCAACGCTTTCCTGTGGCTACTCTTTGTGACTCTTGTGCAGCAGTCTGTCCCATGCCTTCTCTTCTGCCGCTTTACCTTCTTTATCTCCCCATCATGCTTCCATGTCGGAGTCATCCATGCCACTGTGTCCCACTTAGTCTCCGTACATCCTTACTCTGCCCCCCAGCTTTCCGTTGCCTCCCTTCTCAGTCCTCAATAGCTTTGCTTCCCCTGTGCTTCCTGCTGCCCCTTCTTTGACCTCCATTGTGCCATCCATTCTCTCTAGGCCAACCTGTCTGTGCCAACCGTCTCCTTTGCCATGCTTCCTTGTTCAGTCCCTGTGTCTTCTTACATGTGCTTACCTGTATCAGCCTGCTTATGCCTTACTGTCTCTCCATGCATGTGTACATCCTGCCCTGTTTTGACTCCGTACTTGTCCCTCTTGTGTCCCCTGTGCGTCCACGTCTTCTCTGCTTCGGGGCAGTTATCTACTCTACATGTACCATATATCTGTACCCAGTATGCCATTTTGCTAGTGCACCCTCCTGCTCTTCTCTTCCAGTGTGCCTGCTGAGTGTCTTTGCTTCAGTGTTTCCTGCATCATTCAGTGCTTCAGCTATTTGGTAGTAGGGGCTGGGGGACACATTTAACCAGTTCCTTCCAGTACAGACAGAATTATTGGTCCCATTTTGTCCTCCTGTGAGTGAAGCTTGGGCTGCTGCTTCCAGTACTGTAGTGTGCTGTCCGGTTTCTCTAGTTTACAGTAATGTAGTGACCTGACCTCTGTAAGGGAAGGTGTCAGAACTTTGCCCGTGTCGTAACTTTTCAATGTGTTTCATTTGAAGATTTTCACATTTACCCTCGCCCAGACAAGTATCTGTAAGGCTGTGGCCGTTCACTCATGAATCCCCCAGTATTCGTCAGCTGTGTTTATTTTGTGAAAAGGTGGCTCCTCTCGCTAAGGATTGTAATCTCTGCCATTATAAAACAAGGGCTCTTCCAAGTCTGCTCTTCAGACTGAAACGTGTTAATTGATCATTGGCATATTTTGTCATGAAAAAATACAAGACCCAACTCTATACTTAAGATTGTCGCTCCTCTAGTATGAATGCTTTTTGTTTCTGCCCGCAGGTGTTGCAGAAGCATTATCACCTGTCCCTTCGGCTCAACGGTGAGGTGGTTCACGAACACCACTGGTCCAGATAACCGTCCAAAACGACCACTAAGTGCTTATATCCGCTATGTGAAGGAGAAACAGCCACAATTAAAGAAACAGTACCCAGGTATGATGAAATAAAAGTGTATTGTGTTAACGAGGAGACATTTAATGCAAGGTGTTTAGCTTGTATGTTTTGGGTCTTACTCCGTATTGAGTTCTTTTTTCTAAAGTGTGGATTGGAGGGATGCATGGAGCTAGGTATGGTGAAACTTTGGGCCAGATGTACGACCAGCAAAATTGCGACTCATTTGCGGGTCGCAATTTGCGAGGTGCAATTTGCCATGTACAACAGTGTGTTTAATACTGTTTGTGATTCCCAATGGGGTCGCAAATTGTGAGGCTCATTAATATTAATGTAGTATGGGAGAACAAGGGTACCCCGATAAGTGAACCAGGGGTGAGCATATGTTTAGGAAAACAATGGTTCAATGTTGGCCACAGTGGGTCCAGAGCAAAAAGTGTTAACCCCAAAGGGCACTAGCTTCCTAAATTAAACTCGAGGATTAATCATACTGAGAGCACAAAAGTAGGGAAACATATGCAGTGTAAAATATAAAGTTTATTTTACACGGGATAAACTTAATACTCTAAGTAATATTCAGGTGCTCATAAAAAGTGAAAGTGGGCGTGATGTGACAAGGTGATAGTGGATTAAAAACCATAACATCGCATTGACAACAGAACAAATGGAACTCCACGTGAGTTTAAACAATAAAGGAGTTCCTGTTGTAAGGGTCGACAGCGTTTCGATCTTAAAGAATTAAGATCATCTTCAGGACATATAATGAGCAGTCTGAAATCTCAATTGGTAGGGGAGGTAATGGCCCAAGGAGGGGCGTGAACGTAGTCTCTGTATGGAGTCACGGGAGGCCGCTCGTGGGTCGGCTGTTGCAATTATTGAAGCCTCAAAGAAACCGCCGGTCCAAGTCTACTTCCAGCCGGAAGTAGTACAGGAACACGGGCCTAAGTTTAGAATCGTTCTGTGGTAGTTCTAAGACGCCAGCAGAGTCAGGGTCGTGTGTGCCTGGATGGACAAGCAAAAAACGCCGGCGTGGAAAGCTCGGTGATCTCCTTAGGATTGATAAATGCTGAGGGCAAGGGCAATCAAAAACGCGCCGTGGTTAAGGGGAAATTTCCAAAGCAGCGCAGTATACTCTTACTAGTGAGCTGTGGTTAAAGGCCAAGTCCGTGATGCGTATTAACGACGGAATCAGTCGTCTGAATTTGTATAAGTTTCCTGGTCGGGAATGAAGCCCTTCCTTGGAGGCGCTCAGCTATCGACTGGCCTGGAGCTCCAGGCCAGTCGTTAATACGCATCACGGACTTGGCCTTTAACCACAGCTCACTAGTAAGAGTATACGGCGCTGCTTTGGAAATTTCCCCTTAACCACGGCGCGTTTTTGATTGCCCTTGCCCTCCGCATTTATCAATCCTAAGGAGATCACCGAGCTTTCCACGCCGGCGTTTTTTGCTTGTCCATCCAGGCACACACGACCCTGACTCCGCTGACGTCTTAGAACTACCACAGAACGATTCTAAACTTAGGCCCACGTTCCTGTACTACTTCCGGCTGGAAGTAGACTTGGACCGGCGGTTTCTTTGAGGCTTCAATAATTGCAACAGCCGACCCACGAAAGCGGCCTCCCGTGACTCCATACAGAGACTACGTTCACGCCCCTCCTTGGGCCATTACCTCCCCCTACCAATTGAGATTTCAGACTGCTCGTTATATGTCCTGAAGATGATCTTAATTCTTTAAGATCGAAACGCCGTCGACCCTTACAACAGGAACTCCTTTATTGTTTAAACTCACGTGGAGTTCCATTTGTTCTGTTGTCAATGCGATGTTATGGTTTTTAATCCACTATCACCTTGTCACATCACGCCCACTTTCACTTTTTATGAGCACCTGAATATTACTTGGAGTATTGTTTATCCCGTGTAAAATAAACGGTATATTTTACACTACATATGTTTCCCTACTTTTGTGCTCTCAGTATGATTAATCCTCGAGTTTAATTTAGGAAGCTAGTGCCCCTTTGGGGTTAACACTTTTTGCTCTGGACCCACTGTGGCCAACATTGAACCATTGTTTTCCCTAAACATTAATATTAATGAGACTCTCGCAATTTGCGAGCCCATTGGGAATGACCGGCCCTCCCAGGTATGGTGGCTTGCTGGGCTCAGCAGACAACCATGTCTGGGACTGCTTTTAAATAATGCAGTTTTTTTTTTTTTAAATGTAGCCCGTTTTCCTTAAAGGAAAACGGGATGAATTTTAAAAAAAAAAATGAAACGTTTTCGTTTCATTTTTTAAGGGCAGGTCGTGGTCCCTGGGACCACTGCCTGCCCTTAAATATTTCTAGAGACAGTCACAAAGTGGGAGGGGTCCCCTGGGGACCCCTTCCAAATTGCGACTGCATTACCACCCTCCTTGAAGAGGGTGGTAATTTGTGAGTGTTTTGCGACCGCAATTGCGGTCACAAAACATTCGTACATTGATTTGCGGACGCAATTAGGAAGGGAACGCCCCTTCCTAATTGCGACTCGCAATTCCTAAATAGCGAGTCGCAAATAAATTGCGACTCTCTATTTAGGAATTGTACATGGCCCTGGGCCATTTTGCATGCGCAAACGGGTCGCAAACCCGTTTGCGGTTGCAATTTAGGGTCGTACATCTGGCCCTTAGTGAGTAGAACATATTTGGGAGGTGGAGGGGCATAGGCCATTAGATTATTGCTGGAGCAGGAATCACTTGAAATAAAATCCGGTTTACCATTGCACGAGCTGATTTCCCCCCCCCCCTCCCTGCCACCCCCCCGGGTCTTCTTTCTCTGGTCGATTGACCTTTGCCATTGTTTTAGAGAAGATCAGGAGCAATACATCACAATAATTAAAATTGCAATTTCTATTCTAAGTTGAGTCCATAATTAGTTTGTTATGAGTTAAAGGCTTTTATTATAAATCTTTTAGTAAGTCATCTTTATTAGATCACAAGTAAATTCATAAATTATAGCCCTTAGATTCTAATTAAAAATCAATAAGAAATCCGTTAACAATCATTAATAAAAATGCATTGAGCGCTTTTCATTAAGGAAAAATCCCTATTCTAAGAATCGGGCGAAAATAGGTGTCAGTAAGAACCCATCAAGATTCATAGTTTGAGAGAGTGAGAAAAAGCATAAAGTTTCACTATTAGAGCAGTTCAAATAATCATTCACAGCAGAACTTCTCATACAAAGAGTTTCAAGAAACTCAGAATCTCAGAGCAACGTGGAATAAAGGAGGGTAAACAGAATCTGGGGAAGTCATAAAGGCAAGTAGCATGAAATAATGGTCTGAGAAAGTGCGGACCAAAAGTGGTAGGAACATGCATTATTATTATTAACAGTCAAAAACAATGTTGCAGTTCATGTTACATCTTCTCATCCTCTTGTCCAGTCAGCTTTCGGTGTTCTCCTGGAAACAGGATCACTAGTCTTCTCACAAAAATACAATAGTCTACAGACAGCAATGTTAGTTTAGAAACCTAGATTTATTAGTTTTACACTCCTGTGAAACGTTTTTGCTTTCAAAACTTTTCTCTCATACTGCAGTACATGTCTAACCTTCTAAATATCAAATTGTATGTTTCCCTAACAATGGTCTATGTAAAATTCGAAACATCTGTATTAACGAAAAGAAAACATTTATTATAACTCTATTCATTGGAAAAAACAAGTAAGATAAAAAGGTCAAGTTCATGTTTAAATTCTGCGTTCTTTGTGAGGTTTTCTTCATAATTTTGTTAAGTGACCATTTCTAATCATGTGTTAACTGTGGTCTTTGTGTAAGTAGAAACATTCTGCAAAAACACGGCTATACTATCTATCACTTTTATTCTTACTGGCTTCAAAGTTTTAAAACCATGTCGTTCAAGATTCCGAAGAATGGTTCTGCATTGTTTTGGAGGTTTGATAAATTAAAAAAATTCTTGTCGTGTTTGGATCAAAAAGGTGTTTTACTAGAAAAGCGCACAAGTAAGTCAAAACAAGATACATGGTCTGTTATGTTTAATCCACGTAAGCAGTTTATCGAGCCCAAAGCTTTCTATGTTGCCTAATCTTAACTGGCGTTGAGCTTTATGCCGAGTGGTGAGACCACCCAGTGGTGAAAAAAGTGCTGAAGCATCTTGTCGTAGAGATAAAATCTAGATACTACCTCTGGTTTACTACTGGGCTGCCTTAGTATTCAGAACATGGACAGTAATATAAAATGTTAGATGATTGTTCAAATCTTGCTGGCACATTTCATAGTAATCATAATTGGAAAGCACAATATTTATTTTTATTCATTTATTTTTTTGTTATGTACTAGACATCAGTCCCAGGCACACTGAAGAAATGTTTCGCCAGCTGTTTAAAATGATGACACTCCCCCTGCCAAATAAACCTCTCTTAAGGCCGCAGTGAATGAATTGATATTCAGATTATAAATGCAATCAGTGACGCCACTTCATTAGGTAACGACTAGCCCGTATTACCCTCTTAATACACTCTGTAGGGATACTGGCAGTTATCAATGTATTTTGTGACTGTAAATTCCGCAAAATCAGGCAAAAACATTAATCTCTGTAACGTCTGTCAAATTTACCATCTTCACTGAATGCATTTATTAGGTGCACACTACCTATGTTCTATCTACTCCCTTACCCACATCCTTCCTGTCCTACTCATCGTGGCCTAGAAGACCTCTAAACCTGATGCCTTTAAATCACTTTCCTCATTATTGGAAATATATATGTGTGAAAACTGTCATTATACAACTACATGTACTTGCAGGCCTATTAACCAGGCTTCAGATCCTGCGCGTGAATAGTGATGACTTTAATAGTAATTCTTTGTTTTTCAAAACATTGCAATGAACACTGAGGTCCTCCTCCTATTTTGGCTGGACACTGGTGTCCTGGGGATGTATGGAAAAGCTTCCCCCCACCCCTCCTGAAAGGGAGAATTACTGCTCAGATGTGGAGTTACTGGGTCCTTTAATGGGCAGTTTTCCCACATCTCTGCGAAAAGAACGCTGACCTTGCCACTTTCTGCGAGCAGGCAGAATCTGCCAGTGTGGGATTTGGAGGGTGGTGCAGAGATTCAGTGTTGTAGGGCACGCTTCTGCCTTTCTAGGGGGAGCATTATCAGCTGTTGCAGAATGTGATCGGGGGCTGGGCAAAGCTGCTGTTCGCACCACTGCATTAAATGAACCAAAGACAAGTCATAATGGTGACTTGTGCTATTTCACCTGACATTATCAGTCTAGGTGAAATAGCCCATCTCATAATGAAAGACTAATCATGTTTCCCACTTAGTACTCATTGTTTCAGATATGAAATATCAAATACACACAAATGCTTTGGCTATTGGCCAGTCTAGATGTGTGTTAAAGTGTAAAGTTTATCTTCGCCTCACCTCACTACATGACTGTTGGCAGCCCTTGCCTTCCACTTCCATACTCAAAGTAGCCTAGAACTCAGTGTGGCTGGAACTTTAAATACACACTTAAAACAACTGTAATGTATAGGTAATGGTTGTATGATTGAACAGCGCATGCCATTACCACGCCATCATTACAATGAATGCATCTTTACCATGCATGCCTTTACCATGAATATGCCTTTACCACGCATGTCTTTACAACTAAAATTTTCGTTGTAAAGGCATGTATGCTTGAGACATGTGTGGTAAACAATTTCAGGTAAGTATAATATATCCCTCTCCCTCCACCTACCCCCTCCTCCTCCACTCTCCCCTTTCCCTCTCCACCCGAATACCCACCCTAAAATTACTCTTGCCACCCAAAAACCCACACCCACCCTACAAAACTCCTTGCCACCCAAAAACACATACCACCCTTAACCCTGCAAATTCCCTTGCCACCCAAAAACCCATACCCACCCTTAACTCTAAAAAAATACTTTGACCACCCAAAAACCCACACCCATCCTAAACCCTAATATGTATGTATGTGTGTGTGTGTGATATATATATTCCTTCTTGCTAAGGCAAGACCAAGTGGGCACTCCAGACGGCGTGTCGTATAGATAATTCATTTATTCACAGCAACCTTCCAAATATATTACACTTACCTGTGAAATACTTACATTTTCGTTGTACATGCATGGTAAATGCGTAGTCGTAAAGGCATGCGCGGTAAAGACGCATGCGTTGTAAAGCCTGCTCTGGAAAGGCATGCAGGGTTCAGCCGTCGTTGTGAAGGCTGTTTCCCATAGGTAAACTACATCCGGATTAACAACAAAAATCTCAGAATAAGGTTTATCATCAAGCTCATACGAGCTGTTTAGAGATAAAACCATGTAAAGTAGTAGATATAGTAGTACTCTCAAATATGGTGGCTCCGGTAGATCTTGCTACCCTTCACTGCTTGCATTAGCTGTCTGTTCGGCATCTGGTGGGTGCTTCCACCAGTCTTCTAGCATATTGAAGGCTTCTGTTGGTCCCTAAATTGGTACTAATGTTACTGGGTATAATTCCTGCCTATGATCTCAGACCCCAGAATGCTTTCCTTATAGGCTCTATTTCCTTCCCCCATCTTCTCCACCTTCAGGCTGATTTACGGAAATTACAGAATCCATGGTGAATGTTTTTCAGTGCTCCGGTCCAAAACTTCTGATATTCAGCCTAACTGTCTGTTAAAAAATCAAGAGGAGGGTGGGAGCACACTACCTCACATCCCAGCACTCGATTTGCCCCAGTGCATGATAACACTTCAGTAGTAGTCTTTACATTTTCACCCTTGTTGGTGCAAAACTGTGCGGTGTAACTCTAGACACGTGTTTATGGATTAGGTCGTTTATCAGTAGATCGCAACAAGGCATTTTGGGATTCGCAGGTCTCTATACCACTCACTGGGCGCAGGTTCATCAACTCAAGGTCTTTGACTCTGTTTCTCAAGGGAGCCTTTTCAAACAGAAGGGGGGTGGGAGCACACTCCCTAACTTCCCAGCTCTCAATTTGATCCACTGCTTCATGGGTTCAAAAATCAGTTCTGGTATGAAGAAAGCTAATGAGGTGAAAGGCGATGGATATGCAAATATCAAACATTTGCTAAAGTGCTAATTTCAGGGTATGTTTCCATCTTGTCCACCATGGGCAGCCATGTTTCATCAAAATATGACTGCAGGGCACATATTCTTCTTGATTGCATTAATTATATGTCTGTCCTTATCAGGAGGGGTGGCCGTACATAGATTACCAAGATAATTTTGGCAACTGTAGCAGCCACTATAAAGTCAGCTGGGAAGGGAGGGTGCTAAGTCACAACTTCTCAGTATCTGCACTTCTCTCAATTCTTATGGACTTGTGAAAAATGCTTTTAGAGGTGACTAAATCAAATATGGTAATTCTCTAATTTCATTATTAGCTGAATTGTTGGAAGAAGTATTTTCAAGGCAGATGTGGTCACCAGTACCTCGTAAACAAACATATATTTTTTTTCCCTCTTGCACCAGAATGTTACTATGGTTTACAGCTGTATCAAGTAGATCTGAGCGAGATTATGGATCATCGGGAAGAGACTGCTTAATGGGGATAGGGTCATCCTGTGGAACTAACTTATGATCTTGCCAATCATCTCCCCCTGCAGTGCATCCCTAGGAGATTTGCCGGATAGTCATCCAAATTAACTGGGGAAAGAGTTTGGATGTGTGTCCTGAGGATCATTGTGGGTATCTTTGTGCACCTCCTATTAAAGTTGCTGCTCACCTCTCCTCCATGAGGCAAAGGCTGTCTTGGTTCCTGAAATTGTGGGGCCAAACCTCTGTTTTGAAAATTCTAGCTCAGAAAGTATGTATTCTACTCTCAGTACCAGTGGAGCTGAAGAGGCTGGTTCTCAAACCTTGAACAACATAAACAGGAGCCTCCTTGCCAAAAATAACCACTAGGCAAGAAGTTGGGAACAAGCACAGTGCAACCCAGTAACCTTAACAGAAGGTGTGGGGTGGGGGTTCATACCAAAGGCAGTTGAAGTGGAGACAGGGTGCCTCATCTGTTTCTTAAAAAAAAAAAAAGGGAATCCTGCCTAGATGTCTTAACCAGTTTAAAGACTTGATTTAAGTAAAAAACTGTTGAAATGCATGGCTGTAAAATTCTCCTCTGTCTTTTTCTGATGGATCTTGGTCTCATTTTTAAGTAGTGCCAGCATGTAGATAGATCACTGTCTGTGGACGAGCATTATCAGCATCTGGAGCAACAGTCCTCCTTTGACCTGTTTCCTTTGCACTAGAAACAGTATTTAATTTGTCATATTCATGAAAGCAGAAGGCAGACATATAGATGTCACCAGCTTCTCTTCAGCAAAAACTGTTTTGCAGGCGTTAAAGTTGAAAAAGTAAACCCTCTGGAAGGCGATATTGTGTAAAAACAAATGTGCAAGTGCTGTGGCCCTTCTCAAACAAAGCACAGAAAATAAGTGAAGTAAATTAGCTTCTTCGGTTGGGTGCTCGACCCAAGGTGAGCCCCACTAAATTTAGAAATTGAACTGAAATTCACCACTACCCTTTTTTCTTTGAGTTTTACATTTGAACAGGTTTTTTTCTTTTTTTTCTTATTCTCAATAACTAGTTTTATGAGATATTGAGGTACGAATGTGTCGGCCACACATAGAATGGTTCGAGAGTTGTAAACATGTGTACGCTAGTCCCTTATCTCTTTGTCTAAACATTTGATTTAAATTTACAGGTTATTGCTCCTGGGCATTTTTTGGGGCACATGTGGTAGACTGCAAGTCAAAAATATTTTATAAAATAACTCAATAGGTCACTGAGGATTTCCTTCCCATAGGTTTGAGAAAAGAAAGGGACAGAATGACTACTTAACTACCCAAAATCCAAATTGTGTGGGAAAAAGTCAATTGATAAAAATTTCCAGTTCTCCGCTTGACAAATCAAAATTAGTTAGAATTTTGGTTGTCTAACTCCACAAGAGGCATGAAGTTACAGAACTCAGCTGCATGTGGTCACTTGGGCATCAGAAGTAGTTAAGGAATTGCAGTTTCGGGTGGGACAACTATTATGATATGATCTAGGCGATTTATAATGCACATAGCTACTCCAAGGATTGTCCCAGGTCAGACGTAGAGAGGTCGGCAGGGCGGGCATTAGACTTGCACAAAGAACCAGGTTTTCAGTTTCTTTCTGAACAGCAATGAATTACTTATGGAGCGAGCTCCAATGGGAGCTGATTCCATGCTGATCTACCTCCTGATCTTTGACGCTGGAACTTTGGAATCACTGACAGGAATTAACTGGTAGATCATAAATGTCTAGTAGGGTTGTAAAAGCTAAATCTAGCTCTAAGGTAATCGGGCCAGTCTAATACAAGGCATCGTGACTAGTGTCTGAGCTTTAAATTTGACCCTCTCCCTGATGGGTAACCAGTGGAGTCCCCGCAAATTTGAGCTAATATGTTACCCTCTTGGCACATTTAGCAGAAGGTGAGCTGCAGCGTTCTGGATCACTTGCAATTTGTCCATTAAGTATTCCGGTATGCCCAATAGTTCATTGCTATAATCTATTCTATATATAACTAATGCCTCGATGACTGTTTTTCCTTGCTGAAAAAGGAAAGCAGAGACAGAAATTTCGTAAGGGGCCTCATAATTCCAAAACATGTGCCTACCAGCCTTTTGACTTGAGGACAGAAAGATAGTCTATTGTCAAAGGTTATTCACAGGTTTTTTACCCAGTCCTTCTGAGGGCCTGGAGGGGAGGCATTGTCTGGCCAAATAGTTAGCCAGAAGTTTAATGGGAATGTCCCAAAGAAGAGGATTTCTGTTTTTTCCTCATTGCATTTGAGTTGAGCTTTGGCTAGCCAGTGGAAGACTTCGGTAAGGCAGGTTTTAATCTGTGCGCCTTATGATTCCAAGGTTCGTTTTACCACATTGCTCAGATTTCCACGTGATCCTTTCTTTGACCTAGTGAGCCAACAAGGATGAAGGAGGAAGACTTTAATTTTTTTACATATTTGTATAAGAGGTACTGGTAGCCACCACCTTGCTAAGAGACCGATTCACTCATTCGTGCAATAGAATATCAATTACCTCCACTTGGAGATCTCTGGTGCAGATGGTGCTGTCTTTTGCACCATGTACAGTTTAGTCACAGGCACAATGCCAACATTGGGAGTTGCTTGCACATCTGGCATGTACATGGAAAAAGTTGTTTAGCAGCTTATGCACCTAGTCTCATTGTTTTGTGCGCATTTCTTCAAATAGTTTAAATCATCAGAAGCAGGTGTCCAACAAATGTTTGTTTTAGCTGAAGATTAAATTTATTCTTGAAATGCGGGACCGCTGTTTAAGTTCCTGTTTTTAACAATGCATGTTATTTTCCTTTCTCTTAACAGATATGCGACTTCTGGATAGAACAAAATCTATTGCACAGTCATGGAAAGAACTTCCTGATTCAGAGAAAAGGGTATGTTTGTGCTCATATCTGCAGCTGAACAGGCTTTATAGGTTTTGTTTTATTTTTTTAGGTCGCCTAACTGTTTACCTTAAGGAGTATACATGGAGAAAATATATTTTCTTCCTTTTCTCCATTCACTGGGGCAAATGACATATGAAAGAGCAGAGTGCTTCTTTGGGAGCGTGGTAGCTTCCCATCACAACTTATAAAATCGGTGACTTTTGACTGATTGTTGAGACTGCATGTACTACAGATGATAGAACATCAGGGCCACCGTAGGCATTGAATGTATGAAATGTACGGTGGCCATTTTTGTGAATTAGGAAGCATTAGCTTCCCTTTGAAGGTGCCATGTTAGTACTTTGGAGTTCTATTAATAGCGGGTGCTTCAAAGGTGTCAGTTTGGTCGCCTGAGGCAATTCAACCACATGTGATGATTCCTTCAGGAATGGATATCGCCAAAGATGGACAAAGAGAATATTTTGACATATTTGCTAGAGTTGATAGTCCTTTATCAATATAGTAGTGGGCAGAATTGTAGAGAATGAAAGTTTTCCTAGCTAGCTACCGTAACGGAAAGTTTCAATTCTATTAAGGACACGGAGGCAAGGATTATGCTGTACTTTCTTCACTTTTTTTTTTACAGCAGCCATTTTAACCACAAATAACAAAACTTCATTTCCCATGAACCCTGGGAAAAAGTAAACCATAACATATGTCCTATCATCACTTAAGGGACCCACACATAGTACTTTGACCCTCTCGCTGCCTCCTCTTTCTTCCTGCGACAGAAACGGATCCATGCTGTCCTCAGTCCTGTTTAGTTGCATCGGATCCTGGGGAAAATGGACAATATGTGATGAAGCCTCCATGCATGTCAATTCAGAAGCAGATTGTGCACCTGCATCATCCTTACATAAGCATCATACAACAGTACTTATCAACCAACAGGTGAACATTTGCAGGAAATCTCGTACAACTTCACATATCGAATGCATCAGTATACCCACCTTTATGAAAACGCCCTCTTCTCTCTGGGGAGTATATATGTGTAACGTTGGGTGGGCTAATCCGTTCCGCCGTGTCCTTAAGAGATTTGAAACTTTCCATTACGATAGCTGGGAAATATTTCATTCTATTTCGGGACCGGAGGCGTGGATTATGCTAGTTTAAAGCATATCCACAACCAGTGATGCAATGCTGGGAACTGGTTTAAAGTAAAACCCCTTAAAGGAGGAATCTAAAGACTAAAGTCCGCTGCATTGAGGATATCTTCCAGTCGAGCCCCCAGAGTGAACGCCTTTGAGGTCATGGCCCGTCTGACAGAATGAGCACCAAACGCCTTGATATCAATGCCAGCTTCGTGCATAGCCCATCTAACTGATCAAGCGATGGTAGAAGTGGAGACCGCCCTTATCACTCCGACATTCAAGCGGGTGCGTCAAGGAGGCCGCAGATTTGCAATTCTTGCCCCCAAACTGTGGAACTCTTTTCCGCTGGAAATACGGTCCTGCACAAACCTTCTGCAGTTCAGGAAGTCCCTCAAAACATGGCTTTTTGGACAAGCCTATGATTGATGTCTATCGGATAGCACTTGGAGCCTTTCTATAGCGCCATGAAGCCACCTGGTGTACGTGCGCTTTATAAATTATTTTTTAACATTAACATTATGTGGTTTCTTCAGGGCAAACCAAAGTTGCTGTTCACCATAGGAGTGGATATCCGCAGTCATTGCTTCACAGCTTTTAATGCATCATACCACACACAACTTTAGGGAATCTGGAAAGTAAGGCTAAGAAACCACACATAAATTACATTCTGTTCTTATTGAAATGTGGAAAGTAACTCTTTCTGGGGTGGATACTCTACCTGTAATGTCCAGTGCTCTGACATCTGAAACTTGTCTACATGAAAGCAAACATAACAGAGTAGCTAGTTTGGCCAATATCTTTTTCCTTGAAAAGTACACAATTGATTTGCCAGGGCAAGAAAAGGTTCAGAACCTTGTTGACATCACATAGAGCAGAGTATCCAGGCTCTGGTGGAAGGGATAACCGAATGACCCACAGGAGTTTACTCACCTAAGGGTGTTCCCCCACCGGATGTTCACCCACCTGAGCATGGCCTGCTGATATCGCTAACCTGAAGGTGGTGATGGTTCGTTACACCAGTCCTTCAGAAGGAAAACAATTCAGGATATGGACACCTCTGTCCCCACTGGAGGCAGGTGTCGTCGACGACACTAACCCAACCATCGAGGCCATGCCGATCTATATTTGTTGATGGTACTATCAGCCCATGCCTTTGAGAGGAGGGACGCAGCATGGCACAAAAGTCCTGGGACTTTCCAACATCCCCTGTAATCCTCCATCCCGTAAGAGGTAGAGACCCCTCTAGGACTAGATGATGGCGATTCCCCTCTGGATCTTGGAGGAGGTCCAGAAAGAGGGGTAGAGGGATTGGAAAATCCCAAGAAAGTTCCAGTAGAACCAGATACCAAACTTGCGATCTCCAAATCTAGGTCACTAGCACGAGATCCACCTGCTGTCTCAGCACCTTGGCCGAGCATTATCATTGCAAACTGGGGAAAAGTGTACCCCTTCTCCAGATGCCAGTTCTGGAGAAAAGGATCCATGGCTACAGTGTCCGGATCTGGCCGCCAGCTGAAGGACCTGGGAAGATGGCAATCCAGACGAAAGGCGAAGAGGTCCACTGAAAACGGACCCCACTTGGCCTGAAGGGTCTTGTTATTGTCCTCTTCTATTATCGTAGCCTCTGCCAGGGGCAGGAGGCTGAGAGCGGCCGGCTGAGTGCCCCCAGTCTCAGCCAGTCCCGGTGAAAACCCGGGGCAGGAATATCCCCTTGATCGATGCCTGGACTATGTGTTCAAGCAAGTTAAATGTTACTACAAATTTACCCAGTTCACAGATGAACGAGTTGCTAAATAGTCCACCCTGCGCTATAGGGCCAGCTTCCGAGGTGGCATGGTCCACCAGTTTGGGCTCTATCTTGATGAGAAGTGAACGGCGCCTATGTCGAGATAGCGCAGTTTGCGTTCCCCAAGAAGATAATGACCCTCTGGGCCCACCCGGATAGTACTTCAGGGGAGATTAAGACTCTTTCGTACCCTCCGCCATATCAAGGCTACATGCCAGGAGGCCGGAAAGGTCCAAGAGCTTGTCTTGACAAGTCCACTAAGATCTATCTATGCCCTTCTTTGGGCCTTGTGTGAACTTGGCTAAAAAGTTGGCCATACGGACATCTATTTCAGGGGTAAGTGCAACCTTGACACCCAGAGACTGGCGGGGGCACTCCGCCGAAGGCGGTTATGAACCTCCTTGTCTAGAGGTTTACGCAGCCTACTCGCAACACAGTTCGTGACTTTGTCAGCCTGGGACCATTCCGCTGACCGGGGGTGTAATAATTCCTCAGGGTCCAGGATATCTGAGGAGTTGTCCTGAGGAGAATCTCCTGCTGGCGCGTCGCCTCTTGGCTGTTTGGGGGTGGGCGAGGGACGCCACGGTTGGGAGCTCATGTTATGCTCTGTGGTGGAGCCCGAGGGATAGTCCATCCCTGGTGGGGGGCTAAGCGTGGGAGGAAGGCGCCCAGCTTCCGCAGGTTGGAGCCCAGAGGGCACAAGCACCGGTATGGGGGCTAATGCCAAGGGCTGGGACTGGTCCATAAAGCCCTTTTCAGCCTGGCAAAACCATCCAGATTGACGCCAGGGGTATGTTCCCTCTTGTGCTTGGTGTCTGGGCGAACCCTGATGTAACATAAGTGTGATCCCAAAAAAGTCTTCCCTTGAAGGGAGGGGGTTTAAAGCAGCGTTCTGCCATGTGCAGTAGTTTCTGCTCCAGGGGTGCCACCGCCTGTGTCACAGCCTTCAGAATGGAAGCCTCTATCACCTCACAGAAATGATCATCAATTGGGAGGTAGGTTATGCTATCTTCCTCCATATCCGACTCTTCGATATCACTCATCTCGGGCAGTAGACTTATTGAGGTTCTCCCAGTGTATATGTATAGTGCTTTGGGGTCACCAGGCAATAAGAGGGTAAATTACTGAAGTGGGGGTCTCCCAACAAAATTATCAGCAGCCCACACGGGCCTTATAATGGGGCAGAGAAGCCCTTCAGGACACCAACTCACCCACATGGTATCCAAGGGGTTGGAGACGCCTGGGCCGGTGTCCTACCGTGCAAGAAATCGGGAGCTTGACCACAAGCCGCACAGAAAGTGCTACAATAACACAGACCCCAAAAGGGTTGTAAGTACTTCAGGCATTTGTCCCGAGGGAGTGCGCCAGTCAGTAGTCAAGACTCACTGACCGCGTAGATTGCGACACGCGACACCCTCCAGTGGTTAGAAGACCATACTGCGTGAGCCCTGAGTGCCGAAGTGCATTTTAAGATTGAAGCGGCCGCGGAAGAGTGACAAGTGTTCCTGCAGCCCCGCTAGAAGGAAAACAGTAGTATTAGGCGAAAAACTAAGCAGAACAAGCCAATGCAAGCAAACCAAAGGCCCAATTTCAACAAAGTAAGTGTCCTGAGGCACTTATCTTGGTTGCTGGAGCAACGAAGAAAGAGGAGGCATCAAGATGGACGAATGACTATGAATGAGCCCCTGAAGTGCTGAATGGTCATTTGTTATTGTTTACTTTTTCCCCAGGGTTCATGGGAAAGGAAGTCTTGTTATTTGTGTTTAAAATGGCTGCTGTAAAAATAAAATGAAGAAAGTACAGCATAATCCTCGCCGGATCCTGACCTAGAATTTAAATGCACCATTAGAAAGGAGATTTGAAAGTCTTTTGCCTACACTTGGAGTTTTGTGGTATTTCAGGTAGTATAGGACTGATATTTTGGCATTGGGCAGTGACCACGCAGGCTGCAGCGGATGGATAATAAAGTGCAGAGAAAAAGGAAAATATAGGGTGATTCAATGCTTCCAACAAAACGGCTAAAGGACACTGAGACCGGAAGATCTCTGATGTCCCTACTGTTAAGAATGGGGAATCTAATTGTGCCAAGGGCCCACAGCATGAGCAAAGTAAAGGCTCATGTGGTGATAAAACTCAAAGTTGAGAGGAAAGAACCAACATATTTTTATTGATGATGAAGCTTCGAAGGATACAGAAATAAATTTGACATGTTAATCCGAGTTGGAGTCCGAACCAGAGGAAGATGCAGCCTAGCCAAAACAAGACTCATGTAGAGGTAGATAAGGCCTTGAGTAACACAATGGCCACCCACGTGGCAACAATATGTTTGACCCTCTGCTGGCTAAACCTGTTGTGTCACCCGAGTGGTCACCATTGCATCATGTGGAAGAGTATTTGGGCAATTAGCTGAGAAGGGAAATACCAAAAGAGGTCATAAAGCAGAGTTTAGTCTGAGTGCCTTAGGCCCTTTATTTCAAATAGGGCTTCTGTTACTCCAGCTTTTCATGATAGCGATGGCATTTATAGGGAAGATGGATTTATATCTTTGTAAGGGCTTAGGCAATAGTCTGAGATCCTATTAGCAACTCCTATTGGATGTCAATGGACCATTGACAAGAATTTGTGACCTTGCATAAGATACGTACCTGACTATTAAGACTGTTGATGCAGAAGAACAATACCAGTGGGTGCTGAGGGCTGTTTGCTTGTTGGGAAACGTGAGCACAGCTATATCTGTAGAGTGAAGGAAGAGCATTGTCCTTAAGATTGACAACAAAATAGCAGAGTTGGCTAACCAGGAGGGAGGTTCCTCCGCTCAAAGCTTTTTGTTCAGTGATGGCTTTTTAAAGGAGACGGGGATATGTGTAGGAGCATTCTGTTCCATTCAAAAGTCGCAAAAGGACAATAAACCATTCTTTTGCAGCAGATTTTTTACTAGGGGCTGATGGAACCAGTGTCCGGTTTCCCAGCCAAGAACAAAGTATCTCTATGGTTACGTTGGCCGCTGGAACAATTCCCTGGTCGGGTTCTTAACGGTTTGTGAAAGAAACACTTGGGAATGTACCAACCAAAGGCAGAGGTTTCTAGAAATATGTGGGAAAGAGAAAGACCCTGCGAAAGAGCCTCGGGTAAGCATCTCAATAGCCCATTTATCTTTCACCTTAAGGTTGGACAGCATACTAGCCCCTGTTTATGGAAAATGGAAAGAGGTAACTCTGGCTCTCTGGTTGTTGGAGACGGTCAGTGTGTTCAGGATAGTTCATAGATCAGGCAATTGTCAAACCGATTCAAAGGGAAATAGCTTCCATTCAGAAAGAGAAACAGTAGACAAGAAGGTGAATTAGTTGTTTCTAGGGAGCAATTCTGGAGATAGGGGATGGCTCCATTGATTTTGTAAGCAATGTCTTTTTAGTAAAAAAAAAAAAAAGGGCTAGAGGACAGGTCTCGTCATAAATCTATGTGAATTAAACAATTGGGTGGTCTACCATCATTTCAAGATTCAACTTTACAGAAATGTTCTTCTTAAAAACAATTTGTTCACAAGATTATACCTGACAACCGCCTATCTGAAGGTTCCGATTTGGGGACTCCATCAGGATTTTCTGCAATTTTGTTTGAGTCAGAAGTTATGGAGGTTCACATGTCTCTTGTTTGGCCTTTCTTCACTCCTTAGGTGTTTTACCAAGGTGATGCATCTTGTGGCTACTTTGTTGCGTACAAGGTTTATTATTTACCTGGATGATATTTTTATTATTGCTTAGGACTGGGAGAGTCTAAAGGATCAAAAGGGTTGGCTTTGAATCTCTTAGTCTGTGCTTTGTTGTCAATTGAAACAACTCCAGTTTTGTCACCTTCTGGGGGACAGTTTCTTGGGTTCCCATTGCTTACAGAGTTTGGGTTGCCTGTAGAGATTTTCGGAATATTTTCAGGGCTTTGTATTGATGATAATGGAAAGGATAATTGGGTCATTGTTTGTGACTATTCAAGCAATCGTTTCAGAGTCCTTAAATTACTGAGCATTACAAAATTTGAAAATAGCTAATCAAGGAAATGAAATAAGTACTCTGGAAAGATCAGTTTGTCACGGGTGAGAAAGGAGTTATGTATGCTGCTGGTTAAGAATTGTTCAGACCTGTAACAGCAGCTCTATTTTTGGTGAAGGACCCAAAATTGTTATAGAATCATATACAACCATTGAATGCAGGCAGATACTTGATGAAGGTCGATGGAGCACCCAGGAGAGAGAATCAGCTGTGTGGAGTTATTAGAATGTTATTTTGTGTTGCGTTGTTTTATAGAGCACAGAGGAAACTGTTGTTTAATAATGACAACGTGTCTGCAGTTATGTGAGCAACGTAGGCGGACCACATTTAAAAGGTTTAGTCAAGGTGACTTGTTTTCTGGGAGTATTGTTTAAGCAGAAGAATTACGGTTGTGGCTGAACATATCCCTGTTTTGTCAAACAGAAATTTTCGTTATTTAAGTGACTGGAAGTTGGAGAGAGGATTTTTCTGTGGATTCAGAGTGAGGGTTTTCGAAGTGCATCTTTTTACAAACTCGTTAAGCACACAACTTTAAAAAAGTTTTAGTTTGAACCAGGTCTGGAGGAATTCAGAGTGGATGTTTTTCTGCAAGATTGGAGCGATCCAAATCCACGTGGTTTTGCCTTTGGGTGCAATGCTGGTGAGGCTGCTGGTTTATGCTTGTCCGTGTTAGGAAACAGTGGTTCTGGTAACCCTTCTGTGGATTGTGCAAGAATGGTACCCAGTCATGATGAAATGTTGCTGTATTGTCAATTGCTAAGTCCAGCGTTCCCTGCCCCTGCTGAGGGGTCCTGAAGGGGAGTTGCTCAAGTTGGTGGTAGGAGGGCATTTAGTGCTGGTGTCACAGAGGTTTTCAATAATCAATGAGAAATGCCAGATCTTTCAGCAGGAGCTTCCAGACTAGTTTCAGAGTTGGGGGGACCCCAGGATCCAGGAAAGCTTATAGATTGGCATGGGATAAATTGGTTTGTTGGTGTGTCCAGTGGGATATTGATCCCATTTCAACTGATGTAGTACATGTGGTCAACGTTTTTGACTGAGCTTTTTGAAAAAAGTCTACCTTATAAGACAGTTGGTCTGCATAGATCAGCAGTGGCTGCTGGGCATATTTTGGCCAGGATGATTAGGTGAGGAGGTTAATTGAAATTGTTATGGGACCACCAGTTGAAAAGTATATGAAATGGTTTTCTGTGAGACTTTACCAAGAACTTTCTGCCACTAATGAGGGCTCAGAAGCATTTTCAGAGAGCTTTTATCCAGGAACTGCTGGCCATCTAACTTCTTGATTTCCTGATAGCTGTGGATCATAACCAGGACTTATTCAGTAGACAAAAGCTAACTGGAGCTGCCCTTTACAAATACACTTACTTTTTCCACGAGGAGTAAATTTTTCTTGATCACTTTCATCAATGCACATTCAACAAAAAGATCCTTCCGGAGTGGCACATGAAGATTACTACTCTTCTTCATAAATCTAAATATATAAAAAAAACAATACAAATATATATATGCTAAATTAAGGCCATGCACTAACAGTGGTAATCTGATCTGCATAAAGAGGAAAGGCAATCTGCACGCTTGCTTCAAGCTTGCATTAATACAATACAACTATATAGGCTTCATAATTGGTTTACTTCAAAACATTGTAATAAGTATTTTCTAGTGTTTGTACAGAAAAGAAGATATATGTAACTTAAAGGCGTGTAGGGATAAACTGATGAGCAAGCCTCTAATATGTGTGTTTCTTTCTGTGTGTCACAGACTTATGAAGAAGCAGCAGAAAAAGAACGGCAAGTGTACAAAGTAGAACTAAACGCATACAATTCACAGTTATCTGGGGTGCAGATCGGTGCCATGCAGGAGGCAATGCGGCAAAGAAGAGCAAAAAGGAAAAAGATGAGACAAAAGAGGGTAATCTAATAATTCAAATGGCTAATAATGAAGGCTTGTAAGAGGAATGTCCTTTTTTTTTATTCACAGATTTTTTAATTTATTTATAAAACAGTGTCTTTATTTATTTGCCACTGCAAGACCTGCTTTGCGTGATAATAGGAACAAAATGAAAATACACAATGCGAAGAATAACAGCAAATATCAAAAGAAAAGAAAAAGCAATTAGTACACTCCCGGTCATTTGAGAAGCCATGTTGTGTCCAAAATAATAAACACAATGTACTTTTTCAAAATAAGCATTTCACAATACACCAGCAGGCCACTAAATGAGGGGTACAAAGAGGTGTAGTCCATCATTGCTGAGAAGACCAACAACCATAGCCAGCGCAGGCTTCCGTCATACAGTCGCCTTCCATTTGAAGGCCATGGCCAAATGTGACAACATTATTAGATTCTTGGAGGTCAAAATTGCTAATCTGCTCCTATAGCAAGAAGATTTTACACCAGTACTCCTTAAGTTGATGGCCGTAAGTAAACACATGTACAGTATCTGCTTCACCCCGGTTGTCGCAAGGTTATAATTCTCTTATTAATCTAACCCAGTGAGCAGGACCGTGCAGCGTGAAGCCGTTTAAAAAACAAGAAGACCTTATGGAGTAGGTGGGATCAATGCCTAGCCTACACGATGGAGATGGCAACGGAGCAGAACTCTCCAACAATGAATCCCACAGAGGGGTGAGACGCCAAAGCAACGGTCCAGCAGGGCTACTTCATTGCTACCCCTACTACATTGCCTCCAATGAAGACAGCGAAGATGCAGAGGCGAACCTACAGGTCGGTGACCATGTACAGCAGTCTCCGCTTCCAGGGACCAGGCCGAAAACGAAGACCATGCAAAGGGCCGTGAGTACTGTTGCCCCACTCCAAAGTTAGAAAATCTTACACCAGCTTCCCCCTCCTCGCCATGGTGCGCCACAGAGAAGGGCCGAGCCCAGTCTCGACCCCAATGGAGTGAAGAAGCCAAGTGAGAATGAGGACTCAAACACGAGGCAAGCATCAGTTCCTAAACCAACACAGACGCACACGTCGATGCTAACAAAACATAAGCATAAGGCAACGGCATCGGAAAAACATCCGAAGTCGAAACATAGATAGGAATCTACGCATTCCAAATTGAAGTCGACGCAAACAAAGACAAGGGACACTCTTCCACACCAAAGAAAACATTGCAATCACCCACTAAAACAAGAACACCTTCCTCGGGGACATTGTTAAAGATGCAAGAAAAGCCAGCAAAAACAGTACAAAAACAAGCTCTCATTGAAGAGCAGGGAAATGTTTTTGAAGGACTAGAAAAAATCATGAAAAGAGGATATAAACAACCAAAAGTCAAAGTCAGGATGACACACAACCGCAACTAAAGAGGGTGGTGGTAGAGCATAGAGCCACATGCCCATTAGTCACCCAATGTCCCCTCACTTCAATTAACCAGGTCATCAACACACGGATATGAGGGAGACGAAAGAAACTCAGAGCACAAAGAAAAACAATACTATTCAGACTCCCATAGAGATGCACAGAATAGCCCAAACCCACTGGATGATTATTCTGTTGTGCTGCCAGCCATCGATACCAAGCAAGGCATCACCGCCTGATGATACATCCTCCTACCACAGTGTGGTACAGAGAACAGCAGAATACCGTAAACTGCAGATGCTTACAACCGAAGAAGTGGCAAACTTCTTAATGGAGAGACTATCTAAAACGGAGAGGACTGTACAATACTTGCCAATGGTTGGCTCTATGTTAAAAACCTCCAAGGAGATCTTAAAGATCATGTGAAGCCAAGGGTGCTTAACCCACGAATTGAGAAAAAGTACAGTCCTTTCCCCTCAGATTCATTATACATTAGAGGACACCCTAGTGCGGATTCCCTTGAGGTCGCTACAGCACAAAAAAGGTAGGAACCACAAGGCACAGGCGACGCTCCACCTCCTGACAAGGAAGGTAAGAGGATTGATGCCGCGGGGTAAAAAGGTGGTAACTGGCTATGCTAACCATTGGCGTATTGCTAATTCGGTTGGCCTATTATCAAGATACATTAAGGCCACATGGGGCAAAATGTAAGATCTGTTACAACATCTGCCAGATCAATTCAAAAAGAGAGAGGAGGATCTAGTGTCAGAAGGAAAGCAAATTTCAAATGCAAATATAATATGTGCACTGGATAGTGCAGACATTGCGGCCAAAGGAATGAACTCTTCAGTTATGCTACATAGGCATGCATGGCTCCGCATATCCGGGGTTCAAACCCTAAGTACAGCAACATATTCTTAATGTACCGTTTGACAGCGTACATTTACTTTGTCCTGAGGTCGATACACATAAAAAATCAAAAAGGACACCGAAACCGATAAGTCCTTGGGGCCTTACAAACCACTACACACAAGCTGCCTTTTCGCAGCTTCCACATGGGGGGTCCTCCAAAAAGAACACCCAGGAGCCCCAACACTATCAGAAACAATAGCAATACTATCCAAACTCAGGAAGAGGTTATGATAGAGGTGGATACAGAGGAATAGGTTGTGGCATGCCCACAAAGCCAACCACAACTAGCAAGCAGTGACTTGGCATCCATTCCCCCCAATCACACAACACCTGTCGGTGGAAGACTACAGCAGTACCATCAGCTGTGGCACAATGTAACAAACCAATGGTTCCTCCAAATTGTCAGACCGGGATATTCTCTAGAACTCAAAGAACAACCACATTATATCCCACCAAGAAAACAACTCAATCCACAGCATTTTCATCTGCTAAAACAAGAAGTAAAAGCATGAATACAAAAAGGGGCTATAGAACCAGAAGGAGTATATTCTCTATGCTTCCGGATTCCCAAAAAGGATGGAACGCTACGCCCTATCCTAGACTTATGTCCTCTAAACCAATGCATCCTATCAGAACACTTTCATATAGTGACACTACAGTGTTTAATACCACTGCTACAAAAAGATGACTTCATGATGGCATTGGGTCTGAAGGATACATACTTTCGCATCCCTATCCATCCGACACATCGCCGATACCTATGGTTTGTGGTAAGTGGACCAGCGAACTGCTCGAAACAAAAAAGCAACTCTACCTATATAATTATTATTGTGCAATGCATCATGCGCTGGGATATCTTTTTGGACCCTTGTTGTTCCTCTGCCTTCCCCTATATCCACCTGAGACATCGTTACATCATATGTGGTTTTGGTTTATTTGTATTGCATCACATCATTGAATATGCTGTAGACTTCTGTCGTGTATACATATTTAGTGGATATTTTTATGATTATCCTTATTTCTGTATTATTTATTATTATGAATGGTAGTTCCATGAGGGGACATGGGTCCGCTTTTGGTGTTTTTGTGATGTGTGTATGTGTGGATTCACAATATTTTAGGACGTATGAACATGAGTGGGTATGAATCTGAGTGTCTGAGTGTTTGAATGCATGTGGTATGGGACGTCTTGTTTATTGTATTTACATTGAACAGTTGAAAAATATAAATTGCTAATACATTTTGATTTTTTGATATAACGTATGTTTGTATCTTTTTCTTTCGAAGGCCAGTTTTTCAGTTGTTGAATTTATTTGATGCATTGCACAATAATAATTATATAGGTAGAGTTGCTTTTTTGTTTCGAGCAGTTCGCTGGTTTTTTTCCCCCGCTTCTCTCTACCTTCATTTGAGCCCAGGGGGCACCCTCTGATTGAGTGGTTGTGGTAAGTGGACGTCACTGTCAGTTCAAAGTACTACCCTTTGGTGTAACAGCCTGTGAGGCGTACAAAAGGACCAGGCGGGACCACTAGCGTACTTTTACGGCAAAGCCACTTTATTTTTGGTTTCTCGTCTTTAACTGACCTTTAATTGTCCTTGTGGGGTTTATAGGGGACCTCGTTCTCCTGGTCGGTTTGTCTTTGTTCAGCGCAGGACTCTGGATATCCCTCGAAGAAACAAAAGAGACCAAAGTTAAGTGTTTCCGCCACACTACCAGTCTTTTGAATTCGGGAAGGGAAGTGAGGGATCACCAAACTTAGCGCAATCCACCACCATGTGCTGTGCTACTGAGAGGGGGAGAGGGTTGTATGTGCGACGGTGCTGGGGACTACTGGTGCCTTCCCCATCCGCGCCTACAACCTCCCGCCTCCTGAACAGCCCCCGGAGATGCACGACTACCTGAGTAAGCCACGCTCCTCTGGGAGCGTGGCAGGGTGGCTCCCTGGTTCGTCCGCCTCCTGGCTTTCCCGCAGACACTTCTCCTGAGGCGTCTCCTCAGGAATGCTGGGGATGATTCTCTTCCGGCCCGTTCTCCGGTGGTTCGTCTTCTGTCTCCGCTGTGGCATCCTTTCCTCCTGCTTCCTTTTCCGAAGCTCCTAAATGGACCTGGCTTCCGCCCACGTGGGTGATGACAGAGTTTTCTGGGGTGGGGCTCGAGAGTTCTCGACTCCGCTTGCAGGAGCCACATTGAAGGCTGTCTGGAACAATGTCTTCCCAGGTGTCCTGTTCTCCCGTCCAAGCTTCCGCATTTATAGGCTGTGAAAACAGAAAGGGTTTTACATGAGGTGGGACACACCACCATTCGTCCTCATCCTCCTTGGACCCCAGCTCCGAGATGCCCTCTTCATGACATACCCCACCTCTTTGATTCTCCTGATCGTGGGAACAAGGGAAACGGGAAAGGAAGTTTGCATTTCCATTGGCCACCCCTTTTCGATGTCTGACTTCGAAGGCAAAAGGTTGCAATGAAAGGAACCATCGCAGGACACGAGGGTTGTGCCCTTTTGTTCCGGCTTATCCAGAGCAAGGGGGCGTGGTCAGTGTAGAGAGTGAACCGTGTACCTTCCAGGTAATATCTTAGCTTCTCAATAGCCCACTTAATGGCGAGGCATTCCTTCTCTATCACTGGGTATTTTTTTTCACAAGGGAACAGCTTCCTGCCAAACAGGATAGGCCGTTCGACCCCTTCTGGGGAGAGTTGGGAGAGGACGGCACCCAGGCCAGTATCCGAAGCATCTGTTTGTAGAATAAATGGTGCAGAGAAGTTGGGAGAGGCGAGGACCAGACTGGTGGTGATAGCAGTTTTTAAGCTTTGAAAGACTTCTTTAACCACTACAGAGGGATACAAAAGGTCCTTGGTCGTAGAGTCTTTTTTCAACAGATCGGTGAGAGGACTGGCGATGACCGAATAGTGTGGTATAAACCTTCTGTAATACCTGAGTAGTCCCAAGAAGGCTCTCACTTCCTTTTTGGATGAAGGAAAAGGAGTGTCAAGGATGGCTTTCACTTTGTCCTCTTGTGGCTCAATCAATCCGTTGCCTAGAATGTACCCGAGGTATCTAACCTTGTTAAACCCTTCCCTGGACTTTTTTGCGTTTGTGTAAACCTGCCTGTTGTAGTGCTTGAAGGATGGCTTTGCAGTGTCCTAGATGGTCTTCCCAGGAGGGACTAAAAATGACAATATCATCAAGATAGGCGGATGCATAGTCTTGGTGATGTTGGAGTATTTTATTCATTAGTTTTTTAAATGTAGCAGGAGCCCCATGGAGACCGAAGGGCAGGACCGTGAATTTGTATAGGCCGTCAGGAGTAGAAAAGGCAGTCTTCTCCAGGTCTTCTCTTCTAAGGGGAACCTGCCAATAGCCTTTAGTGAGATCCAGTGTTGTGATATACTGGGCATCCACGAACTTCTCTATCATCTCGTCGACTCTTGGCAGAAGGTAGGAGTCAAACTTTGATACAGCGTTTATGGCTCGAAAGTCAGTACAGAATCTAATCGAGCCGGCTGGTTTGGGTACTAGTACTATAGGGGAGGACCATGCGCTTTGGGACGGTCGTATGACTCCCATTTCTAGCATATTTTTGATCTCGCTATTTACAGCCTCTCTCCGGGCTGCGAGTATCCTATATGAACGTTGTTTTACCACTGTCCCTGGAGGAGTGACAATGGTGTGTTCTGTCAACGTAGTCCTACCTGGTAGATCGGAGAAGAAAAGGACTGAAAGAGTGGGCGGAGTGAGGTCTTTGGCTCCAGAGTTAAGGGTCACTCAGCTCTAGCTGGTCTATTGTAATAGGGTGAGCAGGATATGTGAGCTGGTTTGTCTTGGGAGGAGGACCGAGCCAATTCTTTAGCAGGTTTATGTGATACAACTGTACTTTTCTGGGCTGTACCTGAATCTTATAAGTGGTGTTTCCTACCGTACCTACTACTTTGTAGGGTCCCTTCCACTCGGCTTTTGTTTTTGCGGAGGAGGAGGGTAGGAGTACCAGCACCCAATCATTCACCTGTAACCGTCTCAATTTTTTTCCTTTGTCATAAAAAAATGTCCTTTGTCTATTCTGGGCTTTTTCCAAGTTAGTATATGCCAAGTCCCAGAGTTTTCCAATCCTGGACTTGAGTCCTTGGATATATTCTAGGAAACCTCGGGTTTCTTCCTCTCATTCCCTTTCCCAGGCCTCTTTTGTCATCTCTAGGAGTGACCTAGTTTGTCTCCCATATAACAACTCAAAAGAGGAGCAACCCAAACTGCTTTGGACCTGACTACGTATACAGGAACAAGGCTAAGGGGAGTAGCTGATCCCAGTTTTTCCCTTCACTGTTCAAATTTTTTTTCAGTGTGAGTTTGAGTGTCCCATTAGATCTTTCGACCAATCCATCTGTCTGGGGATGGTAAACAGATGTCTTAATGTGTTTCAGGTCCAGGGTTTTACAGACTTGATAATAAGGCGAGAGACAAAGGGGAATCCTTGATCGGTTAAGATTTCCTGGGTAAATCCACCCGTGAAAAAGCTCTTTGAGTTTGTCTGAGATGTTAGTAGCAGTCGGGGATTGTAAGGGGAAGGCTTCAGGGTACCTAGTAGTGTAATCAACGATTACGAGGACATGCTGATGCCCTTTTTTGGATTTAGTTAGAGGGCCAATCATGTCCATGCCTGTCCACTCAAAGGTCTTCCCTATAATCGGGAGGGGTTGCAAAGGCACGGAAGGCGGTTTATAGGGATTTTTTTTCTGACATACCTCGCATTCTTGCCAGTATTTTTTTATGATCTGATATATGCCAGCCCAATAAAAATGACGCAAGTTGTTTTTAAAGCGCCTGTATATCCTGCCATGAGATGGGAATGGGCAAAGAACATTACCTGGTCCCTGAAAGGCAGAGGCACTAACAGTTGCAGGGACACGTCTTTTCTTTCCATCCGGTATAATAGCTCATCCTGTATTACAAACTGTGGGTAGTTCGTTATATGGGGGTTGGTGTCTTTTCGTGCTTCGTTCCATGCGTTCTGGAGGGTGGGATCATTTTTTTGGTCATATCGGAAGTTCCTGTCTAGGAGCCAGGGATCATTGGTTATAAGGGCAAGTGGGGGGGTGTCCCCAGAGATGTCTTTTTTTTTTTTTTCTCTGAGTGACTGGTTTGTACAGTAGTGAGAAACATCCCTATAAAGTCGGGGTTATCTGTTCCTATAATTAACTCCTCGGAAAGATTAGGCAATACCCCAACCCTGACTTTCATAGCCTGTCCCTTTTCTGGTGTAAGCTGTAGGTCAGCAACTGGATATGGCTTGACATCACCGTGCACACATCTAATGTGTACCACAGTATCGGGGACGATTTGGGAGGAAGCAATTAAATGATTCTGTACCACAAACTGTCGACACTCTGAATCCAATAGCGCGGTAACCCGTTTTCCGTTCACCTGTACACTTACATAAAAGCAAGACCCCCATCTCTTCGGCATGTAGGATTGTTTTGGGGATATAGCTAATGTCCATGGGTTCCTCCTGTGGTTTTTAGGTCGAGCCTCGAGTAGCGCGCAAGCGCTGCTAGGCGAAGACTTTAAGTAAGGGAGTTTCAGAAGCAGTCCAAACGCTCGTGCGCCGTGGCTGGCCTTTTTGGGATGGGTACGCTGCGGCAGACATGTGTTTCCAACTATCGTGCCCAGACTCGTGCGCGATAATTGGAAAAACATGCCGGCAAAAGGCCATGACGCACGAGCGTCTGGTCAGCTGAGCAGGCTGCCGCGCTCGCTCGCCCCCGCTCCTCCATTGTTGTCCTTGTTCAGAATGGCTCAAGCATACAGAATAAATTCAAAGCCACATGCATCCGGCATCAATACGGGATAAACGGGGGGAACAAAACGCCGACAATCAATTTCCTCTGATTTACTGACAATTCCCTTCAACGCGGCAATTATGTCTGTTTCTTGCACTCTAACCGAACCGACCTCCTAAGACGCGTGTACAACGCGTCCCGGTGCCTCTGCGGGAGGGGACTGCGCACTTTGTGCTTATCTTCCAGTGAATGACTTTGGAGAAGATGAAGAGAAAGGATGTAGCTGGACCGCTTCCAGCCTTCAAACCGGGCTTGTTGTATGAGCCAGGCACCGATGGCATGGAATGAATTTAACACAACAGGAAGGCGATGCTCAATGCTGGCGCAGCAGCCGGCGCACTGTACACAGTACTTAGGTGTCTGTCAACGCAATGATCCGGCCTCGCGGAATCTAGGAACCTTAGGGTTCACTGGCGCCACACCGATGTACGCACACACCGGGCTGCGACCGGCCTTTTTTCATAGGCGAGTTAACAACTATCTCCTACAGAAAGCATAACAGCTATCTTCCGCTTCACGCCGGCTGATAAAAATGTAACCTTCAGCACGCTCAATAGAGTGCGGCAATCGGCGGCACCAGGCACAGCGGGCTGTATTTCAGGGGCAAGGGGAGGCAGGCGTTAACAGCCGTTTATACAACAAAGCGCCGGCTACAAAATGGACGGCCACGTGCCGCGAATGACCCAGTGTCGGTTCTCTGTCAAGCTGAATTGAAAGGTTCGCCCGAGTCCAACATTCGGCCCTCTACGTCACTAGTCGTCGCTGTTCTTTGTGGTGTCTGTGTGCAATAAATGTAAGAATCCACACTATGCTCCAAAAACAATACAAGTCAGAGGTTGAGCTCAGATTGACTATGCCGTACCCTTCCCCCGGCCCAACCATTTATGCAGCCACTGACGTAAGAAGGGTGCCTTGGGCTCAAATGCAAGCAAGGCAATGGGTCCAGTGGCCACTGGTCGGATAGCAAAAGACAACGATAATTGGCGTCCATCATGCCCCACAAACCTCTGGGCCCCAGTGCAGCTGCACTTGCTGCTCCAATTATAGTTGTGCCCGACCCGTCTGGGAAGAGGAGCCGAATGAATGGGCACTAGGAATCATTCCAAAAGGGCAGACTGTGAGCTAAAAATCACACAAAAGGGTTAGAAATGAGCTGAGAGTGAATGAGTGCCTCTCCCTGTTGAGCAACCCTTCCACACAGACGTTTATGGACCCACAGAGTGAAACAAAGCACACCGTGGGAAAGGTAGACAAGGGAAATGGTCAGGGAGTAAAAGACAGGCAACTATGCACTCCATAACACACCAATTAGGGAGAGTGAAGCCTGAATGAAATATTCGCTCATCGTTACATGGGATTGATATTGCAAATGCGGCAGGCACTCTTTATGAGTGAACGTTTTGTCTACATTCAAGTGATTAATCCGTACGTATGTTAAGATTTCTATCCTCATATCTCTCCTTCTACTCAAGGGAAGGTGCTATCAAGTCCAGGAACAATTTTCATAAGAAAAAGTGTCTATAAACTTCCGAGATGAATTACATGGACTCAATATATCAGAATAATTTTCAGAGTCATCATCTATCAAAAAATACATTTACCCTTCAGTGCCTGGTCTCACTCATGTAAATATCTTAACATAATATCCAGGATGCAAAACAACAAGCATTGGCATAGCTACTAGTCTCGCCTTTGGGGCCTTAAGTATTTAGTTATGCAGCACAATATCCTTGGTGCAACAACATCAACTGTTGCATAGCTAAACACTTCTAAGGTCCCAAAGGCGAGACCTATTGGCTATGCCAATGCTTGTTTTATGTGGGCATAGGCGGGCAATATGGCCCCACTCCCCGCAGTCGAAACATTGGGGACCCCAAGGTATCGGTAGCTCGGACTTATGAGGTTGAGGTTTCAGGGGTTCCTGGGGAGGTCTGCCGCGTTTCTTGTTCCTGCCTGGTACCGGATGAAGTCCAGATGTTTTCTCTGTCTCCCCGGAGGACTCTCGGTTCTGAGCACACGAAAAGGTCGTGGCCATCTCTACTGTTTGTTCGATGGAGCGATGTGTATGCTGCCTTAGACAACGCTGGGTGGGATAAGGGAGAGCCTCAAGGTATTGTTCTAAATAAGAGTTCCATAATTTCTTCTTTGCTGTGCTCTGACTGCTTTAACCATTTGTCGGCAGCTGTCTTTAGTTTATAGAATCGAGTATTTGGGTTATCCTCAGGTGCACCCCTTTTCTTCCGAAACCGTACTCTGTATGCTTCTGTGTCCTTTCCTAGATGGTCCAATATGATAGTTTTGACAGTTTCATAAGGAGTGCTTCCATTGGTGTTGGTGACCTGGTATGCTGCTTGGGCCTCCCAGTAAGAAGAGGGGCCAAACAAAATGGCCATTTGCCTACGGGCCATCCACATGCTTTGGCTGCCCTCTCGAAATTCAACAAAAAGGCGTTGGGTCCTCAATAGGGACGTACTTCTGTAGCACAACATTGGAGGGATCTGGAGTACTACCTTTAGGACCTTGGAGAATGGACGTCAATTGTTTCTGATCTTCAGTTACTTTCTGTATACATTCCACCTGGGAGGTTATCGCATTCTTGAAGACCTCCCTGTCAGCTTGGACCAAGGTCCTCTGGCGTTCTACCGCCCATCCTAACTTCTCTTGACCTTAACTAGGTGCTGAATAAGGTTCTCCATTATTGCATACTAATGGACATCTGCCTGCATTCTCCACTATGTGTGAGGCATACAAAAGAACCAGGCGGGACCAGTAGCGTACTTTTATGGCAAAGCCACTTTATTTTTGGTTTCTCGTGTTTAACTGTCCTTTAATTGTCCTTGTGGGGTTTATAGGGGACCTCGTTCTCCTGGTCGGTTCGTCTTTGTTCAGCGCAGGACTCTGGATAACAGGTCAATATCCCTCGAAGAAACAAAAGAGACCAAAGGTAAGTGTTTACGCCATGCTACCCGTCTTTTGAATTGGGGAAGGGAAGTGAGGGATCAACAAACTCCGCGCCATCCACCACCATGTGCTGTGCTACTGAGAGGGAAAGAGGGTTGTATGTGCGACAGTGCTAGGGACTACTGGTGCCTTCCCCGTCCGCGCCTCCAACCTCGCGCCTCCCGAACAGCCCCCGGAGATGCACGCGTACCTAAGTAAGCCACGCTTCTCTGGGAGCGTGGCGGCTCGTTGGTTCGTCGGCCTCCTGGCTTTCCCGCGGACACTTCTCCTCGGACGTCTCCTCGGGAATGCTGGGGATGATTCTCTTCCGACCCGTTCTCCGGTGGTTTGTCTTCCGTCTCCACTGTGGCGTCCTTTCCTCCTGCTTCCTTTTCCGAAACTCCTATAAGGACTTGGCTTCTAACCACGTGGGTGATGACAGCATTTTTTGGGGCGGGGCTCGAGAGTTCTCGACTCCGCTTAAAGAAGCCACATTGAAGGCTGTCTGGAACGATGTCTTCCCAGGTGTCCTGTTCTCCTGTCCAAGCTTCCTCATTTATAGGCTGTGAAAACAGATGGGTATTACATCAGGTGGGACACACCACCATTTGTTCTCATCCTCCTTGGACCCCAACTCAGAGACGCCCTCTTCATGACACAGCCCCATGGGTGTTCACCAAATTTCTATCAGTAGTAACTGCCCACTACAACATGCATGTCTTCCCTTATGTGGACGATTGGCTGATCAAGAGTTCCAGCAAAACACAAATGTCTAAACGACAAACAAACTGCAATAAACCTGGTACACAAACTGGGATTTACAATAAATGCCACAAAATCCCATCTGCAGCTGCTCCAAATGCAGCTGTATCTAGGAGCAATACTAAACTCCAGAACAGCAGAGGCATACCTCAGTCCCAAGAGGGTTCTCAATCTCCAGAACCAAAAGGCTCTTTATCAGCCACATAGTCACTTAACAGTCAAAATAATAATGCGTCTATAGGGAATGATGGCTTCTTGCATTGCAATAGTACCACATGCCAGACTACATATGAGACCCCTTTCAGGAGTATTTAGCATCACAGTAAACTGGGGTGGCAAAGTGAGCTAAAGAACGATGATGGATTGAACCCAGATCTGTGACGGGGGTGAGTGTCTGAAAAGTTTTGGCGCGCCGTCCATCATCTCTTTGTGTTTGCTGTGTTCTCCCTAAGTTGCAGGGTATGCCCAAACGTTGGTCCCTTGCTCACTTTGCCACTGGATTCAAGCTAGCCTGGGTGACGAGGGGTGTTACCCCAAAACCAGTCCCAGGATGCTTGTTTCCGGTCCAGGGAAGACCTGGCTTGGCAGTTCGGGCTGGACTGTTCCCACAAGGAACAGGGTCAAGACTGATTTGCATATGGCTGGGTCTGAACTGGGGTGGCAAAGTGAGCTAAAGAACGATGATGGATTCAACCCAGATCTGTGAGTGGGGGTGAGTTTCTGAAAAGTTTTGGCGCTCCGTCCATCATCTCTTTGTGTTTAGCATTACAGTGGTCACACGCAGAGGGCAACATGTAAGATCTAGTGTTTATTTCACCCAAGATCCATCAGGCACTACAATGGTGGAACACACAAAACACACAACAAGGGAGAGTCTTTAAGGACCCAATCACGCAAGCAACCAGTAAAGATGCATCATTCATTGGGGGGGGGGCTTACACAGAAGACATCAGTGAAGAGCCACTGGTCAGCACATCAACAGACATTCCATATCTAGCCATACAACTTTCTCTCAAATCATTTCTGGCCAACATACTGCGGAAAAATGTACTATTACGCATAGACAATATGACTGCAATGTATTACATACAGAAGTAAAGAGGGGCCCATTCATTTCTATTGCAAATAGCACAAGTAATATGGCAGTAGGCCATCAAACATAAAATTCACCTCATGGCACAATACCTACCAGGAGTAGACAATTGCCTAGCGGATCTACTAAGCAAAACACAGCAACAAGTACACGAGTGGGGAATTCACACAAGTCCTACAAACATACTTCCAACGGTGCGGAACTTGCATCCAGATACACTATGAATGAACCTATCTGGGACATTTGCGTATGCTTTTCCACCTCTCCCTCTCTCATACCATATGTGGCCAGGAAACTCAGACAAACATCGTTTTCAATGATGCTAATAGTTCCATCAAGGGTACGACAAGCATGGTACACAACCCTACTAGAGCTATCCCTAGTACATCACAAGAAGCTTCCCAACATCCCAGACCTTCTCACACACAGTGGGGGCAGGGGCAGGCATGCCAATGTGCAACAATTCAATGTTGCAATCTGGCTCCTGAGGTCATTGAATTCGGATACGTTCAGTTCGCCAGTTTTGAATCTTTCATAGATTCACATGCTTGAATCATTCCCCGTCGTTAAAGTGCGAGTCCCTCGGTACCATGGTAAAGCAGTATGTATCACTATCATAGGCTATAATGGCAATGAAAAGTCAGTTTAATAGCCTATCTATGTCCTTTTTAATAAATAACCAAACCTAAACATTAACCAGTCAGGCGACCGCTCGCTCTAGAAAACCTCCAACAAAGGCTGAGTCTCTTAGACTTTCTACTGCACGTCGTGCGAAGGGAGTCTCCCTAAGCTCTGCTCAGTTGTTTCTTCTTTGAAATTTAAGATTTATCTACAACTACTATGTCTGATACTTCTAAAAAAAAAAAAAAGGCCTCTTCAGACCCTGCAAAACCTGTGGAAAGAAAAGGCTACATGTGGACGATCTGCCTAAAGACTGTCCTTACTGCCTCTACCCTCAACAGCGGGTAAAGGTGTGCAAAATATGTTGCACTTTTTCCACTAAGACCTTAAAGGACAGGGAAGATAGGCTACTTCTGTGGATACTGAAGGCTAAAACTCAGATGTCTAGAAAATGACACGTCCATGAGGACACACAAAAAACCAAGATCTGACCATCGGACATCAGAGGAGGGCAGAAAGGCCATTAAAGCTCACCAAAAAAAACGTTTGAGAAAGGGGAAAAGAAAACTCTTCTCCACAGAGGCGGCCTCCTTTCAACCCAGTACTCCATCTCTTCCTCCTCTGGACAGTATGTCGAGGCATAAAATACTCTCAAAGCCCCATCGACACCAGTATCGACGGCGACGGTCACCACCGTCTCTTCCACAAACCCATCATCGTTGAAGGCAACGATGACAACAGCTGTTGACGCGCCCATCTCATCAACAAGAATAATGTCCTCTACTAAGGCACCGTTGGTGTTATCCCCTTCAGCATAGTCGACTGAATTCCTCCTGTCAACACCGAAATACATTTTGACAACGTCTGCGATGGGACCGTTGACGATGATAAAAATTGCAAAGGTCACTAAAATGGCTTTAAGTCCCCACTCCGTCGCCTCCACCACCACTCCCTTCAATTTCTCCCCCAGAGTGTGCATAGCATGCAAATCTGCAGCACTACACACTACAAATAGATGCTTACAGGGTAAATAACCTACTCCTTCTGCATCATGATTATTTACCCATTTTTGCCAGGTGTAAACACCCGAGTGCCTGTTTTACGTCTGTACCGAGGACACATTGAAGTTGGTCCAATGTACAAGTATTTGGACCATATCCGGCTAAACTTTGGTGATCAGTTTAGCACGTATTTTGGCATCATGATAGAGCAGAGGGGCTAGTGTGGAGAATATTTTTCTGTCCTTGATGGGCTTTGGGGAGTACCATTATAATGGCAGCTGTAATGGAGAGTCTTGCATCTTGATTCTCATTGCATAGCAGAAGTAGGCATGGGATAAGTAGGTCATGAAACTTGGAATAGAAATTTGCTCCAGAGCCATTAATACCTGGAACAATGCCTTTCCATGTGGATAAGAGCTTTACTGCTGTGATCCATTCCGGGTAATTAACATGTTCCGTTTCAGGTTAGTTAGTTTCTGTTGTGACAGACCTTCTTCTGCATCTTCTTCCTATTCATGAGAGTTTCCACCATATGCCTTTTGGTAATAGTTCTTGAACTCATTAAGGGAGCATCCTAATTTTCTAAACTTACCCTCTGCTAGTTGTTCGTGTTGTGTCTCATTTGGCCCTGCTCTGATGTATTTGGAACCTGGTCTGTGATAGTTGTGTATATATGTGTGTATAGAGAGAGATACAGACCGCGAGACAGACCGCGAGACAGACCGCGAGACAGACCGCGAGACAGACCGCGAGACAGGCAGCGAGACAGGCAGCGAGACAGGCAGCGAGACAGGCAGCGAGACAGGCAGCGAGACAGGCAGCGAGACAGGCAGCGAGACAGGCAGCGAGACAGGCAGCGAGACAGGCAGCGAGACAGGCTGCGAGACAGGCACTTAGACAGACACTTAGACAGACACTTAGACAGACACTTAGACAGACACTTAGACAGACACTTAGACGGGCACGTAGACGGGCACGTAGACGGGCACGTAGACGGGCACGTAGACGGGCACGTAGACGGGCACGTAGACGGGCACGTAGACGGGCACGTAGACGGGCACGTAGACGGACACGTAGACAGACACGTAGACAGACACGTAGACAGACACGTAGACAGACACGTAGACAGACACGTAGACAGACGCGAGACTTAGACAGCGAGACTTAGACAGCGAGACTTAGACAGCGAGACTTAGACAGCGAGACTTAGACAGCGAGACTTAGACAGCGAGACTTAGACAGCGAGAGAGAGAGACTTAGACAGCGAGAGAGAGAGACTTAGACAGACAGAGAGACTTAGACAGACAGAGAGACTTAGACAGACAGAGAGAGAGACTTAGACAGACAGAGAGAGAGACTTAGACAGACAGAGAGAGAGACTTAGACAGACAGAGAGAGAGACTTAGACAGACAGAGAGAGAGACTTAGACAGACAGAGAGAGAGACTTAGACAGACAGAGAGAGAGACTTAGACAGACAGAGAGAGAGACTTAGACAGACAGAGAGAGAGACTTAGACAGACAGAGAGAGACTTAGACAGACAGAGAGAGACTTAGACAGACAGAGAGAGACTTAGACAGACAGAGAGAGACATAGACAGACAGAGAGAGACATAGACAGACAGACAGCAAGACACATATGGAGAGATGGGGAGAGAGAGACACATATGGAGAGATGGGGAGAGAGAGACACATATGGAGAGATGGGGAGAGAGAGACACAGAGGGAGAGATGGGGAGAGAGAGACACAGAGGGAGAGGGAGAGGGGGAGGGGAGGGGAGAGGGGAGAGGGAGAGGGAGATGGACTAAACGTGAACTCTGCTTTTCTCCAGTGAGGGTGTAGGGGATGCCATGTGTTGTAGAGCTGCATATGGATCCAGATGTTTTCAGCAGAATATCTTGTGCGCGAGTGTTATAAAAACAGATCCACTGAAAAACATGCTGAATAAAAAAAGTAACAAAACAAAATCAGCTGTTTATGGTTTTTGGCACCACTTATGTATACCAAATATATTCTTTTGATGGATACTTCTAAATGCAGGTTCCTCCCCTTTCAAATAATTCCTAGGAATCGGACCAGACTGGACACAGGAACATTTCATAGCAGTGCTCCTCCATGCCACTAGGTGGTGCCATATAACTGCATGACTGTTCCACCTTAGAAGTGACGGAGCAGAGCCGCTTACAAGTGACACCCCAATGTGCTTACATCTGTTCCTTTCTTTCCACGCCTTCGAACATGGATCATGCCTAGTGATCCCTCAGCATGATCCCAAAGCACCTTGAGACCCTCTCGGGTGAAGCAGCCACGCTTTACAAATCCTGATTGATTGATTAGATCCTTCACTCCACTCTCACATTCGTTGGTCTTTCGTCGACTCCCAAAACTAAATTTAGTGTGCAAGGGAACAATGTCCCCTCCTAAAATGACAGGCTTCAAACCATGGCATGACTGTAGGAAACAGATGATGGGCACGGTCCCGCATGAGGTGTCTCTTTGGTGTTCAGGTGCAGGGCAAGACTCCAAGCTGTGCGATGAGTGTGCTTTCATGGACCCAAAGGCGAACTCACACTGAGCTGAATGTTGCCAAACACAGGAAGACGTTCAGCGCCTCACGCAAGTTCTGCTCTCACTTAAAGTCAAGGGCGCAGACCTGCTCCTGCACCCGATCCTGTTCTGTGAAGTCTTTTTCGTGTTCAGAGTCCTCCTGTCAGTCAAAGCCCTAGCAGAAACATAAAGTGAAGCAGAATTCAATCACATCCTGCCAATCGCTATCAAAAGAAAAGTTCAGAGGTGTAAACGTGCTAATAGATCTCGTTCCCAATCTGATTGAGAAGCTGATCACGCAGTTGATCCAAAGCGCCCAAAGTTCCCCGAGCAATTGCCTCAGTAAGGCGAGGCCCTTGAAGGAGGCCATGCTGCTGATCTTTCACACACTTCAAGCTCTCTAATGCACCTTCAGACCCCAGGAATCCGCAAGGGCCTGCAGTCAGATTACTGCCAACGGATCCATCAACTGTGCCCTCTAAACTCCTTGGACCAGTCACTAGTTCAACTGGAAGAGATTCCAGTATGAACTCTGATGTCCAACCTCAAACCAGAGTCTGTTCGACCTCAATCGAAGTCAAACTCTGAATCCACATTTGCTCACCCAGTCCTCATGCATCCTGAATCTGATCCTATGTTTCTACTACCTCAGACACCCCATTATCTTTTGGGCTCCGTATCTGACCAGAGCTTGCCCCCACCCTGATATGGTGATGGGGGATGGGAGCACTTCCTTTGCTGTGGTAGTTCGACGAGCGGCTGAGGTCATTGACCTGGAACTGTCGTCCTTTGATGTCAAGACAGATTTCCTGTCAGAAGTTTTGCAGCCAGGCCGGCCTTATCTGGCCCTTGCTTCTGTTCAGAGGATCACTTACTGACACCTTAATGGGCACTTGGTCCAAGCCTTGTTCTTGCCCGCCGGTGAGTAGGTTAATGACCAAACACCATAGCCCAACTCATGGTGACCCGGATTATATATATATATATATATATATATATATATATATATATATATATATATATATATATATATATATATATTCACTGAAAAAACCATAGGTTTTAGGGACAGTTATAGTTAGTTGGACATTTCACTCGTACAAAACCATAGAAATTCCCCCGTTATAGTTAGTTCAGCTAACTATAACTCGCGCCCCGCAATGCACTGCTGATGACGTCACATATTACATCACTCATGACATGGTCAGTGACATCACTGATGACATCACTGATGACATCTCAAATGAAATCACTGATGACATCATCCAGTGACTGTGTGTTTCTGTAAAGTTTAAATATGTTTAATATATATAGGAAAAGGCGTATTGAAGAATGAGTGGGTGTATAAGTGTCTGAATGGATGATTTAGTACGTGCGTGACTGACTCTACAAGTGAGTGATTAAACGTATCTTACTGAATGCATGGGTTAGTGACTAAACTGTGTGAATGTCTGTATCCGTCTGTTTGTTGGTGTGTAAGTGGATGCATGGATTTGCGAATAGCTACATGAGTGTCTATATGGGTTATTGATTGGTTCTCTGAGTATCTGTATGGCTGCCTGAGTGTTTGTGTGGGTGGGGTGTGTGTGACTGTACATAGATGTGTGCGTGGGTGATTCACTGGGTGCATGATTTAAAGAGTTCATCTGTGATGAACTGCTTGGGTGGGTGAGTGTGTGTATGGGTGTGTTAGTGAGTGAATGTATATCTCAGTGGTACATGTGCGAGTAACTACATATGTAAAAGGCAGTATATATGTGTGTTAGAGTATTTAAATGGCTATAAGTGAGAGTGTGTGATTGTGAGTGGCTGTATGGATGTGTGTGTGCTTGTATCAGTTATTGTATAAGAGCGTAAGAATGTGCTAGTATTTGTATGAGTAAGTGAGCTGGTGTGTGTATAACTGTATAGGTGAGTAAATGGGTGTGTGATTAATTTTTGCATGACTGACTAGGTGTGTGAGTACCTCTATGGATGAGTGGCGGTGTGTGAGTGTTTATATAGGTGTATGAGTGCATATGATAGTCCTGTACTGAGTGACTGTAAGTATGAGTGACTGTACGGGTGAGTGAGTAGATGTGTGTGTGTAGACCTAAGAATCAGTGAGTGGGTATGTAGTTATTGGTATTGGAGTGTGTATGGTTTTGAGAATGGCAGTCTGTAATTTAGAGTGGGTGTATCAAAAGCTATATTAGGATGTGAGAAGATGCATGAAATTATCACATGGATGATGTCATCAGTGATGTCATTTGAGATGTCATCAGTGATGTCATCAGTGATGTCAACAACCATGTAATGAGTGATGTAATATGTGACGTCATCAGCAGTGCATTGCGGGGCGCGAGTTATAGTTAGCTGAACTAACTATAACGGGGAATTTCTATGGTTTTGTACGAGTGAAATGTCCAACTAACTATAACTGTCCCTAAAACCTATGGTTTTTTCAGTGAATTTCAAAGGTTTTTTAAATGCTAATTTCTAACTATAACGTGTCTGAAACCTATGGTTTTTTCAGTGAATTTCAAAGGTTTTTATAAATGCTAATTTCTAACTATAACGTGCCTGAAACCTATGATTTTTTAAGTGAATTTCAAAGGTTTTTTAAATGCTAGTTTCTAACTATGCCTACAGAGGTAGGACATGTGAAGAAAGAAGAAAAAACACGCAGAAAGAAGCAAAAGAAATGCAGAAAGAAGCAACAGAAGTCCACAAAGACGAAGAAAAGTGCAGGAAGAAGCAAAAGATGTGCAGAAAGAACCAACAGAGGAGCAGAAAGAGGCCATGTTGCAAAATCATCCTGTGCCCACAACTTTTTCAGACGGGTACTGGTGGTAACTGACTCTGACTAACCAGAGTCAGTGCTATGCTAAAAGACACTTAGAATACAGTGAAAACACCTACATACACTAGGGAACACTATGCGTTGGGGTACCCCTGTGATTAGCATGACCTCCTTTGTAAGTCCCTAGTACATAATAGGGCAGGGGGATTAAAACTACCTCTTAAAACGCGTGTGCAAACGCGCCCCGTGGCGCGTTTTAAGTTGCGGGATTAAGTCCCCTTGAATCCTGAGGGTCCCTGGGGCCCAACTAGCCCCCAGGTACCTACAGTTAGGACCACAGAGCTGAGTTGCAGAGAGGCGTTCCGAGGCCACGCACCTTTTTCACCTCTCTGCAACGCAACTCTGTTGTGCTTACTGAAGGTACCTGGTGGGCTAGTTGGCCCCCAGGGTCCCTCAGGATTCAAGGGGGCGTGTTTGCGCACATGTCACCTGAGGCCCCGCCCCCTCCCTTCACCACTGTGCAAACGCGCCCCGTGGCGCGTTTTAAGTTGGGGGATTAGGTCACCTTGAATCCTGAGGGTCCCTGGGGCCCAACTAGCCCACCAAGTACTTCCAGTAAGCACCACAGGCCTGCGTTGCAACGCCTGTAACAAATTGTGTAGTTGTGTTTAGGTAGTGAAGGGGGTCGTGCTGGGGGTAGTGTTTTAGGGTTTAGGGTAGTGCAGTGGTGTTTGTGTAGTGTAGGGGGTCATGCTGGGGGTAGATTTAGGGTTTAGGGTAGTGCAGTGGTGTTTGGATAGTGTAGGGAGTCGTGCTGGGGGAGTGTTTTAGGGTTTAGGGTATTACAGTGGTGTTTGGGTAGTGTAGGGGGTTGTGCTGGGGGTAGTGTTTTAGGGTTTAGGGTAGTGCAGTGGTGTTTGGGTAGTGTAGGGGGTCGTGCTGGGGGTAGTGGGTTAGGGTTTAGGGTAGTGCAGTGGTGTTTGGGTAGTGTAGGGGTACTGCTGGGGGTAGTGTTTTAGGGTTTAGGGTAGTGCAATGGTGTTTGGGTAGTGTAGGGGTACTGCTGGGGGTAGTGTTTTAGGGTTTAGGGTAGTGCAGTGGTGTTTGTGTAGTGTAGGGGTCGTGCTGGGGTAGTGTTTTAGGGTTTAGGGTAGTGCAGTGGTCTTTGTGTAGTGTAGGAGGTCGTGTTTTAGGGTTTAGGGTAGTGCAGTGGTGTTCGGGAAGTGTAGGGGGTCGTGCTGGGGGTGGTGTTTCAGGGTTTAGGGCAGTGCAGTGGTGTTTGGGCAGTGTAGGGGTCTTGATGGGGGTGGTGTTTCAGGGTTTGGGGCAGTGCAGTGGTGTTTGGGTCGTGCAGGGGGTCATGCTGGGGGAGTGTTTTAGGGTTTAGGGCAGTGCAGTGGTGTTTGGGTAGTGTAGGGGGTCATGCTGGGGGAGAGTTTTAGGGTTTAGGGCAGTGCAGTGGTGTTCGGGCAGTGTAGGGGGTCGTGCTGGGGGGAGTGTTTTAGGGTTTAGGGCAGTGCAGTGGTGTTCGGGTAGTGTAGGGGGTCATGCTGGGGGAGTGTTTGAGGGTTTAGGGCAGTGCAGTTGTGTTCGGGTAGTGTAGGGGGTCGTGCTGGGGGAGTATTTTAGGGTTTAGGGTAGTGCAGTGGTATTCGGGTAGTGTAGGGGGTCGTGCTGGGGGTTGTGTTTCAGGGTTTAGGGCAGTGCAGTGGTGTTCGGGCAGTGTAGGGGGTCGTGCTGGGGCTGGTGTTTCAGGGTTTAGGGCAGTGCAGTGGTGTTCGGGCAGTGTAGGGGGTCATGCACGGGGTGGTGTTTCAGGGTTTAGGGCAGTGCAGTGGTGTTCGGGCAGTGTAGGGGGTCGTGCTGGGGCTGGTGTTTCAGGGTTTAGGGCAGTGCAGTGGTGTTCGGGCAGTGTAGGGGGTCTTGCTGGGGGTGGTGTTTCAGGGTTTAGGGCAGTGGTGTTCGGGCAGTGTAGGGGGTCTTGCTGGGGGTAGTTTTTCAGGGTTAAGGGCAGTGCAGTGGTGTTCGTGCAGTGTAGGGGGTCGTGCTGGGGATGGTGTTTCATGGTTTAGGGCAGTTCAGTAGTGTTCAGGCAGTGTAGGGGGTCGTGCTGGGGCTGGTGTTTTAGGGTTTAGGGCAGTGCAGGCAGTGGTGCTCGGGCAGTGTAGGGGGTCGTGCTGGGGGTGGTGTTTCTGGGTTTAGGGTAGTGCAGTTGTGTTCGGGCAGTGTAGGGGTTCGTGCTGGGGCTGGTGTTTCAGGGTTTAGGGCAGTGCAGTGGTGTTCGGGCAGTGTAGGGGGTCATGCTGGGGCTGGTGTTTCAGTGTTTTGGGCAGAGCAGTGGTGTTCGGGCAGTGTAGGGGTTCTTGCTGGGGGCAGTGTTTCAGGGTTTAGGGCAGAGCAATGGTGTTCAGGCAGTGTGGGGGTTGTGTTGGAGGTGGTGTTTCAGGCTTTAGGGCAGTGCAGTGGTATTCGGGCAGTGTAGGGGGTCTTGCTGGGGGTGGTGTTTCAGGGTTTAGGGCAGTGGTGTTCAGGCAGTGTAGGGGGTCGTGCTGGGGGTGGTGTTTCAGGGTTTAGGGCATTACAATGGTGTTCGGGCAGTGTAGGGGTCGCGCAGGGGCTGGTGTTTCAGGGTTTAGGGCAGTGCAGTGGTGTTCGGGCAGTGTAGGGGGTCGTGCTGGGGGTGGTGTTTCAGGGTTTAGGGCAGTGCAGTGGTGTTTGGGCAGTGTAGGGGGTCGTGCTGGGGGTGGTTCTGGGTTTAGGGCAGTGCAGTGGTGTTCGGGCAGTGTAGGGGGTCATGCTGGGGGTAGGGTTTAGGGCAGTGCAGTGGTGTTCGGGCAGTATAGGGGGTTGTGCAGGGGGTGGTGTTTCAGGGTTTAGGGCAGTGCAGTGGTGCTCGGGCAGTGTAGGGGTCGTGCTGGGGGTGGTGTTTCAGGGTTTAGGGCAGTGCAGTGGTGTTCGGGCAGTGTAGGGTGTCGTGCTGGGGGTGGTGTTTCAGGGTTTTGGGCAGTGCAGTGGTGTTCGGGCAGTGTAGGGGTCTTGCTGGGGCTGGTATTTCAGGGTTTAGGGTAGTGCAGTGGTGTTCGGGCAGTGTAGGGGGTCGTGCTGGGGCTGGTGTTTGAGGGTTTAGGGCAGTGCAGTGGTGTTCGGGCAGTGTAGGGGGTCGTGCTGGGGCTGGTGTTTCAGGGTTTAGGGCAGTGCAGTGGTTTTCAGGCAGTGTAGGCGGTTGTGCTGGGGGTGGTGTTTCAGGGTTTAGGGCAGTGCAGTGGTGTTCGGGCAGTGTAGGGGGTCTTGCTGGGGGTGGTGTTTCAGTGTTTAGGGCAGTGCAATGGTGTTCGCGCAGTGTAGGGGGTTTTGCTGGGGCTGATGTTTCAGCGTTTAGGGCAGCGCAGTGGTGTTCGGGCAGTGTAGGGGTCTTGCTGGGGGTGGTGTTTCAGGGTTTAGGGCAGTGCAGTGGTGTTCGGGCAGTGTAGGGGGTCTTGCTGGGGCTGGTGTTTCAGGGTTTAGGGTAGTGCAGTGGTGTTCGGGCAGTGTAGGGGGTCGTGCTGGGGCTGGTGTTTGAGGGTTTAGGGCAGTGCAGTGGTGTTCGGGCAGTGTAGGGGGTCGTGCTGGGGCTGGTGTTTCAGGGTTTAGGGCAGTGCAGTTGTTTTCAGGCAGTGTAGGCGGTTGTGCTGGGGTGGTGTTTCAGGGTTTAGGGCAGTGCAGTGGTGTTCGGGCAGTGTAGGGGGTCGTGCTGGGGGTGGTGTTTCAGGGTTTAGGGCAGTGCAGTGATTTTCAGGCAGTGTAGGCGGTCGTGCTGGGGGTGGTGTTTCAGGGTTTAGGGCAGTGCAGTGGTGTTCGGGCAGTGTAGGGAGTCGTGCTGGGGGTGGTGTTTCAGGGTTTAGGGCAGTGCAGTGGTGTTCGGGCAGTGTAGGGGTCGTGCTGGGGCTGGTGTTTCAGGGTTTTGGGCAGAGCAGTGGTGTTCGGGCAGTGTAGGGGGTCGTGCTGGGGGTGGTGTTTTAGGGTTTAGGGCACTGCAGTGTTGTTCGGGCAGTGTAGGGGTCTTGCTGTGGGTGGTGTTTCAGGGTTTAGGGCAGTGGTGTTCGGGCAGTGTAGGGGGTCTTGCTGGGGGTGATGTTTCAGTGTTTAGGGCAGTGCAGTGGTGTTCGGGCAGTGTAGGGGGTCTTGCTGGGGGTAGTGTTTCAGGGTTTAGGGCAGTGCAGTAGTGTTCGTGCAGTGTAGGGGGTCATGCTGGGGGCGGTGTTTCAGGGTTTAGGGCAGTGCAGTAGTGTTCGGGCAGTGTAGGGGGTCGTGCAGGGGGTGGTGTTTCAGGGTTTAGGGCAGTGCAATGGTGTTCGGGCAGTGTAGGGGATCGTGCTGGGGTGGTGTTTCAGGGTTTAGGGCAGTGCAGTGGGGTTCGGGCAGTGTAGTGGGTCATGCCGGGGGTGGTGTTTCAGGGTTTAGGGCAGTGCAGTGGTGTTCGGGCAATGTAGGGGGTCGTGCTGGGGCTGGTGTTTCAGGGTTTAGGGCAGTGCAGTGGTGTTCGGGCAGTGTAGGGGGTCTTGCTGGGGGTGGTGTTTCAGGGTTTAGGGCAGTGCGTGGTTCGGGCAGTGTAGGGGGTCTTGCTGGGGGTGATGTTTCAGGGTTTATGGCAGTGCAGTGGTGTTCGGGCAGTGTAGGGGGTCTTGCTGGGGGTAGTGTTTCAGGGTTTAGGGCAGTGCAGGGGTGTTCGTGCAGTGTAGGGGGTCGTGCTGGGGATGGTGTTTCAGGGTTTAGGCCAGTGCAGTAGTGTTCGGGCAGAGTAGGGGGTCGTGCAGGGGGAATGGTGTTTCAGGGTTTAGGGCAGTGCAGTGGTGTTCGGGCAGTGTAGTGGGTCATGCAGGGGGTGGTGTTTCAGGGTTTAGGGCAGTGGTGTTCGGGCAGTGTAGGGTGTCGTGCTGGGGGTGGTGTTTCAGGGTTTAGGGCAGTGCAGTGGTGTTCGGGCAGTGTAGGGGGTCGTGCTGGGGGTGGTGTTTCTGGGTTTAGGGCAGTGTAGTGGTGTTCGGGCAGTGTAGGGGGTCTTGCTGGGGGTGGTGTTTCAGGGTTTAGGGCAGTGGTGTTCGGGCAGTGTAGGGGGTCTTGCTGGGGGTGATGTTTCAGGGTTTATGGCAGTGCAGTGGTGTTCGGGCAGTGTAGGGGGTCTTGCTGGGGGTGGTGTTTCAGGGTTTAGGGCAGTGCAATGGTGTTCGCGCAATGTAGGGGGTCTTGCTGGGGCTGATGTTGCAGCGTTTAGGGCAGCGCAGTGGTGTTCGGGCAGTGTAGGGGGTCGTGCTGGGGCTGGTGGTTTAGGGCAGTGCAGTGGTTTTCAGGCAGTGTAGGCGGTCATGCTGGGGGTGATGTTTCAGGGTTTAGGGCAGTGCAGTGGTGTTCGGGCAGTGTAGGGGGTCGTGCTGGGGTGGTGTTTCAGGGTTTAGGGCAGTGCAGTGGTGTTCGGGCAGTGTAGGGGGTCGTGCTGGGGCTGGTGTTTCAGGGTTTTGGGCAGAGCAGTGGTGTTCGGGCAGTGTAGGGGGTCATGCTGGGGGTGGTGTTTTAGGGTTTAGGGCACTGCAGTGTTCGGGCAGTGTAGGGGGTCTTGCTGGGGGTGGTGTTTCAGGGTTTAGGGCAGTGGTGTTCGGGCAGTGTAGGGGGTCTTGCTGGGGGTGATGTTTCAGGGTTTATGGCAGTGCAGTGGTGTTCGGGCAGTGTAGGGGGTCTTGCTGGGGCTGGTGTTTCAAGGTTTAGGGCAGTGCAGTAGTGTTCGTGCAGTGTAGGGGGTCATGCTGGGGGCGGTGTTTCAGGGTTTAGGGCAGTGCAGTAGTGTTCGGGCAGTGTAGGGGGTCGTGCAGGGGGTGGTGTTTCAGGGTTTAGGGCAGTGCAATGGTGTTCGGGCAGTGTAGGGGGTCGTGCTGGGGGTGGTGTTTCAGGGTTTAGGGCAGTGCAGTGGTGTTCGTGCAATGTAGGGGGTCGTGCTGGGGCTGGTGTTTCAGGGTTTAGGGCAGTGCAGTGGTGTTCGGGCAGTGTAGGGGGTGTTGCTGGGGGTGGTGTTTCAGGGTTTAGGGCAGTGGTGTTCGGGCAGTGTAGGGGGTCTTGCTGGGGGTGATGTTTCAGGGTTTAGGGCAGTGCAGTGGTGTTTGGGCAGTGTAGGGGGTCTTGCTGGGGGTAGTGTTTCAGGGCTTAGGGCAGTGCAGGGGTGTTCGTGCAGTGTAGGGGTTCGTGCTGGGGATGGTGTTTCAGGGTTTAGGCCAGTGCAGTAGTGTTCGGGCAGAGTAGGGGTCGTGCAGGGGGAATGGTGTTTCAGGGTTTAGGGCAGTGCAGTGGTGTTCGGGCAGTGTAGTGGGTCATGCAGGGGGTGGTGTTTCAGGGTTTAGGGCAGTGCAGTGGTGTTCGGGCAATGTAGGGGTCGTGCTGGGGCTGGTGTTTCAGGGTTTAGGGCAGTGCAGTGGTGTTCGGGCAGTGTAGGGGGTCTTGCTGGGGGTGGTGTTTCAGGGTTTAGGGCAGTGGTGTTCGGGCAGTGTAGGGGGTCTTGCTGGGGGTGATGTTTCAGGGTTTAGAGCAGTGCAGTGGTGTTCGGGCAGGGTAGGGTGTCGTGCTGGGGGTGGTGTTTCAGGGTTTAGGGCAGTGCAGTGGTGTTCGGGCAGTGTAGGGGGTCGTGCACGGGGTGGTGTTTCAGGGTTTAGGGCAGTGCAGTGGTGTTCGGGCAGTGTAGTGGGTTGTGCTGGGGCTGGTGTTTCAGGGTTTAGGGCAGTGCAATGGTGTTCTGGCAGTGTAGGGGGTCGTGCTGGGGCTAGTGTTTCACGGTTTAGGGCAGTGCAGTGGTGTTCGGGCAGTGTAGGGGGTCTTGCTGGGGCTGGTGTTTCAGGGTTTAGGGCAGTGCAGTGGTGTTCGTGCAGTGTAGGTGGTCGTGCTGGGGCTGGTGTTTCAGGGTTTAGGGCAGTGCAGTGGTGTTCGGGCAGTGTAGGGGGTCATGCTGGGGCTGGTGTTTCAGGGTTTAGGGCAGTGCAGTGGTGCTCAGGCAGTGTAGGGGGTCGTGCTGGGGGTGGTGTTTCAGGGTTTAGGGCAGTGCAGTGGTGTTCGGGCAGTGTAGGGGGTCGTGCTGGGGCTTGTGTTTCAGGGTTTTGGGCAGAGCAGTGGTGTTCGGGCAGTGTAGGGGGTCGTGCTGGGGGTGGTGTTTCAGGGTTTAGGGCAGTGCAGTGGTGTTCGGGCAGTGTAGGGGGTCTTGCTGGGGGTGATGTTTCAGGGTTTAGGGCAGTGGAGTGGTGTTTGGGCAGTGTAGGGGGTCTTGCTGGGGATAGTGTTTCAGGGTTTAGGGCAGTGCAGTGGTGTTTGGGCAGTGTAGGGGGCCGTGCTGGGGGTGGTGTTTCAGGGTTTAGGGCAGTGCAGTGGTGTTCGGGCAGTGTAGGGGGTCGTGAAGGGGGTGGTGTTTCAGGGTTTAGGGTAGTGCAGTGGTGTTCGGCAGTGTAGGGGGTCGTGCTGGGGGTGGTGTTTCAGGGTTTAGGGCAGTGCAGTGGTGTTCGAACAGTGTAGGGGGTCGTGCTAGGGGTGGTGTTTCAGGGTTTAGGGCAGTGCAGTGGTGTTCGGGCAGTGTAGGGGGTCGTTCTGGGGGTAGTGTTTTAGGGTTTAGGGTAGTGCAGTGGTGCTTGTTTAGTGTAGGGGGTCGTGCTGGGGGTAGTGTTGTAGGGTTTAGGGTAGTGCAGTGGTGTTCGGGCAGTGTAGGGGGTCTTGCTGGGGGTGGTGTTTCAGGGTTTAGGGCAGTGGTGTTCGGGCAGTGTAGGGGGTCTTGCTGGGGGTGATGTTTCAGGGTGCAGTGCAGTGGTGTTCGGGCAGTGTAGGGGGTCTTGCTGGGGGTAGTGTTTCAGGGTTTAGGGCAGTGCAGGGGTGTTCGTGCAGTGTAGGGGGTCGTGCTGGGGATGGTGTTTCAGGGTTTAGGGCAGTGCAGTAGTGTTCGGGCAGTGTAGGGGGTTGTGCAGGGGGAATGGTGTTTCAGGGTTTAGGGCAGTGCAGTGGTGTTCGGGCAGTGTAGGGTGTCGTGCTGGGGGTGGTGTTTCAGGGTTTAGGGCAGTGCAGTGGTGTTCGGGCAGTGTAGGGGGTCGTGCACGGGGTGGTGTTTCAGGGTTTAGGGCAGTGCAGTAGTGTTCGGGCAGTGTAGGGGGTTGTGCTGGGGCTGGTGTTTCAGGGTTTAGGGCAGTGCAATGGTGTTCTGGCAGTGTAGGGGGTCGTGCTGGGGCTAGTGTTTCACGGTTTAGGGCAGTGCAGTGGTGTTCGGGCAGTGTAGGGGGTCATGCTGGGGCTGGTGTTTCAGGGTTTAGGGCAGTGCAGTGGTGTTCGTGCAGTGTAGGTGGTCGTGCTGGGGCTGGTGTTTCAGGGTTTAGGGCAGTGCAGTGGTGCTCAGGCAGTGTAGGGGGTCGTGCTGGGGGTGGTGTTTCTGGGTTTAGGGTAGTGCAGTGGTGTTCGGGCAGTGTAGGGGGTCGTGCTGGGGCTGGTGTTTCAGGGTTTAGGGCAGTGCAGTGGTGTTCGGGCAGTGTAGGGGGTCGTGCTGGGGCTGGTGTTTCAGGGTTTAGGGCAGTGCAGTGGTGTTCGGGCAGTGTAGGGGGTCGTGCTGGGGGTTGTGTTTCAGGGTTTAGGGCAGTGGTGTTCGGGCAGTGTAGGGGGTCTTGCTGGGGGTGATTTTTCAGGGTTTAGGGCAGTGGAATGGTGTTTGGGCAGTGTAGGGGTCTTGCTGGGGATAGTGTTTCAGGGTTTAGGGCAGTGCAGTGGTGTTTGGGCAGTGTAGGGGGCCGTGCTGGGGGTGGTGTTTCAGGGTTTAGGGCAGTGCAGTGGTGTTCGGGCAGTGTAGGGGGTCGTGAAGGGGGTGGTGTTTCAGGGTTTACGGCAGTGCAGTGGTGTTCGGGCAGTGTAGGGGGTCGTGCTGGGGGTGGTGTTTCAGGGTTTAGGGCAGTGCAGTGGTGTTCGAACAGTGTAGGGGGTCGTGCAGGGGCTGGTGTTTCAAGGTTTAGGGCAGTGCAGTGCTGTTCGGGCAGTGTAGGGGGTCGTTCTGGGGGTAGTGTTTTAGGGTTTAGGGTAGTGCAGTGGTGCTTGTGTAGTGTAGGGGGTCGTGCTGGGGGTAGTGTTTTAGGGTTAGGGTAGTGCAGTGGTGTTTGTGTAGTGTAGGGGGTCATGTTTTAGGGTAGTGCAGTGGTGTTTGGGTAGTGTAGGGGGTCGTGCTGGGGGTATTGTTTTAGGATTTAGGTTAGTGCAGTGGTGTTTGGGTAGTGTAGGGGTTCATGCTGGGGGTAGTGTTTTAGGGTTTAGGATAGTGCAGTGGTGCTTGTGTAGTGTAGGGAGTCGTGCTGGGGTAGTGTTTTAGGGTTTAGAGTAGTGCAGTAGTGTTTTTGTAGTGTAGGGGGTCATGTTTTAAGATGCAACGCTCCAATACCTGACCAGTCTGCACTACATAAAACTGCAAAAAAACTAAAAATAAAAAGTGTTTTGCACACTTTTGTCATTGGGCTATATGTGGGCTACATCTGGGTAATATTTGTGCTACATTTGGGCTCTTTTTTCTCTGGTGGCCATCTTGGAAGACTTCTTTGTTATGAAGTTTCCTAATTTCCTCATTTACTGCAGTCTCCTCAGTAGGAAATGCTTTCAGTTTTTTACTTTGATTCCATCAAGAAGGCATTCAGATGTGTCTCACATTTGCCATAAATTCAGAATGTTAGCACTCTAGTTGCTCATTAGATCACTGTACTAAAGCTACTGCTCACCAGGGAGTTAACTGGAAGTCTGCTGCTGGTATTGAAAGTGATTGTTTCAGTCTGCATGTGAGAATATTCTAATGAAATAGAAGAGGATTTGAGATCTCACTTAAAACATGCCCTCATTTTTCTTTCTGCAGCACTAACCATAATTTCTATTTAAAAAAGAACCCCTCATTTTGTTCCTTTTTAAATTAAATGTTTTAAGTATTAACGGTTTATTCCAATCAAGATGGCTTCCGGTGTGCCATACTTTTGTCATAAGTAAGGCTGTTTGCGCTCTAGTTGTTCTTTAGAACACTCTGGGAAGCTGCAGTAGAACACAAAGGCATCAACTGGCAGGCTTCTCCTGTTGAAATATAACAGGAAGATATTTGAGATTACACTTGAAACATGTCCTAATTTTTCTTTCTACAGCACTACCCATAATTTTTATGACAAAATTAACCCCATCATTTTGTTCCTTTTTAAATTAAATGTTTTAAGTGTTACCAGTTTATTCCAATCAAGATGGCTTCAGGTGTGCCATACTTTTGTCATAAGTAAGGCTGTTAGCACTCTAGTTGTTCTTTAGAACACTCTGGGAAGCTGCAGTAGAACACAAAGGCATCAACTGACAGGCTGCTCCTGTTGAAATATAACAGGAAGATATTTGAGATCTCACTTGAAACATGTCCTAATTTTTCTTTCTATAGCACTAACCATAATTTCTATGACAAAATGAACCCCATCATTTTGTTCCTTTTTAAATTAAATGTTTTAAGTGTTACCAGTTTATTCCAATCAAGATGGCTTCAGGTGTGCCATACTTTTGTCATAAGTAAGACTGTTAGCACTCTAGTTGTTCTTTAGAACACTCTGGGAAGCTGCAGTAGAACACAAAGGAATCAACTGACAGTCTCTGCCCTTGTTGGATGTACATGTTTTACTGAGAATGTCAGACTTCATTCTCACATGACTGAGAAAGATAATGTGAATTTACAGAAAATATGCTCTCATTTTAGCTTCTGGAGCACCTTCCAAAACTGTATGGGACAAGCATGTGAAAATAGTTTTCTCTCAAACATGATTCATGATATCCCAGCAGAAGGTTTTTCACAGGGTAAAATCACCTTAGAACACACCACAATTCCTGAAATTAGTATGGTACCATCAACAAATGAATTCTAATGTAACTAAAGTCTGTTATCACCCTTAATAGTTCTCCTTTTGGTAACCCTCAAAATCTTTGATTCACTAAAAGGCATTTCAATGGGGTACTATCATGTATATTGGTCTCAAGATGGCTGCCAGCAATTCCAGGATGAAGTGCTGACAGCCAATCAGATCTCACGATGACATGTGTGGTTAGGCTCCGCCCAGATATATATGTGTTTTTACTTTTGATTTTCTCAGCAACTACTGAACGGATTTACACCATTTAACAAAAAGGGTTCTTTCTGAACCAAGAACTACCTCTTTGCCAAATTTGGTGTAATTCCGTTCAGCAGTTCGGGCTGTAGCCTTGCATAAAGTTTCCTATGGGAAATTGATTTTTTGACTCTTATTTTTTTAATTTCTCCGCAACTACTGAACGGATTTACACCATTTAACAAAAAGGGTTCTTTCTGAACCAAGAACTACCTCTTTGCCAAATTTGGTGTAATTCCGTTCAGCAGTTCGGGCTGTAGCCGTGTCTAAAGTTTCCTATGGGAAAATGAATGGGGAAAACACGTTTTGGGATCCCCCTTTTTCTCGGCCCCCGCTTGATGAATCACCCCGAGACTTTCAGGGTAGGAGCGGACCGGAGCGGGCCATAAAGTTTGAAAATTTCGCGAAGATTCGTCAACCGGCAAGAGAGTTATTTCAAATAGAATGTCGCAGATTTCCTATGGAAAATAGGTCCTAACTATAACTATCTACTGGCGACCGCCAGTAGATAATATATATATTCACTGAAAAAACCATAGGTTTTAGGGACAGTTATAGTTAGTTGGACATTTCACTCGTACAAAACCCATGAAATTCCCCCGTTATAGTTAGTTCAGCTAACTATAACTCGCGCCCCCGCAATGCACTGCTGATGACGTCACATATTACATCACTCATGACATGGTCAGTGACATCACTGATGACATCACTGATGACATCTCAAATGACATCACTGTTGACATCATGCAGTGACTGTGTGTATCTGTAAAGTTTAAATATTTTTAATATATATAGGAAAAGACGTATTGAAGAATGAGTGGGTGTATAAGTGTCTGTATGGATGATTTAGTAGGTGCGTGACTGACTCTATAAGTGAGTGATTTAACGTATCTTACTGAATGCATGGGTTAGTGACTAAACTGGGTGAATGTCTGTATCCGTCTGTCTGTTGCTGTGTAAGTGGCTGCATGTGTTTGTGAATAGCTACATGAGTGTGTATATGAGTTATTGAATGGTTGTCTGAGTATCTGTATGGGTGCCTGAGTGTTTGTGTGGGAGGGGTGTGTGCGACTCTGTGCATAGATGTGTGAGTGGGTGATTCACTGGGTGGATGGTTTCAAGAGTGCATCTGTGATAGACTGTATGGGTGGGTAAGTGTGTGTAAGAGTGTTAGTGAGTGAATGTATGTCCCAGTGGTACATGTGTGAGTAACTACATATGTGAAAGGCAGTATATATGTGTGTTGGAGTATATAAATAGCTATTAGCGAGAGTGAGTGATTGTGATAGTGGCTGTATGGATGAGTGTGTGCTTGTATCAGTGATTGTATAAGAGCGTAACAATGTGCTAGTATTTGTATGATTAAGTGAGCTGGTGTGTGTATAACTGTATAGGTGAGTAAATGGCAGTGTGTTTAATTATTTGCATGACTGACTAGGTGTGTGAGTACCTCTATGGATGAGTGGCGGTGTTTGACTGTCTATATAGGAGTAAGAGTGCATATGATAGTCCTGTACTAAGTGACCATAAGTATGAGTGACTGTACGGGTGAGTGAGTGGATGTGTGTGTGTAGACCTAAGAATCAGTGAGTGGGTATGTAGTTATTGGTGTTGGAGTGTCTATGGTTTTGCGAATGGCAGTCTGTAATTTAGAGTGGGTGTATCAAAGGTTATATTAGTGTGTGAGGAGGTGCATCAGATTACCACGTGGATGATGTCATCAGTGATGTCATCAGTGATGTCACTGACCATGTTATGAGTGATGTAATATGTGACGTCATCAGCAGTGCATTGCGGGGGCGCGAGTTATAGTTAGCTGAACTAACTATAACGGGGGAATTTCATGGGTTTTGTACGAGTGAAATGTCCAACTAACTATAACTGTCCCTAAAACCTATGGTTTTTTCAGTGAATTTTAAAGGTTTTTTAAATGCTAATTTCTAACTATAACGTGTCTGAAACCTATGGTTTTTTCTGTGAATTTCAAAGGTTGTTTAAATGCTAATTTCTAACTATAACGTGCCTGAAACCTATGGTTTTTTCAGTGAATTTCAAAGGTTTTTTAAATGCTAATTTCTAACTATAACACCCCTAAAACCTATGGTTTTTTCAGTGAATTTCAAAGGTTTTGTAAATGACAATTTTTAAATGTATTAATTGTTATATTTATTTTTTTGATACTGATTTACTACATTTTTAAAACTATTTATTTTTAGATATTTTATTTATTAAATTACATTGTAATTACATCATACATTACATAATATACTTTCTCTGAATGAATTACTATAGTTTAAATAGTTTGCAAATAGGCAATAGAGTTTTAAGTACAGTAGTTACAGTTATTGCAATGGGCAACATAATTTCAAACACAATGCAACATTGAGCTCAATGTGAATTTCTAGTTAAATGCAATTAGTTACTTTATGGATTACTTTTCTAACCACAGGACTGGATCCTAGATTCAGTCTTGGGACATCTCCTGTAAACAGTTGAGTAAAAGCGTTTTGGTTACAGTAGTGATTTTTAAGGAATATTATTGTATTTTAAAAGTTGACACTTAGAAACTTTTTCACATAGAATCACCAATGTTATCCTATGGGAGGAAATTCACTTAGCAGGTAAGTAGTGTTATCGTTACTTGGATCCAGCACTGGTGCATCTCCTGTAAACAGTTGAAAGAATGCGTTTAAGTCATACAGGCGATTTTTAAGGAATATTTGTAATTTGTGAAAATCGACACTTTGAAACTTTTCTGCTGAAAACCAGACAATGGATTCCTATGGAAGGAAATATAAGTTACTGGTAAGTACGGTTAAAATTACTTTTCAGGATCAGTACTGGGCTCAAAGATGCAGCACTGAGGTCTTTCCTGATAACCGGTGAGTAAATCGGAATTCGTAGTTCGGCTGATTTTAGAGGAATATTTGTATGTTTCAAAAATCGACACTTAGAAACTTTTTCAGCAAAAAGCAGGCAATGATATCCTATGGAAGGAAATTCAAGTTACTGGTAAGTACGGTTAAAATTACTTTTCAGGATTAGTACTGGGCTGAAAGATGCAGCACTGAGGTCTCTCCTGATAACAGGTGAGTAAATCGGAATTCGTATTTCGGCTGATTTTAGAGGAATATTATAAAGTTCCAAAACTCCACACTTAGAAGAATTTCCAAGTGAAACCAGTCAATGTTAGCCTATGGAAGGAAATTCAAGTTACTGGTAAGTACGGTTAAAATTACTTTTCAGGATCAGTACTGGGCTGAAAGATGCAGCACTGAGGTCTCTCCTGATAACAGGTGAGTAAATAGGAATTCGTATTTCGGCTGATTTTAGAGGAATATTTGTATGTTTCAAAAATCAACACTTAGAAACTTTTTCAGCAAAATGCAGGCAATGATATCCTATGGAAGGAAATTCAAGTTACTGGTAAGTACGGTTAAAATTACTTTTCAGGATTAGTACTGGGCTGAAAGATTCAGCACTGAGGTCTCTCCTGATAACGGGTGAGTAAATCAGAATTCGTAGTTCGGCAGATTTTAGAGGAATATTTGCACAATGGTCAAGGGAGGGGGCGGGGCCTGAGGTGACATCTGTGCAAACGCGCCCGTGGCGCGTTTTAAGTTGGGGGATTAAGTCCCCTTGAATCATGAGGGTCCCTAGGGGCCAACTAGCCCACCAGGAACCTCCAGTATGCGCCAGGGGCTGCGTTGCAGAGACGTGTAGAGAGGCCACACCCCTTTTACACCTCTCTGCAACGCAGCTCTGTGGCGCTTTCTGGATGTACCTGTTGGGCTAGTTGGCCCCCAGGGACCCTCAGGATTGTAGGGGATTTAATTCCCCATCTTAAAACGCGCCACGGGGCCTGTTTGCACACATGTCACCTCAGGCCCCGCCCCTCCCTTCACCACTGTGCAAACGCGCCCCGTGGCGCGTTTTAAGTCGGGGGATTAACTCCCCTTGAATCCTGAGGGTCCCTGGGGTGCAACTAGCCCACCAGCTACCTCCATTAAGCGCCACAGAGCTGCGTTGCAGAGAGGTGTAAAAAGGGGCGTGGCCTCTGTACACCTCTCTGCAAGGCAGCCCCCTGGCGCATACTGGAGGTTCCTGGTGGGCTAGTTGGCCCCAGGGACCCCCAGTATTCAAGGGGAATTACTTCCCTTCTTAAAACGCGCCAGGGGGCGCGTTTGCAGAGTACTGCAGGGAGGGGGCGGGGCCTCCGGCACGATGCCGTTTTTTTTTTGTTTTTTTTATGGGAGGGGGGCTGCGTGGCCCCCCTTCCCTCAGCCACTTTTGGCCCCGGGGACCCCATCCCCCGGGGCCTGAGCATTTTTTTTGTTTTATTTACAAAAAAAAAAAAAAACGGGAAGGGGTCCGCGTGGCCCCCCTTCCCTGGGCCTCTATTGGCCCCGGGGACCCCATCCCCCGGTGCATGCCCTGTTTTTTAAATAAAAAATATGGAGGGGGGCTGCGTGGCCCCCCTCCTCAGGCCATTTAAGGCCCGGGGACCCCATCCCCCGGGGCCGGCCTTGCCCTTATTTTTTTTATTTAATTTTTTTTTTTTTATTTGGGGAGGGGGGCTGCGTGGCCCCCCTCCCGGGCCACTTATGGCCCCGGGGACCCCATCCCCCGGGGCCTGGCCTCTGGTTGGGTCCCCAATCCCCCCACAGTCCCGCCGGCTCTCCGCGTCCTATGGGAGCCGGCATTGCTTTTCCACATGGGGAGCAGCTAAGATGCTGCTCCCCATGTGGAAAAGCAATTGATTTGCATTTTGAAAGAGAGAGCAGGTTTCCTGCTCTCTCTTTCAAAATGCAAACCAAGTTTGCTATGACAGGACGGGAGCCGCGGGACACCGCGCTTCGATTTTTTTTTTTTATCGGCAGGATCCGCGCACCCTGAGCGCATCCTGCCGAGTAAAAAAAAAAAAAAAATGCTTTTTCTGCCCAGGGGGTCCTTGTGGGACCCCTGAGCAGACCTAGGGGTCAGGGTGTTTCTACCCTGCCCCCTTTGTGCGTTTTGCGCACTTTTTTACTGCTTTCTTGTTCCTCGGTTCTACCGAGGAACAAGATGGCTGTCAACACTTCCTGGTTTGGAGTGTTGACAGCCAATTAGCAGACAGCTCGTGATCGGGAGGGTGCGCGAATCCGACGCGGCCATAGATATATATGTACTTTTACTTTTGATTTTCTCAGCAACTACTGAACGGATTTACACCATTTAACAAAAAGGGTTCTTTCTGAACCAAGAACTACCTCTTTGCCAAATTTGGTGTAATTCCGTTCAGCAGTTGGGGCTGTAGCCGTGTCTAAAGTTTCCTATGGGAAAATAAATGGGGAAAACACGTTTTGGGACCCCCTTTTTTCTCGGCCCCCGCTTGACGAATCACCCTGAGACTTTCAGGGTAGGAGCGGACCGGAGCGGGCCATAAAGTTTGAAAATTCTCACGAAGATTCGCTCAACCGACGCAAGAGTTATTTCAAATAGAATGTCGCGGATTTCCTATGGAAAATAGGTCCTAACTATAACTATCTACTGGCGACCGCCAGTAGATTATATATATATATATATATATATATATATATATATATATATATAATTATCACGTTCCCAAATCGTTCGCACTCCTACGACAAACAAAGGGTACGGACTCCACTTCTGTGCAAAACTTCTGTTTTATTTCAAAACCGCTCCAGCTGTCATGACGCGTTTCGGTCACTGCCGGGGGAGATATATATATCTCCCCTTTCCCTCTTGCTCTCTCCCTTCCCTTCAGGCAGGGAGTCGAAGAAGACTGAGACGTTAAGAAAACAAATGTTCCCCTAGGCTGGCCTACTTAGCATTGAGGTAAGTCAATGCTGTGTGTTTATTGGCTTGATTTATTTTTCGATGGTCTCAGAAGAACGTGGAGCCTTCATAGCTCAGACCATTCAGAATGGTGAAGGTGCAGCCAAATGCCTGATTTGTGGCAATCTGAATGCTACTGATTGTCTGGAATGAACATTTGGCACTAGTGTTGTGCTGCATTGCCATGCGTGGATGCGATACACAGGTTTCTCGGGGGTGTGGAGGGGTGTGTACGGACCTAAGTGCTTAATTTGACTTGGTGGTTGCTGTTGGGGGAGACTGGCACTCATACTTATTTTTCCTTCTCAGACCGTTTCTGAGAACAAGAGAGGGAAATCGCACAAAGAGGAAAGAAGAAGATGGAGAGACTGAAAAACCATTGCAAAGGAAGAAAGCGTGGACCTGCAGGAATGAGAACTGAGGAGGGAGTGTCTGGCAGTGCATTAAAAGGCCTGAGTTGAATTCAACACTATGTTGCCTTAGTACTCAGCACACCAACATTTAACAGCACTGGTTGTGTCCTCCTAATCAGAGCGTTGTGCTTCGGCTCTCATTCTTTTACAAATTGGCCACTGACAGGCCTCCCTTATGGATATGTTTTTTGATGGCTCGCGTCTATACGACGAAAAAACTGATTCTGCCTTAGAGTGCTTTATGGAAAGTAGGGCCAAGCTTACTGTCGGGGTCTTTCAATCCAGCCCAAACCATTTCCTCAACCAGTTTAGGAAAATCCTGCAGCTACTCCAGTGGGTTGGTTTACAGACTGCATGAATCTCCCCAGCACCTTTTGTAATCACCCTAGTCCTTTCATGGCCAGGGATGTAGATCTGGAAGGCAACATGCAGGTCATTATGGGCATCAGTCCCCCTTCCCTGCACCAACAGCTTCCAAGCCACTTTAGCCTTCCATTAGAGCCCACAACCACCCTATAGGAGGTAGAATCCAGTGCTTTTTCGCCGGGCAGCAATCTATCACATCTGGCAGAAGGGTCCTCCAATTAGTTCAGCATGGCTCTGCCCTGCTGTTTCTTTCTGCCCCACCGCACCTTGTTCCCACACCAGAACTGCTCTCCAAGGAGCACCTATCCATTGTAATGCAGGAGGTGCATGCATTACTTTCCAAAGGAGCCTTTGAGAGAGTTCCGTACTCGGAAATAGGAACTGGTTGTTACACTCGCTATTTCCTTGTGCCGAAGAAGGATCAGCATATCTTAGATCTTTGCTCTCTGAATGAATTCCCACAGAAGTACAAATTCAAAATGCTCACGCTTGCCCAGTTTCTGTCTGTCCTGGGTCCGTTGAGAGCAGCTCTGAGTTTTCTTGGCCTGTTAGCCTCCTTCGTCTTCCTTGTTGACTGTGCCGTGCAGCTTATGTGGGCTTTGCAGTAGAATCCGAAATCTGAGTGGGCCCAGCACCAAGGCAACCTGTCTGATGCCATCAAGGTTTTGGAGGTGATTGCATGTGATCTTCAGTGGTTCGACTGCTATTGGACCAATGGCAGAACATTCCTTATTCCCCACCCAGAGCTGACGGTGGTGATAGATGTGTCACAGCTGGGTTGCTGAGGACATCTGAGGGAGGTGGAGGTCAGAAGACTATGGTCTACGTCAGAAACGTAGCTCCATATTAATATGTTGGTGTTGCTGGCTATTCATCTGGCACTGAAGGCCTTCCTGCCATTCATAAAGGGAGGCAATTGGTACAGGTTGTCATGATAACACCACAGCCAAGTGGTACTGAAACAAGCAGGCCAGAGTGGGGTTTGGGTTCCCCGTGTTAGGAGGTTCTGGGCCTGGAGTTGGCTTGAGCATTAGTGCTTATCCTTGAACGTCAAGGTGGCAAGCTCAGACAGCGCGCTTGGTGGATCATGAATAGTGTCTGAATTCTAAGGTGGCACAGGGCATCTTCCAACAGGTGGAGGGAGCACCCTGGCTAGATCTTTTCGCCACTGTCGAACGTTTAGTGTCAAACCCTCTGCATGTTGTAGTTACTGTGGAAATTCTTGCTAGGATCTGCATTCCGGCTTTAGTGACTCTTCTATGCCTTCCCTCCTCTTCCTAGCCTGCCCAGTGTTCTGAAGATGATCATAGTCAACTGGGCCCAAGTCATCCTAATGGCTTTTGATAGGGCCAGAAGTGTGTGCTACCTGGTACTTCTGAGCAGGTTTCGCCTTCAGGTTGCCACTTCGGGAATATTTTCTGTCACATCTGCAGATCTAGTTCTCCACCTAAACCTGCACAATCTACACTTCCATATGTGGATATTGAGTAGTGACAGATGACTGCGTTCGATCTACCATCTGAGGTTGTGGATGTCTTCCTTTAGACATCTGTCTATAAAGTCTATTTACGCCGGACATTGGCACAATTTTGTGACCTGGTGTGAAGTCCACGAAACAGACCCTTTACAAGCCAAACTGTTGGATGCTTTATTGTTTGTTTATGCCGTTGGCCCAGAAAGGCCTTGCAATGGGCACTATTAAAGGTTGCATTTGTCGGGCCAACTGTCTTTGTTTAAATGGCTTGTAATGTGGTTTATTAAAGGTTTAATCCTCATGTTCCTGCCCAAACCTTTTGTGATGTCACAGTGGGACCTTAACTTGGTATTGACATGCCTCATGTGAATTCCCTTCTAGCCGATGCAAACCTGTTAGCTGCGTCTTCTGACCTTAAAGGCTTTCTTCCTCATTGCGATCACTTCAGCTCGTCGCATGAGTGAACTCCATGCTCTATTGTTACAACTGACATACACCACTTTCTTTCCAAGACAAACGGGTGCTGAAAGTTGTGACTCTTTTCCATGTAGGGCAATCCATCACTTTCCTAGAGTTCTGTGCCCAGCCTCGCCCCTTGAAAAAGGAGATGCTCTATTGGTTGGTCTCCAAAACACTTATAAGCTTTTGCATTTATCATACAAAGGACCACCAGGTGGATATAATTTTTTTTGTGGGCTTCTCTGGGGCGAAGAGTGTTTTCAGATCACTCTTGAACCCAATGCATTTGCGGAGGTCCACTGTTTCTGTTTGACTGTGGTCAACCCCTGCCAACCAATTCCTTTGACTGTTAAGTTCAGGGCCTCTGTGTTGGTTTATTGTTACTCTCATTATGTCTTCCAGTAAGTGACATAATTCCATACAGGGCAGGAGTTCATACCATCTAGGCACAAGCCCTCCTCACCGCACTCTGTCCTACTACATCTTTCAGAAGCTTATCTAGGTTGCTTTGTCTCACAGCATCCAGAATTCATATAAAGGGTAAGATATTTAAATATTCATTTTGTAAACTGCTTCTGTGCCTCAATGGTGCTTCATTAGTCGCACATTCGACCAACCCGGTTAAGCAGAGACACTAATGAAGTTCTCACTCGACAATTGTAGGAAGCTGGCTCTGTATATACTATACCAAAGTGAGGTATAGTGTGCACAGAGTCCAGTGGATCCCCAAAGGTAGGCAGAGGTAAAGTTAGATAGCAACTCACTCTCTATTTGTGGTAGTGTGGTCGAGCAGTAAGGCAGTATCAGAGGACAGTGTTAAGAATTTGTTGTACACACTGTCAGCAAATGAATTCACACACTCAAAGACTGAACTTCAGACCAATTGTTTTTGTATGAAAATATTCTTTTAGTTATTTTATTTTCTAGAACCAACCAAGCCTGGCACAGGTAAGCAATAAATACTTACAGTAGTAATGCAGTATGTAAACCGTTTGAATTGAAATTGTATATGCACTTTGTTTTGACTTACAGTATGGTTTCAGAGAAATGCAATACTTTGTAAATACAGTACATAGACTTGAATTGGCTTTTCAGTAAAATTACAGGTAAGTTACTTTTGAGATTACTTTTCTTACTCAGAGTAGTATACCTGGATACTACTCTGGGCCATTTCCTGCAATCAGTTAAGTAAAATCGTTTTTGTTAGTTAGTGCAATTTGAAAGAATTTCTTAAGGTTTTCAAACTCCACACTTAGAAACTTTTCCAAGAAAAACAGTCAACGTTATCCTATGGAGGAAAGTAGTGTTATCGGTTTTGAGGTAAGTATTTGGTAGTGGGATTTGAGGTTCTGGGGGTAGACTCGGGGGTCCCCCAGGGTCAAGGATGCACTCTAGTTACACCCTTAGCCGCACTAGGGCGGCCGGGTGCAGAGTGCTGAGGCCCAATGTTATCCAATGGGGGATAGGGGGCCTCCGGTTGGTGGCTGCTGGCAAGCAGGCCACTTGGTTGTGGGAGCAAAGCTCCTGGACTTTTGCTCAGGGCAAATGGGGAAACAAAGTAGCACCAAAGGTGCACCCTCTGCGGCACTAGGGCGGCCGGGTGCAGGGTGCTGTTTCGACGTCGGGCACCCTGTTGTTTTCAATGGGGAACCTCCGGTTTGCAAAGGCACTGCAGGCTTGGGGACGAACGTCTTCTGGGTGCAACCACCACTTCGAGAGGTAAGTTGGGAAGTTGGGGGTTGGTTAGGCACCGTCGGTTTGGGCACCCAAGGCCGTGGGGTGCAGAAGTGCCTTTTGGGGTCGGATCTTCTTGCCAGCTCCTGGTCGCGGTTGGGGGGGGACCTTCCGGATTTAGGCTGCAGGCGTCGGCTGGAGGCTTGAGGCAGTTCAGGAGTTGCCGGATCTCGGGTCAGGATCGCCAGGGGGACCTCCTCGTAGTGTTTGCCCACTCGAGCTCGGGCCGTGAATGGCGGGTGTAGAGTGGGGCGGATCTGCGTTGTCCGGCCGGAGCCAGAGGTTGCAGATGAACAAATCTGGTGTTCACGGGAGACAAAGTCTTTGTGGTTGAAGGCAGGCAGTTCCTCCTGGGTTTTCGAGGTTGCTGACTGCAGGACACACCGGGATTTCGCAGGAGCAGGTTCGAGGGGGAAGACAGGCCGGTAGGGCTGGGGCCAAGTCAGTGGGCGTCTTCCTCTTGTTAGCTGCTGCACGGCTGTTCGGTCCTTCTTCTTGTAGTTTCTTCTTGTCTGAGGAAGCAAGGTTCAGGGGTGCCCCTAAATACTAGATTTAGGGGCGTTGCAGGTAGGTAAAAGGCAGGGACCAATGGGTCCCTGCCCTGGGGTGGGTACACCCCCTATTATGCCACCCTCCAGTGGAAGGGGGGCATGAGCCTGTCCCTGGTTGGCTGAGTCTCCCCATCTGCAAGAAGGTGGGGACTGGGAGTTGTGCTTCACCTCGCCTCCCCCACCTGAGGGGTGGAGTTGGCAGAGGTAGGCACACCTCTCTTCCTCACTTGTTTTTCCCGCCGGTTCTCCCGCCCAAAGTGGGGGTCAGAACCAGTGGGGACCAGTTGCTGAAAGCAGCAAGTGGCCTGGGGAAGCTCACAAAGGTGGCAAGCCTTTGAAGCTTCCCCTTCATGAACCCTGCCCATCCTGGGGGAGGAGGCTTGGCACCTCGTCCCAAGATGTGCATTGTTTCAGGTCCCAGAGAGCAGCAGGCTCTCGACCCAGGGGTCCAGAAACATGTCTGGTGGTGGCAGCTGAAAGCAGCCAGTCAGCCTGGACACTAGTGGTGGGTTAGTTTTCAGGGGGCATCTCTAAGATGCCCTCTGTGTACATTTTTCATTAAATCACACACTGGCATCAGTGTGGGTTTAATGTGCTGAGAAGTTTGATACCAAACTTCTCAGTTTTCAGTGTAGCCATTATGGTGCTGTGGAGTTCGTAATGACAAACTCCCAGCACCATATACTTTTAATGGCAGCACTGCACTTACATGCCTAAGAATGAACTTAGACACTGTAGGGGTACAGGGCTCATGCACCTGTACCCTCACCACTGGTAAGGTGCACCCCGCTAGAGGGGTGACTGATCTATGCCAGGGCAGTGGGTTGTAGGCATGGCACACAGAGATGTGTGCCATGTCAACTCTTCACTTTGTTCTGCACCAAAACACGCAGCCTGCAAAGGCAGTGTGTGTGTAATAGTACAGGACCTCTAAGGGTGGCAGAATAAGTGCTGCAGTCCTTAGAGGCCTTCTCTGGTCACAGTGCCCTGGGTACCTGTGGTACCATTTACCAGGGGCTGACCTGTGGCCAGAGATGCCAATTGGGTTTAGGCTTCAATGCAGTTTTAGGGAAAGAAGATAGGCCCTGGGTACCTGATTAGCAGGAGCCCAGGGCACACTCAGTCAAAGCACATCAGCAATTCAGCAAAAAGTGGGGGCAACCATGCAGAAAGAGGGCACTTTCTCATCCCCCCCCCCCGTAAACGAAAGAGGATGATCAGTATAAGAACTTTATTGTTGGTTAATTAAAACCCTTACAATATAAAAACGCAAGCAACATATTCTTAGAAAAGACATTAATTAAAATTATTCAAATTACAATTAATATTTTACTTAAAACTATGCTGAATTTCTCAGCAGTGATGATCGACTCGAAGGCCGGGTTCTGATCAACAGTTTATTGATGGTCGACAAACTGTTACTGTGTCCAATGGTGGAATGTCGCGCTGCTTAGCAGCGCCAATGGCTTCCAGCAGATTTAACGCCTTGATAACAAATTTTGTTAACCCGATATTCAACTTCGTGTTGTCCGGGTTAAAGGCTGCTATTATGGCTTGACGGCATGATCGAATTCCAAGCCTTTTCCATTCTTCCCGCAGTAAAAATCGTCTAGAAGTAAGCATTGCTGGGCATAAACAAACTATATGTTCCATTCCTTGGGTGTGGTAGCCGCACAACCTGCATTGGGTATGATTGTCTTGGCGGCGCCATTCTGGGAGATTCTTTAGAAAAGGCCATTCACCCAACCTCAGGGCCAGGAACTTTCGTTTCAAATAAAGTGCGAACGTGCTTGATAAATAAAAGGGTACAACTCCTGGTTTAAAATTGGTGATCACTGCCCAAGCGTGTTTCCTTTTGACAGTATTGCCCTATCCGAGTGAAAGGACCACAACCTAACACTCTTCTTGATTACTGCTTTTAATGCTAGCTGGGAGGGTTTGTTCCTCAGAATTCCTTAATACCCAGTAGTTGTAAACTATGGTTCAGGTGAAGCCGATATTTATGACTGGCATGACTTTTCTAGATTTCTTGCCAGAGTCTGGCCTCCAGGGAACCCTCCCGGGCATGACGCAGTCTATTGCAAAACTTTATAAATGCTCCAGCCTCAACGCCGTGATGGTCTAATAGACCAAGTTCAAGACGGACTTGTGCCGGCGATGCAGATTTGGGCAGGTGGAATGCACGTTTAAAGATTTTGATTGTTAGTTTATTTAAAAAGTATTTGTGGTTCCCTTCATGATCTCGTGGCCATACGTCAATGAGTTAATTATCTTCGCCTTCATCACTTTCAACATTGGGATTAAACTGGGACCAAGTAATTTTTTGGACAGTTTTGTAGCAGCAGCCTCTAATGCCAAGGCTTTGGTCCTCAGTACTTCTTTTTGCTTGACAAATGAGCTTCTGGTGTCAAGGAATATTCCCAGGTATTTGTAGTGAGGTGTTGAATCGATTTTTACGTTGTTAAAATGCCACCCTCCACACGTCTTCTTTTGCTTCCCAAAAGTAATTGTTTTTGTTTTTGATAAATTCAGCTCTAGAAGGTTGTTTTTAGTGTAAGGGAGCAATTCATCAAGTAGCCTCTGTAAGCCTACCTTCGTGTGACTAAGCAGCACCAGATCGTCGGCGTATAGGAGGTTACTGATACGTACTCCATCTAATTGAGGGGGATGGCAATTAACGCTGTCGAGGATTGGCGAAAGGTCCGATATGAACAAATTAAAAAGGAGTGGAGCCAGCACGCACCCTTGTTTTACTCCGCTTCTGGTCTCGATCTTCCTAGAAACATGGGAACCTTCACCCAGCTTGATTCTTACCCATGTTTCGGAGTGGAGTTGAACTATTGCAGTTAGCAAAGATTGGGGAATGCCCCAGCCCTTTAATTTCTGCCACAGTAGGCCCCGGGGCACACGGTCGAAGGCTGCTTTAAAATCCACAAAGCAACAGTGCAGTTGGATTTGTTGAACTGTTGCTTTCCCTATTAAAACGGATAATGTTAGTAGATTGGTTATTGTGCCAGAATTGGCCAAAAACCCGTCTGATTGAAAGGGAGGCGCTTTGTTTCGCTTTGCCCAAGTCTGCAGGTCTTCCAATAGGATACTGGCATAATATTTGGACTCCACATCTAGGAGTGCTATCATTCGATAGTTGCTGGGATCATTTCTCTTCCCACTTTTATAAATAGGGTGAATGATAGCACCTCTCCAGGACTCAGGAACTACGTTGTTTAACCAGCATTGAGAAAACAAGGGAACCAGATGGTCTGACCAAAATTCGGCTTCTGATTTGAACATTGCCTGGGGGAGACCGTTTGGCCCAGGTGCACCGTCTGCCCTAGCTTTCTTTATTGAGCGTAGAATCTTGTGTTTTAGTTCTTCGGGTGTTACTATTGTCACAGGGGATGAGTCGCTATTGTTCCCACTGGCCACGTTTGCAGGCTCTTTGAATGTGCTAATGAATGGGGAGCTGGAGCGCAGCCATGTTTGTTTCGTAGCCTCCGGTGATAATAAATTTGCATTATTTATGTTTAGAAGGTTGGGGCAGTTTTCTTTGTTGGTAACGATATTGAAATGGGATGTTAAAGGTGGGTCCATTCGTCAGCACTAATACTTGCACTGCCGTAGAAACTTCCACCTCGCTGTCCCCTATTTACCAGAGACCAGAATTGCTTTGAATTTGATTTCTTGCTTTCATAGAAGAGCTTCAGCCAAAATTGATCTGAGGCCTCTTGTTTTTCCCTGCGTACGGCAGACTTAAGGGCTGCTTGGGCTTGTTTATAGTTGGAAAATTTGGTTTTATTATCTGGGCTCTTCCTTGATTGCCGAAGGGCTCGATTTCTGCAGAGCTTTAGTTTTTTTATTACTGGTGAAATATGAAGTCGAAATACGTGTTGCCCAATTCTCCTCTTAAGTGGAGCTACTTCTAATAGACGGTTGATAAAGCTAGCCCAGCTGCTAATAGCAGAGAAATCTGTGTCTGGTTGTTGGATTAGCAATGCTCTGCATTTTTCCATCAAGAGAGGAGCCTCGTCGTCTGACCATTTCATTTGTTTTAAATTCTCTGTATGGCAGCCTGCATGGGTGTAAGCGAGCTCCTGATGACGTGGGGTTTTAACAAATATTGTTATTATTTGTGGCCGATGATCGCTTTCACCTTGAGGTGCAATGTAATAACTCTCTATCAAAGGGAGAATTTCAGTACTGCCTAGGGAAAAGTCCAGAAAAGAAAAAGTTCGGCCATCAGATCGTGTCCAGGCTGGTGGGATATCCGTATGGAAACGACCGTTCAATCACGGTATAACCTACGCTACTTAGCTGGGTGACTGCGTACTCCCCAATTTAGATGGTCTATTTCCTACGGGGATTACTTGTGTGGCAAGGTATGATGGAACCATTAGGGGAGCAATCTCTGGATCCTCAGAAGGGTTGCAGAAAAGGTTAGTGTTAAAATCTCCTGTAATTATACTTGGTATGCCGCCGTACTCGCTGAGCAGGTTGCACACGATGTTGGTCAGACAATCCAATTTGGATTTTTCTCAGTGGTGCGCGGAGATATGTAAACATTAAGGAGAAGCAGCTGACTGGCGATCTGTCGACTTCCCAAAAGTATTCCGCTGAGCCAATCTTCATCAAATTTTAGCTGCTTGGTACACAGGGATAATTTGGTTGACACATAAATTGCCAGGCCGCCACTTGGCCTTCCGAACTTAAACTGTCTTGTTGCAAGGGACGCGAATTCTAGATAGCCTTCGATGGGTATATTGTCTTCTGCCCAGGTTTCCTGCAGTAGGACAATATCATGCTCCTTTAGAAAACCACTGGTGGCTGCTGATTGAATTTTTTGTCCTAGGCCGTTGATGTTCCAGGAACATATTGATATACCAGGGTTGAGGATATTTCAATCATTCCGGCTTCTAACTAAAGCCCCTGGAAGCCATGACCAGTCAACCGTATCGGGGTTTTGCTGGCTTGTCATGTGCTCCTGGGTTACTGTGGGCGAGCGACTTCTTGCTGATTTTAATACTGAAAAGGAATCAGGCTTGCACTGAGAATCTGAGCCTGATTGTTTTCCAAAATTGATGGGTAACAGGGGGCACTAAATGGTGATATTGTAATGCCCCAATTTTTAAATTGATCAACTTTTAACTGGACCAGTTCTCGAATTGCTGGGGTCGCCAGTGATAGTTTAGTTGTTTCGCCCGCTTTGGTTCCTAATGATGGAATGAATTCTATGGCGATTATGTCATTAGACTGCAGGGCGCTCAAGTCCGGTATTGATTTAAAAAGTCTTAATATGTTTCCTCGATTTAAAATGTCATGGGGGCCTCTTGAGACATACTCTGGGGTTAGCAGTAGTATGGTGCCTGGGTTGATGATTGGCTGCTTGGAAACTTTATCGTCGATTGAAGACTTTATTTTTATAGAATTTTCAGTGAGAACCTGCATGGTCGTGCGTGTGACTGCCGATGAGAGAGACGGCTCACAATGGTTATTAATTGGTGGCAAAGCGAGAGATCTTTTATTCGTAGATGCCAACGTTTGACTAGTTGAGACGTTTGGAAGATTCTGATAGACAGACTGATTAACTGTGCGTTGCAAAGCGAAGTGATTGCACTCCGCTAATGATGGGCTGCTGAGGCAGGTGTCTAAAGGCAGCGTCAAAGGGTTTTCGATTCCCAATTGCATTGTAACTAGCGCAGAAGCAGCTGTTACGGATTTCCCAGATCCAGGTATTACTTGCGTGGAGCGCTCTAAAAACGGCTGTCGGCCTTGAAACAGTCCCTCTTGGTGTGTATTCAGTTGCAAACGGTCATTATGGGGGTCAGGACTTGTACCGTTGAATTCAAGTTCGGGATTGCTCCTGAGATGGGCAGCAGCTCTTGTACTTGATCTGAGTTGATAATAACGGGGGATCTAGCGTTTGTGCTTTAATTTCTGTTGTATATTTATTCCGACTCTTCCGTAGTCTTTTTTCTCCCTTTTAGACAACCTGTGTTTGTTGTGTTGTTGAACTAATTTAGTGGGGGTTACTTTACAGTCTTCTAACACCATAAAATGCGGGGAGATGGACAAAGACTGGTCTTCCGTAGCAGTGGGTCCTCGGCTGGATTGAAAGGTGAGGGTGTGGATGGGGGGACTGGTGGCCCTGCCGACGGTAGCTTCTTAATTTCTGTTATCACTGAAGAAAGAAATTGTGGAAGGGATGATAATGAATCGATAATGGGGGAACAGCAGCATACCGATTGGACCAATTTGGCTTGGGATTGGGCTTTTGTAATAAGCAGATTAAGTGCCTCTAGTTTTTGGTCTATTCCGGCGGTATACACTGCTAACGTATTCAAAAGATGCACCTGCAGGTCCATTTTATCAGAATGATAAGTTAAAGCGGCAACCGAGGTTTGAAGAGTCTGCAATAGCTGGGACCAGAGATCGTTGTGGTCAATTGTTGATGAAGTTTCATGGACAACAGATTTTTGCTGTTCATTTGAGAAGAACGAGAGATCTAGGGGGGTAAGGATAATGTTCTCTCCCGACCCCTCTTGATTACCCGTATGATCACCTAGGACGGCCGTTTCTGATTGACTTTCTAGGTCAAAATTTTTAAATTGGGGATGAAGATGGGACACTACTTGAGGGATCATAACGCTAACGCTCGTTTTTGAACTGTCAAATGAAGATGCCAATGAAAGTCTTGATGATAATGGAGAAAGCTGAATTGAAGTCCGTGCAGACTGGACGGTTGACAAACCAACATCTTTGAAAGTTGAAGCCTGGGTTAGGACCTGCTCTGTTTGAGTTAACTGTTGGACCAAAGGGGACAGTCCTGGGGCTTGAAATGATCGGTTGCCTTCTAGGGCTACTGGAGTGGCCGAGTTGTGTGGTTCCATCGTTGCTATGGGACATGGCTGCGAGCAGATTTCACCTTCGTTGGCAGCTGCGTGGATCATAGGCTGAATAAGAACTTGGTTCAGGGTAGCGACTGCTTTTATGGAGGGAAAACCTGAGGCGATGCCGCTAAACTAGGGTTTTTCTTCGGGGCTGCCGATGGAGCTAAGCTCCTAAAATAATCCCTTAATGAAAGTTGTTTTGTCGCTAGATTTAAGGAAACTGTTGAACCTTGGTTTGGAACCTCATTTCTCCTATGTTCCTGCGCTGTAGCCATCCCCCTGCAGCAGGATGCGACAGGTGAATTTTGGTAGGTTGTTCTTGCACTGTGGACTGCCGGGGTTTAGATTCGTGTCCTGAGTCAAGATCAGAAACTATATGTGGGTTTGCAGGTGATTGGAATTGAGATTGCCTAGAGGGTTCTGTCAATACTTCCAGACTATTGGGGGCCTTTTCTTTTGCGTGTTTTTTGTGTGGACTTTATTAGTACTTTCCTCACCCGCCCCGATCTCATACTTGAAGGACTCTTGCTGAAGAGAGGGGTACCACCGGCTTCCAAAAATTGGACCAAGTTTAACTTAAAAAAAGCTCCACACTTAATAAACTCACTGGACTTGAAAAAAGACTAAAACTGTTGGTATTACAAAGGGTGTTTACTAGATTGATTGACCTGCCTATTGCCGAATTAGATGGATTTTGGAAACTCAGATGCTGAATCGGCTGAGGGCAGGAAACACTTTCAATTTCCTTGTTATTCCCTAATTGTGCGCAGGCTCCGATATAAATAAGTGCTCTAAAACTGGAGGCTAGAGCGAATCAAGAGCTCCGTCTATGAGTCAGCACAAAGTGAGCTTAGGTGTAGCAGCAACGTAGCAAAAAAAAAGGGGATAAGTGGGGATAAATGAGCTGCTCCGCTCCACTCCGCTGCGTGTGAGATGAAAAATAGAAAAAGTAGGAAAAGCTGGAGTAATTCGAATCAGTATTTCGTGTCGGTTTTTGAATCCGTTTAATGTAGCACAGTTGCAGCAAATGTTTATCGCTATGGGCTGCAAGCTAAAAGCGACAGAGCTGAAGCGTGGCTGAAGCGAGAGCAAGCATAGGTGCAGGTATTAAATTTGGTATTGGATTTGGCAAGCAGGGCTCACAGGGCTATTGCGGACGGCAGGCCGGACCTGATCTAACAGGCCGCCTCCGCAAGTAGCCAGGGGCACTCACTTAGTGCGGCCGCCTGCTAAAGGGCAGCCGCGCTTGCCCTTTTCGATGGATTGTAACGTTGTCCGGGCCGGGCTGTACAATCAATGGTGCGGTACGTTATTTTGCAGAAGATTTTGCAGGAGATGATGCCGGGCAAAGGGGGAGGGAGGCTGGGAGGCAAGGGAGGCTAAGGGTTAAGGGAGATAACAAACTGCTCCCGTAGCATTCAGTATCAAACCTTGCCGAGCCCTGGGTCTAGTCCGAGCCTACTACCAGCCGCCTACCAGCCTACTACCGGCAACCTCACCGTCTCTCCGTCGCTCTTCGTCTCTCCACCACCACCGCTCCGTAGCTCCGTAGCTCCCCACTACGATCACCCTTCTTCTCGGCCGCTGGTCAATCAACCGATCAGTCGGCGCTCCGAGGCTCCGCTCCGAGGCTCCAAGGCTCCAAAGCTCCAAAGCTCCGATCAGTCGTCACTCCGCTCACTCGCCCAGCCTCACTCGCCCGTCAAAGAGGATGAGACTAACCTTGCCCTAGAGAGTCTTCATTTTCTAAGTGGAAGAACCTGGAAAGTCCATCTGCATTGGCATGGGCAGTCCCAGGTCTGTGTTCCACTACAAAGTCCATTCCCTGTAGGGGGATGGACCACCTCAACAGTTTAGGATTTTCACCTTTCATTTGCATTAGCCATCTGAGAGGTCTGTGATCAGTTTGAACTAGGAAGTGTGTACCAAACAAGTATGGTCTCGTCTTCTTCAGGGACCAAACCACAGCAAAGGCCTCCCTCTCAATGGCACTCCAACGCTGCTCTCTGGGGAGAAGCCTTCTGCTTATAAAAGCAACAGGTTGGTCTTGGCCTTCATCATTGAGCTAGGGATAGGAGCGGTCCTATCCCAGACCAGAGGCATCAGTCTGCACAATCAACTGCTTGGCATAGTCTGGAGCTTTGAGAATTGGTGCTGAGCACATAGCCTCTTTCAGTGTGTCAAAAGCCTTTTTACAACTAACTGTCCAGTTTACCTTTTTGGGCATCTTCTTGGAGGTGAGTTCTGTGAGGGGAGCCACAATGGACCCATATCCCTTCACAAAACTCCTGTAGTACCCAGTCAAGCCAAGGAATGCCCTGACTTTGGTTTGGGTTGTTGGAGCTGCCCAGTCCTGGATGGCCTGAATCTTGGGCTGTAAGGGTTGTACCTGGCCTCCACCAACAAGGTGGCCCAAGTACACCACAGTTCCCTGCCCTATCTGGCATTTGGATGCCTTGATAGTTAGGCCTGCAGTTTTCAGGGCATTTAAAACCTTCCCAAGGTGGATCGGGTGATCCTGCCAGGTGGAGCTAAAGACAGCAATATCATCTAGATAAGCTGCACTAAAGGTTTCCAATCCAGCAAGGACTTGATTCACCAACCTCTGGAAGGTGGCAGGGGCATTCTTTAAACCAAAGGGCATAACAGTAAACTGATAATGCCCATCAGGTGTGGAGAATGCTGTCTTTTCTTTTGCTCCTGGGGCCATGCCAATTTGCCAGTACCCTGCAGTTAAGTCAAAGGTACTTAGAAATTTGGCTACACCCAATTTGTCTATCAACTCATCTGCTCTTGGGATAGGGTGAGCATCTGTCTTGGTGACAGAGTTGAGCCCTCTATAGTCCACACAGAACCTCATTTCTCTCTTTCCACCCTGTGGATGAGGTTTGGGGACTAGAATCACTGGGCTGGCCCAGGGGCTCTCAGAGGGTTCAATATCCCCTAACTCCAGCATCTTGCTGACTTCAGCTCTGATGCTTTCCTTGACTTGATCAGACTGTCGATAGATTTTGTTTTTGACAGGTGAACTGTCACCAGTGTCCACATCATGGGTACACCAGTTTGTCTGACCAGGGGTCAAGGAAAAGAGCTTTGCATACTGCTGCAAGACTTGCTTGCAATCAGTCTGCTGTTGGGCAGAGAGGGTGTCTAAAAAGACAACTCCATCCACTGACCCATCTTTTGGGCTGTATGAGAGGAGGTCAGGGAGAGGTTCACTCTCGGTCTCCTGATCCTCATCAGTTACCATCAGCATGGTGATGTCAGCCCTGTCATGAAAGAGCTTCAGGCGGTTCACATGGATAACCCTTTTGGGTGTCCTGCTTGTGCCCAGGTCAACCAAGTAGGTGACCTCACTCTTTTTTTCTAGGATAGGGTAGGGGCCACTCCATCTGTCCTGGCGTGCCTTTGGTGCCACTGGCTCCAAAACCCACACCTTTTGCCCAGGTTGAAATTCAACCAGTGCAGCTTTTTGGTCATACCAGTGCTTCTGAAGCTCCTGGCTGGCCTCAAGATTTTTGGATGCCTTTTCCATGTACTCAGCCATTCTGGACCTTAGGCCAAGCACATAGTCCACAATATCTTGTTTGGGTTCTTTGAGAGGCTTCTCCCAACCCTCTTTTACCAGACCGAGTGATCCCCTAACAGGATGGCCAAACAGAAGTTCAAAGGGGGAAAACCCTACTCCCTTCTGTGGCACCTCTCTGTAAGCGAAAAGAAGGCATGGTAAGAGGACATCCCATCTCCTTTTGAGTTTTTCAGGGAGCCCCATAATCATGCCTTTCAATGTCTTGTTGAATCTCTCAACAAGGCCATTGGTTTGTGGGTGATAGGGTGTAGTAAACTTGTACTGCACTCCACACTCTTTCCACATATGTTTTAGGTAAGCAGACATGAAGTTGGAACCTCTGTCTGAAACCACCTCCTTAGGAAATCCTACCCTGGTGAAGACACCAATGAGGGCCTTGGCTACTGCAGGAGCTGTAGTAGTCCTAAGGGGAATGCCTCAGGGTACCTAGTGGCATGATCCACTATCACTAGAATGAATTTGTTCCCTGATGCTGTGGGAGGTTTAGGTGGACCCACTATGTCCACACCTACCCTTTCAAAGGGAACCCCCACCACAGGTAGTGGTATCGGGGGGAGGGGGGCTTTGAGGGGCCACCTGTCTTGCCACTGGCCTGACAGGTGACACAGGAGCTGACAAACTCCTTTACTTTTTGGTGCATCTGGGGCCAGTAAAAGTGGCTGACTAGCCTTTCCCAAGTCTTGGTTTGGCCCAGATGTCCAGCTAGGGGGATGTCATGAGCTAAAGTTAGGAGAAACTCCCTGTACTTCTGAGGCACTACCACTCTCCTAGTAGCTCCAGGTTTGGGGTCTCTGGCCTCAGTGTACAGTAGTCCCTCTTCCCAATAAACTCTGTGGGTACCACTGATATCTCCCTTTTCCTGTGCAGCAGCTTGCTGCCTCAGGCTTTAAAGAGTTGGACAGTCCTGCTGTTCAAGGCACAGCTCTTCCCTAGAGGATCCCCCTGGGCCTAAGAGTTCAACCTGGTAAGGGTCAAGCTCCATGGGCTCAGTTCCCTCTAGGGTGTCCAAGTCCTCTCCCTGAGGAGAGGGGTCCTGATCCTTTTGCTGTACAGAAGCTGGTTCCCCAGTCTTCTTACCTTTTCTCTTGGAAGGTTGGGCCATACTTTCAGGCTCCAACACTTCTTTTTCACCCTGTCTCTTGCTCTGTGCTCTTGTTTTTACACACACCAATTCAGGGATATCCAGCATTGCTGCATGGGTTTTCAGTTCAACCTCAGCCCATGCTGAGGTTTCCAGGTCATTGCCAAGCAGACATGCAGCTGGTAGCTTTGGAGAGACCACTACCTGTTTCAGGCCAGTAACCCCCCAGTCTAATGTCACCATAGCCATTGCATGGTTAGTGGTAACACTGTCAGCATTGGTGACTGGGTAAGTTCTCCCAATCAAGTATTGCTCAGGGGAAACCAGTGTGTCTCTCACCATAGTGACACTGGCACCTGTATCCCTCAGAGCTTCAATCCTAGTTCCATTAATCCAAGGGTATTGTAAGTACTTTTTTAAGTTGGGTGGCCACACAGCTACAGTGGCAAACTCCATTTCCCCTTCTGAAACTAGAACTGCTTCAGTGTGCAACCCGATTTGCTCTTGGTACACTGTTGATCCCATCTGGAGACTTGCTACACCAGGAGTAGCTGTAGTAGGACTAGGGGCCTTCTTGGTTGGGCAAGCAGCATCTCCAGTTAGGTGTCCCAACTTCTTACAGTTGTTACACCAGGCCTTTAAAGGATCAAAGTTCTTTCTCCTGTACCTATTATTGGACTGGGAAGAGTTTTGGGACCCACCCCCCTGTGCAGGTTTTTGGGGCCCTTTAGAAGACTCAGGCTTTTTATCTTGGGGATTCTCGCCACCTTTCTCCTGGGGAGGTTTTGTAACCCCTTTCTTTTGGTCACCCCCAGTGGTTGTTTTTGTCACCCTTGTCTTGACCCAGTGGTCTGCCTTCTTTCCCAATTCTTGGGGAGAAATTAGACCTAGGTCTACCAAATGCTGATGTAACTTTTCATTAGTGCAATTACTTAAAATATGTTCTTTCATAAACAGATTGTAAAGTCCATTGAAATCATACACATTGTGTCCAGTTAACCAACCATCTAGTGTTTTAACTGAATAGTCTACAAAGTCAATCCAGGAATGGTTTTGGGTTTTGTGAGCCCCCCTGAATCTAATTCTATATTCCTCAATTGTGAGTCCAAATCCCTCAATCAGAGTTCTCTTCATGAGGTCATAAGACCCAGCATCTGCCCCTGTAAGGGTCAGGAGTCTGTCTCTGCAGTTACCAGAGAACCGTTCCCAAAGTAGTGCCCCCCAGTGTGACTTCTTCACTTTTCTCATTTCACAAGCCCTCTCAAGGGCTGTGAACCATTTTGTGATATCATCACTCTCTTCATATTTTGGGACAATCCCTTTGGGTATTTTAGGATCATAAGATTGCTCTTTATCCTTATTAAGTAAATTGCTGCCACCATTGATGGGTGCTAGGCCCATCTCTGCTCTCTCTCTTTCTAGAGCCAGCAACCTAGTCTCTAGATCCAGTCTTTTGGTCTGCCTTACTAAAAGGCTGTCCTCCTTATTGAGGCTTTCCTCAATGTCCTCAGTAGTGCCTGACCCACCTGTGTGGGATCTAGGTACTGAGAGGTTGATTCTTGGAGTCAGGGCCACTGGGGCCCTTTTCTCCCTAAGAAGTGGGGGAGGTTGATCTACCTGGTCATCCTCTCCCTCTTCTACCTCATCAGACTGGTCTTCACCATTTTCAGATGGGTGGTCCTTAGCATACCCAGCCAACAGCTCCTGGAGCTTTTGTTTGGTGGGTTGGGACCCCATAGTTATGTTTTTAAGTTTGCATAGGGACCTTACCTCCTTGAAAGACAAGTGAAGGTAAGGGGTGAGGTCAAGCTCCTCAACCATGTCCTCTGTCATTGTGGTTATTTTCACTAACAGCTGGGTTCTTGTTTTGAGACCTAGTTTAAAAAAACTTCTAATCCTAGCTAAAGTGACTTTTTAATTTTCTAAAATTCTAAAGGGACTTAACCAAGGCCCTAACAAGACTTTTAGTAGTTTGGGATAAAAATGCCAATTTGAAAAATCAGAATTCTAAAGACAGTTTAAGAGTTCTGTTGTGTGATCAGGTGGTAACCAAGTAGTCCAACAAATGCAAAGTTGTATAGCCCACCGCTGATCCACCAATGTAGGAAGCTGGCTCTGTATATACTATACCAAAGTGAGGTATAGTGTGTACAGAGTCCAGTGGATCCCCAAAGGTAGGCAGAGGTGAAGTTAGATAGCAACTCACTCTCTATTTGTGGTAGTGTGGTCGAGCAGTAAGGCAGTATCAGAGGACAGTGTTAAGCATTTGTTGTACACACTCAGTCAGCAAATGAATTCACACACTCAAAGACTGAACTTCAGACCAATTGTTTTTGTATGAAAATATTCTTTTAGTTATTTTATTTTCTAGAACCAAGCAAGCCTGGCACAGGTAAGCAATAAATACTTTACAGTAGTAATGCAGTTTGTAAACAGTTTGAATTGAAATTGTATATGCACTTTGTTTTGACTTACTGTATGGTTTCAGAGAAATGCAATACTTTGTAAATACAGAACATAGACTTGAATGGGCTTTTCAGTGAAATTACAGGTAAGTTACGTTTGAGATTACTTTTCTTACTCAGAGTAGTATACCTGGATACTACTCTGGGACATTTCCTGCAAACAGGTAAGTAAAATCGTTTTTGTTAGTGCAATTTGAAAGAATTTCTTAAGGTTTTCAAACTCCACACTTAGAAACTTTTCCAAGAAAAACAGTCAACGTTATCCTATGGAGGAAAATAGTGTTATCGGTTTTGAGGTAAGTATTTGGTAGTGGGAGTTGAGGTTCTGCGGGTAGACCCGGGGGTCCCCCAGGGTCAAGGATGCACTCTAGTTACACCCTTAGCCGCACTAGGGCGGCCGGGTGCAGAGTGCTGAGGCCCAATGTTATCCAATGGGGGATAGGGGGCCTCCGGTTGGTGGCTGCTGGCAAGCAGGCCACTTGGTTGTGGGAGCAAAGCTCCTGGACTTTAGCTCAGGGCAAATGGGGAAACAAAGTAGCACCGAAGGTGCACCCTCAGCGGCACTAGGGCGGCCGAGTGCGGGGTGCTGTTTCGACGTCGGCGCCCTGTTTTCAATGGGGAACCTCCGGTTTGCAAAGGCACTGCAGGCTTGGGGATGAAGGTCTTCTGGGTGCGACCACCACTTCGAGAGGTAAGTTGGGAAGTTAGGGGTTGGTTAGGCACCGTCGGTTTGGGCACCCAAGGCCGTGGGGTGCAGGGGTGCCTTTTTGGGGTCGGATCGTCTTACCAGCTCCTGGTCGCGGTTGGGGGGACCTTCCGGATTTAGGCTGCAGGCGTCGGCTGGAGGCTTGAGGCAGGTCAGGAGTCGCCGGATCTCGGGTCAGGATCACCGGGGGGACCTCCTCGTGGTGTTTGCCCACTCGAGCTCGGGCCGTGGACGGCGGGTGCAGAGTGGGGCGGATCCGCGGTGTCCGGCCGGAGCCAGAGGTTGCAGATGAACAAATCAGGTGTTCACAGGAGACAAAATCTTTGTGGTTGAAGGCAGGCAGGTCCTCCGGGGTTTTCGAGGTTGCTGGCTGCAGGACACACCGGGATTTCGCAGGAGCAGGTTCGAGGGGGAGACAGGCCGGTAGGGCTGGGGCCAAGTCAGTGGGCGTCTTCCTCTTGTTAGCTGCTGCACGGCTGTTCGGTCCTTCTTCTTCTTCTTGTCTGAGGAAGCAAGGTTCAGGGGTGCCCCTAAATACTAGATTTAGGGGCCTTGCACTTAGGTAAAAGGCAGGGACCAATGGGTCCCTTCCCTGGGGTGAGTACACCCCCTATTATGCCACCCTCCAGTGGGAGGGGGGCATGAGCCTGTCCCTGGTTGGCTGAGTCCCCCCATCTGCAAGATGGCGGGGACTGGGAGTTGTGCTTCACCTCGCCTCCCCCACCTGAGGGGTGGAGTTGGCAGAGGTGGGCACACCGCTCTTCCTCACTTGTTTTTCCCGCCGGTTCTCCCGCCCAAAGTGGGGGTCGGAACCAGTGGGGACCAGTTGCTGAAAGCAGCAAGTGGCCTGGGGAAGCTCACAAAGGCGGCAAGCCTTTGAAGCTTCCCCTTCGTGAACCCTGCCCATCCTGGGGGAGGAGGCTTGGCACCTCGTCCCAGGATGTGCATTGTTTCAGGCCCCAGAGAGCAGCAGGCTCTCGACCTAGGGGTCCAGAAACATGTCTGGTGGTGGCAGCTGAAACCAGCCACTCAGCCTGGACACTAGTGGTGGGTTAGTTTTCAGGGGGCATCTCTAAGATGCCCTCTGTGTGCATTTTTCATTAAGTCCCACACTGGCATCAGTGTGGGTTTAATGTGCTGAGAAGTTTGATACCAAACTTCTCAGTTTTCAGTGTAAGCCATTATGGTGCTGTGGAGTTCGTAATGACAAACTCCCAGCACCATATACTTTTAATGGCAGCACTGCACTTACATGCCTAAGAATGAACTTAGACACTGTAGGGGTACAGGGCTCATGCACCTGTACCCTCACCACTGGTATAGTGCACCCAGCTAGAGGGGTGACTGATCTATGCCAGGTCAGTGGGTTTCAGGCATGGCACATAGAGATGTGTGCCATGTCGACTCTTCACTTTGTTCTGCACCAAAACACGCAGCCTGCAAAGGCAGTGTGTGTGTGTGTGTGTGTGTAATGTTACAGGACCTCTAAGGGTGGCAGAATAAGTGCTGCAGTCCTTAGAGGCCTTCTCTGGTCACAGTGCCCTGGGTACCTGTGGTACCATTTACCAGGGGCTGATCTGTGGCCAGAGATGCCAATTGGGTTTAGGCTTCAATGCAGTTTTAGGGAAAGAACATAGGCCCTGGGTACCTGATTAGCAGGAGCCCAGGGCACACTCAGTCAAAGCACATCAGCAATTCAGCAAAAAGTGGGGGCAACCATGCAGAAAGAGGGCACTTTCTCACAACAATGTTTTATTTTCCGATATTGTGTTTTTTTTTTTTTTTTTTTTTAGTATGAATCAAGGAAAGGATGTAGCTTCAAAGTTTAGTGGCATGGATTCCAAAGTTGGTTACACACCTCAGAAGATTTGGGCTGGTGTGGTGCAGCAATCTATCCGGTATTTAAAACTTAATCTTGGTTGGATAGAAACACTGACATGACCAAATAATGCCACGTATCCGACACACTGCAACTTATTTAAATATACTGATACACAGGGAGCCATGGTAAATTCACCAGCAGAAGAGAGTGCTGCCACGTTTTGACTTCATTGTTTGTATGTCAGGCTTTTCTTTGATCTGTCCAGAGCTATGCCATTGCAGGAGTCGACTGTTAGAAATGACTGTTGTTGAATCAGATGCAGCCTTGGATCCCTTACTTCAGTTTTCTTGTTAATCAGAATCCCAGCCCGTTGTGTTCTTGTGTATGGGTATTCCTAAATCTTTAATTTTCTTTTCAGAAGTGAGTTTCCCTAAAAGCATACTCTTGTCTGGTTTGCTTATGTTTCCCTAAAAGCATACTCTTGTCTGGTTTACTTATGTCCAGCATACTCCCCCCCTCAAAGTCACCTGAAGTCATGTGGTATTTCTCCACCAGTGTGTCCCATCTCCTTCTGTGAGTAGTTTCAAGCTGCCTCAAACAACTTTAAGCTGTAAAAATCTCCAGAACCTATACTTTCCTAAAGTATTAATTATCCAGGTTCTGAAGAAGTTCTTCACTTTTGTCTGAAATATGAATACCAAACTAATTATCCCATTTCCGTATCAGTCTTTCCAATAGAACATCTCATCATTTTTTTGATGGCTGGATTCCACCGTATCCTAATATTAATTGGGCGTATTCTCATTTCTCAAACCAATTTGCTTTTCTGTGCTTCTAGTGTTTGGCTGTCTGCCTTTTTGTCCTCTCTCCTTTGTGATACCCCCAGGATCAAACTTAAGAGTTTAAAAGTCTCATCTTCTATGTCTAGCCCAACAGGCCTTCCATGTTTTGTACTCGTAGGTAGATGTGATATGCAGAATACCCAGGGATATATGTGCAGGGATCAGATATGGTTCAATGGCTAGCGAGGCAGACGTTTGGTTACTTGCGTTTGAATGCCCGCATTAGCATATCTGTACCTAAAAATGTAAATGTGTAAAGTAACTGTAAATATGTGAAGAATTCTTGTGTAATTAAAAAATCTAAATCCCTATTTCATGTACACAATCTTATATTGACTCCTAACCTAATATACAGTGCTTTTTTGCACCCCTCTTAGGTTCTGTTGATAAGTACCAGCACATGCGCGTAGGTTTAATGAGCTCAGTCATGTCATGGTTTTTTCACTGTCCACAATAATTCTTGAAACTATTTGCCCAGTTTTGTTTAGTATTTTCTGTTTTGGGAAGACCGCTGGAAGTGCAAAGAAAGGTATTTTGGTTTAATCTTTCCTTGTCTTTTAATCAGGGCTATCTTCCATTGTAGCGATCTGAAGATTGTATTACAGCATTTGAAGTTACTATTGGTTCACATCATTATTGGATTCATATTTGCGTCCACTGGCTTACTTAACCACCTATTTTAATTTGTTTCATAATGTTTAGGTGGCGACCTATTTACCTGCTGTAGTTGAAGACCTATTGCGGGCAATGCCAATACTTACAGTGGGCTTCGCTTACATTTTGTGGTTGAATGAGAGCTTGGAAGCCAGACTACACAGACCTGATGGTGGTCTGGCACAATAAGGGCACCTCGCAAAGAGTGAAGACACTGTGAGAGAAAAATGCTCTGAAAGACTAAAAAAAAGTTTTCAAATCCTTCACAATGATGGAACCCTCGAGTGAAGTTTGAAAAAATGAATTTCTGTGAGAGAAAGCTGTGTAAATTGGGCATAAAACAACACCCACGGTCCCACTCTCACGAGGCAAAAAAGAAAAAAAACTTGCTTTGAGAAGCAACTGCCAGTACAGTGAATGCTGGATTTGGAAAACTCTAAACGTCTTAAAGCTGCAAACGACGTTCGAGTGCATCTTCCTAGTGTAATGCATATTTGGCCTCATTCTGAACACACACAGCACCAGGTTAGGAGCAGGATGCTGCAATGTAGTTTTTGTATTCACTCATTATTTACATGACTATATGGAAAATTCGGCCGGGAGCAGGTAAGTAGATGGCATCTTTTTTACACTGGACGTCTTAAATTAGCATCCTCTTTCGAATTATTTGTGGAAGAAGTGTTACTTGGCCCCCGCTGGCACTGGGAAATTATTCTAACATGTATGGCTTCATTGAAGGTCAGAAAGATGCAGAACCAATATTACTAGTAGCTGTTTTTTCTACACTATACTCTTCCATAACAGAACTTGACCGCCTGGCTGTTGAAGCCCACCTGTACAGACCTTTGATTCTCTCACAAGGCATCATGATTGTCTTAACGTGAACTAAATGTCGACATACTAAAACTTTGTATGCTTTTAAGTGGAAGAGATGCAATGTCTCAAGGAAAGTAGGTCGATCGAAGGACCTGTCATGATTACAATACTTTATTCTTTTGACTAGTTCTAGCGCTCCTAGACTGCCTGCCAAAAATATTCTTCTGGTGCATCTTTTTTTGTAGCTATTGTGATTATTTATTATTTTTAAAAAAAATTCTTTCAGTCAGAAGTACCTCCTCTCTCTGGTAGGTGAACATATGCTTTTTAAAATGATGATGCAACCTTTTGAAACTATTCATAGGTCTGACCTTCAACATCTTTTGTGGAAGGAGATTTTTGTTGGCCAATGTGATAATGGAGATATAAGCCTTATACTCACGAATATTTATTAAGCGCACATTATTACCTCCTGTGGAAAGTCATTTAAGGTTTACAAAGAAATCTGTTTTCCTACCCTCTTCTCTCAAAAAACCATCCTTTGCGCATGGGTGCTTACTCCACATACTAGATGCGAGCTCTTCATTTTACTCCTGATTATACCAGATGCATAGTTGTGGATCTACCTCTACTGGGTTGTCTCTTCAAAACAATTAATGGTTTGACCTCTTCATTCACTAGCCAGATAATGCTTGACATCATATCTTCTTATGAAAAGTGTAATAGACCTCTTGCAGTTAATCCAAAACTCAGTCCACTACTGGTAAGATAGGTATTGCTTCTTTTATGAGGAAAGCCCCTTTTTATGATTTTCATATCTGCTACCAGGTTGTGCAGGGTCTCTGCACAGCCTGCTTTGAGGAACTCACTTATTAGTCCACTTCTCCATGTGCTTATGATTTGTCCTGCTTGCCAATATGTTTGCCCTCCATTTTTAATGAATATATGTGATTTGCCATTAAATACATGTGAGAACTTAGAGGGACCAAATAGCAAGAGGTTCTTTATTCAGACCTTTGTGGGCTGTGATAGTGAATATATGGTCCAATGCTCCATTGGCTTTTGGCCAGCTTTATGTAGGTAGTCCAGTCCCACAACTACGTGTAGGCATTGCTGAACACATTTAGTCTATGCAATGAAAGATGATGCTTATCCTAGTTCTCACCACTTAGTAGAATATCTTGACTCTAATGATAGGTTGATTAGCTTTGTAAGTGTGTGCATACATAAATATTACCCTGGAGGTGGACCTGGGAAATTAAAATTGAGACGATTGGAGTGTTGGATTGTAATCATGTCAAGATTATTATCAGTGTTACCACATGATCATTACCTTAATTTAAAAACGAATGGGCTTCACTCTGCTTTAGGGCGTTCAGGTGTTTGTATTTCTCTAGATCATAAACCATATGCGATTTATAATAAACCAGTGGTCAGTTAGTAATGTGTGCTCATCGCTCCTTTATTGATATTATAACTTGGGATGTTGGCTATTTTTTTTGACATTTGAGTCATTGCATATATAAATTAGGGCTGTTAATTAGCTGATATTAGTTGAACCATTATTTTTTATAACCGTTGAAGTTTAAGTTGCTTTCAATATATAGTTGCACTTTCATTAGGTTATTTGTTGCAGTTTTTTGTGTTAACTGCAACATTTCATATTTGAGTATGCACTTCACGTAGCAGCCCTGTTATATTAAATCGCTCTTCCCCGATACATTTCTATTAATTGTACCCAATTACTTTGAATGGCACTTAATGTAGATTACTGTGTATGGATACAATTCTTCGCGCTTTTTATGTTTACCTTGAGAAAGGTTGACCGTGATGGTTGTCACCCACCATTTGGCATATTTTGAGCACTTTCTGCAATTTCATCATGGGTTTAGAGTAATAAAGACCAATTTGATATTTTTTCACCTTTGAATTCTAGAGTACATTTTTTTAGTGCATTAACTATAGAGATTATTGCGTAATGCGACCATTTAAACGTTGAGTCGTCCGTCTGCGTTTCAGCTATTCTAAAGTTCATCAATAATAAAGAAGATTCCTTGATTGAAAAGAAAGTTTCATTATTTTTAGTCTATCCCTGACAAGTTGATAACTTTATGCTGAAAAATCAGAACTTTTAATTCCAATGGGCCCAGTAACCAGGCCCATCAGCATTTACAAGACTGTCTTAATGAGGACCTCTAAACTCTAGAATATCAACCAGCAGCAATATCAGCCCTGCACCATTTGTAACTGGATGCAGTGGAGGGTGGGGGGGGGGGGCAGCAATCCTCCTCTCTGCAGATAGTTTTACACTGTGGATATTCGTCTACTTTTGAATTTTTCACAATCTTCCTACCTTGCCAACAAAGTAGGAACTTGGTTTGTACTTACTAATTGGGTTCCTTAGTCTAACCTTATTGTCAGCATTAACCGCATTAACGAAACCTAATTTCCATTTTGGGACAAGGGAGTTTCTTTAAATCTAAAAGCTGCTGTGTCAAAATTATTTCTTATGAAAGTGGTGCCCATCTGTGGTACTGCTTACTTTATTCTTTTGCTACTATAAAGGGAATTAAAATTGTATTTTCACAGCAGATGAGTTTTTTTAATGTACGGATTTAATTACAATTCTATTTTTGAAGAAAAAACAAAATACTGAAATAGGCTCGCTCTTTCTGTTAACTTAATTTTGAAAATGAGAGATTTGTCAATTTAAAAGTCTGATCCCAGTAGTAGGCTGAGATATTCGAATATTTATAAAGTGAGAGGATATTTATGATCGAGAACTAAAATTATTTGTAACCTTTCCTTTGCGTTGATGCACATTTGCTGCAGAAGGGTAGCCTTTGAAACATTTTTTTGTTTGTTAGCAAAGTTGGTGTAAAAGTACTACCTCTTTTTGGAAATGTGTCCAAGAAAACTGTTGACCTTCTTTATATATTTTTTCATGTTTTTAATATTTTTTTCTACTATTTCTTAGGAGTTAACAGTGCTCGGAAAGCCCAAAGGACCACGCTCTGCTTTCAACATATTCATGGCCGAACATTTTCAAGATGCATCAGGGAATTTTGTCACGGTATGCCACCAATATCGAAATGTTTTCATTTTTGCTTGATAGTTTATTCCTTTATTAATCAACAACCTTGTGGAGTAAACTCACACATGAGAATGCAACAGACGTTTGGGGCACATCAGTGGAGGTCAGTCTTGAACATATGAATCATTGTGTATAGTATTCCACAGCGTCTTCAGAGTACTACTTAATAAATATTTAAATCACTCTGACTTAAAAAGAAATGTGTGTTTTTTAGCGTGTTCCATTCAGGTCCTCTTCAACGTTCCCCTTTGTCCTGTTATGTCTCATGTCCTCTCTTCACATCTGCCTTCGAATGTATATCAATGACTGAACTATGGGCATCCTCGACTACTGTAAGTCCTCACTGTCTACCTCCTTGATGGTAGAAGACAATACAAATATTCAAATCAGTCCTTAGTAAGCACACTTTCAATACATTGAAACCTAATTGTGACTCTGCTCAGTTAGCTCCTCAGTGACCCTCTTCCCTTATTATCCTATATGTGTGCCTGGGGTAGTTAGCTGGAAAAAGGCTTGTTTTCTATCAGGGAAATGCCTTTTGGACTTAAGAATGTAGAATTTTAGAAAAATAATCTTTTGTGTTAAAAACACAAATTGTCTGTAGAAGGGAGTTATTGTTGAAATTGTTCTCTTCAGGTTGCACCTAATAGTGAGCACAGGCTGATTTTGGAATGTTTAGGTTTTGTTTGTTTATCTGAATAAATTCTTGATGAAACAATGGACAGTACTCCGGTCCAGGGAAGTATGCAGTTCTGTGACTGAGGGGTCTGACTGGCAATTTTGTTTTGGAACTTCCGGAGTGCTGCAGGGTCAAACGCGACACACACAAGGACTAGGAAGGTTTGCGAATAGGAACCCCGCGACCGACGATCAAGTGTCAAATTCTTTACAAGCTGGTCGCAAGTTTCTGTCACTTTCAAGAGAAAAGACCAACTACTGGGAACATCACGGGTGTGTGTCGATACACGCACTGACGTAATACCTCAGTGGACCACTAGGCTAATACTGTTGGTCTTTGATCCAACTAGTGAAAGAGTACTAAACATTTGATCGATCACAGACCAGGAGATGTTTTCATTGTTTGGAGTGGTGAAGATTTTCTCTCCCTGATGAAGCCTTTTTAAGGCGAAATGCATTGGCTGCATTTGTTAGAATCAATACAATACAGTAAAGAAGTTGAATCGCCAGCCAAGACCTACAACCATCAATATTCTTCAACATTATATATATTTTTTGTGCTCCCTGTCTATTTAACTCTGAAAATTGATTGTAGTTGCCTCTCTATTTGTATATATTTCTGTAGAAAGAAGTGATTGTTGAAAATGTTCTCTTCAAGTTGCAGCTAACAAGGAGCACAGTCTGGTTTTGGAATGTTTCGGTTTTGTTTGTTATTCTGAATACATTGTAAAACAATGGACAGTAATCAGGTCCAGGGAAGTGTGCAGTTCTGTGGCTGATGGGTTTACAACATAATTATGGATATACAGCACTTGTAACACTTACTGTATGATTAGCAGATTAAAAAAGTTTGTAGCTCTTGCTACATAATTTAGATAACCCTCCAGCATAATTGGGTCTTGGATTGAATCATTATTCTAGTGGCTGTGACAGAGGTAAAACTTTGCATAGTGCTTTTGTGACTGATAAGCCATATTTCGCAGAGATCCATGAAATATTTACCTTATTTGAGGGGTTCATGTGACCCAGACTGTTTGTGATGCTACAGTGAAACCTTAATTTGGTCTTGAAATTTCTCATATGTACTCCTTTTGAGCCTATGAATAGCTGCTTGCTACATCTCCTGACCTTGATGGCTGTTTTCCTTATCATGATTATGTCAGCTTGTCGCGTGACTAACGGGCGCCATCAGTGCAACCACCCTACACTACTTGTTTTTGGACAAATTGGTGTAGGACTAGGGCAGCCTTTTTACCAAAAGTCACAACACACGTCCATGTTGGGCAACTCAGCACTCTACCAGCGTTCTTTGCTCCCCACCTCACCTCTCGACAGAGAAGGAGAGGCTCCATCAGCTGGGCTCAAGAGGGCTTGATGCTATTACATAGATCGTACCAAGGTGGTCAATCTACTTTTTCTGGGGTCACTGGAGCAAAGGAATGGAAGGCTGTGCAGAAGATGACCTTTTGGTGGAAGCTGGTCCTCTGTATTAAGATCAACAACACATTAGCCAAGAAGTGACCCCTGGAAGGTCTGAGGGACCATTCCACCAGGGCCAAACCTGCCACCACTGCATTAGCGCCAGTATGCCAGTCCATGATCTCTTCCAGACGACTACTTGGTGGTACATGCACACATTCCAGAAGCACTAATGCCTTGACTGAAAAGTCAGGCAGGAATGACACTTCGTCCGTTCGGTTCTTGAAGACTTTTTGGTCAGAGCCCACTCTACAAACTCTCCACTTATGGAGGTGCTGCTTTGCAATATATTCTAAGGAGATGCATCTACGGTTAAAAGTATCCAGCAGAAGAAAGTTACTTACATTTGATGCTCTTTCTATTGGATACTCTATCTATTCGCAGGTCCGCCCCCCCCTTCTCCCCCCCTATTTAATGGAGTGGCCTCTTTTTAACATTAAAAAGGTCCCAGGTTAGTATTCAACACATTGTTACCACAGTTGTTCATGCTCTGCGGCTGAGGGTGTGGAAATGGAAAAGACAAGAAACTGACATCAGCGTGCAGGGGTGGGAATCCGCCGCTTCTGGGGCAGTATTGAGTTGGCACGGAGCCGCGCAAAGCCACGCAGCTGCTTGTGGGAGCACTGCTACAAAAATATCTCCGAATCCAGTCTGGTGTCAGGGCGATATTGTAAGGGATTGGCCCTGATTGTCCTCACACGACTCCTTCATAAATTTAACTGTAAACATGGTGTGCTGTATTAATATCAATATTAGCCTTACCAGCTTGCCATTGAACCCTGTTAGTCTTGTGGGGTAAACATGATGAACTTCTGCTCCCTTTTAGCCAGAGAAAAAGATGCTGCAAAAGATTCCTGTGTCCAGCTGTGAGCTTAACCTTATTTAATAGTCTTGTCATATCCTTGCAGAGGCCGCATCCTGAACCAAGACAGTCTGTAACTGCACCACCCCTGTGTACTGACATCAGTTTCTTTCATTCTGTGCCTATATGCAGATCTGGAGCTCTCTTCCAACTTCTTCCGTTGTACCGGTGCCAAATTTCAACAATAAACAGTGTTGGCAAAAATGTCTCTCACCCCCCCGCCCATACAAATTCAGCAGCTTTTAAACTGTGACATGGCTGCTAGAAGCTGATGTTGATCATAGAGCTACACAACATTTGTCTGGTGCCTGGGTTCGGGTCACACTTGGAAGTCATGCTACAAATGCTCCCTGATGCACCAGAAGCTATCAGGTAGCAGGAAACTGAAGTCTGTACCATGGAACATAGAACAGGATATGCATGAGACCACGAACCAGCACCAAGCCCCTAGGCAAGCCAAGCTGGGTTCTTCCTCTCTCATGACTCCAGAACAGATGAGAAGATGCCCAAATCCATAGGCATCTTCCAACCCCGAGTCCATTCCGAGGCTGGCTCAGCACCCAAGTTCCCCAGACTGTTGTTGACCCCGCAATAATTAAAAGATTTTAAAGAGGCCTTGTTGCAGATATTCAAGGAAAGCCAGCTGCCCCTAGATCACCCCTTTGGGTCCCTCAAGGGACTAATAGTCTTGCGTCTACTGGCAGGCCTTCCCTGGCGCTGACCAGCCCCGCTGGACTTCTCCTGGTTCCTTGCCAGTGCCAGCCCATAGTTCCACTCTGGCCCATTACTTCATATTGGCCCCAACAGCACCAGTGCCACCCTAGAATACGGTCGTGTAAAGGGAGACAAGGGAAACCCTACTCGCATGGAACCAGGGTAAGTATCATATAAACAGAAACATCGGTTCCTGTGGACAATGTAATTAATAATAATGTTTTCAGCCAAAAGGCAATAGAAAAGGGTTATGGAGGTGTTGAAGGTGAAGGAAAAACCATATACCACACACTTGATTGTAATCTCAACAGTTTTTTTTAAAATCTGAAACATCAAATTTGTATTAAAAAAGCAGTGCAAAGTGTCCCCAGTGAACATGGAACCTACAAAAATTGTGACATATTGTGACATAGGAAAGTGGTTTCCAACAATGAAAAAGTTGACCATTAAACATTAATGTACAGTAAACACATCCTCTTAATTAAATAGTAGAGACTGGTGAATGGTTCGCTTTTAGGTTTTGTCGACGGCGTTTCAACCCCCTTAGAAATGAGGGGCCTCTTCAGGACCTATTGATGTAGGGACATCTGAAAAAAGGAATTGCTGTCAGAGTGACAATCGTGCACCACAAGGAAGTGAGATTATAGGAAGGGTACTCAAATGGGACCCAGCTGGGCACCCATTGAGGGGGAAGGCTGACAGACTGTGGAACATCTACAATAGGGTTTCAGGGAATCATGGTCCAGAGAGTAGAAATCACATGGCAGTGCGTGTGATGACGTGCGTCTCGGCATGAAAGTGTACTGAGCTGATTACGAATCAGATTTGCACTTGAAATGGGTGAAGTGCGTCAATATTTAGAAGTCCAGTTAGATTAATGGACTTTTGCGCTCCAAGTCCGCGTTAGCACGAGTCCGTCTCCGCTTGTTGAATGTCATTCAACAAGCGGAGATGGACTCGTGCGGTTCTTCAATCCAACGCGTAGCGGCTGCACGCGATTGGGGTCTTTTCGTCCATCTGGAATTTTCCACATGACGATACACTGATTGCCGTGCTAACGCGGACTTGGAGCACAAAAATAGGTCCTGAAGAGACCCCTCATTTCTAAGGGGGTCGAAACGCTGTCGACAACCTAAAAGCGAACCATTCACCAGTCTCTACTATTAAATTAAGAGGCTGTGTTTACTGTACATTAATTTTTAATGGTCGACTTTTTCATTGTTGGAAACCACTTTCCTATGTCACAATTTTTGTAGGTTCCATGTTCACTGGGGACACTTTGCACTGCTTTTTTAATACAAATTTGATGTTTCAGATAAAAAACTGTTGAGATTACAATCAAGTGTGTGGTATATGGTTTTTCCTTCGCCTTCGGACACCTCCATAACCCTTTTCTATTGCCATTTGGCTGAAAACATTATTATTAATTACATTGTCCACAGGAACTGTTGTTTCTGGTTATATGACCCTAGAATACGGTGGCATCTGATTCAGGTCCGGTCCTGACACTGATCTCTGAACCAGAGCTGATGTCTGCCCTTGGGCGACCTGTGTTGCACAATGAAATCGCCAAAATGCAGCTCAAACATTGGATGAGCCACAGCTTGATCAAAAGAGGTTTTCCAAATACTTCTGTTTTATTGGAGATCAACTTAAGACAGCTCTTTTGCATCTAACTTGCCACAGCGGCATGATAGCCTTAGAATCTCTTTACACCATTGCAACATCCACCTGCTGAAAGGAGAGCAAGAGTTGCATGCCATCAGCTTACAGTATTATATTAAAGTCTCCGGGTTCTACCCACTTGGCCAGAGGCGCCATATAGACTTGGGGCCAAGCCCTGAGGAACACAGTGTCTTAATTCCTTAAAATCGAGGTAAAAGGGTGGAGGTAAACTGCCTTAGTGCCATCTGATAGAAAGAATTGTATCCATAGCTTAACTAACCTTCACCCCGACTGCCACCAGTTGCTTCAACAAGATTTTATTAGACCTGGTGTCAAATAGCCTCCGGGTCCAAAATGATGGCAACTGCTTTATTACCTCAGACTAAGCTAATTTCATGGAATTAAGAGACCTCTAAGAGAGCAACCTCCGTACTAAAGCTGGTGCAAAAACTACATTTTGTTGAATGCAGGATCCTGTTTGACTCTGTAAACTGTTAATTCAACAGTTTTTCTAGTATTTTTCCCCCCAAATCAGGGATTAAGGAAATCTACCTATAATTACTCCGAATTGTCTGGTCTGCATAGTTTTTTTTAGTTGTTTTGTTTTAGTGTTAACGGTAACAATAGAGCTCTTTTCCAACAGAGAGACTGCAACCAATTCTAGAGATTGGTTGACCATCATGTTAATTTCTTAGTTCATTCTTGGAGCTGTCATTTTTAGGTTTCAAGGGGGTCAAGGTTCTAAGGGGGACCTCGATCAAGCATTTAAGATTCCGAATTCAAAGTCTACTAGTGAAATGCTACTAAAAGCATTCAGTACTACTCCATCACTATTAGTCTGGTCAAGTGTGACATGGGGCGGGGAAGAGAAATTGATACCTTTAGTAAACTTGAAGTAGATGTTCTCCACCTTCTCATAGAAGTAATCAGGAAAAAAAGCAGGAACAAAAGGCAACAGCAGAGCCAATAGTCTCAAAGGTAGGTCCCGGCACAGCACCTCTTTAATTCTGAGCAAATCAGTTACTGCCCCCTTGCGTGAAAAAGAAGAAAAGAATACATTTGGAAAAAGAAAATCCTACCACATAAAGAAAGCAATTGTTCCCATGTCCATGTCTCAGCGAAAATAAATTTGGAAGCAGATAACATTTGTTGTCACAAACATCCATTTCAAATGAGGAAAAGGCTTCTTTGCCGTGTGTGTTTGGCATAGTAAAACAGAGCTAGAAATGTTAAGAGGTTCAACAAGGATAATGGGGAAAAAAGAAAAAAGAAAAGTAGCACCTCCATCACAGCGAAGGAAGGACCGCAATCGACCTGAAGCAATCAGTACTTGGTCCATGCTCCAGCCAAAAGAAGAGAAAGTAAAGCCAGCATGAGGCCAATTAGAAGGCAGCAAATAAGAATGACTGTAAAGCCAGCGAATGTTAAGCAAAGGGCTGGCTGCAAGCCTCTTGTTGTGTACAAATCTTTTGCAAACGAGAGCGCATTCAGTGCATGCGTGGTCCCAAGCGACACCTAAAAGGATCTGGCTATTTGAAAATCTTACTAGATGAGTTGTCTTGTTAAGCGAATTTTCCTGATCATTTTTTGAAAAATTCTTATGGCTGCTTTATATCTCCGCTTATCCTGTAGCAAATACTGCTTCCTCCATTTCTTATCAAATTTTTTCCACATGAGTTTCTGCTTACAGAGTGTGGGAGAACCAAGGAGCTGAGGCCTGTTCGCTCCTAGTGGCATTTATTTGTATGGGCGCGACTTTGTCAAATGCCTGTAAAGCAATTAAAGGAGTTTACTTCGGCTTCCATGTTTTCTTCCAGCAGGAACTCTACAGGGCCTAAGGCCTCACCTAGGTTAGATTCAGAGACTTTATACCAAGGGCGCACGGAAGTCACCGGCTTAATAGAACCCTGAAACGTTACTTCGAATTAACGAGGTAAAAATAACCAAACCCTGATCTGACCAAATCAAAATGATTGGCTTTCCTGTCTTAAGAGTGCAACAGTTAGTGAAAATCATTTTAAGGGAGTGATCCAACCTGTGTGTGGGTCCTACTGACTTTAACTGAAGATTGAGGTCTGACATGGCTTTGTTCAGAGATCCAGCTTCTGTGTGATCTGAGTCTTCCATGTGAAGATTGAAATGCCAGAGAACCGTAAAGTTAACATACTGCAGATACCAGGGAGCTACTGTATTCGCAAGCATCTCATGGAAGTTTGCAAAACATTCAGGTGGGTGGTATATCAAAGCTCCCAAAATGAAGTTATCTGATATCTTGAAGGAAAATATCAGTTCCTCCACACTACCCAAACACTCCAGTTCTTTTATGGAGCATTGGAATCCTGAGCTGGAAACCACTGGAACCCCTCCTCTGTTGTTCTCTCTGCCTATATGTAAATTAGAGCACCCATCGGGTATGGCTTGGGCTATATCTGGTCCAGAAGCTAAAACAAACCAAATTTCTGCAATAAACCTGTCAGCCTCCATCAAAAGGCTCTAGGTGTCCAGTTTATGCTTTGGCAAAGATCTAACATTTATTAAATCACATTGAAATGGCCTATATTTGTGCCTGACGTGTGCCTTCCCATTTCGGTAGAGTTTACCTTCCCCTTTCTCTGCTCAGCCTGGTCATGTATTTAGTTAATGCTATATTGACACTAGTTACATTTAAAGGAGCATTGATTTAATAAAAACAAACAAACAAAAAAAGGCTGTGGCATTCTTCGCAGCCTTTATTACCATTGTATTTCAATAATGTCTCTCTACTAAGGGCAATCCTTAGCTTGTCTTGAGACTGTTCCTGGGCAGCATGGCTGGAGCGTGCCTCATTCTAGATATAGACTGGTGCAGACAGGCTTGCCTTTGGTGTGCCTGCTGTGCATCCGCGCTGCTGAAATGTGTTTTATGGTGTGCCAGGCTCGGGTTGCTTGCCTTGGTGTCCAACCACTAGAGTGCTCAGTTTACAAAATGTAGTCTCTAGATGGAACCAAAAGAGCGAGGAATAATGGAGGCGATCTCACAAACAGTAAAAATAGCAATAATTTCTATTTAAAAGAGAACAATTCAGCAATTTAAACTTTTTCTGCTGAAGCCCTTTCCCAAAGTGTGGCTATAAAACCAAGGTGAAACTAAAGAGCCTGTGATACCTGCTGGCTGAAGTACTTGATTTACAAATACCTACGTTTGAAACAAATTTGTTGATGGAATCCTTACAGCCTGCCCCATAGCATCTCTTGCTTCTTTTCAATGAAGCCCTAATAGATACTTTAATGGCTGCTTGGACAAAGCAGTGATTAGTTCCCCCAGTCAGTCATCTGCTGGCTAGACTACGTAGGCCAGCCCCTGATAACCGGGCCTTTCTCACGCAGCATTTGACCCTGGAAAGCTTATTGGTCCAGGCATGCACAAACAAGGTCACACCAAATGTGTTCCCCCTCTGTGCCCCCAGATGGGTAATTGAAGTGCAATGACTCATTCAAAAAACAAATATTTTCCAATGCCAGTTAGGCCCTTCAATCCCAAAATGTGGTTTGTTTACTGAGTCATTGTATATATTATACTTTGAGACATAGCCAGCAAGATCTTACTGGCTGTCACTAACTAATTCAGTACAGCCTTGCCAAAACAGTTCAGAACGAGAAGGACGCTGCCAAATAAGTGTTGAGGGATGGCCTTGAGACAACGGCCTGTGTGGGTTGTACCATGAGCACCAATATTGTGATCTGGTGTCATTGCTGGATGTGAGCTAATGGTTTTTTTGGTGACTTTCAGACTTCCGTAATAAACTTTCCCTTTGATGGATCCAGACTCTTTGGAGAAAAGACCAGCTTGGTGCTAGAATATTTTCAAGATAGCTGGGTAATGGCCCATTCCCTATGTTTTCACTGTCCCAGTTTCAACAATAATACAGAAAAATCAGAGGCTGCTTGTGGGGCCTAGCCTTTCAACAATGAGGCCATTACCACCAATTCAGCTGCCAGCGGAGACCTTTTGTGTCTCGAGAGGACGTGGTGGTGTCCGAACACCACCAACGGCAACAATCTTGCACCACCTCCTCACCTGCCACAATGGCTTCAAAGCTGCTTTAATGTCCTCTTGCACAACTCAGTTCAATTTCTTCATTGTTTTTGTTAATTTAAATTGTAACAATGTTGCATGAAAACAATAGAAATCTGCTAAAGGGGTTCCTAAATAAAAACTTCTGTGCTGGGTAAAATGTATTTACCAACTATGCTTGGGCAATATCGCATGAGAAAAGAACGACTCCTTAGCAATTACAGGACCTGTCATCGACGGCATTGAGGCGTCTGTTAGGAGAAATTATTAAATAAAATGCAATTGTACATAATGATGTATAAAACCTTGCCTATCCTTGTATAATATTCCTTATTAAAAAAACGATTTGTCCCAGTCCGTTGACAAAATGGCCGAGCCAGTCCCAATTATTTGGCTTCTCCGATAGCACCATGTCAAGTTCGGTTGGGCTCTGTTGTTGCTTGTGTATAACTGATATGTTAACCAAATTTGGCCAATCTGCTGAGTTCGGTAAGGGCGATCACCAAGTTGTACTGGCCAGTAGTTCCTGAATAAGGTGCATCAATACTAAATAGTACTTAAGAACATGAACTAACAAAGGCCCAGGTTCTCTCTGCCTGTGACCTGGGGATTAGACTTAGAAGATGCATAGTTTCATGTGCCGGTCCTGCGGTCCAACAAACACTACCTTAGGTGTGGTCGTAACCTTTCCAATCGTTCTGCCCTTTGGCCTCACCTGCCCCTCGGGTGTTTACAAATATGATGGAGATGTTATGTTATATGCAATTGTAGAGCGCATGGCTGCCCCAGCAACAGGGCGTCCCAGCGCTAAATCTAACAGAAAGCAGACAGGCGAGGAAGCTAAAGGTTGGAGAAAAGCCACGTCTTGATTATTTTCCTGAAAGCCCAATGGTCTTGCGTGCTGCGGGCAGCAAGAGGAATGGAATTCCAAAGGGCTGGTGCCAGTGCCCTGAACGAGCACCCTCCTGCTCACCCGCGGGACACAGGCCAAATGCAGGTCAGCGGAGCGCAAGGCTCGGGCCGGGACATACAGCGAGCGCAGCTCGCTCAGAATTTGCGGACCCAGACCATACAGGATCTTGTGTGTAGTACACAGAGCCTTAAAGTAGACTCTCTGCTCTATAGGCAACCAGTGGAGCCGGCGAAGGTCTGAGGCATGGCAATACTTAGGTGGTGCAAAGAGCGTGCGGGCAGCCGCGTTCTGTGCCCGTTGAAGTCTTTTGGTCACAGTTTTATTAATGCCAAGTAGTAACCCGTTACAGTAATCTAGCCGAGACCGCACGGTGGATTGGACAATCATCTGTCGGGTGGGTGCATCAAAAAATACCAAAATGGGTTTCAGGCTGCGTAAGAGACCAAAGCAAGTACCCGCCACTGTCTTAGCGTGCCCCTCAAACGAGAGGGCGCCGTCCACCAAAACTCCCAGATTCTTAACCACGGATTTCGGTTGAGGGGGGGTTCCAAGGGCCACGGGCCACCATTGATTGCCCCATAGATGGGTATCTCAGCCCACCAGGAGCACTTCTGACTTGGTGGAATTCAGTTGCAAGTAGTTATCAGCCATTCATTCAGAGATGGCCGTAAGGTCGTCGTGGAATTTCGCCTGATCTTGCTCAGAGTTGCTGGAAAATGTGAACACCAATTGGGTATCATCAGCGTATGATACCATGGCAATGTTCCGGGCTTTGGCCAGGAGGGCCAGAGGGCGGACGTAAATGTTAAATAGAGTTGGGCTCAGGGCAGATCCCTGCGGAACACCACAGCAGAGAGGGTGGGCACTAGAGGTAAAAGGGGGAGCAGAGACCTGGAAAGACCGATCGGCCAAGAAGGACGAGAACCAGGCCAGGGCCTTGCCATTGACCCCGATCTCCTCTAGCCGATTTAGCAGGATCCTATGGGAGACCGTGTCGAAGGCCGCGCTAAGATCCAGCAGGATCAGTGCCGAGGTTCTGCCCTCATACAAGGCGGACCGTAACTGCTCCGTGGCTGCAAGTAGTGCAGTTTCGGTGCTATGTCTAAGGCGGAAGCCGTTTGGCGACATATCTAGAATCAAATTTGCTTCCAGGTATTGAGTCAAGATGGTGTTGACATAGGACTCCATGATTTTAGCAAGGTACGGGAGCAGAGATTTTGGACGAAAGTTTTCCGGCAGAGATGCATCCAGCGTAGGTTTTTTTAACAGGGGGATAACTGGCATGTTTCCAGGACTTGGGGATCACCGCCACTGACAGTGACCTATTGATCAGCTCCCGGCCCTCCGATAGGAGGCAGTTGTGGAATTTTCTAAAGAGGTCTGGTTTTAGAGGGTCGTCGGGAGATCCTGACTTTACCTTATCCGACAGGGCCTCCATGTCTTTAGAGGACATGGGCAGGAGGTCCTGGAGGGAGTGAGACATAGCGTCCGTGAATGGATTCTCCCGAAGATCGGAGGAAGCCTTCCTGGGCAGAATGCGCTGTAGATGCGTTCCACCTTGCTAATAAAAGTTTTTGCCAGTGTCTCGCATTGTGAGTTGGAGGATATGATGCTGGTGGCAGCAGGCGGGGGTTTTACCATTTCTTTCATGAGGGCAAAAATGGTTTTGGTTGGATTGCTGCTAGTAGTGATCATGTTAGCATAGAACATTGCCTTGGTCTTCCGGACCAGTTTATGGTATACTTTAACTGCGTTCCTAAAGATTGTCTTTGCTGTGAGATCATAGCAACTTCTCCAGGCCCCTTCTAGGATCTTACATTTTTTCTTTTCCGCAATCGGGGACTCATCATACCATGCGTGGGTTTTGATACGCTTGGCATGGGTCATTTTTGCCGGGATACAGCAATCTAATGCTTTATTGACCCATCCCCGGAAGGCAGCGTCAGCTGCCTCTATATCTGTTGGCCATTCTGGGCGGTGAGAGTTTAGAGTGGCTGTAAAGAAGGTCAGGTCTAATTTGTGCTCAGGGCCTACCTTCTCAGTCTAGGTTACAAGCATTCTTTACCTAAATGACTGGCTGCTCAAGGCGGGTTCGCTAGTCTGTCGCAGGCAATCTCCGAATGACCATCTTTTTTATTTCATTCCTGGTGTTTTCAGAAGACCGAAGTCTGGTCTGATGCCTAAACCGAGGATTCCCTTGATTGGGGGCCATCCTGGACATGGCGGTGTTCAAAGCCTTCCCACGCATGTACTGAGCTCAAACATTCAGGATATGATCTCAATATTTCAGGCTCAATCATGGGTCTTGGTGATATCAGTTTTGAGGCTTCTTGGACTGCTGGCCTCATGGATCCTCCTGGTTCCTTGTGCTTGCTTGCACATGCAGCTTTTGTATTGGCATCTCCAGTGGGCATAACACTATGGCTGTCTGTTGGACATGTGCATCTTGATGTAAACAACCCAGGACCTTTGGTGGTGGCAAGTGAGCACCAACATGTAATGTGGCAGCCTGCCCTCCCTACTCCACAGAAAGAAGTCATAGTAATGATGGGTGCCCCATCTTTGACTCCAGTCCATTAAGTGAAGTTCTTTGCAGATCTGAAGAACAGCACAACCGCTGTGTAGTACTGCAGCAAACAGGGCTTTGATGTGTTTTAGATCGTGTCAGGAGGATCTGTGCTTTGGAGATGACTGGACTATTAGGGGATCTCCCTGATAGCCAAACATCTTGAATGGTTGCTAAATGCCAGGCAGATGAGCTCATCAAACGCCATCTGGCAGATTTACAAAACAAAATTCATTCTGAATTGGCTCGGGACATCTTAGACCATTGGGGTGTGACTTGGCTGGATCTTTCTGCCGCTACTGAGAACTTGCACTGTCGATTACTGCGAGCTGGAGTTTCTGCCAAGGGGGACTTCAGGGGATGCATTCTGCCTGTAGTGGATCACAGGACTTCTGTAAGTGTTTACCCCCACAGTCTCTCCTGCCTTGAGTTCTGAGAAAGATCAGGACAGACCAGGCAAGTCATTTTTTTAGCCTCGGATTGGGCCAGGAGAGTATGGTTCCTCGACATATACTGAGTATTTGCACCCCGATCCATATGCCTATCTGGGAGTACCGCCTGTCTCGGCATTAGGGCAAGCTCGTTCAACCAAATCTCAAGAATCTGCACCCCTATACATGGAGATTGAGCAGTAACAACTGAGCAAACTTGAGTTGCTTTCTGAATTAGATTCTTGCAGCTAGGCGCCCCTCGACTAAATCATCTATTCGAGGAATTGGGAGAAATTTGTGGCTGGTGTAGTGACGGTCTAAACCGCGTGATTCCCCTACAGGCCAGATTAACAGATGCTCTTAATCTTTGACCCAGAAAGGTTTTGAGGTGGGCACAATTAAAGGTTATATATATGTTGTCCCTTTTGGCTTTTTTTCTGACCAATCATATATATTCCTGTCCCCTTTTGTGATGAGGTTCTCAAAATGTTTGAAGTACATGTTTTTGACAAGGCCATTCACTCTGCCTCAGTGGACAGTCCAGTTTCTGACATGCATGTTATTCAAGCCCAATAAGTTTTCTTCTATTCTCTCTAGAATACATCTGGGGATTGGGTTCTCTAGATCCGCTAGCACTAAAGACCATTTGTCAATGTGAGACCGAGAACCGGGTGGAGTAGCCTTCTTCAACACACTGAGTATTACACGAATAAGGTGCCTATTGGGTAACGATAATTGCTGAGAGACTCACAGGAGTAGTTATTGTCAGTGGCCCCCAAGCCATGTGGAATGATGAAATATATTCACTAGAATTTTAACAAGAAATATATTTTAAGTCTTCATTAAAATCAAAAACCTGTCCATTTACACACAATATGAATAGTTGTTACTATGAAAATAAACAAGATAGTGGCTACGGTTGCTAGTAAAACAAACTGAAAATACTGCAACATTATTATGGTTATTTAGGATTTCTCTTCTTTGGTTTTCCAACCACTTTTTTTTCCCTGCGCTAACTAATCTTGTCTTAGTACCAAAAAGGGTCTACTCTACTTTCATAGATGACACATCCACATACCTTTCTAAAACAACAGAAGCAGTGTTTAATTTCAAGACAGCTGTTGCTCCTTTCTCTGTGACTGTGTGGTCCTTGAGCTGGCAGTTAAGCCTATTAGAGGACTTGATCTGCCTTTCCTGCAGCCTTCAGCAAGGAAGTGTTTACAGCTACTGCACGAACCTCAGCCTGGAGTACCTGTATCAGAGTTCCTCTCAGGAAATCAATGCACTCTACCTGAGCATTGATGAATGTTTTCACATAAACAGTATAGAACCCCGGCTGGCTTTTTACCTACTTATGATCCGTGAAATATTGTTTAAGAAGAATAACTGAGAAATCTACATATTGGATTCTATGACACCTGGTTATTTATTTTACAATAATAAGTAGAAAATCAAGATATCAAATGATGCTAAAATACTAAACAACATAGTCGAGCAAGCTGAATTATCACATTGCACTGAAACGGATATTTTAACGACACTATTATGTGTTTGTAATTACGTCTACACAATTTGAATAAATGAACATATATAATGCAAAAGGGGATACCTAAAAGGAAAATATATGAAGAGTATATCAAGCCCGTGCAGACTTAATCTCTACAGCTCCTCACCATCAAGATGTTTTTTGTTATTGTTGTCGCTTCTTCAGTGAGCTACAAGCACTATCAGTACAACATCCTTGCACAACATTTTTTTCTCTCGATAAATTGATACTGAGAACCTGGGATTTCTTTTTACCCAAGGTTGTATCGCTCTTCCATGTGGGTCTGCCTGGGCTTTTCTGGTGCTAAGAAGGGGGAAGGTTATGTAGAAACTGATCTTGTTTACGTGGATAGTCCTTTGCACAAAGACATGCTGCAAAGCAACCCCCCTGAAGGTCTGCAAGGTGTTTAAACTCACGCCAACGCTGCCATCACGGCATTGGGGATGGGTGTTCTGTCCCAGACATCTGCCAGGCTGCTAAATGGGTGTCTGCATATATTCACCAAGCACTATTGCCTAGATAGTCAGGTCTGCAGAGAAGGTCTTTGCCCGCTTGGTCCTGTGAGACTTTTTTGTTATTGTGAGCCCACCCTTGGATCCTCTGCCTGTTGGGCGGTACTGCTTGGCTATTCGTTCCAAAGGTTAGGTATCTGCAGTTAAAATTATCCATCAGAAGAAAGAGCAAGTTGCGTATTTTTGGTGCCACTCTTTCTGCTGTATACTCTAACAGATACTAGAGTAAGCTCCAACAGAATGAGGAGAAGCAAGGGCATTGAGGAATCTGTGGTTAAAGTCCCAAGTTAGTTTTAGCATAATGTCACTTCCAATTTGACATGATGCTCTGCATTTGAGGGTGTGGAGGACTGCAAAGCAACATTGATGGCCCTGCGCTGGGATGGTTCCGACATGCCGCTCCGTACATCACTTATGGTGCTGCATGAACCCATTGTAGAGTCCAATGGCATCACCTACCAGCATGCAGGATCAGTTTCTGTTAAAAATCCAGATCCAGTCTGGCATCTGAGATTATTCTGAAGATCAGAAATCTGTGATTCGATAGAGTATCTACCAGAAGGCACGTTACTGAAGTTAAGTAACTTGTCTTGTGGGCTAATATATAACTTGAGCAGAGTTTGGCCAATATGCACAAAACCTTCCAATAAAATACTGTAAATCCCAAGGTTTCAGCTTGTCCTTTGTGAAGATATGTCTGGGGCCTAATACAGTGGTACTCAAAACAGATGCATTTCTCTTTGGACATTTACTCTCCAAAAGAGCAAAACAAATCTGTAAGGAAATTGTACTAAACTTGGCATGAAAGTAGAGCTGCAGTCTAAAAACTGCCTTAGTTTTGTGTAAATCCTTTCAGTAGTGTTTGGGATTAGTGAGGATAATAACTTTGAAAAATAAACAAATCCCTTTGGAAGCAGGAGCATTTTTCCCTTTGATCCAATGCTCAGATTCAAGGACCCAAGGAAATGTTATTGGTTCGCGGCATCTGAAAGTTTTTGTTGCGATGGCTATTATACAATATCAGGCACTGAAACCTGCGTTTGGTAAATAAGTGACAGAACGGATATTAGAGGCTTAAGAGTGAGCATCCCTGACCACAAAGAGGCTGATGTTAAAAAAAAAAAAAAAAAAAAAAAAAAAAAAAACCTGTGTGATTTGTTCATTTTAAACCTGGGGAATACAGAAAATGGATAGTACAATTTTGCCTGGGAAAACCCATACACAGTGAGCATTGGTGAGCCTTTTGGGGTCTCAGTGGCAGTCGAGACATGTCCAAGGGCGCGGTTGGGGGGGGTGAGTTGAGGGGTGTTAGTCAACCATGGAGGATTGGGCTGATGGCCAAATGTGTCATAGGTGTGGTTTTTCTGGAACATGGATTAATATGTAATGAAAAAACAGACAAATCTTTAAGTGGAGAGTTATGGTTTCTTCTGCTCATTTCACATTAATATATGTTAAAACGTCATAAACTACCTTAAAAACAGTTCAAGTGAAATCATGGTCTCGAAATAAAAAGTAAAAAAACTCTTAAATTTACCAGCTATGGTGATCAACCAAGCCATAACTCTACCCCTGCCATGAAAAAAACTCTCCCACTAAATGCACTGCTCATAACCTCATAATTTAGGTCATCAGATAACCGAACTAAACACACCATTATTAAACAACATATAAAGAAATAATACTGCATCCATAGTGATGTACTCTATAATGTCAATGGTAAGGTGTTAAGCCATGCCACCAGCTAACGCCATTAATGTGATTTTTAATGTCATCTCAAATCTTTTGTGAGGTTATAAGCTGCACGTTTTTTTTGTTTTTTTTAATGGCTTGGCATGCCCTGCCCCAACCGGTAACGTTTGTTTTAAAAATAAAAAATAAAAGTCCGAAATGCAAAGGAAAAGGTATAGTGGTGTTATGGTTTGAAACCAAAACATGCATTTTCATTGGAGAGTGGGCTGTAAATAACAATCCCGAGTTTGCTGACTCTCTCCATTTCACACATCCCATTCAGTTTGAGACCTGAATGTTTTTATTTTTAAGCTCATACACCATTTGAATCTTTACCATTCAGTGGAATCCAGTTGCCTCATGGAAGCTGTATAATGTCCAACTTAAAGTGGTTATGCTTACTCACCCCTTCTTCCTCAAGGTACTTTCAGATTTCCACATCAATAAGGTGATATTTCGCTTCACTGCATTTTTCCATCTTCAAAATCTTAAACTCAGCAACCCGCCACAGTTCTGAGGGCCTTAGTGATTTTATCTGGAGCACGTAAGCGTGTCTGCTCATCAGACAATCAATTTGTCACTGATTAATTGGTAGCCAGATGGGCTACTTCCTTCATCTTTAAGTGTTATTCAGTGGCGAACCGTCCTTCCACCTCCATCAAAACGAACCCAAGGGTATGTGATCCGAGCTAAGGCAGCTTCTTAGCCCATGATGTACGTTGTCTATCAGGAAGTAATGTGCAACAGTGCTTCTTAGCCACTCTGCATGCTTTTTGTTAGCAGCATGCATTGGATTCAAGCTTTCATTCTTATACTTGTTCTGGTGATGCCTCACTAAAGAACCTGTTTGGCAAAGCTTTTAGTAGAATTGTAAGTAGTCTTTCTTTTACTTTCTGTATTGTTTTTTATCATGCTGTGTGGGGCGACACTTCGCCCCAGAACCAGTCGCACAGCTAAATTTGTGAATACACAATGCTTTGAATTTATCCTCCATTTTACACCAAGTACTCAATGCTTTGTTCCTCTTGTTCTGCTTAAACCACACTTGATCCACACATGGGGTATCATGCTATTTCCCAGGTTTCAAATGTTCAAGATGTGACCATCCGGACCTCTGTCAAGAACACGAACAAACGCATAATTCGTCCAAGGCATGTTCTTTATTCAAACCCAATGCATTTCGGACTTCGCGAGCCCTTCTTCGGGGGTAACTGCCAGAACGACTTTAACAAATCCTTCCCCGCATCTCGTTTCAGTAAAGTGTATGGTGCTGCTTTTTTATTATGCCACAAGTATGGTGCAAGGAGAACTAGAGGTAAACACTTATTTTTTTAGTCACTCTTTTATTGGCCATTCCTCCAGAAGACTCTCCTGCAATTCTTTTTCTTACTGTTTCTTTTTATCTATACCGTTGCCATATTTTATAGGAAGAATGTTGGACTGTGGCTCTGGAATCCAAACACAAGTGCCAGACAGTGAAAATGGGGCTCTTGTTACGGAAAAAGTTATGCCACTCATTTTTTTGTTTTTAGTGATTAACATATATGCTTTGTATAAGTTTTCTGTTTCACTAGCTTAAGGCCTTAGTTCCCATGAATATGTAGCAACTTATACTTTTTTCTTTACTTGATCTTCATGCGGGATACTGAAACTGGCATGCCTACTATTCTATGTACTTCTCTTGCAGGTACCTTTGAAAACGGTCTTGGATACTGTTAAGAGTTTCATGTCCTATTTGTTCGTTCTATGGCAGGGTTTTTCTTTTGGTACACTTAACTATTAAAAACTGATTGATGTTTAACAAAACTGATAAATTATCTAGAACCCATCTTTCTTTTTGCTTGTTATGTCTTTACCCTTTTTTCACAAAGTTTCTAATGTTTATCAGTTATTTGTGTTGCTGAGCATTTTTCTTTATGGAATGGCAATCAACTCGAATTTATGATCTGCCAAAATAGAAATGTAAACTGTTTTTACTGGCTGATATTTTGTTAATATTTCGTAGCTGACCCAGACTACACTAAGAAATGCTCAGTGGGGTGGCCTGCCACTGCAAGATGGCAGACGGGTTTTAGGGCTGCTCCATTGGGAGTCTCACGATCTGGTAACAACCGCCACCATCTGCGCCTCGGGGGCCCAAACTTGGGCAGATCCGTGCGTGGACTTGGAGCAGCATCATTTGAGCCATTTGGCGTACCATTCTGACTACGGGAAGGCCGCCGACTTCACCAGAGCCTCTCCGGGCCGCGAGGCCTGCATCGTGGCCTTGTGCCTTTGAGAAAGGCCCAAGAGATATGATGCACCCAGAGCACGGGGACTGAGTGTCGAAGGGACAGCCAATGCGGACACTTGAGACCGAAAAGCAGGAGTGGGAGGCACTCGATCGCTTGCACCCCACGCTACTGCCTGCAGCTGAGAACCTTCAGTTGGCACCCTGTGAGGGGCGCAGGAGGCACAGCCCCCTTGAGAAAGAAAGGCACATGAACAACTGTAGCTAGTACGGGTGGCGGGGGGTGGTCTATAACCCGAGTCCCTCTCTGTCAGACAGCACCGCTTCCATACTCAAACCCGCCTCCCCACCCATGACAGAGCTGCAGCGGCTGGTGGGAGCCACGCTGAGCGCTATAATGGGACAGTGGCCCAGAGGGCTTATAGTCCCCCTCCCCCCCCCTTTTGTTTGGAACATAATATGTCCGCATTGAGGGGTGGAGTTGAGAGCCCAATACTCACTCACTCTCTCACTGTCCGGGCCTCTGACGCAAGAGGCGCGCTGCCCGGTTTGGGCCTTGTCTGGGGAGGTGGCAGTTCGAGCTAGTGCGAAGAAGCCGTGAGAACCCTGAACCTGACTGCCTGTAGGGTAAAGTAGAGTCAGATTCCGTGGGGGAGGTGGTGGCAGAGACTTCCCCGCACCTGGAGTGGCCTTTAACCGCCCTTCGTGCAGCATGTGGACTGCTTGTGCCCACCTGAAGGTGTCCAACTGGAGGCCCAGGGTTGAGTCATGTGTTGACATGCAGCTCCACTAGAACTGAGGAGAAGTCCGGACCAAGGAAAGATAGGTAGCGGTGAGGGACGACGTACCCTATACCCTTAGAAGCCTATCTCCCTAAAGCACCCGGCACAATTCAAGCCCCCCTCGGAAGATCACTTTGCAGCATAAATCTCCTCCTCCCGGGACTGCTCGTGACGCCCCACTGACTAATCCATCATTGGAACTGGGGGCCTGGCGGGTCCATGACGACTCCCAATCTAGTACTTTGTGACACTCATCATTGGCAGGTCAGTTAACTGGTGCCATAGCTACCTACTAGATGTAGATCACTCGGAGGTGACCGGCCATGGGACGAAGGGGAGGAGCAGGACCCCAGGCGCTGAAACTACTGACTGCTCTGACCAGGAACTCCCACCGGATACCTAGTCAATGGCACTCAGACTCAAAGCTGGATAAAATACTCGAGGCCATCGCTGACACCAGGCAGGACCTACGCACTAGGGTTGATGCAGTAGCGGTTGTGTTGGGCATGTTGCGCGATGGTCAGAGAAAACTGTCAGACCGCGTTACACACACAAAGTGCAATAAATGGGATTAGACCGACACTAAAAGACCTGGCAGACAAGTTTGATCCCTCACTACTAAGGTTCAAGAACTGGAAGCTAGGGCAGAAGATTCAGAGGGACGTTCCTGCCTCAGCAACTTCTACATAGTGGGCTTACCAGAAGGGGCAGAGGGTGCGGATCCAGTGCAATTCTTCGTAACCGGGCTGATGCAGGCGATGGCTTCTAGTAAGCTGCCCCTTACTTTCTGGTAGAAAGCGCCCACCGAGTTCCAGCACGGCGACCGCCAGCAGGGGCCCCCCCAGGCCTGTAGTGGCCAGGATAATGAACTGCATGGACAAGGAAGCTCTATTGCAAGCTACCTGCACCAATTCTCTACGAAAATGCCAGCATAGTCATCTTTCTGGATTACACACTATCAGTACATCGCTGCAGGGCCTCCTTTCTGGGGGGTAAAACGACGACTGCGCCACGTTGGAATGAGCTACTCGCTGCTGTTCCTGGCTAAGCTCAAAGTCAAGGTCAGAAACAGGAGCTACTTCTTGACCGAACCACCAGACGCTTGGGACTGGGTGGAACAGCGTCGTTATAAATCCTCTGCTCCACCATTACCGGTGCGACAGCCGCGCGCAGTCCAGGCCCAGCGATGTGGTAAGCACAGAGCTTGAAACACCAGCTGCAGCAAGGTCCAGGGGGCCCGACCCCAGCACAAGCAAAGGAGGAATAGATCCAAACACTTAATCGCAGTCACGTTATGTGCAGATCGGTGCTCTGCCGCTCAAACCCTGGACAACGTTCCCTCGGCAATTGAGTCCAGCCCGTCCACAAGTAGCATGTCTTCTGTGATACTCCCGGACGTTACTCCACAGACAGCAGATGGCATGTTGTGAAAGGTCACTAGTGACACATGTATGACTACCTTTGGTGGCGACAGGCACACAGCAGAGTCCAATAGCTAACGATGCAGGGCTTTTCTTCGAACATATTAGTATACTGACATTTACTGAGAAGAAATGGGTCCCCCCAACTAGACGCGCGATTAGCGAGACTTGCAGTCTGCCCCAAACGAGGTGAGGATTTTTGACACTATGGCAATCCCCCCGCCTTGCTCCTGAGTGATAACAGTGCTCACTAATGCACATTTAGGAACACCATATCTATGGGAGAGTGTATTAACTGTTTGGGTGACTATGGGTTATGTGGCCGCCCTGGGAGGGGAGTTGAGGGTTTTAGTTTTACAGTTTATAGTCATGCAGTGTGCTATTGTCTTATCCTGAACAGTATGTATCTCTGAGTTTAGGCATGTGAGAATGGTCACACAGTCTCCTGTTCTCCCTCATGCCCACAGTAATGTTGCAACAACAGAAAGGCTAGAGTAAGCATATTAACGTGGAATGTCCATGGTATGGGCACAGCGTGTAAAAGGCATTCAGTGCAACAATATTTTAGATGGGGCAATCAGATTGCATTGCTGCAAGAGACTCACATTGCAGGGGGTGAAGATGACCGCTTGCAAAAGCACTGGCGGGGTCAATGTTTCTGTACCGCGTACTTCGGTTTTGGCAGGGGGAGGGCACCAGTTTCGGGTCCGGCCCAGAGTCCCTTTCTATTACATGACAGCAGATATAGACCCAAAGGGCCGTCAGTCTCTAGTTGAAGGGCAATTAGATGGCAGACCTCTCCTGTTAGGGAGCATGTATGCTCCTAATGTAGCACAGCCGCCTTCTTGTCTCCCCTATCCAATATACTTGCTAGATGGGCTCATATCCCATGGTTAGTGTGGGGGGGGGTGGTGGCTTTAATTGTGTGTTGTACCCACAGCTGGACAGCTCACACCCACCGTTAGACTTTCCCTGTTGTGACAGCTGTTGCCCACCTGTCCCATTAGCTTTTACACTGGTCCTTACTAGACTTTTGGCGATCGCTTCACCCAGACACTAGAGAGTACTCCTATTACTCGCCCTCACACAACCTGCATGTGTGACTAGACCGAATATTCTGTGGCCCAGCCACAAGACTACAGGCCATGGGGGTGGAGTACTTGGGAAAGACATTCTCAGACCATAACCCTCTGCAGTTGCAGTTGAAGTGTGGAGCTACGCGGCCACCGGTCCCCACATGGCGATTGCAGTCTGCCCTGTTGGAAAACCAGGTCTTCCGAGGTGCAACAAGCAAGACGTTATCTCATTATCTGGCAGAGAACTGGGGCACGGCCTTCTCCATGCTAATAGAATGGGAGGCACTGAAATTTGTACTTGGTGGGGGGTTATGGGGGAAGGTTCATTGCATCCGCACAGTTGTGGGGGTCAGGGCCGACCTGCAGAGAGACATGATGTGCATAGAAGTGTCACTGTGAGCCTTAGAGGCAGCAGCCCAAGCTGATCATTCAAAGCAGGGCTAATTGACTGAGGCGCTGAAGCGGCATGCTCATCTGATAGAACTGCGCATGTTTAAACTTTAGAGCGTACCAAGCAAAGATGCATGCAGAGGGGGCAAGTCAGGTCATCTGTTGGCATGGCTCCTGCGTAGCGCTAAATCAACTACGCCCGTCATTATGATCATGACAACCCCAACGCAAGTAATTACTAACCAAGTGGACATACACGGAACATTCACCACCCACTACGAAACCCTATATGACCCTCCCTTCATTTTAGCTTGGTCACACTAACCCCATCGAACCTTTGTACAGAGACTAGCTCAACACGCCTATCACACTGAAGGAAATCCTGCCTGTTCCCACTACAACCCAATTGCCCTCAAAAGCATCTATTAGTAAATTTGCATCATTTACGGTGGAAGCCCGCACATTCCTATATCTAGGCATACATATTTACTATGAGACACAAGACATCATAGATGACAACCTCACCAAAACCATCGCTTTTCTCTGTCCTCAAATGGCGTTCTGGAGTACTTTGCCACTCACAGTGCAGGGGAGAGTGTCCTTGTCTAAATTGGTGATGTTCCCCTGCTTACTCTATTATTTCCACAATCGTAAGGAGCACATACCCAGATTCACGTTGCACGCTGCTCTAGGAAGCTTCGTCTGGAACAAGGAGAGACGCTAGGTAGCGCTTCGCAAATTACAATTACCAGTAGACAAAGGGGGCCTAGGCGCCCTGAACTTTGAACATTATTATTCGGCGGCATAGCTCCAGTGGCCTGCTCATTGGTTTGAGGGCACCTCATGGAGGAACTAGGACTCCCCTCTCATACTCGTGCACAGCATGTGGTCCAGCAGACCTTCCTTCCCCGAGCGTGACTGCCACGAGATTCCAATAACCTGCTACGGATAGCATGTGACCATTTTCATTGCAGTCTGCGACTCTTGCTACTCATCCCCCCCCCCCAATACTCTCCTGAAATTCCATTATGCTCTGTCACATTGTTTAGCGACATGATAGGGAGGGAAGTCATGGAGACGTGGGAGGCCGCAGGAGTGGACACACTGGGAGCCCTTTTCCAAGACCGCCTGCTTCTGCCCTTTGATAGACTAAAAGAGGAAAATGAGCTCCCGGTGGGGTCACTTCCTGGCTCATGGCCGTTTTAGCTGAACTAGATTGGCTATGGTACATCACAGACACGGAACTGGAACAACACCCACTGATACACACTTCACATCATGGGCAGTGGTCGCTGACTAATCATATGTTTATGGGAACCCTGGCATACACCACACATGACCCATTGTCCTTCAATGTATTTATTTATAGGCTGATAACTAACAACGAAAGAGTGGGAAAGGGCACTTAGGTACCAAAGAAAATTGTCACGAAACGCTAAGTTTTAGTGCATACAGCATAACATCCTGCACAGGGCTTACCTCACACCAGCGACTCTCCACCAGATGTGTGGGTCACCCTCGGACTGTCCTTGATGCCATCAGTCGGGGGTGGGTATGGAACATATGTTCTGGAGCTGTCCGGGGGCAGTGGTGCTATGAGGCGACGTCCCAAATGCATTAACGGAGGTGACCGGCCACACAACGAATGTGTGTACGATGGAGGGCTTACTGTTGGGACTGTTTAAGCGCTCGAAAATTGCAAAAGCTACAAATCGTGTCCTTGATTAAGCACTGCTTATGGCCCACAGACTTATTGCCATGCACTGGAAGTCCCACCCATTACCAGGCATTGCTCACTGGTGTGCAGCAACACTTAAGTGGGGAAAGGCAGAGGCCGTGGCACTGAGGCGAGAGGAGGCCCGCAAATTGTGAAAAATCCCCATTGCAGTGGACTGGGAGGTGCTGCTCCTTGAACAAACTTATAAGGAGGAACTAATTGGTTAAGTCCACGCTCATGTCCACATTTGGTCTCACCCCCCTGAGTACTTAGTGTGGTGCAACCCCCCACCCCAACCCCCTACTCTGACCCCTATCCCATCCTTTCGCCTAGGTCCCCCTGTTCCCTCCCTTGTGCAAATGCAGGCTATCAACCTGTATATCCTAACACTGAATTTCACGCCACCATCCCATTGTACGTTGTCACCCAAAGGGGTGAAATAGATACAGCAGGAGAAGATGAAAAACAAGCCAAAGAGTAACTAAAGATGTGATAATGCCACTGAATGACCTCTTGTTCCTTACTGTTTAAATGTTTGTAAAATGAAGGATCAACGACTCCTGCCAGTAATATTGTGCCGAAATGCAAGTATAAGTTATTTGATGGGAACACCACTTCCGTATTTGTCACATTGATCCTGATGCAACTTTTATGTATGTGTAATACTACTGAAATTCAATAAAATTGGTTAAAAAAAAAAAAGAAATGCTCAGTATTAAACACAACTGGTATCTTAATCAAGGTGCCTCCTTTTTTCTAGGGAAAGATGAAGTCCTTGTGTGATGACTGGAAAAAACTTCCTGCGTCACAAAAACAGGTAATACTCCTGAATTGTACTTTGTACTTGCCTAATAATAAAATTTTAAAAAAAGGTAATGCTTCACTTCTCTGCTTTCAAAACTACCCCTATTCCTCACCCATTTAACCCACTTTCTCCTTCTGAAACCAATTGGTCTTCCCCTCATGGGCCTAGCCTCTGCTCTGATAATTATTTTGGATATAAGCTATGAATCCTGAAACCTTAGTCTTGTAAGCAGTTTTTCCTGTGGACGATCAAGGGTCTAGGAGTAAAGAAGATTACCAATAAGTAACCCAGGCATTTTCACCAATTTCATTTTTGGGATTCAACCCTGTTTTATTTGAGACGAAAAGTTTACAGTGATCGGATTTTGACTGAGTAGCTAATAAGTTCACTAAATGTAGCCTACGAACCACTAGACAATTTTCATATTTTTTTCATATAATTTTCCTTTATGTAGAGACTAGGATTGGATCAGTAAAAGAGTTGGTTAGAGGATGGTGCCAAGTTCTCTCCAAAGAGAATCATTCATGGGTTTAATAAATTCTTCTCTGACGGAGTGCACATCCTGTGAGTAGAAATTGGGGATGGGAAATCACTGAAGGTATTCAGTGCTAGTTTAAGATCAAGGTTTTGTGCCATGTATCCATTATCCCTTTTTTTGGGTTGTCCAATTTTCTTGTTCAGTCAAACTGGACTGGGTTTTGAGTGTGTTATTTGGTATGATTTGATTTGTTACATTTTTAACTAGTTCGTTGTTGATGTCTAAGAAGAAGGCAAATAATGATGTGCCCATTCATTTGGTTTTCCCCAGTGAAGGTTAAGTCCCTTGAGAGAATATTGTCGTCCGATAAGATCATGTGGTTTGTTATGTATCCATGCATGGTTCAGTGAACAAGGAGGTATCACTTGGAGGGTAATTGAGTACATTTAATTTAGTGCGAGAGGAGGTGGCTGGTTTAATTATCATTAGCAGGTGTCAGCTGACCATCAGGATGATTCTACCAACACTCAAGCAGATCTGCTCAGCAGTGTGACCCCTGCCCTAACAAGACAAGAGTAGAAGAATGCTGTAATCCTTAATATCTTTCAAGTTTACTTTTAGTAATTTTGGACCTTTTGCTTTTTGGATGGGCAATGACCAACTGTGATAGCTTTTGTCTGAAATTCACAAAGTTTGAGATGTTCCTCTTAGCGTAAGGGGTCAGTTGACAATTCATATTGATTATTTAGTCTCCATTGGTGTGATTTATATATTTTTATTTTATAGCATTTCAATGCATTACAACAAGTTACAGGTCACAATTCATCGCAGTCAATCATGGTGCTTCCCCAACTTTCGGATGCAGATATACAAATGTCCTTGATAAATAGGTACAAGAATAGCAACCTGAGCTAAACATAACATATCTCAACCTTTAACTAATCACACACATCTGGTACCTGGGCTGACTCTGATTCTTTGGTTATGTGTATCTAATGCATGGCGCTGGGCCTAGGGAAGTGTAACCTTGTACAGTGGGCGTGGTGAGTGGGGGCCACAGGTCCAGATCATCTGCAAGTTTGGGGGTCCGTCCGAACCAGTCTCATCCAAGACCCTTCGGTTTTGCACCACTCTGCTGCCTCTTTCAACCAGCTCTCCACTGTTGGAACCCTATCACTCAACCAGTAGATCGCCTGTCGCAGTCTGGCCAGCAGTAGGGTAAAGTAAAGTTTTTTTTTTTTTCATCGGGTGCTTGGCTGTGGGTGCGGGGTGGTAGACCCCAATCCCCAGCAGGAAAAACTGCGGATTTGCCGGCAGTTCCAGGTTTAGCCTGTCTCTATGTATGCTTGCTAACTGCTCCCAGTATCTCCGTATCTGTGTACATGCCCGTGTCGGGTGGTGATATGCGGCTCCATCTTGGTCGCACTTGGGGGATTGAAGTGATTTTGTATTGTCCAGCTTATGGGGCATGGCTGGGGTTATACATGTACGGTGCACAAAATGAAATTGTATCAGCCAGAACCTGCTATTACTGTATGCAGTTTTGATAAGTGTGAGCACCTCCTGCTATTGTTTATCTTGAAACTGCTCACTACTGTCCACCTGCCATTTGCGCCTTGTATGCAACAGTGGTTTAGTTGTGTCTGCACGGATTGCCTGATAAAGGCACTCTCTAAGTCCTGTGCCCTCATCTGCTTGCAAGGTTTGTGTCAGTGTATCCAAGATGCTTAGCTCTGTAGTCTGTAAGCCCTGTTTTTTGGGCCACCTGATGTATCGCTCGATAGTGTAAAAATTGTCCGTCCCCCACTTGGAAGAGGTCTTGCGCCTTGGCCCAAGAGAGCAAAAGTCAGTCAAAATAAATATCGCCCACCTCACAATAGGTTCCCAGCTTCGCATATTAAGTTACTCGTCTATATGCCAAAATCCTGGGAGGTCCCAGAACGGCGCAGTCTGCAAATAGGGAATTGTGCATCCCCATTGGGCTCCAAACAGTTCCTACTCATTTTTAAAAAAAAACGTATTTTATTGGGGTTTTCTGGACAACAAAAGATACGCATCACATTTCAATTACATATTAGGTATCATACTCACAGTATACCCTCGCTACAGTAACTTGAGCATATTCAATCTGTTGTTGAGTCCATGCTGTTACATTGATAAAACAACCCCCCCCCCGAAATTCTCAAGAAACCCCAACTCCCATCCTCCCTTCTCCAGTTGCAGATCCCAACTAACACCAGCATCTTGAATATAGGGGAGTTTTGCTGAGAGCCCTACCTCCTTCTAGCTGTGTTCTCATAACTCCCATCCTTCTTCGCGAGTCCAGGATTGAGATCTGGCATTTCTGGATCAGTTATGCGTTTCCTCCTCCCCACCCCTGATCTGTTGCTCTGGGCTCCTCTGCGGGGATCCCCCCTCTGGGGATGACTCCGGCTCTCTTAAATTATCTACCAACCCCTCCCAAGCTCTGGCTCTCTCTAATGAGCCGATTCCCCGTCTGGCATTTCTAAGGAGTACTCTCCCCTCGCAACCCACCCACTTCTCTAATTCTCTCATCCAGTCTGGGATTCTGGGTCCCACAGGGGACTTCCATTGACATGAAATCTCACGCTTAGCTAAAACCAAGGCCAGGTCTTGGAACCTGCTAGGGACCCACGTCTTGGAGATATGTGGCATTAATCCCAGGAGACAATGTGCCAGGCGCATGGGACTGGTCTCTCTATCTTCCCAATGGTGGCAGAAACTATAGTCCAATAGTTCCGTAATTCTGGACATGCCCAGAGCATATGGAGGAGTTCCTCTCTCACCTCTCCACATCTCGGGCACTTTGCATCGTCTCTCCGGAATAATTTGTTAATTCGTCCCGGAGAGAGGTATGCCCTATGCAATATCAAAAAGTTAATTAGCCGGAATCGGGCATTTCTCGAAGTCCTAGGGATCTCCATCAATATATTCTCCCACGGTTTGCCTTTCACGGGGTAATTCAAATCCTCTGCCCATCTATCCCATAATGCGGTCAGTGGTTGTAAGGTGTCCCTGCTCAGGGCCCCATAGAGGCATGCAACTGCTTTAATCCTACCCCTCGCTGTGCCACATAGCCTCAGGTTGCGTGGTTTGGATGCTCAGTCATTCCCGTTCCCCAGTGCTCACGAATCGCCGCCACAATTCCCGCTTGTAATAAGAAATGCCCGTGGGGCAAATCATATCCCTCCCTGAAGTCTTCGAAAGGTATGAGCGCCCCGTCTCTATACAAGTCTCCTAGTCATGCCGCCTCTGCTAACTCCCAGTCACTGAGGCCCTCCCATGGAGCACCACGAGGAACACCCTCAATATTGTTACAGGTAGGTCAGATGAGTAGGGAACCTGGGTATGCGTCATTTAAAGGCAGCGTCTCCAACAGCGCTGTGCCACCCGCACAGACTCTGGAGTCCTCCGCTGAGGCTCTGTCTATTCTCAGCAATAATCTCCATAGTGGATGCAGGTCCGGCGTAAGCGGGTCCGCTTCTTGTACCTGAGACTGCTTGTCTCACACCCACCGCGCCAACCACTGTAATTGGGCAGCGATATAATATCGCTCAAAGTCTGGGACCGCTCAAACAGTTCCCACTCATGCAGGGAAATTTGTACAGTTTGCTCCCTGGGGATCCGTGCGGCCCTCTTTCAGTATAGTGCCTGTGTGAGTTCCTTTTGTGTTTTCACCCTCTTCAGGGGAGATCTATCAATGCCACTTTCTGTCCCATGCCAACCCACTATAAATTGAAGTTGTGAAGCCTGATAATATGCTTCCAGGTCTGGGACCCTGAGTCTTCCCTGTTCGTATGTGCATTGCAGTGTTTTCCATTTTTACTGTACTCCTCTTCTTCCCTTAAACTAAGCTGATCAGTGCCGATTTGAGCTTGATGAGTCTGGAACATACTGCACTGAAAAATGTATAAGCATCTGGGGAGCATCAGCATCTTTACTAAGGCTATCCTGCCTACCATGGATAGAGGCAGCAATATCCATTAGTTCAATCTGTCTTGTATGTCCACCAAAGGTTTTTGGGATTCAAGGCTATCCAACGACTGGTCATCGGATACCTCAATCCCAAGGTATCGAAATGAGGTTAGTTCCCAGGGTATTCCTACCAGCGGAATCAGTTCTGTAGTCAGCCCGCTTAGGCCCCCAATAGGAAATATTGTGAACTTTAACCTTCGACTCTGAGGCCTGACTGCTGTCTGAAAGTATCCAGCTCACTAAGCAGGACGTTCAGGGATATTCTTGGGTTGTTTAGGTATACTAAGACATCGTTGGCATAGAGTGACACTACATGCCAGTTGTCCCACATTCGTATCGCCCATTCAGTGAGCGGCTTCCGTAACTGGCTTGCTAGGGGTTCACTGGCAAAAGCAAACAGCAGCGCGACGGGGGGCAGTCCTGTCGAGTGCCTCTGCCCAGCTCCCTCTCCACCAAAAACATGTCATTTGTGCGAACCCATGTCAGCGGCTTGGTATACAAAAATGAGACCATTGCAATCCAGCGCTGTCCAAATCCCGTTGCCCTAAGCGTCTCAAACAAGTAGTGTCATATTTCTGTGCCAAATGCTTTTTTTGTGTCTAGTGACACAACTGCCATTTCTTGGTCTCCACGCCCAATATCCCCAGGCACACTGGCCAGACGCCTTATGTTTAGTGCTGTTCACCTGCCCGGTATAAAACCTTTCTGGTTTGAGTGCACTAGTAACCTAATTGCTCTCTTGAGGTGCATGGCCAGTAGGTTGCCTAGGATTTTATGATTTGTATTCAGTATAGACCATGGGCGGTAGGATTTGCATTTGTGTGGTCCTTACCCGTTTTGGGGAGTATAGTAATAGTCACCTCTCTCATGGATTTGGGCAGTTCCCTTACATCCAGTGCCTCCTGATAGACCTGGAGCAGTTCGTCCACTAGCGTACTTGCAAATTTTGATACCATTCTGCTGGCAACCCACCCGGACCTGGTGTGTCTGCCCTGTTCAGTTCTTTTACCCCCTGTTTGTTTCCTGCACTGTTATGGGCCCCTCTAAATCAAGTTGTTGCTCACGCATGAGAGTGGCCAGTGTACGCACCTGCAGTACTGCGTATGTGCTCCGATCTTGTAGGTGGCGGGGACTTGTGTAAAGTTTCTTATAGTATGCTAAGAATGCATCATTGATGTCCCCTTGGGTATACACTGTAGCTCCTGTCTCGTCCTTGATGGCCCTAATGGCCGCTGGTGCCCGCTCCTTCTGGAGCAGTCAGGCCAGTAGTCTGCCTGACTTTTCTCCCTCCTATGCAACAATTGTCTATTCTCTGTGTTGCAGCTGCTCTTTTTCCATCATCTTTTCTGTGATTAGTGTCCTCAAAGCATGTGTTTGTCGCAGGGCTGTAGTTGCGTTGGCGTTCCTAGCTCTAATCTAGTTCTTTTTCGGCCTTTGATATTGGTGTCTCTAGGTCTTTTTTCCTTGTGTATGCCCCGGCCAGTGCCCCGCCCCAAATCACCACTTTCATGGCATTCTATCCCACTCCCCTTGTTCCCGCCGTGTTTGTGTTGTGTTCTAAGTACAAGCAAAACACGTCTTTCATTTCTTGCTGGAGCATCATGTCCCTCAGTAGTGAGACCAGGAATCTTCACGTGGACACTACTACCCTGAATCTTGAGCACCGCTACTTGAAGTGCAGTGGGGACTGGTCTGAAAGTGCTTGGCCTCTGTAAGTAATATTCAGTATATATTCGATATGCGGGCGATCTAGCAAGACCTAGTCAATTCTGGTGTAGGTGCTTGTAGCCTGTGCATACTGTAAGAATTCCTGATGTTGTTCTTGCCAGATATCAATCATGTTCAGGTCCCTCATGGCCTTTTCTAGTGTTTTTTTCATGCCCTGCTTGTAGTTCTGGTTAGGCGGAAGCCTGTCTGCCCCACCGTCCAACACACATTTAAAGTCCCCTGGCCGTAACGTTGCAGCACTCAGATAGGGCAGTGCCAAACGTGCCAGCTCCCTGTTGAAGGATTGATCATCTGTGTTGGGGGCCTACAGTCCTACAATAGTCAGAGGGTCTCCATTAGAGTGTCCACAAAACTGGACATATCGCCCTCCAGTGTCTGTGCCCGCTCCAACTCATATGGTGCATTCGGTGCAAGTCCTATCCCCACCCCTCTGGCATGTGTGCTATACCTGGCATGATACAGTATGCCTCTACATTTTTTTTTACGGAGTTTGTTTGCCTCACTATGGAGGAGGTGGGTCTTCTGCAGGCAAGCTATTTGCACCCCCTGCCTCCGAATATGCCCCTACCCTCGCCCGCTTAGTGTAATTATTCAGCCCCCTCACATTCCAAGTAACTCTGTTAAGCTTGTCAGCCATTTATGCACTTCCTGATACTTCCATGCTCCTCTCAGTACCATATTGTTGTTGTTATTGTTACAAGATTTTATTAAGCGCACATATCACCCAAGAGTCTCACAGCGCTAGCTAAACCATAGAAGGGAGGTGGAAAACGACAGCAGAGGAGGAAAAGTGATCAGAATAGCCAGGTTTTTAGCCTTTTTTCGAAACTGGCGATGGTCAGTGACCATGCGTAACTGCAAGGGGAGAGTGTTCCACAAAGTTGGTGCGAGATGTGAGAACGATTTCCCACCGTTCCTGGCAGTATGTATCCTAAGTGGAGTAAGGAGATACTTGGTTCCTGATCTAAGAGTTCTGCTGGGCTGGTACCAGTTGAGTTTTTTTGCCAAGTAACTAGGCCCATTCCCGAAGATGGTTTTATGTACCAAGGTAATGATCTTAAAATGGATTTGTTTCCTGATGGGAAGCGAGTGGAGGGCTCTCAGACTTGGGTCCTACGGGGATATTGACGGTAGATTTAGAACAAGTCTGGCGGCGGTGTTTTGTAGCACCTGAAGTTTGGTGAGAAGCTCTTTGTTAATGGAAGCCATAAGAGCATTCCCGTAATCGAGCCGGCTGATTATTAGGCCCTGCACAAGCGGTTTTCTTGATTCAGGTGGAATCCATTAGAAAACCTTGCGTAGGCTCCGCATTAACCCATAGCAAGTGCCTGCTGCATGATCAACATGGTCTCTCATGGACAATTTGTTGTCCATCATCATTCCTAGATTGCGAACTACATGTTTGGGGGACGGACAGGGGCAAAGATTCTGAGGCCACCAATCGATGGACCAGTATTCATTGGCCTTCCCGAAGTGAATGATCTCCGTTTTACTAGCGTTTAGCTGAAGGTGATTAGTTTGCATCCAGGTACTGATATGGACCATACAGTTTATGAATCTGAGCTTGGTGTCGGATGGATCAGTATCCAGGGTGATCAATATTTGCATGTCGTCTGCATACAACACTGTATCAAACCCATAGGATCTTATCACCTTTGCCAGGGGGGGCCACATAAAGATTAAAAAGAGTGAGGCTAAGGATAGATCCCTTGGGGACTCCTTTATCTACCACCCGACTTTGAGAGACGAAGGTAACAGCTTGGACCCTCGAGGTTCGGTCCGTTGGGTAGCTCCTGAACCAGTTTAGGGCATTTCCCCGGATCCCTTTCTCCCACAGTCGGTGTATTAGCGTACTGTGGGAGATGGTATTAAACGCCGCTGACAGATCAAGTAGGACAAGCATAGCTGACTGCCCGTTGTCCTTGGCCAATCTTATATTGTCAACTACCTCTATCAGCGATGTTTCGTTGCTGTGGGCAGCCCTAAACCCCGATTGAGAGGGGTCCAGCAATGTATTTTTGTCCAGACAGGTTGTAATTTGTTTATTAACCAAGGACTCTAAAACCTTTCCAAAATAGGAAAGGAGAGAGAGATTGGTCGATAGTTAGTAGGTTCTTTCGGATCAATGGAGGACTTTTTCGGGATGGGTTTGACCCTGGCTGCCTTCCAGATAATAGGAAAAATTGCACCTTTTAGTTAGATTAAAAAGGTCAGTTAGACTTTTGAGGAGGGCTGGGGCAATGTTGGACATAATATGAGATGAGACTGGGTCAGTTGGGGAGCCTGATTTTATTTTAAAGAGGGCACGACTCACGTCCTTCTCGGTGAGTTCCATGAACTCACTTAAATAATTTAAGACAGGTTCTGGACTGCTAACGAGAGCAGTCTCAAGATATTCAGTGGTTAAATTAGAAAAGAGGTTATGGATGGTGTTAATTTTTTCCTCAAAGAATGCAGAGAGTTTGTTGGCCCAATCAATTGAGGCGGGGCTTTTAGACTGGCAGGAAGGGGGGCTAGTGAATTCCTTTAATATTTTATACAGTTCTTTGTTTGAATTTGTAGCTTTGTCAATTCGACTGCTAATATATCTTTTTTTAGCTAATTTTATGTTATCGAGATAATGTCTGTGTATAAGGTTGTACTCCTATCTATCCTCAATATTTTTAGTACTCTTCCATTTGCGCCCGGCTTTCCTGCTGGCCAATTTATCCAATTTTAGGCCTTTGTTAAACCATGGCAAAACTTTGTTTAACTTTGAGTTTAACTTTAGTTAGGGGTGCGACGATATCAAGTGCCTGAATAATTGCCTTCTCAAAGGCTTCTGCTGCTTGGACTATATTATCGGTGTCTTTATAGGATGGAAGGCTGAGGAAGGGTGCAAGGGTAGCTAGATTAACCTTTTCCAGGGTCTACTCCGCTTCTGTTCACTGATACGATTACTATAAGTTGAAGCAGAATGTAAACAGAATTTTAGTAGACAGTGGTCTAACCAAAGCACGGGAATAGGTGATATTAGCTGAATTCGTGAACAGGAGATCTAAAGTATGGCCTGCTTCATGCGTGGGCCCTGTTACCAATTGTCGTAGTCCCAGTGATTCAAGATTGGAGTTCAGTTGAATAGTGTCAATTTCACCTAGAAGTTCAGCATGAAAGTTGAAATCGCCGATAAGAAAGTTGTCGGCTGCTAGCACATGTGAGGCAATGATCTCTATCAGCTGATTCGTGAAATTAGTTTTTGTACCTGGTGGCCTATAGACTAAAGCACCTCGCCAGGTTCCCTTAGTATAGTTGCCTATTTTAAAAATACACAGTTCAACCCATTCGGTAAGAAAGGTATCGAGTATACTGATCTTAATGTCGGCCCTAGCAGCAATTGCTAGGCTGCCTCCTCTCTTTTTGGTCCTATCAAGTCTGTTCAGTGTATACTCCGGGGAAAAAGCAATTGCAACATTGGGGAGGGCGGCTTCATAAAGCCAAGTTTCAGTCACAAAACATATGTCCGGTTTTTCAGAATCGAGTAAACTCCATATCTCCAGAGTATGTTTAGGAATTGATTGGGCATTTAGATAGAGCCCTGTTAGTGGTTTGGGTTGTTTGGAATATTCAGCCCCTTTAATCCCTATTGCATTTGTCAACCTCATGTTGGTATGAAGGGAGGGTTCAGTGGTATCATGTTCTGTGTCTGAATTATAAGAAAATGATAGTGGAGGGTCTGCCATGGGGCTAGTCTGGGGATTGGCCGAACATTGCTTATTTAGTGCCTTGAGTTCTGAATTCGAGTAGCGATAGACTGCCATTGAACTGGTTAAAAATATGGGTAGGTCGGTAACTGGTGGTAACTAGTAAAATGGATGCGGAAAAGAAAATGGGCAGGGGCTCCGGCGGCCGGCGGCGTCCCTTCCAAGCTTAAGTAGTAGGGATGTGGAAGGAAATGAGTGGCGCCTAGAGCGCGGCCCTGTGAGTGAAGTTTTACTCGCTTCCGTTGTGACGAGTAGGTAGTGCCAAGCACGGCCCTCCGCTCAAGCGGCACCAGCCGTGGCGGAACGGGGACAGTGGCAGGAGAGTGAAATCGGGTGAGCTGAACATTTAAAATACGGCGCAATATTATTCCAGTAAACAAAGAAAAAAGTAAATCTAAAAGAGCTAGTCATGTGTGTTGCCACGTTTTTATCTTCCGCAGTTTGGGTTAGCTGCGCGGCCGCGTCCCTTCCTATTTTAAGTAGGAGGGATGCGGGAGGAAATGAGTGGCGCCTAGAGCTCGACCCTGTGAGTGAAGTTTTACTCACTTCCGGTGTGACGAGTAGGTACTGCCAAGTACGTCCCTCCGCTCAAGAGGCACCAGCCGTGGCGGAACGTGACAGTGGTAGGAGAGGGAAATCAGGTGAGCTGAACAATTAAAATATGGCGCAATATTATTCCAGTAAACAAAGAAAAAAGTAAATCTAAAAGAGCTCGTCATGTGTATTGCCACGTTTTTACCTTCCGCAGCTTGGGCATAGCGCATGTGTCTTAGTTAGCCCCAGTCCCTCTTTGATGTATGTGATATTACAGACATAACTGTGAACTGTATCCCGCCCTGGCTCTTTAAGTGGAGCCCAGACAGCCTTGATCGATGTTATTTCTCCCCCCCCCATGCATTGCATTCAATCAATACTATGGTAGGAAACGATACCGGTCTCTTATCTCATACAATACTTGCTTTTACTGTCCCAGTGCATGCATGGCCCTGCCACACAGGGGGAGCTCCCACCAGTTAGGTCTCTTCACAGTCTTCCCCTGGAGTGGGCATGGGTGGATACCCCACTCCCTTCCCACCCAGCCCGATACCTCTCATCCACCCTTCATTGCAGCAGTTCACTTCAGGTCATCAGACTTGCCCTTCCCTGCTTAGTTCTCCTCCATGTGCCCCTGTCTTTCATTGCCACGGTACCTCTGTCCTGGTCCATGTGCAGACAGTGACTCCATCCAGCCCCATGCTTGGTGCAGCTCCAAGAAGAAGTGTGATTTAGCGCCATGCAGCACTTTGAGCCTCGCAGGATAGAACATCATGTATTTCAGATTCATGTCTCTGCACTTCTTCACTGCCTCGAAGGATCAGCCCTGTTTTTGTACCTGGAGTGTGGAGTCAGGGAACAATCTCACTTGTGCATCTCTGATGCGCAGTTCCTTGTGCTTTTGCGCCTTCTGCAGCAGAACATCTCTATCCCTGTAGTTGAGAAGTTGGAATATAATGGTCTAGGGCGACGACTGATGAAGGGGGGCTAGTACCGGTAAGTGGAGAGGGGTCCTGTCTGCACGCTCTATTGAGAAAAATTTGGAGAGTCCACCTGGTTTAAACGCCTCTGTTATCCACTGTTCTAAATACAGTTCCAGGCATTTTCCTTCGATCCTTTCAGGAAGACCCACCAGGCGGACATTGTTCCTGCAGGAGCACCCCTCAGCGTCTTCCGCCCACACCTCCAGGGCAGCCATCTGTCTAAGCAGACTATCCACATCCCTAAGTATGCCTGTCACCATCCTCATATCTGGATGATTGACTCACCAAGGCATCCTCCTATCAGCAAGCAAGCCAACACTGTTACCTAACTGTCATGACTCTCAATCGACTAGGTCTGCATGTGATTCATAAGTCCATCTGAACACCTATTTGTTACCTGGGTGCAGTTATAGAGATACTGCACACAAAAGTGTGTACTTCGGAGTAGAGCCGAATATCTGTCCTTCAGAAATGTTGCATTTTGAAGAAACATCCCATCCAACAGTGAGACATTGTACATCTTCCTAGTCCTGCATGCACATTTTTCTTCATGTTCCCTCTCCACCAATGCCTGGAAGATCAATGGGATCCGACCTCAGGAAGATGGGAAGACATTGTTTCTGACCATTCATGCGAAACAATTGCTCACATGGTGATGCCACTCAGAGAATCTCCTCAAAGGAATGAATTTCCACCAAGATATTCCGACCCAAACCATAGTGACTGATGCCTCCTTGACAGGTTGGGGTGCTCATATGGACCATCTACAGATTCAAGGCCTGTGGTCTCTCACGGAACAGTCTTGCCACATCAACCTTCTGGAACTGAGGGCAGTACATTTATATCTGAAAGCTTTCCTCCCATCATTCAGAACAGACTCTCTCCTTGTTCAGACGGACAATACAACCATGCATTATTTGAACAAGCAGGGAGGGACGAGATCCAGACCTCTGTTCCTATAAACTCAAATCATCTGGAAGTGGCTCCTCTTCAGGGATCTCAAGATTATAGCAGTCAATCTTCTGGGAACCCAAATGCTGAGGCACACACGCTCAGCAGTTATTCAAGAAAATCGCAAGTAGATTCTAAACGACACTGTTGTTCACAACTTCTCAGATTGAGGGTTTCCCCAAATAGATGTTTTCGCAGACGGAGAAAACCAGAAATGCCCAGGCTTTGCATCGAAGTTCTACCAACCGGGCACACAAAGGGAATGCCCTATAGATCGATTGGTCTGGCAAATTTCTTTACGCCTTTCCTCCATTTCCCCTCCCACAGTGAACATCAAGTTCTCACACTCAAAAGCCAGGATGATTCTCATTGCTCCACAGCGGCCCCGACAGTGGTGGTAGATGGATCTACTTCAACTCTGTATCCACACAAGAAGCTGCCTCACAGACTGGATCTTCAGAAGTTCAGAGGCCGAATTCAACATTCCAACCTTCCCTCTCTGAACTTGGCTGCATGGCTCCTGACCACCTAAACCTCCCTCGGGAATGCCTGGATGTGCTAAGAGAAGCCAAGAGACCATTGACTAGGACTTCCTATTCTTTCAAATGGATGAGGTTCTGCATCTGGTGTCCTCAGAACAATCTGCTTACTTGTCTGGAAGAGACCGTTAATCCATTTCTTCTCCATCTTGCTAAAGCTAAATTGAATTTCTCCCCAATTAGAGTACATCTCTTAGCTATCACAGCTTATCGTAAATATCCTTCACAAACGTCCTCTTTCACAATGCCTGTTAAAGATTGTCTGGAAGACATTAATAAGATATATCCTCTCCTCCAGAGACCTACTCTTCTTTGTGAGGTAGATATGGTCTTCTCTTGCCTGATGGGCTCTCTCTTCAAACCCATTCATAAGGCTTATCTCCAACACCTCTCTTGGAAGGCTTCATTCTTGATAGCCATTACTTCAGCTCGCAAAGTTGGCAGAATACCGGCTCTCTGTTCACGTGAACCTTACACAGTATTCCATAGCAACTGGGTAGTGATGTCGACCCATCCTAAATTCCTCCCTGAGGTAGTCCCAGATTTCTATGTCAATCAGACTATTACTTTACCTACATTCTTTCAAAACCCCTCTTCTCCTGCAGTGAGAGATCTCCACACTCTCGATGTTGGGAGCGTTTAAGTTCTATCTAGATAGGACAAATCTTCAAAGCATATCTTTGCCAACTATAGTCCTCTAGACCTCTACAGACAGGATAAGCCGCTCCCAAACAATCCTTGTTTAGATGGATTGTCTCCTCCATAATCCTTTATCAAATAGCAATAAAACCCTATCCGGTAAACTTAGGGCCCACTCCACCAGGTGTAAGTCAGCTACTTCTGCTTTGCTTAGAAACATCCCAATTGCTGAGATATGCAAGGCTGCAACCTGGAGATCAGTTCACACCTTTACGAGACACCATTGTCTTGATTCGGATACTAAGGCTGATGCCCAAGAAGGGGCAAGGATCTCTAAACCATGTTTGCCTAATTTTACTTTTCTCTTTTTTTATCTGTTCCTTCGAGGAATCTTTGAGGGATAATCTTGCAAATGTAGATCCCCTGAGATAACTGTAATCCTTTTTCTTTCTCAGGGGAATCTCTATTGCAATCATAAGCAACCCCCCGCCTCCCCGACGGAAGATATAATTCATGTATACCAATATACTACTGATTCGCTCATCAAAAAGAACTGAGTAAACTGCCACCTGTAGGGCATGATGGTACACAAAGTCAGAAGGCCCTTAACGGTGCAGTGTCCTATTTACATTGCTTCAATGCTGCAGCCTATACAGGCTAATTTTGCTATGTATTATTCCTTAGTTTACTTTAAAAAGAAGTAAAAGCGTTTGTGAAGGATGTTATTAATGATCACTTTTCATTTTTGTTTAAGTGATTTTTAAGGGTATGGCCCTTTTTTCCTCCCAAATTTTAAAGTATTTTCATAAACATTGGCAGTATAACCTGTTTTTAAAGATGCAAAAATTGAACAGGTCAAAATGCCTGTAACATTTGTTTCCTGGCCTTTCCGAAGTAAGGCGAAGTAGATGCGTCTTTCAAAGAACTGCCCCTGGATCTCTGCACTTGGGCGGGACTGTTCAGTGCTTATAATTTCGATAGAGATTCCTCTGAGAGAGAACTAAGATCACAGGTAAGAAACCATTCCTTCAGAACGTCAGAGTTATGGTCTTACGGGACGTGCACTCTCTGAGCAACACTTTTGCCCACCTAAAAGGTTTCTGCTGTCTCCCGATCCAGCAGTGTCTTAGTTTTAAAGCTATGTGCTTTTGTTAAAGGGTTTCCTACAATAAAAGGTCCTCAATTCATTCAAACCAGACTGGCCCATTATTCTACTCCACCCACCTACCCCCTACCGTTCACCCTCCTCCGGATATCCACTACGTTATTTAGTGGCGGTGCTACTTTCGATACCGTCATGCTCGACTGTATCTTGCCGCTAATATGTTGAATTCATATAGGGCATGCGCGACTGTATCTTGCCGCTAATATGTTGAATTCATTGCCCATTACACTTCCGGCAGAGGAAGACTTCTAGAAATTTTGTAAGGGTTTGAAGACCTTGCTCTTTGGCGAAATACCTGAGCTAGTAGCTATGTAGTGCCAGGGCACCAACTTCATGCAGTATAAATAGTTTATCATCATTTTCATCTGTTTGTTAGTGCAGTTAAGGAAGCCCCCTATTCCTTGGAATAAGGATCGAATTTCGTTTTTTGGGTTGTGAGTATTACCCACAATTTGTCTCTTGTTTTGCTTTTGATAATGTAAAAGTTTAAATAACTTTTGCACCAAGATGTTACTTTTGAATGGGGTAGACAGGAGAATGAGGTAGTTGAAGTTAAATCCAAGATCATCACTGAGCCAGCTCTTCAACAGTCTAATCACAGGGCAGATTCTGTTGTGGCGACTGATGCCTGTGGTATAGATTTCAGTATGGTTTTGACACAGAAAAAGAACACCTGATTGCTTTTGACTTCTAGATGTGAGACAAAAATCTGAGTTGTGCTATAATGCCATTGGTTGAAGAGCCTCACTGTGTGTGGTGGATGAAATATTTTAAGGCCTCCTCCTGGGGATGGACATTTGACTTGAACTGATCACAAACCATTAGCTTGGTAAAAAATGACATGGGCAAAGCAAGTCTGTGTTTAGTGAGATTGCTTTCATGTCTTCAGGAATATCATTTTTCATGCTCCTGGGGGGGAGAATTCAAGAGCATTTTTCTTCCTGGGTTTTTAATGTCGGAAAATAGACTAAGGGGCTGATTACGATGCAGTTCGAAAGGCTCCAACCATTGGTCGGAGCCTTCCGAACCGCATTGTAATGTGCCAGTTGGATTCCTTTCCGACCGCCTCATTTTGATGTAAGCTGTGGGAAAGGAATCCAACCGGTCATTCTGGCTGGCTTCCGACTGGCTCAGAGAGCCTGTCCGCCGACCGGAATGCGTCAAGTAATCTCAAGGGCAGGCCTTTCCACCCTTGAGATTACGATAACTGTTTCCGACATGGTTTCCATGCCGGTCTGTCTGACATGGAAACCATGTCGGAAAGCGTCTTTGGGGGCCCCCAGCAGGGCCCCCTTCGGTGCATGGCCTCCGGTTGGAGGCCAAGGGGGTCCTTATGGTGCCCCCCTGTTGATCCCTGCACCTTGTGGCAGGCACCTTGAGGTGCCTGCCACGGGGTGCAGGGATGAACCGCACCTTCCATCTTACTACGGGAGCATACATTACAGCCGGTTTACGGCCGGAATGCATGCTCCCATAGTAAAATGTAGGAATGCGACCGAACAGTGTTCGGTCGCATTCTAACTGAGCGGTCGGGACCGCCGACCGGGTGTTGGTCTGTCGGTCTCATGGCCGATGCGGTGTCAGGCGGAAGTGATTCCGCCCGACATCGTCATGAGCCCCTTAACCCTTTCCATGCGTCTGTCGGCCAACGGCCGTCGCGAGCACTACCTCCGTAGTGCTGCGCACGTCCGTTGGCCGACGCGGCCCCGCCCACTCAATCAAACCGCCGCGGTTAATGTTTTTGAAGATGGTAATGAATGCGTTTTTGGTATTATTGGTGTTTTGAAGAATTTTGATCATCCAGTTTATGAAGAGAATTGGAGAAAAATGGAGGTTGAGCATTGAGATTTTAAGACTGTTCGAAAAATGTGTTTTGAATGTTCTGCCAGAAACGAGGAAATTGTCTTAAGAGTTGAAGCCTTGGAGCAGAGATATGTTAACCGTGGAAGACAAACTATGAGACAGGATAGGATTGTTACTCTTATTGGATTTAAAGGTGGGTAGGCTGGCACATAAAGGTCATTTTCTACTCACGTCATCCAAAAAAAAAATACACTTTATTATTGGTGGTCAGGTTTAGAAAACTGTGCCATTTACTCTGGTTCATTCATGAATTTCTTGCCAATGTGCTCACAGACATTTGTTAGTGAGAAAATCCCCATTAAATCCAGTTCAATGTCCAAACGCTCCATGGGGAAAAAATTTATATCCTGCTAGTTTTTTTCATGATGGAATTAACTTTCTTCTGGTGGCCATTGCTTATCATTTTACGTGGATTTCTTAGCAATTCACTATCTCAACTAAGGACAAGCCCGTAATTAACTTTCTGAAGCATTGTTTTGCTTTTGAAAGTTAGCAAAAAAATCACTTGTTTCTGATAATTGCATTCAGTTTTTGTCAAATGGCATCATTTTTAGTAGGGGTGAAGCCCCATACAGTACTTCTCTATAGTATTCCTGTAAATAGGATAGTTGAGGATTTAAAAAAAAAAAAAAAGTATACAATTATTGGTTAATTCCAGTCTAGTGCAGTTTCTCCCAGTTTTTCGTCTGCTACACTTTTGAGAGTTGTTTTGTTGTAGCTCACAGGTTACTGAGAAGAGCCTAACTTGTTATTTTTGCCATCTGTTCCCAACGAATTAAAGGTATTTTTTTTCCTGATGCAGCTTAGAGTTCAGATTTGAGTAAATTAACTTTTGCCATGGATTTACAGTAGAAAAGTTTCTCCTTGATCCAGACTAGAAAAGCTCACCCATGCATCTGCTAAAAAAACAGGTGCATAAAAACACAAGAGAGCGTTGTTACCACAATTTTGTTTCTTTAACTGATAGTCATGTTTGCACAAAGAATACATCTAAGTAAATTTAGTCTGTTGAGTAATTTATTAGGCATCTCTTCTGCCAGATAAAGTCTAGTTGACTACAACTATGCACGAGGTATTGATGCATTAAAAGTTGGGCGTTTTTCAAGCTTGTGAATAAATGGCAGAGTACTGCCACCAGAAAGGTTGATTTTACTTTAATTTTATTTGAGAGAAATGATTATCACCTTGATAAATGTTTATGACCTTTATTTGTAGCACTGATGCTCGTTGTTTGGATTTGGATTTTATGCAGTAGTTTCCTTTACAAATACAAGTACCTACATGTAATATGGATTTTATTTTGCAGCCATATGTTCAGCTAGCAGAAGATGATAAGATTCGTTATGAGAACGAAATGAAATCTTGGGAAGAACAGATGATTGAGGTTGGACGGGAAGATCTAATTCGATTTAAAAAAAGAAAAATGTTGAAAATGCCGAGGGCTGCAAGAAGACAAAAGACAACTGAAAAACGTGCAACTAAAACGTCAAACACAAGCGAGTCTCACAGCTCTAGCGCATCCTCTGCTAAAACTGACAAAAACTTAAGAACTATCAAATCTGAAGAATAAATCCCTCCACGGGTGCAGTTTTCCTCCTGGCTCCTGTAAGACCTGTTGGTTGACTATGAACCTAAGAAATCCTTTATCAACAAAGTCATCAAATAATGGCATGTGTGGCACTGGTTCGAAAAATGCAGTATGCAAAGAAGCGACAATTGCAGCGGGCCTCACCAAGATAATGTTGCATATGTTGATCTAATATTCGTACAAAAGAGCGCTTACTTTGTGCAGCACGTCTGCAGCTTGTGAAGAGCAAACTATTCCAAAATGGTTTGCAATTGAATACCTATTTATGGGTATCTCCGCATGAATGTTCAGTTCTAAAAATTTCCATTTATCTGGTTGGAGATTTTGAACTGAAATGAAGATTAAGTTTCCCCCTGGCATTAGCAATACATGATTTGCTCTTCAACCATCGTGCAAAGTCACTTAATCATTGATATTACTTTAGAGCTACTGTTTTGTAAAATTAGAACATAATGTACAAATTGTATTTTGTAAAAATGCCAGCGTCAAATAAAAATAATTTTTAGACACGGATTTACCAAATATTCGTCTATATAATACGGAATGCATGAAAAATAACGTGGCATGTTCCTATTTGGTATTTGAAAGCATAAATTCCTCGTGATCAACAGACAGCACACATGGGCGGATCTTTTTAGCAGAGAATTTCACCACAGAATAAAGGCACAAGAAGTAGGTGCGCTTATTCATTTTCTTAGCAAGACGTTTTAGGTTCAGCAATTGCAAACCAAAAGCCAGGATAGCTTCGATTTTACAAAAGCCTTGGCCGTCATCTATTTTGTGCAATCCCTGCTTGTTTGGGCTACATTAGTACAAAGGATAGGCTGTACCTTGAAAATGGAGATTAAGAGGTGGCTGGTATCAAAGTAAGTCACAATAAGTACATAAAATGGAGTAAAGACTACACAGACTTTCATCTCATTGTAGTATGCTAGATCAGACTCGCCAGGCCTAAAATGTCAGTGGAGGGAATCATTGAACCATGCTACTCCACTGTTTTTCCAAATTAAGAATTATGTTGAAGTTTTTGGGGCACATTTTGGTCCTACCCGGACGCCTATTAGTTTAGTGGGGTACAGGAAATGGATTTCTCCTTCCATTTCTTAACAGATGGAAAATTAAAAAAGGTGATGGGTGGAATGCTTGAACTAATCTCTGCCGATGGTAATTACTTGACCCGCATCTCAGTCCATCGTTATTTTGCACACCACGCCACTTCGGGTTAACCCAGCCAATTGCAAACCACGTTTGGTATGTGCCAAACTGACAGTCCAGCCTGAACTGCCAAGCCAGGTACTCTCTGAAGCACAACGCAAGCAATCGTGGACCGCTTTAACAGATATCAATTTCCTTTTGCCAGTAGGGCCTAACGGGCAGAAACCTTGAAGCAAAATATCCAAAGTCGATATCTTTGGAAATCACATGGCCTGTGCCAATTCCAAATTTGTTGATGAGTTTTGGGAGGGATAGCAGCATAGTGTGCTCAAACAAGTCTCTTATTGTTGTCACACCAAAGTACAACCAGTGGTTCTTGTCACAATGAATGATTACGTTCCAGAATGCCCATAGTGATAGTGTCGGGGGACACAGGGGTGGGGAGGTGTCTCAGTAAGCACATATTTCTTCCAACAATGTTTTACTACACTTGCAAGTTTGTTTGGGGGCAACCGTCGGTTGGCGTTCCATCAACCAGCCGATCAACGGACGATCCCGTAGTGCTTACATGACGTCCATCTGCTCAGGGCTGGGTGGTGTCTGAGAGCCATTTCATGGGCCACTGTAATTGAACAGTCGTGTAATACATCTCATAATTCGGGGCGTCCATGCCGCCTCTGTCCAGTGTGGTATGTAATTTGCATAGTGCCACCTTGTTCTTCCCATTACTCCATATCAGATCTATTAGTACCCCATCCATTTCCCTAAAGAAGGTTTTTGGGAGCCTCACTGAGAGCGCTGAAAAATAGTACCACACTCGGTAGCACCAACATTTTTACTACTGCTACTCTGCCCAAAGTGGACATAAGGAGGATCTTCCAAAACTGCACAGACTGCCTAGTGTTAGACACCACCCTAGTCAGGTTCCCCTGTATTAGATCCCTGTCAATGTGGTAAACATTGACACCCCCCCTCCAAGTATTTAAATGTGTCATAGCTCCATTCGAGCTCATCCAGTGTCATCCCCTTGCGCTTGCTGTCAGCTAGTGGCCTCAGTGGAAACACACATTTTGGGTTTATTGAGCCTCAACCCGAACAGCTCTCCAAATTCGTCCAGAGCAGTCGGCAAGGGAGGAAGGATCTGTCGCAAGTTGCACAGATATTAGAGCGCATCATCTGCATACAGAGATGGTGTCCCACGCTCCATTATTAGATATGCCCCACTCTGGGCCCCTAAGCCTAAATAGAACCACAATGGGTTCCATTGCGAGTGCAAATATTAAGGGCGAGAGTGGCCATCCCTGCCTGGTGCCCCAACCTATTGGAAATGAGTCGGAGACCTCTTTTCCCGGTCGCACCCTTTCAGTCGGGCCTGGTATAGGAGACCTATCCATCCCTTAATCTCCGGCCCAAACCCCTTCTTGGCCAGCACTTTCATCAGGTTTGGCCACCCCACCGTGTCAGAAACTTTTCTATGTCAAAGGACACTGCTATGGGGGTGTTCTGACCTCCGGCATCCTGCCAATGATAGAAAACAGCCGGCTTAATTTGAGGAACATTTTCTTTCCCGGTATAAACCCATTTGGATCTGGGTACACCAACTTCGTAACTACTGGGGCCAGCCTGTTGGCTAATAGTTTGCCGAGTATCGTACAGTCTGTATTTAGTAGCGATAAGGGCAGATAGGAGTGCACATCTAGGGGGTCGCAACCCAGTTTACGGAGGCCAACTATCAACGCCTTCTGTAGAGCTGCGGTAGGGATCTGGTCCGTTTAGCTTTTGTATAGAGTTGAAGAAGCTTCAAGGCTAGTTTTGTATGATAGGCAGTGTAAAACTCCACTATGAGCCCATCAGTACATGGGGTTTTATTGTGCGCCAACTGATTATTTTGCTGTGCATATATCCGCTATTGTCAACGGTTTGTCTAGGACAGATCTCTACAAGGGGTTCAGTTGGGGGGGGGGGGATAGGCAATCTGTACACAAATGAGGCCAATGTCACATCCTCCACCATGTCCATGGCCGCATATAATGCTGCATAATAATTAGCAAACACTTTGGTTATGGCTACTTGGGAGGTGACAGTCTCACCTGCCGGCAACCTTATAGCTACTATGGGGACTCTAGATGTGTCTGCGCGGAGAAGCCGCGACATCAAACGACCTGCTCTATCCTCCTCTGCTGCTGCTATCCCACATAGTCCCTGTATACGACGTGCCCAGTCGATTTACCAGTGTTCTGTGTTCAGCAGTTACCGGCCAATATCATGCTTACCATTCCCCTCAAAAGTACTGGAAAAAGCTCTCAACGAAGAATTAATATATTACATAGAGGCAAATGATAAACTTGACCCAGCACAACATGGGTTCCGTCCCTGTCACAGCACAGAATCCGCATTGATCGCTGCCACAGAGGAAATACGTATCCAGCTTGATAAGGGGGCAGGCTCTTCTGGTTCTACTCGACCTATCGGCCGCATTTGATACGGTTGATCATCACACTCTCATTCAGCGCTTGGCCGACATAGGAGTTGTAAACAAGGCATCAGATATTCTTCGATCTTACTTAATTGATAGAGAGCAATCCATTAAGATGGATGAACATAAGTCACGCCCATACGCCCTGCCATGTGGTGTCCCCCAGGGGTCATCTCTTTCCCTACCTTATTCAATGTTTACGTCACCCCACTAACCAAACTCATACGCCTCTATGGTTTTAAAGTTGTATGCTATGCTGACGACACACAAATAGTCGTCTCCCTAGCATCCAAACCTGAAGTAGTGGCACTCAGTTTTAACGACTGCATGAGTCACATTATCATGTGGATGTCGGAAAACTGTTTAAAACTAAACACCGGAAAGACTGAGGTGGTCATGTTTGGAAATGACACCTCCATTTGGAACTCTACTTGGTGGCCGGAAGTAGCTGGGCCCTGTCCTCTGCCTGTTAAGCATGTTAAAAATCTTGGGGTCAAAATAGATGATCAGCTCTCTATCGGATCAAGTGAACAACATTACATCCACTTGCTTCCATACTTTGAAGGTTCTTCGTAAGATTTTACCTTTTATCCCCATGACTCTCAGAAAGACAGTCATTACTGCGTTCGTACTTTCCAGGATTGACTATTGTAATGCCCTCTATTTGGGAGCAAAGAGGAGTGTAATACGCAAATTGCAGATCTTACAGAACGCAGCGGCTCATATACTACTCAAAATCCCAAAATTTAGCCCTATTAGCCAAGCTAGCCGAGACCTGCATTGGCTACCAGTCCAGGCAAGGATTAATTTAAAATCCATGTGCATTCTGCACAAGACCCTGCATGGGACAGGGTCAGCCTACCTAAACCATCACATCAAGTGTCACACCCCACTGCGAGAGCTGAGATCAGCATCAGCCTCTCTGCTGGTGGTCCCAAGGGTTAGGACGTTAAAGTGGGGGGGCAGAAGTTTTCTGCACCAGGCACCCAAGCTATGGAATACGATGCCCATAAGTCTTAGAAAGCAAGGTAACTTGCTACTGTTCAGAAAGGCCTTGAAAACATGGCTATTCGCTCATACACCTTAGTCGATAAAGACGGTCCCTGTACAGTTTGATGACAGCTAGCGTTAAGACGCCATGGCAAATACGCGCTCTATAAAAACCCTATTTCATTTCATTTCCAGCGCAGAGCAGAAAGGCCACAAGTGCCTCAAAGTGTCGTTCTCGACCGTACCGCCATTTCCGGAATTCAGTGTTCTATGGCTTGGATCTTGGTGGTTAATGCACGTTTAACGCCAAAGGAGGTCTTAATGCATACCCCAAGAACTGTGTTGAATGCGTCCCATTCAATGACTGTGGCTGAAGTCTCCCAGTTTACCTGTAGGGCGTATCTAGTATGGCATGGATGCTAAGTCTCCAAGTAGGTATGCACGAGCAGCGTCTGCCCCATCACACCACCATTTTAAGAAGGCTTTGATCTGATAACGTGTGACCCAAGTATTCAGTGTCTAAACATTGGAGGACATTACCTCTTTACACAGGAGTAGGTCAATTCTAGTGTGGAAGTGGTGTAGGGGGGATTAATAGGAGAATTCTAAACTGTCTGGGTGCATCAGTTGCTACATATCGTAGAGCTGTCTATCAGTGATCCATATTTTGAAACAACGCTAGGCCGTGAGACTGCTCGCGCGCTGCAGTGGAGACGTCTATCTAACCCAGCAGTGTGTGCGCAGTTCAAGTCCCCAATATATATGCAGGAGCTTGTTAAGTTTAATATCAGTGTGGGGGGGAGAGCATCAAGAAATTGCGGGAAATTTCTGTTAGGAGTATAAATCGATTTAATCGACAGTGGTTCTCTTTCCAGCGCCTTCTCAACCACTACGTAGCACCCCTCTAAGTCAACCCTCTTAATATGTATAACGAGCGGGACAGAAGGGGAGATCCATACAACATCACCCTCGCATATGCTGAATAAGTAGTGAACACCACCTGTCCCCATCACCTTCTCAAAGGTTTATGAAGATCCGGAGAGGTCAGGTGTGTGTCCTGTAGGTAATCAATGTTCAACCCACTGCCTTTAAAATCGGTGTGGATCTTATGGCGTTTTGCTGCCTTTGCCATCCCGTGGACGTTCCAGGTGTTAACAGTGAATTTATGGAACGCTTCCCCCAGTGTGTTCGCCATTAGCATGGAATTGGAAAGGGAGTACTTTGAGTGCCTATCTCACAATTCAGATATAGACAGTGACCTTACCGCGCAAAAAGCTACAACGTTATAACTCCCTTCCCAAGGGGCTATCATACAACGGAAGGTCGACCAATGCAGCACCCAACCTGTGCTTACGCTCAAATTGTCCATGTCAAATATGAGGGGAGTTAATTCAGCTGCAATAGCGCAATAAACTATCCTGTCCCATATGTCCCAACCCTCCAATGATTGCCCGCGGCCCTTCCTCCTGGCACAGAACACCAGTACACAGTTGTCTCAGCCCCCCAATAACGTGTGGGTACAACACCTTATAAGGCCAACAAAGGATATGGCAGTGTCCATGTCATATAATCTGATCCAATGTCATTTGGGTGCCGTCTGGGCCAGCTCTCTGCTCCAGTTCTGCCTCCACTGCACTGTCCACGTCCGGCCAATCTGGAGAGCTCGAAGGGGTGGCGTGGTCAGTGCTACTGTGGTACTCAAACTCTGCCACTACCATGACCATTTTCTTGGGAGCTTGTTCTCTTGAGGGCTTACCTCTCATGGTCCTGTTGGGTCTACGCCGTGCTCTTTGTTTCTTCCTACCACCTACCGGAGGTTGTCTGCTGATCTTCAGGACCCCTTATGCGCATTCCTGCTAGTTTCATGCCTCCAGCGGTGTTGTGAAGAAGTGTCTTCTCTGAGTCCAGAACACGTTTGGCAGGGAACATGAGAGAGTACTTGATGCCCATCTGTCTTAGCTTCTGTTTGACGTCTAAGACGGACTCACAGCGTTTCTGGACTGCCTTTTATGTTACCTGGGGATATGTGCACCATCCCATTCTCCACCTGCCCTGGACCTTTGCTCCAGAATACCTGTAGGATGTGAGCCCTATCCTGGTAAATGAATAGTTTAGCGACCACCGGTTGGTGTAGTGGGGGGGTTTGGGAGTGGGGCAGTCTCCGGGCAGGAACCCTATGAGCCCGCTCAATGGGGAAAGTGTGAGATTTCCTCTCCTCCAGTACTATGTTTAATGACCAGTCTTTGAGGAACGACTCTATACTCGGCACTTCTGGTACCCCTTGAGCAGACCAGTGATAGACACGTTATTGCGTCTTGTGAGCCCCTCCGTGTTGTCTGTCTTCTCCTCAAGGGTTGCCTGCGTTGCCTGCAGTTCCTTTATTTGTGCTTGCATATCCTTGACCGAGGGTCTCATAGTGGCCAGCATCAATTCTGTTGTGTCCACCTGGTCTACCAGTTTTTGGTGAGCCGTCTGTAGGAGTCCCATCTCAATAGTTAAGGCACCCAGTCTGGGCTCCAATATCATCTTCATGTCCATGTTGGCCTGCAGAAGTGTATCTAAGTTCCCAGTGTGCTAGTGCCGTATCTGCTTCACCAAGCTACTTCCCGATATGGATGCAGGGCAGGGGGTGGGGGGGGGGGGCGCCAATGGAGTCTCCTGTACACAGGACTGTACCCATCTTAAGTCCCTTTGGCTTAACCAAACCCCTGTGTGGTCCGCAGCAAGAGAAGCTGAAAAGTCAGCCCCCCTGCCACAACAATGTCCCCCATCAGGCTCCCCCATTGGCCATCGTTTTTCATCAGAAAATTGATTTTTGGGACTGTACAAAAAATGATTCAAAATGTCAATTGTATCGCGCCTAATGTTGTAAAACCACTTTTTAAGGCCTCCCAGTGACCGAAATTGCCATTTTTATAGACTTTTCTTCCTACTCAGTAGCTTGTATTTTGCCCAATTTCAAACATTAAAATGACTCTAAACACTGATTTTAGTTCCAAAAGTGATGATTCACATCCGAGAGTCATTTACAGTCAAAAGATTAAACATTCAAAAAATCGTCATTACTGACCATTCAGAGAAAGTTCCTCAGGTTCTGGGTCATCGTTTTTCATCAGAAAATAGATTTTTTTGGACTGTACAAAAAATTATTCAAAATGTCAATTGTATCGTGCCTCATGTTGAGTAACCCCTTTTTAAGACCTCTGTCAGGGACTATGGCGGGAACACAGTCAGGGACTTGGGCAAGGACTGGGAACTAGTTAGAGAAAGTACACAGAAAGAGTAGTACAGCACTGCCCAGGATCACACAGGAAGTCGGAGGAGAAAAAGGGATCCAAAGGGGAAGCCTCTACAAGTGAACAAGATGGCTAAGACTCAAAGGATGGGCACTCAAGAGGCAATTTAGCATTCAGAATAACTACACCCAGGTTGGACGTGCAGACATATATACATATATATATACACATGCACACACAACAACATTAACAATAAAGCGAATGTGGGGTAAAGCACTCGGGAGCTCCATACGGTAAGATTGAAGCTCAGTAAGTTCCTCACCCACAATTGCTGTTTCAGATACTGACTGCAAATACCCACATATATGATATGCATGCTAGGGTAGGGTCTGTGGAGCTAATACCTATGGTGATTCTATAAATGTAACTCAAAGACAATAGTCAGTGAACCAGAAACACCACCTAGGTTGTCAGCTGTACCCACGGATCCTGGCGATGAAACGGGAACACGCAAGGCAGTAACAGCAAGGGGATAGAACTAAATACAAGCACAATAGACCAGGAGCTAGCAAGGAGGAGTGCTTAACAGGAAAGGAAGAAAATCACAGGGCACACTTGGCAGAAAGCAAGTAACAAACATACAAGGTAATAGAAGCAAGACAGCAGGAATAGAACAACAGTAAACTAGGAACTGGAGCCAAGGAAATGGGGGAAAAAAAAGTAGGGACTGGAAAGGATCTACAGAAGGGGAGGCTACAAGGGTATACTAGAATAGTATTGAATCAGGAGTCAAGAAAACAAAATAGCACAGAAGGCTGTGCTGAAGCAGGAACAAGAATTGAGCAAAAGCTCAAAAGTCAAGGTAGCACTGCAGGCAGTGCTAGTTCAGGACCAAGGGAAACTGCTGCAGCTCAGGAACAAGGAATGCTAAGGCTCAGGAATTAAGGAAGCACTGCAGGCAGTGCTAATTCAGGTACAAGGAAAACAGCACCAGCTCAGGAACAAGGAATAACTAAAAATCAGGAAACACTGGAAACAAGGATATCAAAAGCTTAGGAAACACTGGAAACAAGGGTCGGTCCCACCGGTACACAGCTACAATGACCAACCTTGGCCTGAAGGGAGCTGGGGCTTAAAAGAGCTCACAGTAATCACATGCATCAGGTGTGAAAAGGCTAGCAGCAGCCAGCCACAGGTGAGCTGAATTCCTCCACCCATCCTTGGCCTTCAGAGGTGGAGACAAAGCATTGAGCAGGGCATTCTAGGTAACAGAGCGTCAAGCATGAGCAGGCTGGCTTTCACAAAACCCGGCATGGATTGGAAATGGATGTCAATTCCCAAATAGTGACCAAATGAATGGAAGTCAGGATCTGCATGCACAGGGGTATCTGGAACCTTATTTGAACACAGGAAAGTCACACTATGCACCCCTCTGGTGGTGGGCACAAGAGTGCAGGGAGCGAATCGTGACGGCCTCCCAGTGACGAAAATGGGCATTTTTGTAGACTTTTCCTCCTACTCAAAAGCTTGTATTTTGCCAGATATCGAGCATGAAAATAACTCTAAACACACTTATTTTAGTTCCAAAAGTGATGATTCACATCCAAGAGTCATTTACCGTGAAAAGATTAAACATTAAAAAAATCACCATTACTGACCATTTAGAGAACGTTCCTCCGGTCCTGGATCATCGCTTTCATCAGAAAATTGATTTTTGGACTGTACAAAAAATTATTCAAAATGTCAATTGTATCGCGCCTCATAATGAAGAACCTCTTTAAGGCCTCCCAGTGATGAAAATGTCTATTTTTGTAGACTTTTCCTCCTACTCAAAAGCTTGTATTTTGTCCGATTTCGAGCATGAAAATGACACTAAACACACTTATTTTAGTTCCAAAACTGATGATTTATATCCGATAGTCATTTACAGTCAAAAGATTAAACATTCAAAATTCCCCATTACTGACCATTTGAAGAATGTTCCGGAGGTCATTGTTTTTCATCAGAAAATGAATTTTTTGGGCTGTACAAACAATTATTTAAAATATCAATTGTATTGCGCTTCATGTTGAAGAACCACTTTTAAGGCCTCCCTGTGACCAAAATGGACATTTTTATAGACTTTTCCTCCTACTCAAGAAGCTTGTATTTTGCCCGAATTCGAGCATGAAAATGACTCTAAATGCACTTAATTTAGTTCCAAAAGTGATGATTCACATCCAAGAGTCATTTACAGTCAAAAGATTAAACATTCAAAAAATTACCATTACTGACCATTCAGAGAACGTTCTCCTGGGTCATCGCTTTTCATCAGAAAATTGATTTTTGGACTGTACAAAAAATGATTCAAAACGTCAATTGTATCACGCCTCATGTTGAGTAACCACTTTTAAGGCCTCCCAGTGACCAAAATGACCATTTTTATAGACTTCTCCTGCTACAAAGTAGCTTGTATTTTGCCTAATTTCAAGCATGAAAATGACTGTAAACACACTTATTTTAGTTCCAAAAGTGATAATTCACATCCGACAGTCATCTACAGTCAAAAGATTAAACATTCAAAAATCATCATTACTGACAATTCGGAGAACATTCCTCATTTCTGGGGTAATCGTTTTCATCAGAAAATTGATTTTTTTGGGCTATACAAAAAATGATTCAAAACATCAATTGTATCACGCCTCATGTTGAGTAACAGCTTTTTAAGGCCTCCCAGTGACCAAAAAGGTAATTTATGTCAACTTTTCCTCCTACTCAGAAGCTTGTATTTTGCCAGATTTCGAGCATGAAAATGACTCTAAACACACTTATTTTGGTTCCAAAAGTGACGATTCGCATCCGACAGTCATTTAGTCAAAAGATTAAACATTCATAATTCTCCATTACTGACCATTCAGAGAACGTTCCTCAGGTCCAGGATCATCATTTTTCATTAGAAAATGAATTTTTGGACTGTACAAAAAGTGATTCAAAATGTCAATTGTATCATGCCTCATGTTGAATAACCACTTTTAAGGCTCCCAGCGACCAAAATGGCCATTTTTATAGACTTCTCCTCCTACCAAGTAGCTTGTATTTTTCCCAATTTGGAGCATGAAAATGACTGTAAACACACTTATTTTAGTTCCAAAAGAGATGATTCACATCCGACAGTCATTTACAGTCAAAAGATTAACCCCTTCGCTGCTAGGCCTTCCCCCCCCCCCCTGTGCTAAGCCTTTTTTTGGCTATTTGGGGTAGTTTGCGCTCAGGCCCCTGTAACGTTTTGACCACATAAGGTATCCACGCCAAATTTGCGTCCTTTTCTTCCAACATCATGGGGATTTTAGAGGTACCCAGAGTTTGTTGATTCCCCTGGAGGGGACCCAGAAATTAGCCAAAATACAGCTACATTTTATTTTTTATGGGGGAAAAAAGGGCTACAGATGAAAGCGTCTGTTTTTTACCCTGCAAATGGTATCAACAAAGGGTTTGTGGGGCTGAAATCACCATTTCCCCAGCTTTCAGGGACTGAGACTTTTGTCAGAAAACCAACATTTTTTACACAGTTTTGGCATTTTACTGGGACATAGCCTATTTTTGCTATTTTTTGTGCTTTCAACCTTCTTCCAGTAAATGGTAGAAATGGGTATGAAAGCAATAATGGATCTTGGAAAGCTATACATTTTATAAAAGTAGACAAAATTCTGAATTTAGCAAGGGGTCATATGTGTAGATCCTTCAAGGTTTCTTTATAGAAACTAACAGTTGAAAATAGGAAAAATTGAAAATGAGTTGAAAAAAACACATTTCTCCCAACGTTTTCATTTGTAACTTCTTCTAATTATGACAGACGTTTGAAAGCAATATACCGTTACATCCGCTGGACCTTTCGGGTTGTGGGGATATATAGGACTTGTAGGTTCACCAAGAACCCGACGAACCCAGAGCCAATAACTGAGCAGCGTCTTGCAATGGTTTTTTATTATGTACCGGGTATATAGCAATTAATTTGGGAAAATATATACAGTGAAAAATCGGGATGAAAGACACCTATGTATTTCTGAAATTGGAACAAAATATAGAGTTTAGAAACAGTAGCTATTTACACATTTCCGAAATTGTGAGTACCCATACTAGCATGAGAATTATAGGACATTTTTCAAAGTGACTTCTTTTTCACACATTGTCTTTCATTTGGAAGGCAGAAATGCATTGGAAGTCAATAGGTAATAACCGTTGCTCTACAATTCTGTGTTACCCTAAGTCTCCCGATAAAAGTGGTACCTCACTTGTGTGGGTAGGCCTAGTGCCCGCGACAGGAAACGGCCCAAAACGCAACGTGGACACACCACATTTTCACAGTGAAAACAGACCCTTTTTTTTGCAAAGTACCTAGCTGTAGATTTTGAACCCTAGCTCTGCCGGCACCTAGGGAAACCTAGCAAACCTATACATTTTTGAAAACTAGACACCCAGGGGAATCCAGGATGGGGTGACTTGACTGGCTCTCACCAGGTTCTGTTACCCAGAATTCCTTGCAAACCTCAAACTTTGTCAAAAAACAACACTTTTCCTCACATTTCTGTGGTGGAAAGTTCTGGAATCTGCGTGGAGCCACAAAATTCCACCCACTCCACATTCCCCAAAGTCTTCCAAGAAAAATGGCACCTCACTTGTGTGGGTAGGCCTACTGTCCGTGACAGGAAGCGGCCCAAAACGCAAGGTGGACATGCCACATTTTCACTGAGAAAAACGACCCTATTTTTGCAAAGTGCCTAGCTGTAGATTTTGAACCCTAGCTCTGCCGGCACCTAGGGAAACCTAGCAAACCTATACATTTTTGAAAACTAGACACCCAGGGGAATCCAGGATGGGGTGACTTGACTGGCTCTCACCAGGTTCTGTTACCCAGAATTCATTGCAAACCTCAAACTTTGTCAAAAACAACACATTTTTCCCAAATTTCTGTGGTGGAAAGTTCTGGAATCTGCGTGGAGCCACAAAATTCCACCCACTCCACATTCCCCAAAGTCTTCCAAGAAAAATGGCACCTCACTTGTGTGGGTAGGCCTACTGTCCGTGACAGGAAGCGGCCCAAAACGCAACGTGGACATGCCACATTTTCACTGAGAAAAACGACCCTATTTTTGCAAAGTGCCTAGCTGTAGATTTTGAACCCTAGCTCTGCCGGCACCTAGGGAAACCTAGCAAACCTATACATTTTTGAAAACTAGACACCCAGGGGAATCCAGGATGGGGTGACTTGACTGGCTCTCACCAGGTTCTGTTACCCAGAATCCCTTGCAAACCTCAAACCTTGTCAAAAAACAACACTTTTCCTCACATTTCTGTGGTGGAAAGTTCTGGAATCTGCGTGGATCCACAAAATTCGACCCACCCCGCATTCCCCAAAGTCTTCAGAGAAAAATGGCACCTCACTTGTGTGGGTAGGCTTAGTGTCCGCGACAGGAAACGGCCCAAAACACAATGTGGACCCGCCACATTTTCACAGAGAAAAACTACCCTTTTTTTTGCAAAGTGCCTAGCTGTACATTTTGAACACTCGCTCTGCCGGCACCTATGGAAACCTAGCAAACCTATACATTTTTGAAAACTAGACACCCAGGGAAATTCAGGATGGGGTGACTTGTCTGGCTCTCACCAGGTTCTGTTACCCAGAATCCCTTGCAAACCTCAAACTTTGTAAAAAAAAAAAAAACACATTTTCCTCACATTTCGGTGGTGGAAAGTTCTGGAATCTGCGTGGAGCCACAAAATTCCACCCACTCCACATTCCCCAAAGTCTTCCAAGAAAAATGGTACCTCACTTGTGTGGGTAGGCCTACTGTCCTTGACAGGAAGCGGCCCAAAACGCAACGTGGACATGCCACATTTTCACTGAGAAAAACGACCCTATTTTTGCAAAGTGCCTAGCTGTAGATTTTGAACCCTAGCTCTGCCGGCACCTAGGGAAACCTAGCAAACCTATACATTTTTGAAAACTAGACACCCAGGGGAATCCAGGATGGGGTGACTTGTCTGGCTCTCACCAGGTTCTGTTACCCAGAATCCCTTGCAAACCTCAAACTTTGTAAAAAAAAAAACAAAAAAAAAACACATTTTCCTCACATTTCGGTGGTGGAAAGTTCTGGAATCTGCGTAGATCCACAAATTTCCTACCACCCAGTGTTCCCCCAGGTCTCCTGATAAAAATGGTACTTCACTCGCGTGGGTGGGTCAAGTACCTGCGACAGGCAAGGGCCCAAAACATATTGTGGAGACAGCAAAATGACCTATCACAAAAATAACTCGTTTTGCAAGGGGGTTCACCTGGGTTTTTGGCCCCGGGCTCGGCGGCCATCTTTGAAAAACCTACCAAACCCATACATTTCTGAAAACTAGATACCCGGGGGAGTCCAGCGAGGTATGGCTTGCGTGAATCCCCCAACGTTTTCCTACCCAGAATCCCCTGCAAGCCTCAAATTTAGCTGAATAAACCACATTCTCCACATATTTTTGAGTGGAATCACCGTGCCGACACGAATGTCCTACCCCACAGCGTTCCCCTCAGTCTCCCGAGTAAAATGATACCTCACTTGTGTGGGTGGGGCAAGGGCCTGTGACTGGGAAGAGCCAAAAACATAGGAATTAAGGGTATAGCACCGAGAATTCTGAGCGCTATATTTTTTTAAAAATACGTTTTTAGCCAATTCTGCAATGGCAACCCACACAAGTGAGGTATCATTTTACTCGGGAGACTGAGGGGAACGCTGTGGGGTAGGTTATTTGTGTCGGGTGGAAGGAAATTTGTGGATCCACGCAGATTCCAGAACTTTCCCACACAGAAATTTGAGAAAAAAGTGATTTCTTTCCAGCTAAATTTGAGGTTTGCAGGGGATTCTGGTTAGTAAAATGTTGGGGGACCCACGCAAGCCATACCTTGCTGGACTCCCCCGGTTGTCTAGTTTTCAGAAATGTATGGGTTTGGTATGTTTCCCAAGATGGCCGCCGAGCCCGGGGCCAAAAACCTAGGTGACTCCCCTTGCAAAACCTGGTTGTTTTCTGATAGGTCATTTTGATGTCTCCTCAATACGTTTTGGACCCTTGCCTATCGCGGGTACTTGGGCCACCCACATGTGTGAGGTACCATTTTTATCGGGAGACCTGGGGGAATGCTGGGTGGAAGGAAAGTTGTGGATCCACGCAGATTCCAGAACTTTCCCACACAGAAACTTCAGAAAAAAGTGATTTTTTTTCAGCTAAATTTGAGGTTTGCAGGGGAATCTGGGTAGGAAAATGTTGGGGGACCCACGCAAGCCATACCTTGCTGGACTCCCCCGGGTGTCTAGTTTTCAGAAATGTGAGTTTGGTAGGTTTCCCAAGATGGCCGCCGAGCCCGGGGCCAAAAACTAAAGTGACCCCCTTGCAAAACCGGGTCCTTTCAAAATAGGTAATTTTGATGTCTCCACAATACGTTTTGGGCCCATCCCTGCCGCGGGTACTTGGCCCACCCACACAAGTGAGGTACCATTTCTATTGGGAGACTTGGGGAAATGCTGGGTGGTAGGAAATTTGTTTCTTTCTGAAGCGTGAAACGTTTGGCACAGTAATGCAAGGAAAATGAGACAGTCACATTTTGAGGTTTGCAGGACATTGTGAGTAAGATAACTTGTTGGGATCCACAAGAGAGACATCACCATGTACTCCCATGGGTGTTTAGTTTACGACAATATCTACAGTTGGTAGGTTTTTCTTAGATGGAATGTACACCTTGGTAGAGAGACAAAAAAGACAAATATTACTGCACAGCCATCTATTCCTCAAGCACACACACATACTGGTTGGATTTGGCACGAGGGCGAGTGATGATTCAGTATATAAAATTTTATTAACAAGGGATTTCACAAAAATGAAATGGACTGTCAATAATTGAAAGGACAAAAAACTGAACCAGGGACTCACAGCTCGTGAGCTGTAAAGCCGCGTCCAGGCCCCAACCGCTTTACAGGCCATTCACACACATTTTTCGTACGTGATACACACAAGACCATTCACACCACCAGGCACGGAACCAACACATTACAACATTCACAAAAAGGGACAAGGGACACCCTGCTTGAGAAAGACAGAAAAGACAAATATACTGCACAACCATCTATTCCTCAAGCACACATACATACCGGTTGGATTTGGCACGAGGGTGAGTGATGGTTCAGTATATACAATTGTATTAACAAGAGATTTCACAAAAATGAAATGCAGTTAATAACTGAAAGGACGAGAAACTGAACCATTGACTCACAGCTCGTGAGCTGTAAAGCCACGACAAGGCACCAACCTCTTTACAGGCCATTCATACACCTTTCATACGTGTGACACATACAAAACCATTCACACCGCCAGCCGCGGGCCCATCACATTACAACACTCACATCAGCAGACGGTGTCATTCAAGGGCCCATCACTTTCACATGCCCACATGCCTGACACAGCAATCACACCAGCTGATGGATTGCGTGGACTGGCGTTTGGCTACCAGTGTGTGTAGTGACCAGCAGCAAGTCACTACTTGCACATCGCCAGCCAAGCGCCAGTCCATTCACACCACCAGTCAAGCGCCAGTCCATTCACACCACCAGCCAAGCGCCAGCCCACGCACACCGCCAGCCAAGCGTCAGCCTGCGCACACTGCCAGCCAAGCGCCAGTCCATTCACACCACCAGCCAAGCGCCAGCCCACGCACACCACCAGCCAAGCGCCAGTCCACGCACACCACCAGCCAAGCGCCAGTCCACACACACCGCCAGCCAAGCGCCAGTCCACGCACACCACCAGCCAAGCGCCAGCCTACACACACCGCCATCACATTTAGGTTTTTTTTATACAAAAAAGAAAACGCAAAAAATTTTGAATAGATACAAATCTACTAACACAAAATCTGAAACTAAATACATTGCACAAATGCCAACCTTGAAACTGAACAAAAAATATAAAACAATACAGACCAGGCAGTTCACTTTACCACTCATGGATGCTCCCAAAAATTATTATGCGTGTGGTACATTCTAAAACAAGCAGGCACACAGCGCAGGGTTAGAAGGACACTCTGGGCAGTACATGCGAGTCTCCTTCCGTGTACCTCTTCGCCAACAGACTCTACATCTCCTACTGGGAAAGTCTTTTGAGGGCGTGGGAGGAATGTGATCAGGAAAGTGGCGATCTTTCAATCTAGCACTTCCTCCACCACTCCAACTCTAGGAACACTTGCCTGTTCCACTACAACAAGGCTGCCTATTACAGACTCCTGAAACTTAGCAAAAGTCATCTTTGACTCAGGACAACAATCCTTAAATACAACAAAAGCATTAAAGGTTGCCAAGTGGAAAAGATGGATAGCCAACTTCTTATACCAAATGTAAGCCTTACGAAGAGCAGTGTAAGGTTCCAACCTCTGATCTACTCTATCAACACCACCCATGTGCCTATTATAGTCTAAAATGCACACAGGTTTGCGCGCTTCAGCAACCTGACCCCAAACAGTCACAGGTGAAGTGCTTTCATCATGGATGATAGCATGTAGACATCTCTCCAGTCTGAAAACTTCACAGCTAGAAGTTCCTCGCTACGCAACGCACTGCACTGTCCCCGCACAAGCTTTTGGCAAACAAGTTCTTTTGGGAAACCTTTACGGTTAGAGCGGATTGTGCCACAAGCAACAGTGTCCACTTTGGCGAATTCCCTGAACAACTGCACACCAGTGTAGAAGTTATCTACATATAAATGGTGACCTTTGTTAAACAGTCCTCTACCAAGTTCCCACTCAATTTTCTCAGTCACTCCAAAGGTGGACGGACAGCCAGGGGGGGGTCAATCCTGGAATCCTTACCGGTGTACACCCTGAAATTAGAAACCTATCCAGTCCTACTGTCACACAGCATATACATCTTAATTCCATAGCGTGCCCTCTTGCTAGGAATGTGTTGCCTAAAAACCAAGCGGCCCTTGAACAAGACCAAAGACTCATCCACTGCTGTTTCTTTCCCTGGAGCATAGATCTCAGAAAATCGATCTACAAAGTGATCAATGACTGGCTGAATCTTAAAAAGACGGTCACAATCAGGGTGATCTCGTGGCAACGCTAAACCATTATCGACAAAATGCAGCATCCGAAGCAGAAGCAAATACCTATCATGACTCATGACTGACGGAAATATAGCTGTTGCCATCAAGGGACTAGTAGACAAATATAAAGACATTGATTGCTTCCTTAGCAAGCCCAAAAAAGTTAAACCCAAGAACTTCTTCATCTCTTCCAGATTTGTGGGAGTCCACCGGGTAGCTCTAGAGTGGGGCCTAAGGCTGGCACTGTTGTCCCTCAAAAACTGTTCGGCATACAAATTAGTCTGCTCAACAATCTCTGCCAAAAATACATCGTCCATAAACAACTGAAAAAAATGTATAGGCAAAAAGTTTTCAGTATCCACTCTACACTCTGGAACACCAGTAAAGTCTGGCAATGTCGGCTGCACCATGCCTGGGGCAACCCAGAGGTCAACACTTCCAATGGGAGGCCTTGCAGCCCCAGGCTGCAGCCCAGATGCCTCTTGCTGCACTATCGGCACATCAATGTCCTCCTCTAACACAGGCACTTCATCTGCACTAAGAGTGGCTTCATCATCCGATGATTCCTCGTGGACAGAAAACTCACTGCCAGAATCTTCCACTGCCCCCACTGCCTCCTCTGCCTCAGATGCAGAGTCAGTCTCTGAACCATGGTCAGAGGAAGACTCAAAAAGAAAACCAACAACCTGCTGAGCAGTAATCCTGCGGCTAGCCATAGTCCTTACAAAGAAAGGAGACTTCACAAATAAGTTAACAACAACAAACACTGCAAAATAAGTAACAAACAAAGTGTGGCTTTAGCACAAAGATCTATATACTCAAAAACAATGACTCACTTGCCAAAGATAGCTACACTCACCAGCACCTACTCTGCAGAGACACAGCAAAAAGCAACGATATCCCACTAGAAAGAAGAAACAAAACGAATTACTCACAAGACAACAAAATACACATCGAGCACAAATGCAAAAAGATTTTGACACTCAAAAAACAGAAGCCAAACATACTGCTATTATTACACCATTTGCAAAAAACATATTCATGCAGGAAAATGAAACTCATGTACATTGTACAAAAAAAATTCTCTTACCAAACACATGCAACTACACAAACTGCAGAACCACCAGTAACGAAACCGCAACCTGGAACAGTCTAAAGAGCAAAAGCCTTAAACTAGAATAAAAGGAGAGAAATAAAGCATTACAATTGCAATTCATAAGAAATAAAACAATTAACTTTATAACACGTTATGTCACTACCCAAATGGTCAATCTGCCAGATGGGCCTTCAAATAGGGCAGAGAAAAATGGGGGGCCCAAGGGATCGGATCGGGTGAGGTTGTCTGCCAGGCCGATCTGTCAGAAATTTGCCCCCCTTGCAAAAGAAATAGATCCCTGGTGCCTAGTAGGGTTTTCTGCCTCCCCCCTCCCGCCTAGGGCAGAAAGGCCAAAAAAAGGGGCAGATGTGTCCCCAGGAGGGGCAGAAAAAACATTAACAAACGTTTACTCCCTTGGAAGCAACCATGTCGCTTCCATTACACACAAAACAAAATCCCTTGTGCCTAGTGGGGTTTTCTGCCCCCCCCCCCCCTGGGGGCAGAAAGGTCAAAAAAACGGGCCGATCTGCGCCCCGGGGGGCAGAAAAAACATGCACATAAAATCAGCCCCTTGGAAGCGACCCTTGCCCAAGGGGTCGCTTCCATTTCATTAAAAATAAACTCCCTGGTGCCTAGTGGGGTTTTCTGGCAGAAAGGCCAAATAAACGGGCCGATCTGCCCCAGGGGGGGGCAGAAAAAACATACACAAAATATCAGCCCCTTGGAAGCGACCCTTGCCCAAGGGGTCGCTTCCATTTCATTTAAAATAACGTCCCTGGTGTTTGTTGGGGTTTCTGCCCCCCCCCCCCCTGGAGGCAGAAAGGCCAAAAAAACAGGCCGATCTGCCCCCAGGGGAGCAGAAAAACATACACAAAATATCAGCACCTTGGAAGCGACCCTTGCCCAAGGGGTCGCTTTCTTTTCATTTAAAATAAAGTCCCTGGTGTCTTGTGGGGTTCCCCCCCCCCCCCCGAGGGCTGAAAGGCCAAAAAAACAAGCTGATCAGCCCCCGAAAAAACAAACCCATATTTTGCCCCCTTTGGAAGCGGCCCTTGCCCAAGGGGTCGCTTTCAATACAATAAAATTATTCCCTGGTGCCTAGTGGGGGCATTTCTGCTGCACGATGGCGACGCTGTGCCCGATCGTGAAGCAGAAATGCCCTGCACAGAGACATCAGGGGAGAGGAAAAACTCTTTCCTCTCCCCCGATGCCTCTGTGCGTGCAGGAAACCCCCCGGGAACAGGAATCTCCTTACCTGTTCCTCCGGACGCCTGGAAGCAAATGGCTTCCAGGGCGTTCGGGGCTTCCTGATGATGTTGGCGTGCGCTGTGCACGCTGATGTCATGGGATTCTTCCGCTGCCATTCCCCTTTGTGGCAACTTGTTGGGCTGCCCATGTGGGGAGCACCAGCGCTTTCCCCCATGGGTGGGTGCCATGCCGGAGCGGTTCCGTCATGAGCACACGCCCACCGTGGCTCATGACGGAACCGCTCCGTCATGAGCACCGAAGGGGTTAAACAATCAAAAAATCATCGTTACTGACCATTCGGAGAAAGTTCCTCATGTCCGGGGTCATCGTTTTTCATCAGAAAATGGATATTTTGGACTGTACAAAAAATTATTCAAAATGTCAATTGTATCACGCCTCATGTTGAGTAACCACTTTATAAGGCCTACCAGTGACCAAAATGGCCATATTTATAGACTTTGCCTCCTACTCAGAAACTTGTATTTTGCCCTATTTTGAGCATGAAAATGACACTAAACACACTTATTTCAGTTGCAAAGTTGATGACTCACATCCGACAGTCATTTATAGTCAAAAGATTAAACTTTCAAAATCCTCCATTACTGACCATTTAAGAGTATCCCTCACATCCGGGGTCATCGCTTTTCATCAGAAAATGGATGTTTTTAGACTGTACCAAAATTGATACAAAATGTCAATTATATCGCGCCTCATGTTGAATAACCCCTTTTTAAGGCCTCCCAGTGACCAAAATGGCCATTTTATATACTTTTCCTTCTACTCAGAAGCTTAAATTTTGACAGATTTCGAGCATGAAAATAACTCTAAACACACTTATTTTTTTTTCAAAAGTGATGATTCACATCCGAGAGTCATTTACAGTCAAAAGATTAAAAAAATCAGCATTACTGACCATTCGCAGAAAGTTCCTCAGGTCCGGGGTCATCGTTTTTCATCAAAAAATTGATTTTTTTTGGGCTCTACAAAAAATGATTTAAAATGTCAATTGTATCATGCCTCATGTTGAGTAACCACTTTATAAGGCCTCCCAGTGACCGAAATGGCAATATTTATAGACTTTTCTTCCTACTCAGAAGTTTGCATTTGCCCGATTTTGAGCATGAAAATGACTCTAAACACACTTATTTTAGTTCCGAAAGTGATGATTCACATCCGAGAGATATTTACAGTCAAAAGGTTAAACATTAAAAAAAATCACCATTACTGAACATTCAGAGAACGTTCCTCAGGTCCTGGATCATCGTTTTTCATCAGAAAAGGGGTTTTTTGGTGTAGGAGAGTAGGATCTGCCTCTTATGTTGCCCCCACTTTTTTTTTGATGTTTACACTGGTTTCTGGCTATAGTCTGGCTGGGACCCTGCTAATCAGGGCCCCAGCCTCTCTGTTCTCTCTAAACGATTTGGAGTGCACTCTAGGTGCACTAGTGATTGGATACTGTGGTACCTTATGAGTCCCTAGTATATGGTACCTTAGGTACCAAGGGCATAGGTACTTCACAGGCCTACCAGGGGCTGAAGCATGTATTATGCCACCCCTGGGAAGCTGACTAAATCTGACACCACAGGCCTGCTACTTGCAGCCTGGGTGAGGAAGTGCTAGCACTTCTCACTGAGATATAGGTCCCCTATATCTCTCCTACACACACATATAAACCTATCAGTCACCCCTAAGGCAGGCCCTATCAATCCTGAGGGCAGGGTGCTTGGCTTCTATGTGAGGGGGTGCCTCTGCCTGAGCAGGGCCCCCTCTGCAGCTCTCAGAGTCCATTCTCTGGTGCTGTTTGTGGATGCGGTTAAACCATATACTTTTAAGTGCATTATATCCTCGCTGTAAAATGCTAACTTTGGAATGGCTGCATCGAAACATGTCGTGTTTGGTGTCAAACATCTTGGAATACTACCCCCCGCCAGTCCTGGCGGCGGGGGTAGCATTCCACCCTTCTAGAGGGATAGACATGTACCTACTGTGGAAACGCGGTAGAATCCTGCAGAGCCCTGGCATCACAAAATGGATGCCACCAGTCACAGACACTGGGCTGCCCTCCTGCTGATGACCAACACTCGCAGTGGAGGAAGCCCAACAATAGATATCCTGTCCCAAGGGGGTGTGACCACCTTCCAGACAGGGTTTAGTGTATTGGGGCTGGGTGGGTGCACTCTTAGAGTGCTTTGAAGTCCTGCACTGGGGGAGCAGAAGGCTCCTCTGTGCATATGCCAGTTCAAACCGGCTCAGGGGCTACCTGTCCCTGCTCTGGCGTGAAACTGGACAAAGGGAAGTGGGTGTAGCCACCCACTCCCCTGACCCTCCCATAGGTAGGGTCATAGAGCTAGTCCCTCCCTTTCTTTTAGTATAAGAGGGGGAACCTGTGCATTGCACCCTAGATTTCCCTGGACGACGCTCTGAAGACGAATCCCGGACCTTCGACGTTCCACTACCTTTGGAAGACTGAAGAATCTCCCTTGGAGTCAAGGAGTGACTCCCCTGCTTGGCAGGCACCAAAAACGACAAACGACGATCGCAAACTACGCCGCTCCCGCCGGAGTCTGAAGTCCCTGCAGCCCAAGAAGTGGATTTCCTGACTTCTCAAAGGCCATCGTGAGTCCCCAGCGAAGCTGAGGCCAGTGGACCCCAAGAGTAACGAGGAACCGCGACCCCTGGGTACCGTGCACTATTGTCGAGTGCAACCCCGTCACAACTTTCCACGAACTTGTGCTTTGGACCACGTGTGGTCCTAGCCTCCAGCAGGAATCCCTCCGAAGATCAGAGGCCTACCATGTCCCGAGTGACCGTGGGCCCCTGTGAGCGAATCCTCCCGAGGCGTCTTCGTGATCCCTTGCCAGCCGGCTTGTGGGTCCCCAGAAGACTTACTAAAGAAACCAAAGGGCTCCCCTGGTTGCTCCAGGCCGGCCCTGACTTACCCTCGCTGGGTGAGTCCCCCAGACCTTGCTGGTCTGCGCCATTGCCTCTTCGCACTTTCCCCGAGACTTGCTGTTAACAAGGCTTGTTGGCTCCGATCGAGTCGCCGACACCGCAGTAAGCTGCAGACATCGTGGGACACACCGAATCCAGCTCCTGGTCGTCGTCGACGCCTCCTGGACCTCGTGGCTGAAGAGTCAAGGAACCTGCGAACGACCTGAATCTTGCGACGACGGTGGGCATCCATCTTCCGTGCCCCGAGTCACTGCCAAGTGACTTTGAACACTGTCCCCTCTGCTTTCAGGTCTTCCATCTTCCGAATCCAGGCTTGGATTCCTCCGGACACTTCTCCTGTCGCCGCAAGCAGCAAGTCTTCACTGGCTCCCATTGAAAACGACGCCGCGACCCGACACCAAAGAACACCTATGCACCCGGCTCCCCTGGGTGAGGTAACTTCAGCACTACGGTGCTCCTGTGGGTGTGGGCCCTAGAACTACTTACCCTGTAAGTGACTTGCTTGTAGCTTCCCTCGAAGTGTCCTAAAACTCTAACTTTCTAAGTGCGACAATTGCGCTGACTCGTACAGGGTTCGCGTCTGTGTTAGACACACCACGTCCATCTCCTTTGTAACACTATCTAAAACTGTATCCTTCGACTCGTACTGAGTCCGATCGGTGTTCGCCTCGAACACACAAAGGGCCTGTATCACTGAGAACTCCATTGCACTGACTCGCACCAGGTTCGCGTCTGTGTTAGACACAGGACGTTCACCTCACTTGCAACTCTATCTGTAACCGCGTCCTTCGACTCGTACAAGGACCGATCGGTGTGTTCGCCTCGAACACGCAAGGGGCCTTTAACATTGAAATCTCAATCGCGTCTGAGCGCATAGACTCGCACAGGACTCGCACCGGTGCCAGGTCACCGCGTCCGTCCCCTGTGGGTCTCCTACAACTACCTGGGGTGGTTCTTGGGGGTCCCTCGATTCTAGATGCCCTAGACCTAGGTCTAGCAAACTAAGATTGTGATACTCGATTGTGCTAAATTTATTTTGATAATATTTGACTTGTACATATGTTCCTGACCTCTAATCTCATAAAGAGATTAGTAGAGAGTGTTTATCAATAAATACATATATATTTGATATAGATACCTGTGTGGTGTCTTTTCATTTGGTGATTCAAGAGATTGTGTGGTAAAACAAGCTGCTTTACATTCCTTCAAGACTTAGCCTGAAGGCTGCTCTCCACAGCTACCACTAGGATAGCTTTCTATAAAGGTTGTCTTAAACCTATCTACCATAAGAGTCGAATTGTTCTGGTGCAAGGTGTCCACTTTAATTAGTGAACGGCATATACCAGGCCAACTTCTCACATTGGTGGGCAGCGTGTGGGATTCCAGCTTGCTATTGTTTTACCAGAAAATCTCTATTTGAATTACTAACTGAAAACCACTATAGGTACTTAAGGTACATATAAAGTCAAGCTTAGTATCAATAAGTTCTACTGAACGTAGAGCTGTGTGCCAAGGGATAGCACACCCTTTCCACAGCTCAAGCTAGTATCAGTAGGCCACAAACTAGTGTAGGTAGTACAACACTGCACAACACTAGAATGTCCTTAAAGGGTGGAACCAGTGGATCCGCTCAGCCTCAGTATAAGGACATGGCTTTCTCTGACTTGAGAGCCATGTGTGTTGAAAGACACCTGAGGCTAGGACAGAGTCCCTCAACCCTACACCTGATAGATCTGCTGACAGCAGATGATCTTAGATTGGCTCTAGGAGCTAATGGGTCTGAATCAGTGGGTGGGTCAATTACAGTATCTGGGTCAGATGATGAAAATCAGAATGACCAGGACTCTGTGATTGAAGGGCCAGGCCTCAAGGGGCCTGAAAAGGACAGAGGAATTCTCCCTAAGAGAACTGACAGAGTGGAGGAGAGGCATAGGTCCCCTTCCAGGGAGTCTGACCACTCTTATCACTCTGGCAGAGAATTTGTCCACCAGAGGAACTCATACTTTCCCATAAGAGAGACTTCCTCTGAAAGAATGTGCAAACTGCTGCAGTATGAGGAAGCAAGTGTTGCCCTCAGAACCAAGCAGTTGGCACTGGATAGAGAAGCCCTGGAGATCCAGAGAGCTTCTAGAAGAGAGGGGTTACAACCCCTTGGTGGCAGCAACAGTGTCCCTAGAGGCAGAGAATCTATTCCAGACCATAGGAACCTGAGCAAGGTTGTTCCTCCCTACCAGAGTGGGGATGATATCCACAAGTGGATAACTGCTATGGAGAGGGCCTGTAGAGTACAGCAGGTCCCCCAAAAGCAGTGGGCAGCAATCTTGTGGCTCTCCTTTTCAGACAAAGGTAGAGACAAGCTCCTCACTGTTAGAGAAGAGGATGCTGATGATTATGAAGTCCTGAAGAGTGCACTGATAGATGGGTTTGGCTTAACCACTGAGCAGTACAGGTTGAAGTTCAGAGACACCCAGAAGGCACAGACTCAGGACTGGACTGACTTTGTTGATTGTGCAACCAAGGCTCTGGAGGGTTGGCTGGTTGGCAGTAGGGTTACTGATTTCAAGGGATTGTATAATCTGATGATGAGAGAACAGATCCTTAATAATTGCCAGAACCAGTTGTTGCATCAATACCTGGTGGACTCCAGATCTGACCTCTCCCCAAGAATTGGGAAAGAAGGCAGACAAATGGGTCAGAACCAGGGTGAGGCAGAAACCCCAGAACCAAGGGGGTGACACTAAGAAGCAAGATCCTAAGGGCTCTGAGAAAGGTGGGGATAAGTCAAAAGACCAGAAGTCTTCACAAGGGCCCCAAAATCTGCATCTGGTAGGGAGTCACAATCCAACAAGGGAAAAGGCCAAAAGAAGCCCTGGTGCAAATTCTGTAAACAGAAAGGGCACTGGACTTCTGATTGTAACAAGTCCAAAGACCAAACCACCACCACTCCTGCCCCTAAGGCAACTGTTCCCCCTAGTGCAGCTACTGGTGGAGGTGGTACACAGAATAAGGGTGTAGTAGGGTTGACCCTGGGTTCTGAAGTGGACTCTGACCTAGTCAGAGTGCCCACTCAGGCAATGCTGATTTGTGAGGGAGACCTTAATATGTCCTTCCTAGTAAGCCCCAGTAATCTGGGCAAATACAAACAGCAGCCTGTAATGAATGGCAAACAGGCGTTGGCATTTAGGGACACAGGTGCTAGTGTCACCATGGTGGCAGAGGATCTTGTGGACCCTGGACAGGTCATCCTGGGCGAAATGTACCAGGTGACCAATGCAAGCAATGTCAAGACCAACCATAGTCTGGCAGTTGTGAATTTCTCCTGGGGAGGGGTAACTGGCCTCAAGAAGGTTGTAGTCAGTGCAGACCTCCCTGTCGAATGTCTATTGGGCAATGATCTAGAGACTTCAGCCTGGTCTGAAGTAGAGTTATGGACTCATGCTGAGATGTTGGGCATCCCTGCAGAGGTATTTGCTGTGACCAGGTCACAAGCAAGAATGCATAACACTGAACCAGCTCTGGATCCTGGAACAATGGACCAGATGCTTCCCAAGAGGAGGAGCAGTAGGGTAAAGGCAGTGCCTTCCCCTCTGTCTCAGATCACAGATTCACCCCCAGAGGGAGGTGAAGCAGATCCTGAAGAAGGAACTGCCCCAGAGGGACTTGAGCCTAATCAGGTTGAGTTCTTGGGGGCAGGGGGCCCTTCTAGGGAAGATCTGAGTAAGGAGCAACAGTGCTGCCCCTCTCTTGAACCCCTCAGACAGCAGGCTGCTGCTGAGGCTGCTGGGAGTGCTAGTGGGTCCCATAAAGTTTATTGGGATGAGGGACTCCTATATTCTGAGGGTAGAGATCCAGCCCCTGGAGCCACCAGGAGGATGGTAATACCTCAGAAGTTTAGGGGGTTCCTCTTGACCCTAGCACATGACATCCCTTTAGCAGGACACTTGGGCCAAAACAAGACCTGGGACAGGCTTGTTCCACATTTTCATTGGCCACATATGTCAGAGGACACAAAGGAGTTTTGTCGCTCCTGTGTCACATGCCAAGCCAGTGGTAAGGCAGGTGGCACAACAAAGGCCCCCTGATACCACTACCTGTGGTGGGGGTACCCTTTGAAAGGGTAGGGATTGACATTGTTGGTCCCCTTGACCCTCAAACTGCATCTGGGCACAGGTTTATCCTGGTGGTAGTGGATCATGCCACCAGGTACCCAGAAGCAATTCCTCTGAGGACCACCACAGCCCCTGTGGTGGCAAGAGCCCTCATTGGAGTTTTCTCCAGAGTGGGTTTCCCAAAGGAGGTCATTTCTGACAGAGGTACCAACTTCATGTCAGGATATCTGAAAGCAATGTGGAAGGAGTGTGGTGTAACTTACAAGTTCACCACCCCTATCACCCACAATGCAATGGTTTAGTTGAACGCTTCAACAAAACCTTGAAAGGAATGATTAAAGGACTCCCAGAGAAGCTTAGGCGGAAATGGGACCTTCTTCTTCCTTGCCTATTGTTTGCATACAGAGAGGTTCCACAGAAGGGGGTTGGTTACAGCCCATTTGAGCTTCTGTTTGGGCATCCTGTGAGAGGTCCATTGTGTTTGGTAAAAGAGGGCTGGGAGTTACCTCTCAAGCCCCCAAACAAGATGTGATGGACTATGTACTTGGTCTCCGCTCCCGGATGGCTGAGTACATGAAAAAGGCAACCAAAAACCTGGAGATCAGCCAAGAATTACAAAAAGCTTGGCATGACCAAAGGCTGTACTGACTGTATACCAGCCAGGACAGAAAGTGTGGGTGTTGGAGCCTGTGGCCCCAGCAGCCCTCCAGGACAAGTGGAGTGGCCCCCATACAATAGTTGAACAGAAGGGAGAAGTCACCTACCTGGTGAATCTTGGAACTCCCAGGAGACCCCTGAGGGTGCTCCATGTCAACAGATTAAAGCCATATGTTGACAGGGCTGACATGGGCTTGCTCATGGCAACTGATGAGGACCAGGAGGAGGAAAGTGACCCTCTCCCTGACCTGCTCTCTCAGAACCCTGATGATGGGTCAGTAGATGGTGTTGCTTTGGCAAGCAGCCTCACTGACCATCAGCAAACTGAGTGCAGACAAGTTCTGCAACAGTATAGACATATGTTTAGCCTGACCCCTAGTCAGACTTCCTGGTGCACCCATGAGGTGGACACTGGAGACAGTCTGCCTGTCAAGAATAAAATCTACAGGCAACCTGACCATGTCAGGGACTGTATCAGGACTGAAGTCCAGAAAATGTTGGAGCTAGGTGTAATTGAGCCTTCAGATAGCCCTTGGGCTAGCCCAGTAGTCCTGGTACCCAAGCCTCATACCCAGGGTGGTAAGAAAGAAATGAGGTTTTGTGTAGACTACAGAGGCCTCAATGCAGTCATTAGGACTGATGCCTATCCCATACCAAGGGCAGATGAGCTGATTGATACTTTGGCCTCAGCCAAGTATCTAAGCACGTTTGACCTGACAGCTGGCTACTGGCAGATCAGGTTAGCTGATGATGCAAAAGCCAAAACAGCATTTTCGACTCCTGGTGGGCACTACCACTTTGTGGTGATGCCCTTTGGATTGAAAAATGCACCTGCCACTTTTCAGAGGTTGGTGAATAAAGTTCTGACAGGGATGGAAACTTATTGCTCCGTTTATCTAGATGATATTGCTGTCTTTAGTTCCTCCTGGCAGGATCACCTGGTCCACCTCAGGAATGTTTTGGAGGCCCTGCAGAAAGCAGGCCTCACTATCAAGGCCACTAAGTGCCAGATAGGGCAGAGTCAGGTTGTATACCTGGGCCACCTTGTAGGTGGAGGCCAGGTTCAGCCTTTACAGAGCAAAATCCAAACCATAATGGAATGGGTTGCTCCAACCACCCAGACACAGGTGAGAGCCTTCTTAGGCCTGACTGGGTACTATAGGAGGTTTGTCAAGGGATATGGATCTATAGTGACCCCTTGAATGATCTGACCTCCAAGAAAATGCCAAAAAGGTTCAGTGGACAGCTAGCTGTCAAAAGGCATTTGAAGACCTAAAGCAGGCCATGTGCACTGCCCCATCTTACAGAGTCCAGACTACACCAAAAAGTTCATTGTCCAAACAGATGCTTCTGAGCTGGGTGTGGGAGCTGTACTGTCTCAACTGAATGATGAAGGTCAAGACCAGCCAGTAGCTTTTATTAGCAGAAGGCTGACCCCTAGAGAGAAACGTTGGTCAGCTATAGAGAGGGAGGCCTTTGCTGTGGTGTGGGCCCTGAAGAAGCAGAGGCCATACTTGTTTGGCACTCACTTCATAGTTCAGACTGACCACAAGCCGCTCCTATGGCTTAAACAGATGAAAGGTGAGAACCCAAAACTTTTGAGGTGGTCCATTTCCCTACAGGGGATGGACTATACAGTGGAACATAGACCTGGGACCCAACATGCCAATGCAGATGGACTCTCAAGGTATTTCCACTTTGAACACGAAGACTCAACTGGTCAAGGTTAGTTTAGTGTCCCTGCGTTTGGGGGGGGGTTGTGTAGGAGAGTAGGATCTGCCTCTTATGTTGCCCCCACTTTTTTTCAGATGTTTACACTGGTTTCTGGCTATAGTCTGGCTGGGACCCTACTAATCAGGGTCCCAGCCTCTCTGTTCTCTCTAATCGATTTGGAGTGCACTCTAGGTGCACTAGTGATTGGATACTGTGGTACCTTATGAGACCCTAGTATATGGTACCTTAGGTACCAAGGGCATAGGTACCTCACAGGCCTACCAGGGGTGAAGCATGTATTATGCCACCCCTGGGAAGCAGACTAAATCTGACACCACAGGCCTGCTACTGCAGCCTGGGTGAGGAAGTGCTAGCACCCTCACTGAGATATAGGTCCCCTATATCTCTCCTACACACACATATAAACCTATCAGTCACCCCTAAGGCAGGCCCTATCAATCCTGAGGGCAGGGTGCTTGGCTTCTATGTGAGGGGGTGCCTCTGCCTGAGCAGGGCCCCTCTGCAGCTCTCAGAGTCCATTCTCTGGTGCTGTTTGTGGATGCGGTTAAACCATATACTTTTAAGTGCATTATATCCTCGCGGTAAAATGCTAACTTTGGAATGGCTGCATCGAACATGTCGTGTTTGGTGTCAAACATCTTGGAATACTACCCCCCGCCAGTCCTGGCGGCGGGGGTAGCATTCCACCCTTCTAGAGGGATAGACATGTACCTACTGTGGAAACGCGGTAGAATCCTGCAGAGCCCTGGCATCACAAAATGGATGCCACCAGTCACAGACACTGGGCTGCCCTCCTGCTGATGACCAACACTCGCAGTGGAGGAAGCCCAACAATAGATATCCTGTCCCAAGGGGGTGTGACCACCTTCCAGACAGGGTTTAGTGTATTGGGGCTGGGTGGGTGCACTCTTAGAGTGCTTTGAAGTCCTGCACTGGGGGAGCAGAAGGCTCCTCTGTGCATATGCCAGTTCAAACCGGCTCAGGGGCTACCTGTCCCTGCTCTGGCGCGAAACTGGACAAAGGGAAGTGGGTGTAGCCACCCACTCCCTGACCCTCCCATAGGTAGGGTCATAGAGCTAGTCCCTCCCTTTCTTTTAGTATAAGAGGGGGAACCTGTGCATTGCACCCTAGATTTCCTGGACGACGCTCTGAAGACGAATCCCGGACCTTCGACGTTCCACTACCTTTGGAAGACTGAAGAATCTCCCTTGGAGTCAAGGAGTGACTCCCCTGCTTGGCAGGCACCAAAAACTACAAACGATGGTCGCAAACTACGCCGCTCCCGCCGGAGTCTGAAGTCCCTGCAGCCCAAGAAGTGGATTTCCTGACTTCTCAAAGGCCATCGTGAGTCCCCAGCGAAGCTGAGGCCAGTGGACCCCAAGAGTAACGAGGAACCGCGACCCCTGGGTACCGTGCACTATTGTTGAGTGCAACCCCGTCACAACGTTCCACGAACTTGTGCTTTGGACCACGTGTGGTCCTAGCCTCCAGCAGGAATCCCTCCGAAGATCAGAGGCCTACCACGTCCCGAGTGACCGTGGACCCCTGTGAGTGAATCCTCCCGAGGCATCTTCACGATCCCTTGCCAGCCGGCTTGTGGGTCCCAGAAGACTTACTAAAGAAACCAAAGTGCTCCCCTGGTTGCTCCAGGCCGGCCCTGACTTACCCTCGCTGAGTGAGTCCCCCAGACCTTGCTGGTCTGCGCCATTGCCTCTTCGCACTTTCCCCGAGACTTGCTGTTACCAAGGCTTGTTGGCTCCGATCGAGTCGCCGACACCGCAGTAAGCTGCAGACATCGTGGGACACACCGAATCCAGCTCCTGGTCAACGTCGACGCCTCCTGGACCTCGTGGCTGAAGAGTCAAGGCACCCGCGAACGACCTGAATCTTGCGACGACAGTGGGCATCCATCTTCCGTGCCCCGAGTCACTGCCAAGTGACTTTGAACACTGTCCCCTCTGCTTTCAGGTCTTCCATCTTCCGAATCCAGGCTTGGATTCCTCCGGACACTTCTCCTGTCGCCGCAAGCAGCAAGTCTTCACTGGCTCCCATTGAAAACGACGCCGCGACCCGACACCAAAGAACACCTATGCACCCGGCTCCCCTGGGTGAGGTAACTTCAGCACTACGGTGCTCCTGTGGGTGTGGGCCCTAGAACTACTTACCCTGTAAGTGACTTGCTTGTAGCTTCCCTCGAAGTGTCCTAAAACTCTAACTTTCTAAGTGCGACAATTGCGCTGACTCGTACAGGGTTCGCGTCTGTGTTAGACACACCGCGTCCATCTCCTTTGTAACACTATCTAAAACTGTATCCTTCGACTCGTACTGAGTCCGATCGGTGTTCGCCTCAAACACACAAAGGGCCTGTATCACTGAGATCTCCATTGCACTGACTCGCACCAGGTTCGCGTCTGTGTTAGACACAGCGCGTCCATCTCCCTTGCAACTCTATCTGTAACCGCGTCCTTCGACTCGTACAAGGACCGATTGGTGTGTTTGCCTCGAACACGCAAGGGGCCTTTAACATTGAAATCTCAATCGCGTCTGAGCGCATAGACTCGCACAGGACTCGCACCGGTGCCAGGTCACTGTGTCCGTCCCCTGTGGGTCTCCTACAACTACCTGGGGTGGTTCTTGGGGGTCCCTCGATTCTAGATGCCCTAGACCTAGGTCTAGCAAACTAAGATTGTGATATTCGATTGTGCTAAACTTATTTTGATAATATTTGACTTGTACATATGTTCCTGACCTCTAATCTCATAAAGAGATTAGTAGAGAGTGTTTATCAATAAATACATATATATTTGATATATATACCTGTGTGGTGTCTTTTCATTTGGTGATTCAAGAGATTGTGTGGTAAAACAAGCTGCTTTACATTCCTTCAAGACTTAGCCTGAAGGCTGCTCTCCACAGCTACCACTAGGATAGCTTTCTATAAAGGTTGTCTTAAACCTATCTACCATAAGAGTCGAATTGTTCTGGTGCAAGGTGTCCACTTTAATTAGTGAACAGCATATACCAGGCCAACTTCTCACATTTGGACTGTACAAAAAATTATTCAAAATGTCAATTGTATCAAGCCTCATGTTGAGTAACCACTTTAAAAGCCCTCCAGTGACCAAAATGGCCATATTTATAGACTTTGCCTCCTACTCAGAAACTTGTATTTTGCCCTATTTTGAGCATGAAAATGACACTAAACACACTTATTTCAGTTGCAAAGGTGATGATTAACATCCAAGAGTCATTTACAGTCGGGGGCGTGGCTACGCGACGCAGCGAAGTGGCCGCTGCTTCGTAGAGCTCCGGTGAACCCAGCCCAAACCCACATATCCGTCCAATAAATCCTGACTATCTGCGGAGGAAATCGATAATCGGAAGGTGCCCGGACCTCTTTCCTGCAAGAATGGAGTCTGTCGCTGCTCTCCGTGCCGAGATATCGCCATCTGCGACGCGGGGCCTGCAGGACTGGGAGAGCCGGGAACTCGAGTGAAGGCGGACGGTGTGTGCGTGCAGACGCAGGCGGCGGGAATTGGCGCCTGGCCCCCGGCCCATCTGTCCCGGTAATGGCGTACTTTCATTGCGGTACACGACCGGGCTTACTCTCAACTAAGCATCAAAGAACAAGTAAGGTGCTGGGGCCACGGTGCCGTGAACATCGAACTGGAGCATTTATATGGAATACGGAGGGCGTTTTTGATTCACCACTGTAATCGGGTGGAGACGCGGCTGGGGGAAGGATTACGCTTATGCTGTGGTGGGACCCCCCGCCTCCCCCGCCGGCGCCATTCTACATGCGGAGCTGACATCTAAACATTGCTCAGTAGCGGATGATCCACTGGCTAGGACTGGGGCACCGGGGAGCGGTTGGCCTAGTTGATTGGAACCCCATCGTGGTGGGGACGAAGATTGGCAAGGCGACGGAGCTATTGAGGCCCAGCGTGAGGGGAGGTGGGGACATTGCTTCGCATCAAACGGGCCAAGTTGCCTGAGTACCCCCCGATCGGCGCCCGTCAGGCAGTGGAAGCTGGCGCAGAGGGCGAACGCAGACTGCTCAGGATCTCCCTCCATGTGGTTGGCATACTGCACACCCAGGCCCTAACCCAGTGATTTTGGAGCCTTTGTTGACAGCATCATTGAACAGCGTACCTACCCCTGCTTGCCAAACAGGGAACCAGTACACGAAGTGCAATAGACTCCCTAAGGATTATAATATGGCGTCCTCGAGAGGCCTCAAGTCAGTTCAAACAAATAAGTTAGACAAGTACGCCTTCTCCAAAGAGAGTCTACAGGAACATTCACCCAAGCACAAGACTGCCGGGGACCAAGGGAACCCAGACAAAGACCCCACCCTCAAGGATGTCATGGCAGCAATTGCAGAGATCAAAACCTCCATTGAGCATAAAATGGACACCATATCTCTCGAAGTAAATCTCATTCGAGCAGATCTCAACAAGAATAATGAAAGGCTTAAGCAGGTGGAATTCAAGACCAATAGCTTGGTGGAAGATACTTCCCACATACAATCCGATATTAGCGAGCTGCAGTCTTTCAGAAAGTTCGCAGAGACTAATATGGACGATTATGAAGGACGTCTTAGACGCAATAACGTCCGCATATTAGGTGTTCCCGAAAAAGCGGAAGGGGAGGCGGTGGACCTGTTTGTGGAGGACCTTATCCTCCAACACCTCAAACCCAAAGGACTTGGGAAATTCTTCGTCATAGAACGAGCTCACAGAGTCCCGGGGGGTCGTCCGAAGCCGGGGGCCCCCCCACGCCCGATCCTGGCTAGGATCCTTAACTATCGGGACCGAGACGCCATACTCCAGCGCGCCAGAACGGGGCCCCCGCTCTGGTTTGAAAATGCCGACGTCACCTTCTTCCCAGACTTCACCCAGATGGTCCAGAAACAGCGAAGATCCTTTTTGGGTGTCAAAAAACTGATTAGGGACAAGGGCCTCAAATATGCAATGCTTTTTCCAGCTAAACTTCGAGTGGAAGCAGATGGAAGGGCCTGGTTCTTCGATCACCCGGAAGTGGCAGCGAACTGGTTAGAGTCCCGCAAAGCGTGAGTTCGGAGCGACGGAGCCGAGAGATCGGGCCCAAGAGTGTTGGGGAAAAGACTAGGCGACATTGAACACTCACATACTCCACCGGAGAAATGATGTTCTTGGTATAATCTCCGACAGCCGACATGGTACTCTATGAAAATGGTAAAAGGGGTGAAGCTGGTATGAACATTGGCCCACGCAATGACAGACTGTTTCCTCCCAGAGACAAGTAGAGTGCTTACGGGAGAGGGTTGGGGGAACCTGGAGCATTGCACTCCCCAATTTTCTTCATTTAGTAACAGTAGTTGGGCGACAGGCACTCTGCCAGTTTAGTATGGGCAGTTTAAAGTCCAGAGGGCAGGGAAGCAGGGAGGGGGGTTGTTGGCGGGGGGGCCCAGAGTGCAGGGCAGCGGGGCGGGGGGGTTGTTGGGTGGGGGATAATTTGTTTGTTTGTTGTTGTAATTGTTACATCGGTGCGATATATGGGTTCACCCCGTAGACGGGGTGCCGAATGTGTAAATATGGAGGACTCCGGGACTTACGATTTGAATGGCAAGTGCAATGGGGGACACAAATGTTAGAATTTTGAGTTGGAATGTCAACGGACTCGGGGACAAAATCAAACGCAGCGTGGTTCTCCAATACATAAAGCGGCAGGCACCGGATATCGTTCTGCTCCAGGAGACACACCTGATCGGAAATCTCTGTAAGGCAATGCATAGAGGGGGATACAAGATGGTGGCACACGCGGGGTTTACCTCTGGTTCCAGAGGTGTGGGTATCATGGTGAAAAACACGTTTCCACTTGCCATAAGCTCCACCTGGGTAGATGATCGAGGCAGATACGTCGGTGTTTCCGGGATGTGGGAGGGACGTCTCATCACCTTTCTGTCCGTGTACATACCCCCGGGCCTGCAGGGCACTACTTTCACGGACCTGGGTGCGGTCCTGCTCGCCATTCCGGATGGTCTTTGAATCCTAGGGGGCGACTTTAATGCAGTGGTTTCGGGTACACTGGATAGGTATCCCCCACGGGAGGTGGGGCCCTCTGCCCGTTGGCTGCCGGATTTCCTTGAAGCAATGGGACTGGTTGACGGATGGAGAGTATATCATCCGGACCAGATACAACACACCTTTCATTCTGGGGCGCATCATAGCCTCTCCCGCTTAGATTATTGTCTTACTCCAGCTGCACAAGTCGCTTACATACACGAAATCAAACACCTGGCTAGAGGCATCTCCGACCACTCGCCCGTATGGGTTCACATCATCTTTAGTCAGAGCAAAGTAGGTAGGCTAGCCCCAATCAATCCTTGGCACCTTCGTAACCCTAAAATCCGTAAGGACCTAGTCAAAGCCATGGATGAATATTTCTCCGATAATGTGGGGTCCATATCCTCTTCCCAAACCCTGTGGGAAGCATTCAAGACGGTAATTCGGGGGCAGGCTTTATCATTGATATCTGGCTCCAAAAAAGATAAACAACAAGAAGTACTCGAACTCGAAACTGAAATTTATAGATTGGAGAGCGACCTAGAATCTGGGGTGAGGCCGGAGAAACTCCATCTACTGAGCCTAAAACAACACGACTACAAGGCTCTAGTTTCCGATAGGGCCAAGGCCCTGAGTAGGGAGCAACAGGGTAGGATATACGACCTGGGAGATAAAGCGGGGAAGCTCATAGCGTGGCTGGACAGGAGGGAGTGGGCGAGTAGGATGGTCCCGGAGCTTAGGGTGGAGGGAGATGTCTCGATTACGGAACCGCAGGAAATAGTGGACAGGTTTGCTGGTCATTTCCAGACTGTCTATACGACAGTGACTTCACTCACAGAGGTGGATTCTCAGGAATTATTGCGAGATATTAAGCTCCCCTGCCTCTCCCTTGAGGACCGTAATTATATGGACAGCACTTTGACAGCGGATGAGATAGCGCAGGCGATCCGTTCTTTAAATTCAGGGAAAGCCTTGGGTCCTAATGGCCTCCCAATCGAACTATATAAACTACGGCCAGACAAACTCGCCCCGTATTTGAAATCCGTGTTTGAAGCATCTAGGGAAGCAGGAGTGTTACCCACGGAGCAGAGGATAGCTACCATTGTCACTATTCATAAAGAAGGAAAACCCAGAACGGACTGTGCCTCGTACAGGCCAATCTCTCTCCTAAACGCTGAGCCTAAAATATTAGCCAAACTCTTAGCTAATCGCTTGGTTAAAGTGATCAGTGGTCTAGTGCATCCAGATCAATCTGGCTTTATGCCTCATAGAAACACGGCCCTGAATCTGCGCAGAGTTCATGGGGTACTAGATAGAGCCCACACGATTCGAGAGCCAGCTGTGATTGTGTCCTTAGAAGCGACCATGGCCTTCGATACCATTGAGTGGCCTTACCTCTGGGCGGTATTGGCAAAGATGGGATTTGGTCCGGAATTCATCCAATGGGTGCGTCTTTTATATACTGAACCACTGGCTCAAGTGGTGGTAAATAATAAATTATCAGCTACATTCCTCCTCAGTCGGGGAACTCGTCAGGGTTGCCCGCTGTCCCCTCTCCTTTTCTCCCTGGCCCTGGAACCGCTTACAGCCTGGATCCGCTGGGACCCGAGGATACGGGGACTGCGAAGACCGCATCTCACTCTATGCGGACGACATTCTGCTCTATTTGGCCTCCCCCACGAAATCCCTTGTAGTGGTACTGGACATTCTCGCAGTTTTTGGTAGATTCTCTGGGTTTTCCGTCAATTGGGGTAAATCCCTATTATTTGTTTTGAGGGGAGACCCACCCGTCCCTCCGAGAAACTGCCCAATACAAATCAACACTATGGGGTTTAAGTATTTGGGGATTTTTGTCTCGCTTGAGCCCTCGGTCCGTTATGCCCAAAACCTCCTTCCCCCACTCCGCAAACTCAAAAATGATATTGAATGAATGAATGAATGAATATAAAACTTGTAACGCGCGAACTAAGCCCAAGGGCGTCAAGGCGCTATAAACGAACCTAAGGATGCAAACAGAAAGACATGCTCATACCGAGGTCTGAGAGAAAAACCAGGTCTTTAAGGCCCTACGGAAAAGAGAATGGGACACCTGACTTGAGAGATGTTCCGGGAGGGAGTTCCACAGTTTAACAGCAGCAGTGGAGAAAGCTCGACCACCCCATGTGACCTTCTTAAATCTCTGTACCGTAAGCAGATTCTTGCTTGCCAATTGGAAGTCGCTTCCCCTCTCCCTCTTGGGCAGAGCCGCCCTGTTTAAAATGATGTCCCTACCAAGGTTTCTCTATGTCCTACAGAACACTCTTGACCCAGTTCCGGCACGCTATTTTAAGGAGCTTGAGGGCCTGCAGAGGGACCTACTATGGGACGGCAAACCACGAATCGCCTTGAGTAAGTTAACGCTAAATTGGTATGACGGAGGTATTAGCCTCCCGGATATCAAAAAATACTACTGGGCATCCCATCTTGCAGCCGTCAACCATGGCACGTATGGTCGTGCTGATGATCCCGGCTATTCCATGGATAGATGGCTGCTTCCGGGTGGCAACTACAATAGAGCATTGTATTCCCGACCTAAACGATTCATCTTAATAGGCCCCAATAAGCACTCCGTCCAAATTTGGCACGATGCCACCAATTCGCTGGGTTGGAGACATAGACTGACATTGGCCACCCCTCTTTGGGATTCTGAAAAACTGGGCGACTTGTGGAAAACGAAAGGGTTCGACAGGTGGGACCTCATTGGTATCTCGTATATCAGGGATGTCTGGGGAGGTGGAGGGATTAAGTCCTTCAGCACGCTTCAGACTGAATATGAGCTGGTTGATTCAGAGCACTTTCGCTACTTACAAGTCCTGCATTCTCTCCAGTCCTCTTTGCCGAAAGGGACTGTCCCTCCGGAGGCTTCTCCCCTGGAGGACAGAATTTTAGACGGTCACCTTCCCGATAAAACTATCTCCTTAATTTACAAGAAGTTAATCAACCACATGGTGGACCCCCTTCAAACATTACGGGATAGGTGGGTGCAAGACGGGGTTGAGTTGGATGATGAGGACTGGCGGATAGCAGTGTCTTCTCCCAGAGTGGTGGCTATCCCTGCACGCCTGCGGTTGGTACAGCTTAAGATCCTTCACAGGATATACATTACTGGGCCTCGATTAGTACACATGGGGTGGTCAGACACTGGAGAATGCAGACAGCGCTGTGGCCACAGTGGAACGTTCATGCACATTATCTGGGAATGTGAGCCTATTAGCTCCTTCTGGCTCAAGATACATGACACGATCAATGAGGTGTTGCATGTATGTCTCCACCCGGAGGCAAGGCGGTGCCTCCTAAATATTTGGGAGCCCACAGATCTAAACACTCACCAGACACAATGGGCCACACTAGGGTTCATGCTGGTGAAAAGAAACATCGCCCAACTATGGGGGGCAACTCACACACCCACACTAGAAGCCTGGGAAAGGAACCTTGATTGGTGCATGTTTAGAGAAAAGACAGTATACCTGGCAAGGGGATGCCCCAAAAAGTGGTCCCGTATATGGGGCCCGTGGAATACTTACCGAGGAGAGATCTGTGCACCACCTCGATGTAATGAGCAAGATGACCTGTCCTCCCCGTGACGTTCCTCTCTCATGTAATGATTGTATACCTTTCCCTCCGTACGTACTGTAATGTATAAGTTGTCCGATCCTCTGTATTGACTTAATTACACCAATGTCTGTTTAATAAAAAGATTTATAAAAAAAAAGTCATTTACAGTCAAAGATTAAACATTAAAAAAATCATCATTACTGACCATTTGGAGAAAGTTCCTCAGGTCCTGGATCATTGTTTTTCATCAGAAAAGGGATTTTTTGGACCGTACAAAAAATGATTCAAAATGTCAATTGTATTACACCTCATGTTGAGTAACCACTTTTTGAAGCCTCCCAGTGACCAACATGGCCATTTTTATAGACTTTTCCTTCAACTCAGAAGCTTACATTTTGACAGATTTCGAGCATGAAAATTACTCTAAACACACTTATTTTAGTTCCAAAAGTGAATTGTCAGTCAAAGATAAAATATTCAAAAAATCATCATTACTGGCCGTTCCGAGAAAGTTCCTCAGGTCCAGGGTCATGGTTTTTCATCAGAAAATAGATTTTTTGGACTGTACAAAAATAGATTCAATATGTCAATTGTATCGCTCCTCATGTTGTGTAACCACTTTTTAAGGCCTACCTGTGACCAAAGGGGCCATTTTTATAAACTTTTTCTCCTACCAGTAGCTTATATTTTGCACAATTTCGAGCATGAAAATGACTAAACACACTTATTTTAGTTCCAAAAGTGATGATTCACATCCGACAGTCATTTACAGAAAAAGATTAAACATTAAACAAATCATCATTACTGACCATTCGGAGAAAGTTCCTCAGGTCCGGGGTCATTGTTTTTCATCAGAAAATGGATGTTTTTGGACTGTACAAAAAATGATTCAAAATGTCAATTGTATCATGTCTCAAGGGCTCCTAGTGACCAAAATGGTCATTTTTGTAGAATTTTCTTCCTACTCAGAAGCTTGTATTTTGCCTGATTTCGAGCATGAAAATGACTCTAAACACGTATTTTAGTTCCAAAAGTGATGATTCACATTCAACAGTCATTTACAGTCAAAATATTAAACATTCAAAAATCACCATTACTGACCATTCAGAGAATGTTCCTCATGTCCAAGATCATAGTTTTTCATCAGAAAATGGATTTCTTGGACCGTACAAAAAATGATTCAAAATGTCAATTGTATCGTGCCTCATGTTGAGTAACCAATTTATAAGGCCTCCCTGTGACCAAAATGCAATTTTTATAGACTTTTCTTCCTACACAGAAGCTTGTATTTTTGCGTGATTTCGAGCATGAAAATGACTCTAAACACACTTATTTTAGTTACAAAAGTGATGATTCACAACCGAGAGATATTTACAGTCAAAAGGTTAAACATTAAAAATATCACCATTACTGACCATTCGAAGTTCGTTCCTCAGGTCAGGGATCATCTTCTTTCGACAGAAAATGATTTTTTTTTGACTTTTCAAAAAATTATTCAAAATGTCAATTGTATCACGTCTAATGTTGAGTAACCACTTTATAAGGCCTCCCAGTGACCAAAATGGCCATTTTCTAGACCTTTTCCTCCTACTTAGAAGCTTGTATTTTGCCCGATTTCGAGCATGAAAATGATTCTAAACACACTTATTTTAGTTCCAAAAGTGATGATTCACATCTGAGAGTCATTACAGTCAAAAGATTAAACATTCAAAAATCATCATTGCTGACCATTCAGAGAACGTTCCTCAGGTCCTGGATCATCGTTTTTCATCAGAAAAGGGATTTTTGGACCGTACAAAAAATGATTCAAAATGTCAATTGTATCACACCTCATGTTGAGTAACCACTTTTAAGGCCTACCAGTGACCAAAGTGGCCAATTTTATAGACTTTTTTTTCCTACCAAGTAAATTGTATTTTGCCCAATTTTGAGCATGAAAATGACGCTAAACACACTTATTTTAGTTCCAAAATGACGATTAACATCCGAGAGTCATTTACAGTCAAAAGATTAAACATTCAATAATCATCATTACTGACCATTCGGAGAAAGTTCCTCAGGTCCGGGGTCAGCGTTTTCATCAGAAAATGGATTTTTTTGACTGTAGAAAAAATTATTAAAAATGTCAATTGTATTGTATCTCATGTTGAATAACCACTTTTTAAGACCTCTCAGTGACCAAAATGGCGATTTTATAGACCTTTGCCTCCTACTCAGAAGCTTGAATTTTGCCCGATTTCTAGCATGGATATGATGCTAAACACACTTATTTTAGTTCCAAAAATGACGATTCACATCCGAGTCAAAAGATTAAACATTCAAAAAATCATCATTACTGACCATTCGGAGAAAGTTCCTCAGGTCCGGGGTCAGCGTTTTTCATCAGAAAATGGATTTTTTTGACTGTAGAAAAAATTATTAAAAATGTCAATTGTATTGTATCTCATGTTGAATAACTACTTTTTAAGACCTCCCAGTGACCAAAATGGCCATTTTTATAGACTTTTCTTCCTACTCAAAAGCTTTTATTTTGCCTGATTTTGAGCATGAAAATGACTCTAAACACACTTATTTTAGTTCCAAAATTTACAATTCACATCCAACAGTCATTTACAGTCAAAAGATTCAACATTCAAAATCCTCCATTACTGACCATTTGAAGAGTATTCCTCACGTCCGGGGTCATCGTTTTTCATCAGAAAATGGATGTTTTTGGACTGTACCAAAAATTATTCAAAATGTAAATTATATCGCGCCTCATGTTAAGTAACCACTTTATAAGGCCTCCCAGTGACCAAAATGGCCCTTTTTATAGACCTTTATTCCTACTCAGAAGCTTTCATTTTGCCTGATTTCGAGTATGAAAATGATTCTAACCACACTTATTTTGGTTCCAAATGTGAGGATTCGCATCCGAGAGTCATTTACAGTCAAAAGAATAAACATTGAAAAATCATCATTACTGACCATTCGAAGAATGTTTCTCAGGTCAGGGGTCATCTTTCATCAGAATTTTTTTTTTTTTGACCATACAAAAAATGATTCAAAATATCAATTGTATCACGCCTCATGTTGAGTAACCACTTTATAACGCCTCCCAGTGACCAAAATGGGCATTTTATAGACCTTTGCCTCCTACTCAGAAGCTTGTTTTTTGCCCGTTTTCGAGCATGAAAATGATTCTAAACGCTCTTTTTTTAGTTCCAAAAGTGATGATTCAAATCCGAGAGTCATTTACAGTCAAAAGATTAAACATTAAAAAAAATCATTACTGACCATTCGGAGAAAGTTCCTTGGGTCCGAGGTCATCGTTTTCCAACACAAAATTGATCTTTTAGACTGTACAAAAAATGATTCAAAATGTCAATTGTATCATGTCTCAAGGGCTCCTAGTGACCAAAATGGTCATTTTTGTAGAATTTTCTTCCTACTCAGAAGCTTGTATTTTGCCTGATTTCGAGCATGAAAATGACTCTAAACACGTATTTTAGTTCCAAAAGTGATGATTCACATTCAACAGTCATTTACAGTCAAAATATTAAACATTCAAAAAATCACCATTACTGACAATTCAGAGAATGTTCCTCATGTCCAAGATCATCGTTTTTCATCAGAAAATGTATTTTTTCGACTGTACAAAAAATGATTCAAAATGTCAATTGTATCACGCCTCATGTTGAGTAACCACTTTTAAGGCCTCCCAGTGACCAAAATGGCCATTTTTATAGACTTCTCCTCCTACCAAGTAGCTTGAATTTTGCCCAATTTCAAGCATGAGAATGACTCTAAACACACTTATTTTAGTTCCAAAAGAGATGATTCACATCTGACAGTCATTTACAGTCAAAAGAATAAACATTAAAAAAATCATCATTATTGCTCATTTGCAGAAAGCTCCTCAGGTCCTGCCGGTTTCATAGTTTTAAAAAAAATAATTCGAAATGTCAATTGTATCGCGCCTCATGTTAAATATCCACTTTTTAAGGCCTCCCTGTGACCAAAAGGGCCATTTTTATAGACTTTTCCTCCTACTCAGAAGCTTGTATTTTGCCTGATTTCGAGCATGAAAATAACTCTAAACACAGTTATTTTATTTCCAAAAGTGATGATTCACATCCGACAGTCATTTACAGTGAAAAGATTAAACATTCAATATTTTCCATTACTGAACATTTGAAGAATGTTCCTCATGTCAGGAGTCATTCTTTTTCATCAGAAAATTGACATTTTTGGACAGTACCAAAAATGATTCAAAATGTCAATTGTATCGCACCTCATGTTGAATAACCAATTTTAAGGCCTCTCAGTGACCAAAATGGTCATTTTTGTCGACTTTTCCTCCTACTCAGAAGCTTGTATTTTGCCCGATTTCGAGCATGGTTCCAAAAGTGACGATTCACATCCGATAGCCATTTACAGTCTAAAGATTAAACATTCATAATTCTCCATTACTGACCATTTGAAGAACGTTTTCGTCAGAAAATTGATATTTTTGGACTGTACCAAAAATGATTCAAAATGTCAATTGTATCGCGCCTCATTTTGAATAACCACTTTTTAAGGCCTCACAGTGACCAAAAGGGCCATTTTGATAGACATTTCCTCCCACTCAGAAGCTTGTATTTTGCCTGATTTCGAGCATGAAAATGACTCTAAACACACTTATTTTGGTTCCAAAATTGATGATTCGCATCCGAGAGACATTTACTGTTGAAAGGTTAAACATTAAAAAAATCACCATTACTGACCATTCAGAGAATGTTCCTCAGGTCAGGCGCCATCTATTTGCATCAGAAAATTGAATTTTTGGACTGTACTAAAAATGATTCAAAATGTCATTTGTATTGCGCCTCATGTTGAAAAACCACTTTTCAAGGCCTCCCAGTGACCAAAATGGCCATTTTTTTAGACTTTAGCTGCTACTCAGAAGCTTGAATTTTGCCAGATTTCGTACGTTTCTCAGGTCCTGGATCATCGTTTTTCATCAGAAAAGGGATTTTTTGGACCCTACAAATGTCAATTGTATCACACCTCATGTTGAGTAACCACTTTTTAAGGCCTACCAGTGACCAAAGTGGCCAATTTTATAGACTTTTTTTTCTACCAAGTAGATTGTATTTGGCCCAATTTCGAGCATGAAAATAACTCTAAACACACTTATTTTAGTTCCAAAAGTGATGATTCACATCTGAGAGTCATTTACAGTCAAAAGATTAAACATTCAAAAAATCATCATTACTAACCATTCAGAGAACATTCCTCATTTCCGGGGTCATCGTTTTTCATCAGAAAATTGATTCTTTGGGCTATACAAAAAATGATTCAAAATGTCAATTGCATCGTGCCTCATGTTGAATAACCACTTTTAAGACCTCCCAGTGACCAAAATGGTAACTTTTGCATACTTTTCCACCTACTCAGAAGCTTGTATTTTGCCGATTTTGAGCATGAAAATGACTCTAGCTGTCAGAAGAATGCCTTCATGCAACCAGCCATAGGTTACTGATCAACCTTGTCTTACCCGCCACGAATACCTGCGCTACCATTGACCATGGGTTACTGATGAACCTTGGTCCTACTCACCACGAATACCTGTGCTAACTGAGCCCACAAGTCCCACACCACTAATTTTCAGCCTGAAGCTTTCTCGCTGCAACTGGTGCCACCTCCCCCTATCTTGGTCCTGATGAAGACCCCATTTTCAAGACGCGAAGTCTGCTGTTGCACATAGGGGTCGAAACGTCGACATTGTTCCATTTTTTGTGTGTCAAACTTAGATGACAGAGAATATATATCTGCATCTTTCTCATTTTGTTATGATTTATCATTCATGTATATGCCAGACATCTGGCAGGATAGGTCGTCATCACTGATTGTTGATGTATATATGCGTACTACCTTCCCTTTTCACATCACCTGCACTTATCCCTGCTATGCACTTGTCACTTCACATTGTGTGCACCTGTTTTTCATAAATGCATAAATGTTAAATACATTTTACTCTATAGATTTGATTGATTTCAATCCCTGTGATATAATTAAATCATAACCATTGTTGGAATGAGTTATTTGGTGTTGTCATACTTTGTCTACTTAGATCATTTTTTGTTCTGCTACGTATTGTGAATGCTCTCCACTGTGACATTATCTTATGTACCACATGAAAAGGACTCTAAGCACACTTATTTTAGTTCCAACAGTTACAATTCACATCCGACAGTCATTTACAGTCAAAAGATTAAACATTCAAAATCCTCCATTACTGACCATTTGAAGAATATTCCTCACGTCCGGGGTCATAATTTTTCATCAGAAAATGGACATTTTTGGACTGTACCATAAATGATTCAAAATGTCAATTGTATCGCACTTCATGTCTAAAAACCACTTTTTAAGGCCTCCCAGTGACCAAAATGGCCATTTTTATAGACTTTTTCCTCCTACTCAGAAGCTTGAATTTTGCCAGATTTCGAGCATGAAAATAACTCTAAATACACTTATTTTAGTTCCAAAAGTGATGATTCACATCCGAGAGTCATTTACAGTCAAAAGATTAAACATTAAAAAAAATCAGCATTACTGACCATTCAGAGAACGTTCCTCAGGTCCTGAATCATTGTTTTTCATCAGAAAAGGGATTTTTTTGACTGTACAAAAACTGATTTAAAATGTCAATTGTATTACACCTCATGTTGAGTAACAACTTTTTAAGGCCTACCAGTGACCAAAGTGGCCATTTTTATAGACTTTTTCTCCTACCAAGTAGCTTAGAAATTTCCCAATTTCGAGCATGAAAATGACTCTAAACACACTTATTTTAGTTCCAAAAGTGAAGTTTCACATCCAAGAGTCATTTACAGTCAAAAGATTAAACATTCAAAAAAATCATCATTACTGACCATACGGAGAAAGATTCTCAGGTCCAGGGTCATGGTTTTTCAACAGAAAATTGATTTTTTGGACTGTACAAAAAATAATTCAAAATGTCAATTGTAACACGCCTCATCAAGAGTAACCACTTTATAAGGCCTCCCAGTGGCCAAAATGGTCATTTTTATAGACTTTTCTTCCTACTCAGAAGCTTGTAATTTGCTTGATTTCTAGCATGAAAATGACTCTAAACACACTGATTTTAGTTCCAAAAGTGATGATTCACATCTGAGAGGTATTTACAGTCAAAAGGTTAAACATTCCAAAAATCACAATTACTGACCATTCGAAACACGTTCCTCAGGTCAGGGGTCATCTTCTTTCATCAAAATGTTTTTTTTTTACTATACAAAAAATGATTCAAAATGTCAATTATATCACGCCTCATGTTGAATAACCACTTTTTAAGACCTCCCATTGACCAAAATGGCCATTTTCATAGACTTTTCCTCCTACTCAGAAGCATGTATTTTGACAAATTTCAAGCATGAAAATGACTCTAAACACACTTATTTTAGTTCCAAAAGTGATGATTCACATCCAAGAGGAATATGTCTCTTTACTACGAATGCGCTACAACGCATTCCATTGCAACGCTGTCGTAACAACTACCCCGTTGTTTCAACGCGAGCCATTACATCGCAAGTCGTTACAACAACTTGCTGTAGGAGGCGCGCTGGACTTAGAAATAGTATTATTTACTATTCCTACTCCAGTTTGTGCAACAGCTGGGACGGTGTTGGATTGTAAATCCAACACCAGGGCACCCCCTACAGCGGTTCGTTGAAACGATTTGCGATGTAATGGTTCGTGTTGAAACAACGCGGTTGTTGTAATGACCGCGTTGTAGTGGAATGCGTTGTAGCGCATTAATAGTAAATGATGTCTCCCATCTGAGAGTCATTTACAGTCAAAAGATTAAACATTCAAAAAATCATAATTACTCACCATTCGGAGAAAGTTCCATAGGTCCGGGGTCATAATTTTTCATCAGAAAATAGATTTTTTGGGACGGTACAAAAATGATTTAAAATGTCAATTGTATCACGCCTCATGTTGAAAAACCACTTTTTAAGACCTGCCAGTGAGCAAAATGGCCATTTTTGTAGACATTTCTTCCTACTGAGAAACTTTTATTTTGCCTGATTTCGAGCATGAAAATGACTCTAAACACACTTATATTGGTTACAAAAGTGATGATTCACATCCAAGAGTCATTTACAAGCAAAAGATTAAACATTCAAAAAATCACCATTACTGACTATTCAGAGAACGCCCCTCAGGCCTAGGATCATCGTTTTTCATCAGAAAATTGATTTTTTGGACTGTACAAAAAATGATTCAAAATGTCAATTGTATCGCATATCATGTTGAATAACCACTGTTTAGGGCCTCCCAGTGACCAAAATGGACATATTTATAGACTTTTCTTCCTCCAAGTACTTGTGTTTTGCCCAATTTCGAGTATGAAAATGACTCTAAACACACTTATTTTAGTTCCAAAAGTGATGATTCACATCCGACAGTCATTTACAGTCAAAGATTAAACATTAAAAAAATCATCATTACTGACCATTCAGAGAAAGTTCCTCAGGTCCAGGATCATCGTTTTTCATCAGAAAATTGATTTTTTCGATTGTACAGAAAATGATTCAAATTGTCAATTGTATCACGTCTTATGTTGAATAACCACTTTTTAAGACCTCTCAGTGACCAAATTGGCCATTTTTATAGACTTTTCCTCCTACTCAGTAGCATATATTTTGACACATTTCGAGCATGAAAATGACTCTAAATACACTTATTTTAGTTCCAAAAGTGATGATTCACATCTGAGTCATTTACAGTCAAAAGATTAAACATTCAAAAATGATAATTACTGACCATTCGAACATGAAAAGGATTCTAAACACACTTATTTTTGGTTCCAAAAGTCACGATTAACATTAGAGTGCTACTTACAGTCAAAAGGTTAAACAATCAAAAAAATCACCATTACTTACCATTCGGAGAACGTTCCTCAGGTCAGGGCCCATCTTGTAATTGTATTGTGCCTTATGTTGAATAACCATTTTATAATGCTTGCCAGTGACCAAAATGGGCATTTTTATAGACTTATCCTCCTACCCAGAAGCTTGTATTTTGCCCGATTTCAAGCAGGAAAATGATACTTAACACACTTATTTTAGTTGCAAAGGTGATTATTCAGATCCAAGAGTCATTTACAGTCAAAAGATTAAACATTAAAAAAATCACCATTACTGATCATTCGGAGAACGTTCCTCATTTCCGGAGTCATCATTTTTCATCAGAAAATTGATATTTTTGGACTGTACCAAAATTTATTCAAAATATTAATTGTATCGCGTCTCATGTTGAAAAACCACTTTTTAAGGCCTCCCAGTGACTAAAATGCCCATTTTTATAGACATTTCCTCCTACTCAGAAGCATGTATTTTGACAAATTTCGAGCATGAAAATGACTCTAAACACACTTATTTTAGTTCCAAAAGTGATGATTCACATCCGAGAGGAATATGTCTCTTTACTACAAATGCGCTACAACGCATTCCATTACAACGCTGTCGTAACAACTACCCCGTTGTTTCAACGCGAGCCATTACATCGCAAGTCGTTACAACGACTTGCTGTAGGGGGCGCGCTGGACTTAGAAATAGTATTATTTACTATTCCTACTTCAGTTTGTGCAACAGCTGGGACGGTGTTGGATTGTAAATCCAACACCAGGGCACCCCCTACAGCAGTTCCTTGAAACGACTTGCGATGTAATGGTTCGTGTTGAAACAACGGGGTCGTTGTAATGACCGCGTTGTAGTGGAATGCGTTGTAGCGCATTTTTAGTAAACTATGTCTCCCATCCGAGAGTCATTTACAGTCAAAAGATTAAACATTCAAAAAATCATAATTACTCACCATTCGGAGAAAGTTCCACAGGTCCGGAGTCATCATTTTTCATCAGAAAATAGATTTTTTGGACGGTACAAAAAATGATTTAAAATGTCAATTGTATCACGCCTCATGTTGAAGAACCACTTTTTAAGACCTCCCAGTGAGCAAAATGGCCATTTTTGTAGACTTTTCTTCCTACTGAGAAGCTTTTATTTTTCCTGATTTCGAGCATGAAAATGACTCTAAACACACTTATATTGGTTCCAAAAGTGATGATTCACATCCAAGAGTCATTTACAGGCAAAAGATTAAACATTCAAAAAATCACCATTACTGACCATTCAGAGAACGTCCCTCAGGCCTAGGATCATCATTTTTCATCAGAAAATGGATTTTTTGGACTATACAAAGAATGATTCAAAATCTCAATTGTATCGTGTCTCATGTTGAATAACCACTGTTTAAGGCCTCCAGTGACCAAAATGGACATATTTATAGACTTTTCTTCCTCCAAGTACTTGTATTGTGCCCAATTTCGAGTATGAAAATGACTCTAAACACACTTATTTAAGGTACAAAAGTGATGATTCGAACCCGAGAGTCCTTTACAGTCAAAAGATTAAACATTCAAAAAATCATCATTATTGACCACTCAGAGTACATTCCTTGTTTCCAGGGTCATCGTTTTTCATCAAAAAATAGATTTTTTTGGGCTATACAAAAAATGATTCAAAATGTCAATTATATCGCACCTCATGTTGAGTAATGACTTTTTAAGGCCTCCCAGTGACAAAAATGGTCATTTTTGTAGACTTTTCCTCATACTCAGAAGCTTGTATTTTGCCCAATTTCTAGCATGAAAATGACACTAAACACACTTATTTTAGTTGCAAAGGTGATTATTCACGTCCGAGTCATTTACAGTCAAAAGATTAAACATTAAAAAAATCACCATTACTGATCATTTGGAGAACGTTCCTCACTTCTGGGGGTCATCATTTTTCATCAGAAAATTGATCTTTTTGGACTGTACCAAAAATGATTCAAAATATCAATTGTATCGCGCCTCATGTTGAAAAACTACTTTTTAAGGCCTCCCAGTGACCAAAATGGCAATTTTTATAGACTTTTCCTCCTACTCAGATGCTTGTATTTTGCCAGATTTCGAGCATGAAAATAACTCTAAACACACTTATTTTTGGTCCAAAAGTGATGATTCACACCGAGAGTAATTTACAGTCAAAAGATTAAACATTCAAAATTCTCCATTACTGACCATTTGAAGAATATACCTCAAGTCCGGGCTCATCGTTTTTCATCAGAAAATGTATTTTTTTAAACTGTACAAAAATGATTCAAAATGTCAATTGTATCACATCTATGTTGAGTAACCACTTGATAAGGCCTCCCAGTGACCAAAATGGCCATTTCAATAGACTTTTCTTCCTACTCAGAAGCTTGTATTTTGCCCGATTTCGAGCATGAAAATGACTCTTAACACACTTATTTTAGTTCCAAAAGTGATGATTCACATCCGACAGTCATTTACAGTCAAAGGTTAAACATTAAAAAAATAATTCTTACTGACCATTCGGAGAAAGTTCCTCAGGTCAGGGGTCGTTGTTTTTCATCAGAAAATGGATATTTGTGAACTGTTCCAAAAATGATTCAAAATGTCAATTGTATGATGCCTCATGTTGAGTAACCATTACTAAAAATATAATATAATATAAATCCGTATTTGTAAAGAGCGAACTACTCACCCTTACGGGTCTCAAGGCGCTGGGGGCCGTTGTGGAAATTAAGTGAGCTATTGCCCAGAGTCACATGGTGCTGAGCTGAGCTGCCGCCGGAGCCGGGGATCGAACCGGGAGCCATGTGCCATTTGAAGAATATTCCTCCGGTCCTGGCTCATTGTTTTTCATCAGAAAGCTTGTATTTTGCCTGATTTCGAGCATACAAATGACTCTAAACACACTTATTTTAGTTCCAAAAGTTACAATTCACATCCGACAGTCATTTACAGTCAAAAGATTAAACAATCAAAAAATTACCATTACTGACCATTCAGAGAACGTTCCTCAGGTGCAGGATCATCGTTTTTCATCAGAAAATGAATTTTTTGGACTGTACAAAAAATGATTCAAAATGTCAATTGTATTGCGTCTCATGTTGAATAACCACTGTTTAAGGCCTCCCAGTTACCAAAATGGCAACTTTTTGTAGACTTTCCTTCCTACTCAGAAGCTTGTATTTTGACAAATTTCAAGCATGAAAATGACTCTAAACACACTTATTTTAGTTCCAAAAGTGACGATACACATCCAAGAGTAATTTACAGTCACAGATTAAACATTAAAAAAATCATCATTACTTAACATTCGGAGAAAGTTCCTCAGGTCCAGGGTCATGGTTTTTCATCAGAAAATTGATTTTTGGACTGTACAAAAAATTATTCAAAATATCAATTGTATCACGCCTCATGTTGATTAACCATTTTTTAAGGACTCCCAGTGACCAAAATGGCAATTTTTATAGATTTTTCCTCCTACTCAGAAGCTTGTATTTTGCCTGATTTCGACCATGAAAATGACTCTTAACACACTTATTTTCGTTCCAAAAGTGATGATTCACATCTGAGAGACATTTACAGTCAAAAGGTTAAACATTCAAAAAATCACCATTACTGACGATTCGAACAACGTTCCTCAGGTCAGGGAATCATGTTTTTTCATCAGAAAATTAATTTTTTTCGACTATGCAAAAAATGATTTAAAATGTCAGATGTATGATGCCTCATGTTGAGTAACAACTTTATAACACCTCCCAGTGACCAAAATTGTCATTTTTGTAGACTATACCTCCTACTCAGAAGCTTGTATTTTGCCCAATTTCGAGCATGAAAATAACTCTAAACACATTTATATTAGTTCCAAAAGTGATGATTCACATCCGACAGTCATTTACAGTCAAAAGATTAAACATTCAAAAAATTACCATTACTGACCATGCAGAGAACGTTCCTTAGGTCTAGGATCACCGTTTTTCATCAGAAAATGAATTTTTTGGACTGTACAAAAAATGAATCAAAATGTCAATTGTATTGCGTCTCATGTTGAATAACCAGTGTTTAAGGCCTCCCAGTGACCAAAATGGCAATTTTTGTAGACTTTTCTTCCTTCTCAGAAGCTTGTATTTTGCCAGATTTCGAGCATGAAAATGACTCTAAACACACTTATTTTATGTCCAAAAGTGATGATTCACATCCAAGAGTCATTTACAGTCAAAAGATTAAACATTGAAAAAATCATCATTACTGACCATTCAGAGAACGTTCCTCAGGTCCAGGATCATCGTTTTTCATCAGAAAATGAATTTTTTTGGACTGTACAAAAAATGATTCAAAATGTAAATTGTATTGCGTCTCATGTTGAATAACCACTGTTTAAGGCCTCCCAGTGACCAAAATGGCAATTTTTGTAGACTTTTCTTCCTACTCAGAAGCTTGTATTTGACAAATTTCAAGCATGAAAATGACACTAAACACACTTATTTTAGTTCCAAAACTGACGATACACACCTGAGAGACATTTACAGTCAAAAGGTTAAACATTCAAAAATCACCATTACTGACCATTCGAACAACGTTCCTCAGGTCAGGGGTCATCTTTTTCATCAGAAAATTATTTTTTTCGACTATACAAAAAATGATTTAAAATGTCAGATGTATGATGCCTCATGTTGAGTAACAACTTTATAACACCTCCTAGTGACCAAAATGGTCATTTTTGTAGACTATTCTTCTTACTCAGAAGCTTGTATTTTGCCCAATTTCGAGCATGAAAATAACTCTAAACACACTTATATTAGTTCCAAAATTGACGATTCACATCGGACAGTCATTTACAGTCAAAAGATTAAATATTCCAAATTCTCCATTACTGACCATTTGAACAATGTTCCTCGGGTCAGGGGTCATTGTTTTTCATCAGAAAATATATATTTTTGGACTCTTACAAAAATGATTCAAAATGTCAATTGTATTGCGCCTCATTTTGAAAAACCACTATTTAAGGCCTCCCAGTGACCAAAATGGCCATTTTTATAGTCTTTTCCTCCTACTCAGAAGCTTGTATTTTGCCAGCTTTCGAGCATGAAAATGACTCTAAACACACTTATTTTACGTCCAAAAGTGATGATTCACATCAGAGAGTCATTTACAGTTAAAAGATTAAACATTCAAAAAATCATCATTACTGACCATTCAGAGAACATTACTCATTTCCAGGGTCATTTTTCATCAGAAAATTGTTTTTTTGGGCTATGCAAAAAATGATTCAAAAGGTCAATTGTATCGTGCCTCATGTTGAGTAGCCACTTTTTAAGGCCTCCCAGTGACCAAAATGCTCATTTTTGTAGACTTTTCTTCATGCTCTGAAGCTTGTATTTTGCCTGATTTCGAGCATACAAATGACTCTAAACACACTTATTTTAGTTCCAAAAGTTACAATTCACATCCGACAGTCATTTACAGTCAAAAGATTAAACATTCAAAATTCTCCATTACTGACCATTTGAAGAATATTCCTCAGGTCCTGGCTCATTGTTTTTCATCAGAAAATGCATTTTTAAAACTGTACAAATAATGTTTCAAAATGTCAATTGTATCACACCTCATGTTGAGTAACCACTTTATAAGGCCTCCCAGTGACCAAAATGGCCATTTTTACAGACTTTTCTTCCTACTCAGAAGCTTGTATTTTGCCAGATTTGGAGCATGAAAATGACTCTTAACACACTTATTTTAGTTCCAAAAGTGATGATTCACATCCAAGAGTCATTTACAGTCAAAGATTAAACATTAAAAAAATAATTATTACTGACCATTCGGAGAAAGTTCCTCAGGTCAGGGGTCGTTGTTTTTCATCAAAAAATGGATATTTGTGAACTGTTCCAAAAATGATTCAAAATGTCAATTGTATGATGCCTCAGGTTGAGTAACCATTACTAAAAATATAATATAATATAAATCCGTATTTGTAAAGAGCGAACTAGTCACCCTTACGGGTCTCAAGGCGCTGGGGGCCGTTGTGGAAATTAAGTGAGCTATTGCCCAGAGTCACATGGTGCTGAGCTGAGCTGCTGCCGGAGCCGGGGATCGAACCGGGAGCCATGTGCCATTTGAAGAATATTCCTCCGGTCCTTGCTCATTGTTTTTCATCAGAAAGCTTGTATTTTGCCTGATTTCGAGCATACAAATGACTCTAAACACACTTATTTTAGTTCCAAAAGTTACAATTCACATCCGACAGTCATTTACAGTCAAAAGATTAAACATTCAAAAAATTACCATTACTGACCATGCAGAGAACGTTCCTTAGGTCCAGGATCACCGTTTTTCATCAGAAAATGAATTTTTTGGACTGTACAAAAAATTATTCAAAATATCAATTGTATCACGCCTCATGTTGATTAACCATTTTTTTAAGGACTCCCAGTGACCAAAATGGCAATTTTTATAGATTTTTCCTCCTACTCAGAAGCTTGTATTTTGCCTGATTTCGACCATGAAAATGACTCTTAACACACTTATTTTCGTTCCAAAAGTGATGATTCACATCTGAGAGACATTTACAGTCAAAAGGTTAAACATTCAAAAAATCACCATTACTGACGATTCGAACAACGTTCCTCAGGTCAGGGGTCATGTTTTTTCATCAGAAAATTAATTTTTTTCGACTATGCAAAAAATGATTTAAAATGTCAGATGTATGATGCCTCATGTTGAGTAACAACTTTATAACACCTCCCAGTGACCAAAATTGTCATTTTTGTAGACTATACCTCCTACTCAGAAGCTTGTATTTTGCCCAATTTCGAGCATGAAAATACCTCTAAACACATTTATATTAGTTCCAAAAGTGATGATTCACATCCGACAGTCATTTACAGTCAAAAGATTAAACATTCAAAAATTACCATTACTGACCATGCAGAGAACGTTCCTCAGGTCCAAGATCACCGTTTTTCATCAGAAAATGAATTTTTTGGACTGTACAAAAAATGATTCAAAATGTCAATTGTATTGCGTCTCATGTTGAATAACCAGTGTTTAAGACCTCCCAGTGACCAAAATGGCCATTTTTATAGTCTTTTCCTCCTACTCAGAAGCTTGTATTTTGCCAGCTTTCGAGCATGAAAATGACTCTAAACACACTTATTTTACGTCCAAAAGTGATGATTCACATCAGAGAGTCATTTACAGTTAAAAGATTAAACATTCAAAAAATCATCATTACTGACCATTCAGAGAACATTACTCATTTCCAGGGTCATTTTTCATCAGAAAATTGTTTTTTTGGGCTATGCAAAAAATGATTCAAAAGGTCAATTGTATCGTGCCTCATGTTGAGTAGCCACTTTTTAAGGCCTCCCAGTGACCAAAATGCTCATTTTTGTAGACTTTTCTTCATGCTCTGAAGCTTGTATTTTGCCTGATTTCGAGCATACAAATGACTCTAAACACACTTATTTTAGTTCCAAAAGTTACAATTCACATCCGACAGTCATTTACAGTCAAAAGATTAAACATTCAAAATTCTCCATTACTGACCATTTGAAGAATATTCCTCAGGTCCTAGCTCATTGTTTTTCATCAGAAAATGCATTTTTAAAACTGTACAAATAATGTTTCAAAATGTCAATTGTATCACACCTCATGTTGAGTAACCACTTTATAAGGCCTCCCAGTGACCAAAATGGCCATTTTTACAGACTTTTCTTCCTACTCAGAAGCTTGTATTTTGCCAGATTTGGAGCATGAAAATGACTCTAAACACACTTATTTTAGTTCCAAAAGTGACGATTGACATCCAAGAGTCATTTACAGTCAAAGATTAAACATTAAAAAATAATTATTACTGACCATTCGGAGAAAGTTCCTCAGGTCAGGGGTCGTTGTTTTCATCAAAAAATGGATATTTGTGAACTGTTCCAAAAATGATTCAAAATGTCAATTGTATGATGCCTCAGGTTGAGTAACCATTACTAAAAATATAATATAATATAAATCCGTATTTGTAAAGAGCGAACTAGTCACCCTTACGGGTCTCAAGGCGCTGGGGGCCGTTGTGGAAATTAAGTGAGCTATTGCCCAGAGTCACATGGTGCTGAGCTGAGCTGCCGCCGGAGCCGGGGATCGAACCGGGAGCCATGTGCCATTTGAAGAATATTCCTCCGGTCCTTGCTCATTGTTTTTCATCAGAAAGCTTGTATTTTGCCTGATTTCGAGCATACAAATGACTCTAAACACACTTATTTTAGTTCCAAAAGTTACAATTCACATCCGACAGTCATTTACAGTCAAAAGATTAAACATTCAAAAAATTACCATTACTGACCATGCAGAGAACGTTCCTTAGGTCCAGGATCACCGTTTTTCATCAGAAAATGAATTTTTTGGACTGTACAAAAAATTATTCAAAATATCAATTGTATCACGCCTCATGTTGATTAACCATTTTTTAAGGACTCCCAGTGACCAAAATGGCAATTTTTATAGATTTTTGCTCCTACTCAGAAGCTTGTATTTTGCCTGATTTCGACCATGAAAATGACTCTTAACACACTTATTTTCGTTCCAAAAGTGATGATTCACATCTGAGAGACATTTACAGTCAAAAGGTTAAACATTCAAAAAATCACCATTACTGACGATTCGAACAACGTTCCTCAGGTCAGGGGTCATGTTTTTTCATCAGAAAATTAATTTTTTTCGACTATGCAAAAAATGATTTAAAATGTCAGATGTATGATGCCTCATGTTGAGTAACAACTTTATAGCACCTCCCAGTGACCAAAATTGTCATTTTTGTAGACTATACCTCCTACTCAGAAGCTTGTATTTTGCCCAATTTCGAGCATGAAAATACCTCTAAACACATTTATATTAGTTCCAAAAGTGATGATTCACATCCGACAGTCATTTACAGTCAAAAGATTAAACATTCAAAAAATTACCATTACTGACCATGCAGAGAACGTTCCTCAGGTCCAAGATCACCGTTTTTCATCAGAAAATGAATTTTTTGGACTGTACAAAAAATGATTCAAAATGTCAATTGTATTGCGTCTCATGTTGAATAACCAGTGTTTAAGACCTCCCAGTGACCAAAATGGCAATTTTTGTAGACTTTTCTTCCTACTCAGAAGCTTGTATTTTGACAAATTTCAAGCATGAAAATGACTCTAAACACACTTATTTTAGTTCCAAAAGTGACGATACACATCCAAGAGTCATTTACAGTCACAGATTAAACATTAAAAAATCATCATTACTGAACATTCGGAGAAAGTTCCTCAGGTCCAGGGTCATGGTTTTTCATCAGAAAATTGATTTTTGGACTGTACAAAAAATGATTCAAAATATCAATTGTATTACGCTTTATGTTGATTAACCACTTTTTAAGGCCTCCCAGTGAACAAAATGGCAATTTTTAGAGATTTTTCCTCCTACTCAGAAGCTTGTATTTTGCCTGATTTCGACCATGAAAATGACTCTTAACACACTTATTTTCGTTCCAAAAGTGATGATTCACATCTGAGAGACATTTACAGTCAAAAGGTTAAACATTCAAAAAATCACCATTACTGACCATTCGAACAACGTTCCTCAGGTCAGGGGGTCATCTTTTTTCATCAGAAAATAAATTTTTTTCGACTATACAAAAAATGATTTAAAATGTCAGATGTATGATGCTTCATGTTGAGTAACAACTTTATAACACCTCCCAGTGACCAAAATGGTCCTTTTTGTAGACTATTCCTCCTACTCAGAAGCTTGTATTTTGCCCAATTAAGAGCATGAAAATAACTCTAAACACACTTATATTAGTTCCAAAAGTGACGATTGACATCGGACAGTCATTTACAGTCAAAAGATTAAATATTCAAAATTCTCCATTACTGACCATTTGAAGAATGTTCCTCAGGTCAGGGGTCATCGTTTTTCATCAGAAAATATATATTTTTGGACTGTTACAAAAATGATTCAAAATGTCAATTGTATCATGCCTCATGTTGAAAAACCACTTTTTAAGGCCTCCCAGTGACCAAAATGGCCATTTTTATAGTCTTTTCCTCCTACTCAGAAGCTTGTATTTTGCCAGATTTCGAGCATGAAAATGACTCTAAACACACTTATTTTAGTTCCAAAAGTGATGATTCACATCCAAGAGTCATTTACAGTCAATAGGTTAAACATTAAAAAAACATCATTACTGACCATTCGGAGAAAGTTCCTCAGGTCCGGGGTCAGCATTTTTCATCAAAAAATTGATTTTTTTGGACTGTACAAAAAATGATTCAAAATGTCAATTGTATCACGCCTCATGTTGAGTAACCACTTTATAAGACCTCCCAGTGACCAAACTGGCCATGTTTACAGACTTTTCTTCCTACTCAGAAGCTTGTATTTTGCCCGATTTCGAGCATGAAAATGACTCTAAACACACTTATTTTAGTTCCAAAAGTGATGATTCACATCCGACAGTCATTTACAGTCAAAAGATTAAACATTCAAAAAATTACCATTACTGACCATTCAGAGAACGTTCCTCAGGTGCAGGATCATCGTTTTTCATCAGAAAATGAATTTTTTGGACTGTACAAAAAATGATTCAAAATGTCAATTGTATTGCGTCTCATGTTGAATAACCACTGTTTAAGGCCTCCCAGTTAACAAAATGGCAACTTTTTGTAGACTTTCCTTCCTACTCAGAAGCTTGTATTTTGACAAATTTCAAGCATGAAAATGACTCTAAACACACTTATTTTAGTTCCAAAAGTGACGATACACATCCAAGAGTAATTTACAGTCACAGATTAAACATTAAAAAAATCATCATTACTTAACATTCGGAGAAAGTTCCTCAGGTCCAGGGTCATGGTTTTTCATTAGAAAATTGATTTTTTGGACTGTACAAAAAATTATTCAAAATATCAATTGTATCACGCCTCATGTTGATTAACCATTTTTTAAGGACTCCCAGTGACCAAAATGGCAATTTTTATAGATTTTTCCTCCTACTCAGAAGCTTGTATTTTGCCTGATTTCGACCATGAAAATGACTCTTAACACACTTATTTTCGTTCCAAAAGTGATGATTCACATCTGAGAGACATTTACAGTCAAAAGGTTAAACATTCAAAAAATCACCATTACTGACGATTCGAACAACGTTCCTCAGGTCAGGGGGTCATGTTTTTTCATCAGAAAATTAATTTTTTCGACTATGCAAAAAATGATTTAAAATGTCAGATGTATGATGCCTCATGTTGAGTAACAACTTTATAACACCTCCCAGTGACCAAAATTGTCATTTTTGTAGACTATACCTCCTACTCAGAAGCTTGTATTTTGCCCAATTTCGAGCATGAAAATAACTCTAAACACATTTATATTAGTTCCAAAAGTGATGATTCACATCCGACCGTCATTTACAGTCAAAAGATTAAACATTCAAAAATTACCATTACTGACCATGCAGAGAACGTTCCTCAGGTCTAGGATCACCGTTTTTCATCAGAAAATGAATTTTTGGACTGTACAAAAAATGATTCAAAATGTCAATTGTATTGCGTCTCATGTTGAATAACCAGTGTTTAAGGCCTCCCAGTGACCAAAATGGCAATTTTTGTAGACTTTTCTTCCTACTCAGAAGCTTGTATTTTGACAAATTTCAAGCATGAAAATGACTCTAAACACACTTATTTTAGTTCCAAAATGACGATACACATCCAAGAGTCATTTACAGTCACAGATTAAACATTAAAAAAATCTTCATTACTGAACATTCAGAGAAAGTTCCTCAGGTCCAGGGTCATGGTTTTTCATCAGAAAATTGATTTTTGGACTGTACAAAAAATGATTCAAAATATCAATTGTATTACGCCTTATGTTGATTAACCACTTTTTAAGGCCTCCCAGTGACCAAAATGGCAATTTTTAGAGATTTTTCCTCCTACTCAGAAGCTTGTATTTTGCCTGATTTCGACCATGAAAATGACTCTTAACACACTTATATTAGTTCCAAAAGTGACGATTCACATCGGACAGTCATTTACAGTCAAAAGATTAAATATTCAAAATTTTCCATTACTGACCATTTGAAGAATGTTCCTCAGGTCAGGGGTCATCGTTTTTCATCAGAAAATATATATTTTTGGACTGTTACAAAAATGATTCAAAATGTCAATTGTATTGCGCCTCATTTTGAAAAACCACTATTTAAGGCCTCCCAGTGACCAAAATGGCCATTTTTATAGACTTTTCCTCCTACTCAGAAGCTTGTATTTTGCCAGCTTTCGAGCATGAAAATGACTCTAAACACACTTATTTTACGTCCAAAAGTGATGATTCACATCAGAGAGTCATTTACAGTAAAAGATTAAACATTCAAAAAATCATCATTACTGACCATTCAGAGAACATTCCTCATTTCCAGGGTCATTTTTCATCAGAAAATTGTTTTTTGGGCTATGCAAAAAATGATTCAAAAGGTCAATTGTATCGTGCCTCATGTTGAGTAGCCACTTTTTAAGGCCTCCCAGTGACCAAAATGCTCATTTTTGTAGACTTTTCTTCATGCTCTGAAGCTTGTATTTTGCCTGATTTCGAGCATACAAATGACTCTAAACACACTTATTTTAGTTCCAAAAGTTACAATTCACATCCGACAGTCATTTACAGTCAAAAGATTAAACATTCAAAATTCTCCATTACTGACCATTTGAAGAATATTCCTCAGGTCCTGGCTCATTGTTTTTCATCAGAAAATGCATTTTTAAAACTGTACAAATAATGTTTCAAAATGTCAATTGTATCACACCTCATGTTGAGTAACCACTTTATAAGGCCTCCCAGTGACCAAAATGGCCATTTTTACAGACTTTTCTTCCTACTCAGAAGCTTGTATTTTGCCAGATTTGGAGCATGAAAATGACTCTAAACACACTTATTTTAGTTCCAAAAGTGACGATTGACATCCAAGAGTCATTTACAGTCAAAGATTAAACATTAAAAAAATAATTATTACTGACCATTCGGAGAAAGTTCCTCAGGTCAGGGGTCGTTGTTTTTCATCAAAAAATGGATATTTGTGAACTGTTCCAAAAATGATTCAAAATGTCAATTGTATGATGCCTCATGTTGAGTAACCATTACTAAAAATATAATATAATATAAATCCGTATTTGTAAAGAGCGAACTACTCACCCTTACGGGTCTCAAGGCTCTGGGGGCCGTTGTGGAAATTAAGTGAGCTATTGCCCAGAGTCACATGGTGCTGAGCTGAGCTGCCGCCGGAGCCGGGGATCGAACCGGGAGCCATGTGCCATTTGAAGAATATTCCTCCGGTCCTTGCTCATTGTTTTTCATCAGAAAGCTTGTATTTTGCCTGATTTCGAGCATACAAATGACTCTAAACACACTTATTTTAGTTCCAAAAGTTACAATTCACATCCGACAGTCATTTACAGTCAAAAGATTAAACATTCAAAAAATTACCATTACTGACCATGCAGAGAACGTTCCTTAGGTCCAGGATCACCGTTTTTCATCAGAAAATGAATTTTTTGGACTGTACAAAAAATTATTCAAAATATCAATTGTATCACGCCTCATGTTGATTAACCATTTTTTTAAGGGCTCCCAGTGACCAAAATGGCAATTTTTATAGATTTTTCCTCCTACTCAGAAGCTTGTATTTTGCCTGATTTCGACCATGAAAATGACTCTTAACACACTTATTTTCGTTCCAAAAGTGATGATTCACATCTGAGAGACATTTACAGTCAAAAGGTTAAACATTCAAAAAATCACCATTACTGACGATTCGAACAACGTTCCTCAGGTCAGGGGTCATGTTTTTTCATCAGAAAATTAATTTTTTTCGACTATGCAAAAAATGATTTAAAATGTCAGATGTATGATGCCTCATGTTGAGTAACAACTTTATAACGCCTCCCAGTGACCAAAATTGTCATTTTTGTAGACTATACCTCCTACTCAGAAGCTTGTATTTTGCCCAATTTCGAGCATGAAAATAACTCTAAACACATTTATATTAGTTCCAAAATTGATGATTCACATCCGACAGTCATTTACAGTCAAAAGATTAAACATTCAAAAAATTACCATTACTGACCATGCAGAGAACGTTCCTCAGGTCCAGGATCACCGTTTTTCATCAGAAAATGAATTTTTTGGACTGTACAAAAAATGATTCAAAATGTCAATTGTATTGCGTCTCATGTTGAATAACCAGTGTTTAAGGCCTCCCAGTGACCAAAATGGCAATTTTTGTAGACTTTTCTTCCTACTCAGAAGCTTGTATTTTGACAAATTTCAAGCATGAAAATGACTCTAAACACACTATTTTTAGTTCCAAAAGTGACGATACACATCCAAGAGTCATTTACAGTCACAGATTAAACATTAAAAAAATCATCATTACTGAACATTCGGAGAAAGTTCCTCAGGTCCAGGGTCATGGTTTTTCATCAGAAAATTGATTTTTGGACTGTACAAAAAATGATTCAAAATATCAATTGTATTACGCCTTATGTTGATTAACCACTTTTTAAGGCCTCCCAGTGACCAAAATGGCAATTTTTAGAGATTTTTCCTCCTACTCAGAAGCTTGTATTTTGCCTGATTTCGACCATGAAAATGACTCTTAACACACTTATATTAGTTCCAAAAGTGACGATTCACATCGGACAGTCATTTACAGTCAAAAGATTAAATATTCAAAATTCTCCATTACTGACCATTTGAAGAATGTTCCTCAGGTCAGGGGTCATCGTTTTTCATCAGAAAATATATATTTTTGGACTGTTACAAAAATGATTCAAAATGTCAATTGTATCGTGCCTCATGTTGAAAAACCACTTTTTAAGGCCTCCCAGTGACCAAAATGGCCATTTTTATAGTCTTTTCCTCCTACTCAGAAGCTTGTATTTTGCCAGATTTCGAGCATGAAAATGACTCTAAACACACTTATTTTATGTCCAAAAGTGATGATTCACATCCGACAGTCATTTACAGTCAAAAGATTAAACATTCAAAAAATTATCATTACTGACCATTCAGAGAACATTTCTCATTTATGGGGTCATTTTTCATCAGAAAATTGTTTTTTTGGGCTATGGAAAAAATGATTAAAAATGTCAATTGTATCGTGCCTCATGTTGAGTAGCCACTTTTTAAGGCCTCCCAGTGACCAAAATGCTCATTTTTTTAGACTTTTCTTCATGCTCAGAAGCTTGTATTTTGCCCGATTTCGAGCATACAAATGACTCTAAACACACTTATTTTAGTTCCAAAAGTGATGATTCAAATCCGACAGTCATTTACAGTCAAAAGATTAAACATTCAAAAAATTACCATTACTGACCATTCGAACAACGTTCCTCAGGTCAGGGGTCATCTTTTTCATCAGAAAATGAATTTTTTGGACTGTACAAAAAATGATTCAAAATATCAATTGTATTACGCCTTATGTTGATTAACCACTTTTTAAGGCCTCCCAGTGACCAAAATGGCAATTTTTAGAGATTTTTCCTCCTACTCAGAACGTTGTATTTTGCCTGATTTCGACCATGAAAATGACTCTTAACACACTTATTTTCGTTCCAAAAGTGATGATTCACATCTGAGAGACATTTACAGTCAAAGGTTAAACATTCAAAAAATCACCATTACTGACCATTCGAACAACGTTCCTCAGGTCAGGGGGTCATCTTTTTTCATCAGAAAATTAATTTTTTCGACTATACAAAAAATGATTTAAAATGTCAGATGTATGATGCCTCATGTTGAGTAACAACTTTATAACACCTCCCAGTGACCAAAATGGTCCTTTTTGTAGACTATTCCTCCTACTCAGAAGCTTGTATTTTGCCCAATTTCGAGCATGAAAATAACTCTAAACACACTTATTTTAGTTCCAAAAGTGACGATACACATCCAAGAGTCATTTATAGTCACACATTAAACATTAAAAAAATCATCATTGCTGACCATTCGGAGAAAGTTCCTCAGGTCTAGGGTCATCATTTTTCATCAAAAAATTGATTTTTTTGGGACTGTACAAAAAATGATTCAACATGTCAATTGTATCACATCTCCTGTTGAGTAACCACTTTATAAGACCTCCCAGTGACCAAAATGGCCATGTTTACAGACTTTTCTTCCTACTCAGAAGCTTGTATTTTGCCCGATTTCGAGCATGAAAATGACTCTAAACACACTTATTTTAGTTCCAAAAGTGATGATTCACATCCGACAGTCATTTACAGTTAAAAGATTAAACATTCAAAAAATTACCATTACTGACCATTCAGAGAACGTTCCTCAGGTCCAGGATCATCGTTTTTCATCAGAAAATGAATTTTTTGGACTGTACAAAAAATGATTCAAAATGTCAATTGTATTGCGTTTCATGTTGAATAACCACTGTTTAAGGCCTCCCAGTGACCAAAATGGCAATTTTTGTAGACTTTTCTTCCTACTCAGAAGCTTGTATTTGACAAATTTCGAGCATGAAAATGACTCTAAACACACTTATTTTAGTTCCAATAGTGATAATTCACATCCGAGAGGAATATGTCTCTTTACTACAAATGCGCTACAACGCATTCCATTACAACGCTGTCGTAACAACTACCCCGTTGTTTCAACGCGAGCCATTACATCGCAAGTCGTTACAACGACTTGCTGTAGGGGGCGCGCTGGACTTAGAAATAGTATTATTTACTATTCCTACTTCAGTTTGTGCAACAGCTGGGATGGTGTTGGATTGTAAATCCAACACCAGGGCACCCCCTACAGCAGTTCATTGAAACGACTTGCGATGTAATGGTTCGTGTTGAAACAACGGGGTCGTTGTAATGACCGCGTTGTAGTGGAATGCGTTGTAGCGCATTTTTAGTAAACTATGTCTCCCATCCGAGAGTCATTTACAGTCAAAAGATTAAACATTCAAAAAATCATAATTACTCACCATTCGGAGAAAGTTCCACAGGTCCGGAGTCATCATTTTTCATCAGAAAATAGATTTTTTGGACGGTACAAAAATGATTTAAAATGTCAATTGTATCACGCCTCATGTTGAAGAACCACTTTTTAAGACCTCCCAGTGAGCAAAATGGCCATTTTTGTAGACTTTTCTTCCTACTGAGAAGCTTTTATTTTTCCTGATTTCGAGCATGAAAATGACTCTAAACACACTTATATTGGTTCCAAAAGTGATGATTCACATCCAAGAGTCATTTACAGGCAAAAGATTAAACATTCAAAAAATCACCATTACTGACCATTCAGAGAACGTCCCTCAGGCCTAGGATCATCATTTTTCATCAGAAAATGGATTTTTGGACTATACAAAGAATGATTCAAAATCTCAATTGTATCGTGTCTCATGTTGAATAACCACTGTTTAAGGCCTCCAGTGACCAAAATGGACATATTTATAGACTTTTCTTCCTCCAAGTACTTGTATTGTGCCCAATTTCGAGTATGAAAATGACTCTAAACACACTTATTTAAGGTACAAAAGTGATGATTCGCACCCGAGAGTCCTTTACAGTCAAAAGATTAAACATTCAAAAAAATCATCATTATTGACCACTCAGAGTACATTCCTTGTTTCCGGGGTCATCGTTTTTCATCAAAAAATTGATTTTTTTGGGCTATACAAAAAATGATTCAAAATGTCAATTATATCGCACCTCATGTTGAGTAATGACTTTTTAAGGCCTTCCCAGTGACAAAAATGGTCATTTTTGTAGACTTTTCCTCATACTCAGAAGCTTGTATTTTGCCCAATTTCTAGCATGAAAATGACACTAAACACACTTATTTTAGTTGCAAAGGTGATTATTCACATCCGAGTCATTTACAGTCAAAAGATTAAACATTAAAAAAAATCACCATTACTGATCATTTGGAGAACGTTCCTCACTTCTGGGGGTCATCATTTTTCATCAGAAAATTGATATTTTTGGACTGTACCAAAAATGATTCAAAATATCAATTGTATCGCGCCTCATGTTGAAAAACCACTTTTTAAGGCCTCCCAGTGACCAAAATGGCAATTTTTATAGACTTTTCCTCCTACTCAGATGCTTGTATTTTGCCAGATTTCGAGCATGAAAATAACTCTAAACACACTTATTTTTGGTCCAAAAGTGATGATTCACACCGAGAGTCATTTACAGTCAAAAGATTAAACATTCAAAATTCTCCATTACTGACCAGTTGAAGAATATACCTCAAGTCCGGGCTCATCGTTTTTCATTAGAAAATGTATTTTTTTAAACTGTACAAAAATGATTCAAAATGTCAATTGTATCACATCTATGTTGAGTAACCACTTGATAAGGCCTCCCAGTGACCAAAATGGCCATTTTTATAGACTTTTCCTCCTACTCAGATGCTTACATTTTGAGAGATTTCGAGCATGAGAATAGCTCTAAATATACTTATTTTAGTTCCAAAACTGACGATTCACATCCGAGGGTCATTTACAGTCAAAAGATTAAACATTCAAAATTCTCCATTACTGACCATTTGAAGAATTAGGGGTCATCGTTTTGCATCAGAAAATTGATATTTTTGGACTGTTCCAAAAATGATTCAAAATGTCAATTGTATTGCGCCTCATGTTGAAAAACCACTTTTTAAGGCCTCCCAGGGACCAAAATGGACATTTTATAGACTTTCACTTCTACTCTGAAGCATACATTTTGATAGATTTCGAGCATGATAATAACTCTAAACACACTTATTTTAGTTCCAAAAGTGATGATTCACAACCAAGAGTCATTTACAGTCAATAGATTAAACATTAAAAAAACATCATTACTGACCATTCGGAGAAAGTTCCTCAGGTCCGGGGTCAGCATTTTTCATCAAAAAATTGATTTTTTGGACTGTACAAAAAATGATTCAAAATGTCAATTGTATCACGCCTCATGTTGAGTAACCACTTTATAATACCTCCCAGTGACCAAACTGGCCATGTTTACAGACTTTTCTTCCTACTCAGAAGCTTGTATTTTGCCCGATTTCGAGCATGAAAATGACTCTAAACACACTTATTTTAGTTCCAAAAGTGATGATTCACATCCGACAGTCATTTACAGTCAAAAGATTAAACATTCAAAAAATTACCATTACTGACCATTCAGAGAACGTTCCTCAGGTGCAGGATCATCGTTTTTCATCAGAAAATGAATTTTTTGGACTGTACAAAAAATGATTCAAAATGTCAATTGTATTGCGTCTCATGTTGAATAACCACTGTTTAAGGCCTCCCAGTTACCAAAATGGCAACTTTTTGTAGACTTTCCTTCCTACTCAGAAGCTTGTATTTTGACAAATTTCAAGCATGAAAATGACTCTAAACACACTTATTTTAGTTCCAAAAGTGACGATACACATCCAAGAGTAATTTACAGTCACAGATTAAACATTAAAAAAATCATCATTACTTAACATTCGGAGAAAGTTCCTCAGGTCCAGGGTCATGGTTTTTCATCCAAAAATTGATTTTTGGACTGCACAAAAAATTATTCAAAATATCAATTGTATCACGCCTCATGTTGATTAACCATTTTTTTAAGGACTCCCAGTGACCAAAATGGCAATTTTTATAGATTTTTCCTCCTACTCAGAAGCTTGTATTTTGCCTGATTTCGACCATGAATATGACTCTTAACACACTTATTTTCGTTCCAAAAGTGATGATTCACATCTGAGAGACATTTACAGTCAAAAGGTTAAACATTCAAAAATCACCATTACTGACGATTCGAACAACGTTCCTCAGGTCAGGGGTCATGTTTTTCATCAGAAAATTAATTTTTTCGACTATGCAAAAAATGATTTAAAATGTCAGATGTATGATGCCTCATGTTGAGTAACAACTTTATAACACCTCCCAGTGACCAAAATTGTCATTTTTGTAGACTATACCTCCTACTCAGAAGCTTGTATTTTGCCCAATTTCGAGCATGAAAATAACTCTAAACACATTTATATTAGTTCCAAAAGTGATGATTCACATCCGACAGTCATTTACAGTCAAAAGATTAAACATTCAAAAATTACCATTACTGACCATGCAGAGAACGTTCCTCAGGTCCAGGATCACCGTTTTTCATCAGAAAATGAATTTTTTGGACTGTACAAAAAATGATTCAAAATGTCAATTGTATTGCGTCTCATGTTGAATAACCAGTGTTTAAGGCCTCCCAGTGACCAAAATGGCAATTTTTGTAGACTTTTCTTCCTACTCAGAAGCTTGTATTTTGACAAATTTCAAGCATGAAAATGACTCTAAACACACTTATTTTAGTTCCAAAAGTGACGATACATTCGGAGAAAGTTCCTCAGGTCCAGGGTCATGGTTTTTCATCCAAAAATTGATTTTTTGGACTGTACAAAAAATGATTCAAAATATCAATTTTATTACGCCTTATGTTGATTAACCACTTTTTAAGGCCTCCCAGTGACCAAAATGGCAATTTTTAGAGATTTTTCCTCCTACTCAGAAGCTTGTATTTTGCCTGATTTCGACCATGAAAATGACTCTTAACACACTTATTTTCGTTCCAAAAGTGATGATTCACATCTGAGAGACATTTACAGTCAAAAGGTTAAACATTCAAAAAATCACCATTACTGACGATTCGAACAACGTTCCTCAGGTCAGGGGTCATCTTTTTCATCAGAAAATTAATTTTTTTCGACTATACAAAAAATGATTTAAAATGTCAGATGTATGATGCCTCATGTTGAGTAACAACTTTATAACACCTCCCAGTGACCAAAATGGTCCTTTTTGTAGACTATTCCTCCTACTCAGAAGCTTGTATTTTGCCCAATTTCGAGCATGAAAATAACTCTAAACACACTTATATTAGTTCCAAAAGTGACGATTCACATCAGACAGTCATTTACAGTCAAAAGATTAAATATTCAAAATTCTCCATTACTGACCATTTGAAGAATGTTCCTCAGGTCAGGGGTCATCGTTTTTCATCAGAAAATATATATTTTTGGACTGTTACAAAAATGATTCAAAATGTCAATTGTATCGTGCCTCATGTTGAAAAACCACTTTTTAAGGCCTCCCAGTGACCAAAATGGCCATTTTTATAGTCTTTTCCTCCTACTCAGAAGCTTGTATTTTGCCAGATTTCGAGCATGAAAATGACTCTAAACACTCTTATTTTATGTCCAAAAGTGATGATTCACATCCAAGAGTCATTTACAGTCAAAAGATTAAACATTGAAAAAATCATCATTACTGACCATTCAGAGAACATTTCTCATTTATGGGGTCATTTTTCATCAGAAAATTGTTTTTTTGGGCTATGGAAAAAATGATTAAAAATGTCAATTGTATCGTGCCTCATGTTGAGTAGCCACTTTTTAAGGCCTCCCAGTGACCAAAATGCTCATTTTTTTAGACTTTTCTTCATGCTCAGAAGCTTGTATTTTGCCCGATTTCGAGCATACAAATGACTCTAAACACACTTATTTTAGTTCCAAAAGTGATGATTCAAATCCGACAGTCATTTACAGTCAAAAGATTAAACATTCAAAAATTACCATTACTGACCATTCAGAGAACGTTCCTCAGGTCCAGGATCATTGTTTTTCATCAGAAAATGAATTTTTTGGACTGTACAAAAAATGATTCAAAATGTCAATTGTATTGCGTCTCATGTTGAATATCCACTGTTTAAGGCCTCCCAGTGACCAAAATGGCAATTTTTGTAGACTTTTCTTCCAACTCAGAAGCTTGTATTTGACAAATTTCAAGCATGAAAATTACTCTAAACACACTTATTTTAGTTCCAAAAGTGACGATACACATCCAAGAGTCATTTATAGTCACACATTAAACATTAAAAAATCATAATTGCTGACCATTCGGAGAAAGTTCCTCAGGTCTAGGGTCATCATTGTTATTCAAAAAATTGATTTTTTTGGACTGTACAAAAAATGATTCAACATGTCAATTGTATCACATCTCCTGTTTAGTAACCACTTTATAAGACCTCCCAGTGACCAAAATGGCCATGTTTACAGACTTTTCTTCCTACTCAGAAGCTTGTATTTTGCCCGATTTCGAGCATGAAAATGACTCTAAACACATTTATTTTAGTTCCAAAAGTGATGATTCACATCCGACAGTCATTTACAGTTAAAAGATTAAACATTCAAAAAATTACCATTACTGACCATTCAGAGAACTCAGGTCTAGGATCATCGTTTTTCATCAGAAAATGAATTTTTGGGACTGTACAAAAAATGATTCAAAATGTCAATTGTATTGCGTCTCATGTTGAATAACCACTGTTTAAGGCCTCCCAGTGACCAAAATGGCAATTTTTGTAGACTTTTCTTCCTACTCAGAAGCTTGTATTTGACAAATTTCAAGCATGAAAATGACACTAAACACACTTATTTTAGTTCCAAAACTGACGATACACATCTGAGAGACATTTACAGTCAAAAGGTTAAACATTCTAAAAATCACCATTACTGACCATTCGAACAACGTTCCTCAGGTCAGGGGGTCATCTTTTTTCATCAGAATTTTTTTTTTCTCGACTATACAAAAAATGATTTAAAATGTCAGATGTATGATGCCTCATGTTGAGTAACAACTTTATAACACCTCCTAGTGACCAAAATGGTCATTTTTGTAGACTATTCCTCCTACTCAGAAGCTTGTATTTTGCCCAATTTCGAGCATGAAAATAACTCTAAACACACTTATATTAGTTCCAAAAGTGACGATTCACATCGGACAGTCATTTACAGTCAAAAGATTAAATATTCCAAATTCTCCATTACTGACCATTTGAACAATGTTCCTCGGGTCAGGGGTCATTGTTTTTCATCAGAAAATATATATTTTTGGACTCTTACAAAAATGATTCAAAATGTCAATTGTATTGCGCCTCATTTTGAAAAACCACTATTTAAAGCCTCCCAGTGACCAAAATGGCCATTTTTATAGACTTTTCCTCCAACTCAAAAGCTTGTATTTTTCCAGCTTTCGAGCATGAAAATGACTCTAAACACACTTATTTTACGTCCAAAAGTGATGATTCACATCAGAGAGTCATTTACAGTTAAAAGATTAAACATTCAAAAAATCATCATTACTGACCATTCAGAGAACATTACTCATTTCCAGGGTCATTTTTCATCAGAAAATTGTTTTTTTTGGGCTATGCAAAAAATGATTCAAAAGGTCAATTGTATCGTGCCTCATGTTGAGTAGCCACTTTTAAGGCCTCCCAGTGACCAAAATGCTCATTTTTGTAGACTTTTCTTCATGCTCTGAAGCTTGTTTTTTGCCTGATTTCGAGCATACAAATGACTCTAAGCACACTTATTTTAGTTCCAAAAGTTACAATTCACATCCGACAGTCATTTACAGTCAAAAGATTAAACATTCAAAATTCTCCATTACTGACCTTTCGAAGAATATTCCTCAGGTCCTGGCTCATTGTTTTTCATCAGAAAATGCATTTTTTAAAACTGTACAAATAATGTTTCAAAATGTCAATTGTATCACACCTCATGTTGAGTAACCACTTTATAAGGCCTCCCAGTGACCAAAATGGCCATTTTTACAGACTTTTCTTCCTACTCAGAAGCTTGTATTTTGCCAGATTTGGAGCATGAAAATGACTCTAAACACACTTATTTTAGTTCCAAAAGTGACGATTGACATCCAAGAGTCATTTACAGTCAAAGATTAAACATTAAAAAAATAATTATTACTGACCATTCGGAGAAAGTTCCTCAGGTCAGGGGTCGTTGTTTTTCATCAGAAAATGGATATTTGTGAACTGTTCCAAAAATGATTCAAAATGTCAATTGTATTACGCCTTATGTTGATTAACCACTTTTTAAGGCATCCCAGTGACCAAAATGGCAATTTTTAGAGATTTTTCCTCCTACTCAGAAGCTTGTATTTTGCCTGATTTCGACCATGAAAATGACTCTTAACACACTTATTTTCGTTCCAAAAGTGATGATTCACATCTGAGAGACATTTACAGTCAAAAGGTTAAACATTCAAAAATCACCATTACTGACCATTCGAACAACGTTCCTCAGGTCAGAGGGTCATCTTTTTCATCAGAAAATTAATTTTTTCGACTATACAAAAAATGATTTAAAATGTCAGATGTATGATGCCTTATGTTGAGTAACAACTTTATAACACCTCCCAGTGACCAAAATGGTCCTTTTTGTAGACTATTCCTCCTACTCAGAAGCTTGTATTTTGCCCAATTTCGAGCATGAAAATAACTCTAAACACACTTATATTAGTTCCAAAAGTGACGATTCACATCGGACAGTCATTTACAGTCAAAAGATTAAATATTCAAAATTCTCCATTACTGACCATTTGAAGAATGTTCCTCAGGTCAGGGGTCATCGTTTTTCATCAGAAAATATATATTTTTGGACTGTTACAAAAATGATTCAAAATGTCAATTGTATCGTGCCTCATGTTGAAAAACCACTTTTTAAGGCCTCCCAGTGACCAAAATGGCCATTTTTATAGTCTTTTCCTCCTACTCAGAAGCTTGTATTTTGCCAGATTTCGAGCATGAAAATGACTCTAAACACACTTATTTTATGTCCAAAAGTGATGATTCACATCCAAGAGTCATTTACAGTCAAAAGATTAAACATTGAAAAAATCATCATTACTGACCATTCAGAGAACATTTCTCATTTATGGGGTCATTTTTCATCAGAAAATAGTTTTTTTGGGCTATGGAAAAATGATTAAAAATGTCAATTGTATCGTGCCTCATGTTGAGTAGCCACTTTTTAAGGCCTCCCAGTGACCAAAATGCTCATTTTTTAGACTTTTCTTCATGCTCAGAAGCTTGTATTTTGCCCAATTTCGAGCATACAAATGACTCTAAACACACTTATTTTAGTTCCAAAAGTGATGATTCAAATCCGACAGTCATTTACAGTCAAAAGATTAAACATTCAAAAAATTACCATTACTGACCATTCAGAGAACGTTCCTCAGGTCCAGGATCATTGTTTTTCATCAGAAAATGAATTTTTTGGACTGTACAAAAAATGATTCAACATGTCAATTGTATCACATCTCCTGTTTAGTAACCACTTTATAAGACCTCCCAGTGACCAAAATGGCCATGTTTACAGACTTTTCTTCCTACTCAGAAGCTTGTATTTTGCCCGATTTCGAGCATGAAAATGACTCTAAACACACTTATTTTAGTTCCAAAAGTGATGATTCACATCCGACAGTCATTTACAGTTAAAAGATTAAACATTCAAAAAATTACCATTACTGACCATTCAGAGAACGTTCCTCAGGTCTAGGATCATCGTTTTTCATCAGAAAATGAATTTTTGGACTGTACAAAAATGATTCAAAATGTCAATTGTATTGCGTCTCATGTTGAATAACCACTGTTTAAGGCCTCCCAGTGACCAAAATGGCAATTTTTGTAGCCTTTCCTACCAACTCATACGCTTGTATTTGACAAATTTCAAGCATGAAAATGACTCTAAACACACTTATTTTAGTTCCAAAAGTGACGATACACATCCAAGAGTCATTTATAGTCACACATTAAACATTAAAAAAATCATCATTGCTGACCATTCGGAGAAAGTTCCTCAGGTCTAGGGTCATCATTTTTGATCAAAAAATTGATTTTATTTGGACTGTACAAAAAATGATTCAAAATGTCAATTGTATTGCGTCTTCTGTTGAGTAACCACTTTATAAGACCTCCCAGTGACCAAAATGGCCATGTTTACAGACTTTTCTTCCTACTCAGAAGCTTGCATTTTGCCCGATTTCGAGCATACAAATGACTCTAAACACACTTATTTTAGTTCCAAAAGTGATGATTCAAATCCGACAGTCATTTACAGTCAAAAGATTAAACATTCAAAAAATTACCATTACTGACCATTCGAACAACGTTCCTCAGGTCAGGGGTCATCTTTTTCATCAGAAAATGAATTTTTTGGACTGTACAAAAAATGATTCAAAATATCAATTGTATTACGCCTTATGTTGATTAACCACTTTTTAAGGCCTCCCAGTGACCAAAATGGCAATTTTTAGAGATTTTTCCTCCTACTCAGAACGTTGTATTTTGCCTGATTTCGACCATGAAAATGACTCTTAACACACTTATTTTCGTTCCAAAAGTGATGATTCACATCTGAGAGACATTTACAGTCAAAAGGTTAAACATTCAAAAATCACCATTACTGACCATTCGAACAACGTTCCTCAGGTCAGGGGTCATCTTTTTCATCAGAAAATTAATTTTTTCGACTATACAAAAAATGATTTAAAATGTCAGATGTATGATGCCTCATGTTGAGTAACAACTTTATAACACCTCCCAGTGACCAAAATGGTCCTTTTTGTAGACTATTCCTCCTACTCAGAAGCTTGTATTTTGCCCAATTTCGAGCATGAAAATAACTCTAAACACACTTATTTTAGTTCCAAAAGTGACGATACACATCCAAGAGTCATTTATAGTCACACATTAAACATTAAAAAATCATCATTGCTGACCATTCGGAGAAAGTTCCTCAGGTCTAGGGTCATCATTTTTCATCAAAAAATTGATTTTTTTGGGACTGTACAAAAAATGATTCAACATGTCAATTGTATCACATCTCCTGTTGAGTAACCACTTTATAAGACCTCCCAGTGACCAAAATGGCCATGTTTACAGACTTTTCTTCCTACTCAGAAGCTTGTATTTTGCCCGATTTCGAGCATGAAAATGACTCTAAACACACTTATTTTAGTTCCAAAAGTGATGATTCACATCCGACAGTCATTTACAGTTAAAAGATTAAACATTCAAAAAATTACCATTACTGACCATTCAGAGAACGTTCCTCAGGTCCAGGATCATCGTTTTTCATCAGAAAATGAATTTTTTGGACTGTACAAAAAATGATTCAAAATGTCAATTGTATTGCGTTTCATGTTGAATAACCACTGTTTAAGGCCTCCCAGTGACCAAAATGGCAATTTTTGTAGACTTTTCTTCCTACTCAGAAGCTTGTATTTGACAAATTTCGAGCATGAAAATGACTCTAAACACACTTATTTTAGTTCCAAAAGTGATAATTCACATCCGAGAGGAATATGTCTCTTTACTACAAATGCGCTACAACGCATTCCATTACAACGCTGTCGTAACAACTACCCCGTTGTTTCAACGCGAGCCATTACATCGCAAGTCGTTACAACGACTTGCTGTAGGGGCGCGCTGGACTTAGAAATAGTATTATTTACTATTCCTACTTCAGTTTGTGCAACAGCTGGGATGGTGTTGGATTGTAAATCCAACACCAGGGCACCTCACAGCAGTTCATTGAAACGACTTGCGATGTAATGGTTCGTGTTGAAACAACGGGGTCGTTGTAATGACCGCGTTGTAGTGGAATGCGTTGTAGCGCATTTTTAGTAAACTATGTCTCCCATCCGAGAGTCATTTACAGTCAAAAGATTAAACATTCAAAAAATCATAATTACTCACCATTCGGAGAAAGTTCCACAGGTCCGGAGTCATCATTTTTCATCAGAAAATAGATTTTTGGACGGTACAAAAATGATTTAAAATGTCAATTGTATCACGCCTCATGTTGAAGAACCACTTTTTAAGACCTCCCAGTGAGCAAAATGGCCATTTTTGTAGACTTTTCTTCCTACTGAGAAGCTTTTATTTTTCCTGATTTCGAGCATGAAAATGACTCTAAACACACTTATATTGGTTCCAAAAGTGATGATTCACATCCAAGAGTCATTTACAGGCAAAAGATTAAACATTCAAAAAATCACCATTACTGACCATTCAGAGAACGTCCCTCAGGCCTAGGATCATCATTTTTCATCAGAAAATGGATTTTTGGACTATACAAAGAATGATTCAAAATCTCAATTGTATCGTGTCTCATGTTGAATAACCACTGTTTAAGGCCTCCAGTGACCAAAATGGACATATTTATAGACTTTTCTTCCTCCAAGTACTTGTATTGTGCCCAATTTCGAGTATGAAAATGACTCTAAACACACTTATTTAAGGTACAAAAGTGATGATTCGCACCCGAGAGTCCTTTACAGTCAAAAGATTAAACATTCAAAAAAATCATCATTATTGACCACTCAGAGTACATTCCTTGTTTCCGGGGTCATCGTTTTTCATCAAAAATTGATTTTTTTGGGCTATACAAAAATGATTCAAAATGTCAATTATATCGCACCTCATGTTGAGTAATGACTTTTTAAGGCCTCCCAGTGACAAAAATGGTCATTTTTGTAGACTTTTCCTCATACTCAGAAGCTTGTATTTTGCCCAATTTCTAGCATGAAAATGACACTAAACACACTTATTTTAGTTGCAAAGGTGATTATTCACATCCGAGTCATTTACAGTCAAAAGATTAAACATTAAAAAAATCACCATTACTGATCATTTGGAGAACGTTCCTCACTTCTGGTGGTCATCATTTTTCATCAGAAAATTGATATTTTTGGACTGTACCAAAAATGATTCAAAATATCAATTGTATCGCGCCTCATGTTGAAAAACCACTTTTTAAGGCCTCCCAGTGACCAAAATGGCAATTTTTATAGACTTTTCCTCCTACTCAGATGCTTGTATTTTGCCAGATTTCGAGCATGAAAATAACTCTAAACACACTTATTTTTGGTCCAAAAGTGATGATTCACACCGAGAGTCATTTACAGTCAAAAGATTAAACATTCAAAATTCTCCATTACTGACCAGTTGAAGAATATACCTCAAGTCCGGGCTCATCGTTTTTCATCAGAAAATGTATTTTTTAAACTGTACAAAAATGATTCAAAATGTCAATTGTATCACATCTATGTTGAGTAACCACTTGATAAGGCCTCCCAGTGACCAAAATGGCCATTTTTATAGACTTTTCCTCCTACTCAGATGCTTACATTTTGAGAGATTTCGAGCATGAGAATAGCTCTAAATATACTTATTTTAGTTCCAAAACTGACGATTCACATCCGAGGGTCATTTACAGTCAAAAGATTAAACATTCAAAATTCTCCATTACTGACCATTTGAAGAATTAGGGGTCATCGTTTTGCATCAGAAAATTGATATTTTTGGACTGTTCCAAAAATGATTCAAAATGTCAATTGTATTGCGCCTCATGTTGAAAAACCACTTTTTAAGGCCTCCCAGGGACCAAAATGGACATTTTATAGACTTTCACTTCTACTCTGAAGCATACATTTTGATAGATTTCGAGCATGATAATAACTCTAAACACACTTATTTTAGTTCCAAAAGTGATGATTCACATCCAAGAGTCATTTACAGTCAATAGGTTAAACATTAAAAAAACATCATTACTGACCATTCGGAGAAAGTTCCTCAGGTCCGGGGTCAGCATTTTTCATCAAAAAATTGATTTTTTTGGACTGTACAAAAAATGATTCAAAATGTCAATTGTATCACACCTCATGTTGAGTAACCACTTATAAGACCTCCCAGTGACCAAACTGGCCATGTTTACAGACTTTTCTTCCTACTCAGAAGCTTGTATTTTGCCCGATTTCGAGCATGAAAATGACTCTAAACACACTTATTTTAGTTCCAAAAGTGATGATTCACATCCGACAGTCATTTACAGTCAAAAGATTAAACATTCAAAAAATTACCATTACTGACCATTCAGAGAACGTTCCTCAGGTGCAGGATCATCGTTTTTCATCAGAAAGTGAATTTTTTGGACTGTACAAAAAATGATTCAAAATGTCAATTGTATTGCGTCTCATGTTGAATAACCACTGTTTAAGGCCTCCCAGTTACCAAAATGGCAACTTTTTGTAGACTTTCCTTCCTACTCAGAAGCTTGTATTTTGACAAATTTCAAGCATGAAAATGACTCTAAACACACTTATTTTAGTTCCAAAAGTGACGATACACATCCAAGAGTAATTTACAGTCACAGATTAAACATTAAAAAAATCATCATTACTTAACATTCGGAGAAAGTTCCTCAGGTCCAGGGTCATGGTTTTTCATCCAAAAATTGATTTTTTGGACTGTACAAAAAATTATTCAAAATATCAATTGTATCACGCCTCATGTTGATTAACCATTTTTTTAAGGCCTCCCAGTGACCAAAATGGCCATTTTTACAGACTTTTCTTCCTACTCAGAAGCTTGTATTTTGCCAGAATTGGAGCATGAAAATGACTCTAAACACACTTATTTTAGTTCCAATAGTGACGATTGACATCCAAGAGTCATTTACAGTCAAAGATTAAACATTAAAAAAATAATTATTACTGACCATTCGGAGAAAGTTCCTCAGGTCAGGGGTCGTTGTTTTTCATCAGAAAATGGATATTTGTGAACTGTTCCAAAAATGATTCAAAATGTCAATTGTATGATGCCTCATGTTGAGTAACCATTACTAAAAATATAATATAATATAAATCCGTATTTGTAAAGAGCGAACTACTCACCCTTACGGGTCTCAAGGCGCTGGGGGCCGTTGTGGAAATTAAGTGAGCTATTGCCCAGAGTCACATGGTGCTGAGCTGAGCTGCCACCGGAGCCAGGGATCGAACCGGGAGCCATGTGCCATTTGAAGAATATTCCTCCGGTCCTGGCTCATTGTTTTTCATCAGAAAGCTTGTATTTTGCCTGATTTCGAGCATACAAATGACTCTAAACACACTTATTTTAGTTCCAAAAGTTACAATTCACATTCGACAGTCATTTACAGTCAAAAGATTAAACATTCAAAATTCTCCATTACTGACCATTTGAAGAATATTCCTCAGGTCCTGACTCATTGTTTTTCATCAGAAAATTTATTTTTTAAAACTGTACAAATAATGTTTCAAAATGTCAATTGTATCACACCTCATGTTGAGTAACCACTTTATAAGGCCTCCCAGTGACCCAAATGGCCATTTTTACTGACTTTTCTTCCTACTCAGAAGCTTGTATTTTGCCAGATTTGGAGCATGAAAATGACTCTAAACACACTTATTGTAGTTCCAAAAGTGACGATTGACATCCAAGAGTCATTTACAGTCAAAGATTAAACATTAAAAAAATAATTTTTACTGACCATTCGGAGAAAGTTCCTCAGGTCAGGGGTCATTGTTTTTCATCAGAAAATGGATATTTTTGGACTGTTCCAAAAATGATTCAAAATGTCAATTGTATTGCGTTTCATGTTGAATAACCACTGTTTAAGGCCTCCCAGTGACTAAAATGGCCATTTTTATAGACTTTTCCTCCTTCGCAGAAGCTTGTATTTTGCCCAATTTTGAGCATGAAGATAACTCTAAACACACTTATTTTAGTTACAAAAGAGATGATTCACACCCGACAGTCATTTACAGACAAAAGATTAAACATTCAAAAATCACCATTACTGACCATTCAGAGAACGTTCCTCAGCTCCAGGATCATCGTTTTTCATCAGAAAATTGATTTTTTTAATTGTACAAAAAATGAATCAAAATGTCAATTGTATCACGTCTCATGTTGAATAACCACTTTTTAAGACCTCCCAGTGACCAAAATGGCAATTTTTATAGACTTTACCTCCTACTCAGAAGCTTGTATTTTGACAAATTTCGAGCATGAAAATGACTCTAACCACACTTATTTTAGTTCCAAAAGTGATGATTCACATTCGAGAGTCATTTACAGTCAAAAGATTAAACATTTAAAAAAATCATAATTACTGACCATTCGGAGAAAGTTCCTCAGGTCAGGGACCATCTTTTTTCATCAGAAAATAGTTTTTTCGACTGTACAAAAAATTATTTAAAATTTCAATTGTATCATGCCTCATCTTGCATAACCATTTTAAAAGGCTTCCCAGTGACCAAAATGTCCATTTTTATAAACTTTTCCTCTTCCGTGGAAGCTTGTATTTTGACAAATTTCGAGCATGAAAATGACTCTAAACACACTTATTTTTGGTCCAAAAGTGATGATTCACACCGAGAGTCATTTACAGTCAAAAGATTAAACATTCAAAATTCTCCATTACTGACCATTTGAAGAATATACCTCAAGTCCGGGCTCATCGTTTTTCATCAGAAAATGTATTTTTTAAACTGTACAAAAATGATTCAAAATGTCAATTGTATCACATCTATGTTGAGTAACCACTTGATAAGGCCTCCCAGTGACCAAAATGGCCATTTCAATAGACTTTTCTTCCTACTCAGAAGCTTGTATTTTGCCCGATTTCGAGCATGAAAATGACTCTTAACACACTTATTTTAGTTCCAAAAGTGATGATTCACATCCGACAGTCATTTACAGTTAAAAGATTAAACATTCAAAAAATGACCATTACTGACCATTCAGAGAACGTTCCTCAGGTCCAGGATCATCGTTTTCATCAGAAAATGAATTTTTGGACTGTACAAAAAATGATTCAAAATGTCAATTGTATTGCGTTTCATGTTGAATAACCACTGTTTAAGGCCTCCCAGTGACCAAAATGGCAATTTTTGTAGACTTTTCTTCCTACTCAGAAGCTTGTATTTGACAAATTTCGAGCATGAAAATGACTCTAAACACACTTATTTTAGTTCCAAAAGTGATGATTCACATCCGAGAGGAATATGTCTCTTTACTACAAATGCGCTACAACGCATTCCATTACAACGCTGTCGTAACAACTACCCCGTTGTTTCAACGCGAGCCATTACATCGCAAGTCGTTACAACGACTTGCTGTAGAGGCGCGCTGGACTTAGAAATAGTATTATTTACTATTCCTACTTCAGTTTGTGCAACAGCTGGGATGGTGTTGGATTGTAAATCCAACACCAGGGCACCCCCTACAGCAGTTCCTTGAAACAACTTGCGATGTAATGGTTCGTGTTGAAACAACGGGGTCGTTGTAATGACCGCGTTGTAGTGGAATGCGTTGTAGTGCATTTTTAGTAAACTATGTCTCCCATCCGAGAGTCATTTACAGTCAAAAGATTAAACATTCAAAAAATCATAATTACTCACCATTCGGAGAAAGTTCCACAGGTCCGGAGTCATCATTTTTCATCAGAAAATAGATTTTTTGGACGGTACAAAAATGATTTAAAATGTCAATTGTATCACGCCTCATGTTGAAGAACCACTTTTTAAGACCTCCCAGTGAGCAAAATGGCCATTTTTGTAGACTTTTCTTCCTACTGAGAAGCTTTTATTTTGCCTGATTTCGAGCATGAAAATGACTCTAAACACACTTATATTGGTTCCAAAAGTGACGATTCACATCGGACAGTCATTTACAGTCAAAAGATTAAATATTCAAAATTCTCCATTACTGACCATTTGAAGAATGTTCCTCAGGTCAGGGGTCATCGTTTTTCATCAGAAAATATATATTTTTGGACTGTTACAAAAATGATTCAAAATGTCAATTGTATCGTGCCTCATGTTGAAAAACCACTTTTTAAGGCCTCCCAGTGACCAAAATGGCCATTTTTATAGTCTTTTCCTCCTACTCAGAAGCTTGTATTTTGCCAGATTTCGAGCATGAAAATGACTCTGAAACACACTTATTTTATGTCCAAAAGTGATGATTCACATCCAAGAGTCATTTACAGTCAAAAGATTAAACATTGAAAAAATCATCATTACTGACCATTCAGAGAACATTTCTCATTTATGGGGTCATTTTTCATCAGAAAATTGTTTTTTTGGGCTATGGAAAAAATGATAAAAAATGTCAATTGTATCGTGCCTCATGTTGAGTAGCCACTTTTAAGGCCTCCCAGTGACCAAAATGCTCATTTTTTTAGACTTTTCTTCATGCTCAGAAGCTTGTATTTTGCCCGATTTCGAGCATACAAATGACTCTAAACACACTTATTTTAGTTCCAAAAGTGATGATTCAAATCCGACAGTCATTTACAGTCAAAAGATTAAACATTCAAAAAATTACCATTACTGACCATTCAGAGAACGTTCCTCAGGTCCAGGATCATTGTTTTTCATCAGAAAATGAATTTTTTGGACTGTACAAAAAATGATTCAAAATGTCAATTGTATTGCGTCTCATGTTGAATAATCACTGTTTAAGGCCTCCCAGTGACCAAAATGGCAATTTTTGTAGACTTTTCTTCCAACTCAGAAGCTTGTATTTGACATATTTCAAGCATGAAAATGACTCTAAACACACTTATTTTAGTTCCAAAAGTGACGATACACATCCAAGAGTCATTTATAGTCACACATTAAACATTAAAAACATCATCATTGCTGACCATTCGGAGAAAGTTCCTCAGGTCTAGGGTCATCATTTTTCATCAAAAAATTGATTTTTTTGGACGGTACAAAAAATGATTCAACATGTCAATTGTATCACATCTCCTGTTGAGTAACCACTTTATAAGACCTCCCAGTGACCAAAATGGCCATGTTTACAGACTTTTCTTCCTACTCAGAAGCTTGTATTTTGCCCGATTTCGAGCATGAAAATGACTCTAAACATACTTATTTTAGTTCCAAAAGTGATGATTCACATCCGACAGTCATTTACAGTTAAAAGATTAAACATTCAAAAAATTACCATTACTGACCATTCAGAGAACGTTCCTCAGGTCCAGGATCATCGTTTTTCATCAGAAAATTAATTTTTGGACTGTACAAAAAATGATTCAAAATGTAAATTGTATTGCGTCTCATGTTGAATAACCACTGTTTAAGGCCTCCCAGTGACCAAAATGGCAATTTTTGTAGACTCCTACTCAGAAGCTTGTATTTGACAAATTTCAAGCATGAAAATGACACTAAACACACTTATTTTAGTTCCAAAACTGACGATACACACCTGAGAGACATTTACAGTCAAAAGGTTAAACATTCAAAAAATCACCATTACTGACCATTCGAACAACGTTCCTCAGGTCAGGGGTCATCTTTTTCATCAGAAAATTATTTTTTTCGACTATACAAAAAATGATTTAAAATGTCAGATGTATGATGCCTCATGTTGAGTAACAACTTTATAACACCTCCTAGTGACCAAAACGGTCATTTTTGTAGACTATTCCTCCTACTCAGAAGCTTGTATTTTGCCCAATTTCGAGCATGAAAATAACTCTAAACACACTTATATTAGTTCCAAAATTGACGATTCACATCGGACAGTCATTTACAGTCAAAAGATTAAATATTCCAAATTCTCCATTACTGACCATTTGAACAATGTTCCTCGGGCCAGGGGTCATTGTTTTTCATCAGAAAATATATATTTTTGGACTCTTACAAAAATGATTCAAAATGTCAATTGTATTGCGCCTCATTTTGAAAAACCACTATTTAAGGCCTCCCAGTGACCAAAATGGCCATTTTTATAGACTTTTCCTCCTACTCAGAAGCTTGTATTTTGCCAGCTTTCGAGCATGAAAATGACTCTAAACACACTTATTTTACGTCCAAAAGTGATGATTCACATCAGAGAGTCATTTACAGTTAAAAGATTAAACATTCAAAAAATCATCATTACTGACCATTCAGAGAACATTCCTCATTTCCAGGGTCATTTTTCATCAGAAAATTGTTTTTTTGGGCTATGCAAAAAATGATTCAAAAGGTCAATTGTATCGTGCCTCATGTTGAGTAGCCACTTTTTAAGGCCTCCCAGTGACCAAAATGCTCATTTTTGTAGACTTTTCTTCATGCTCTGAAGCTTGTATTTTGCCTGATTTCGAGCATACAAATGACTCTAAACACACTTATTTTAGTTCCAAAAGTTACAATTCACATCCGACAGTCATTTACAGTCAAAAGATTAAACATTCAAAATTCTCCATTACTGACCATTTGAAGAATATTCCTCAGGTCCTGGCTCATTGTTTTCATCAGAAAATGCATTTTTTAAACTGTACAAAAAATGATTCAACATGTCAATTGTATCACATCTCCTGTTGAGTAACCACTTTATAAGACCTCCCAGTGACCAAAATGGCCATGTTTACAGACTTTTCTTCCTACTCAGAAGCTTGTATTTTGCCCGATTTCGAGCATGAAAATGACTCTAAACATACTTATTTTAGTTCCAAAAGTGATGATTCACATCCGACAGTCATTTACAGTTAAAAGATTAAACATTCAAAAAATTACCATTACTGACCATTCAGAGAACGTTCCTCAGGTCCAGGATCATCGTTTTTCATCAGAAAATGAATTTTTTGGACTGTACAAAAAATTATTCAAAATGTAAATTGTATTGCGTCTCATGTTGAATAACCACTGTTTAAGGCCTCCCAGTGACCAAAATGGCAATTTTTGTAGACTTTTCTTCCTACTCAGAAGCTTGTATTTGACAAATTTCAAGCATGAAAATGACACTAAACACACTTATTTTAGTTCCAAAACTGACGATACACACCTGAGAGACATTTACAGTCAAAAGGTTAAACATTCAAAAAATCACCATTACTGACCATTCGAACAACGTTCCTCAGGTCAGGGGGTCATCTTTTTTCATCAGAAAATTATTTTTTTTCGACTATACAAAAAATGATTTAAAATGTCAGATGTATGATGCCTCATGTTGAGTAACAACTTTATAACACCTCCTAGTGACCAAAACGGTCATTTTTGTAGACTATTCCTCCTACTCAGAAGCTTGTATTTTGCCCAATTTCGAGCATGAAAATAACTCTAAACACACTTATATTAGTTCCAAAATTGACGATTCACATCGGACAGTCATTTACAGTCAAAAGATTAAATATTCCAAATTCTCCATTACTGACCATTTGAACAGTGTTCCTCGGGCCAGGGGTCATTGTTTTTCATCAGAAAATATATATTTTTGGACTCTTACAAAAATGATTCAAAATGTCAATTGTATTGCGCCTCATTTTGAAAAACCACTATTTAAGGCCTCCCAGTGACCAAAATGGCCATTTTTATAGACTTTTCCTCCTACTCAGAAGCTTGTATTTTGCCAGCTTTCGAGCATGAAAATGACTCTAAACACACTTATTTTACGTCCAAAAGTGATGATTCACATCAGAGAGTCATTTACAGTTAAAAGATTAAACATTCAAAAAATCATCATTACTGACCATTCAGAGAACATTCCTCATTTCCAGGGTCATTTTTCATCAGAAAATTGTTTTTTTGGGCTATGCAAAAAATGATTCAAAAGGTCAATTGTATCGTGCCTCATGTTGAGTAGCCACTTTTTAAGGCCTCCCAGTGACCAAAATGCTCATTTTTGTAGACTTTTCTTCATGCTCTGAAGCTTGTATTTTGCCTGATTTCGAGCATACGAATGACTCTAAACACACTTATTTTAGTTCCAAAAGTTACAATTCACATCCGACAGTCATTTACAGTCAAAAGATTAAACATTCAAAATTCTCCATTACTGACCATTTGAAGAATATTCCTCAGGTCCTGGCTCATTGTTTTTCATCAGAAAATGCATTTTTTTAAACTGTACAAATAATGTTTGAAAATGTCAATTGTATCACACCTCATGTTGAGTAACCACTTTATAAGGCCTCCCAGTGACCAAAATGGCCATTTTTACAGACTTTTCTTCCTACTCAGAAGCTTGTATTTTGCCAGATTTGGAGCATGAAAATGACTCTAAACACACTTATTTTAGTTCCAAAAGTGACGATTGACATCCAAGAGTCATTTACAGTCAATGATTAAACATTAAAAAATTAATTATTACTGACCATTCGGAGAAAGTTCCTCAGGTCAGGGGTCGTTGTTTTTCATCAAAAAATGGATATTTGTGAACTGTTCCAAAAATGATTCAAAATGTCAATTGTATGATGCCTCATGTTGAGTAACCATTACTAAAAATATAATATAATATAAATCCGTATTTGTAAAGAGCGAACTACTCACCCTTACGGGTCTCAAGGCGCTGGGGGCCGTTGTGGAAATTAAGTGAGCTATTGCCCAGAGTCACATGGTGCTGAGCTGAGCTGCCGCCGGAGCCGGGGATCGAACCGGGAGCCATGTGCCATTTGAAGAATATTCCTCCGGTCCTTGCTCATTGTTTTTCATCAGAAAGCTTGTATTTTGCCTGATTTCGAGCATACAAATGACTCTAAACACACTTATTTTAGTTCCAAAAGTTACAATTCACATCCGACAGTCATTTACAGTCAAAAGATTAAACATTCAAAAAATTACCATTACTGACCATGCAGAGAACGTTCCTTAGGTCCAGGATCACCGTTTTCATCAGAAAATGAATTTTTGGACTGTACAAAAATTATTCAAAATATCAATTGTATCACGCCTCATGTTGATTAACCATTTTTTTAAGGACTCCCAGTGACCAAAATGGCAATTTTTATAGATTTTTCCTCCTACTCAGAAGTTTGTATTTTGCCTGATTTCGACCATGAAAATGACTCTTAACACACTTATTTTCGTTCCAAAAGTGATGATTCACATCTGAGAGACATTTACAGTCAAAAGGTTAAACATTCAAAAAATCACCATTACTGACGATTCGAACAACGTTCCTCAGGTCAGGGGTCATGTTTTTTCATCAGAAAATTAATTTTTTTCGACTATGCAAAAAATGATTTAAAATGTCAGATGTATGATGCCTCATGTTGAGTAACAACTTTATAACACCTCCCAGTGACCAAAATTGTCATTTTTGTAGACTATACCTCCTACTCAGAAGCTTGTATTTTGCCCAATTTCGAGCATGAAAATAACTCTAAACACATTTATATTAGTTCCAAAAGTGATGATTCACATCCGACAGTCATTTACAGTCAAAAGATTAAACATTCAAAAAATTACCATTACTGACCATGCAGAGAACGTTCCTCAGGTCCAGGATCACCGTTTTTCATCAGAAAATGAATTTTTTGGACTGTACAAAAAATGATTCAAAATGTCAATTGTATTGCGTCTCATGTTGAATAACCAGTGTTTAAGGCCTCCCAGTGACCAAAATGGCAATTTTTGTAGACTTTTCTTCCTACTCAGAAGCTTGTATTTTGACAAATTTCAAGCATGAAAATGACTCTAAACACACTTATTTTAGTTCCAAAAGTGACGATACACATCCAAGAGTCATTTACAGTCACAGATTAAACATTAAAAAAATCATCATTACTGAACATTCGGAGAAAGTTCCTCAGGTCCAGGGTCATGGTTTTTCATCAGAAAATTGATTTTTGGACTGTACAAAAAATGATTCAAAATATCAATTGTATTACGCCTTATGTTGATTAACCACTTTTTAAGGCCTCCCAGTGACCAAAATGGCAATTTTTAAAGATTTTTCCTCCTACTCAGAAGCTTGTATTTCGCCTGATTTCGACCATGAAAATGACTCTTAACACACTTATTTTTGTTCCAAAAGTGATGATTCACATCTGAGAGACATTTACAGTCAAAAGGTTAAACATTCAAAAAATCACCATTACTGACCATTCGAACAACGTTCCTCAGGTCAGGGGGTCATCTTTTTTCATGAGAAAATTAATTTTTTTCGACTATACAAAAAATGATTTAAAATGTCAGATGTATGATGCTTCATGTTGAGTAACAACTTTATAACACCTCCCAGTGACCAAAATGGTCCTTTTTGTAGACTATTCCTCCTACTCAGAAGCTTGTATTTTGCCCAATTAAGAGCATGAAAATAACTCTAAACACACTTATATTAGTTCCAAAAGTGACGATTCACATCGGACAGTCATTTACAGTCAAAAGATTAAATATTCAAAATTCTCCATTACTGACCATTTGAAGAATGTTCCTCAGGTCAGGGGTCATCGTTTTTCATCAGAAAATATATATTTTTGGACTGTTACAAAAATGATTCAAAATGTCAATTGTATCGTGCCTCATGTTGAAAAACCACTTTTTAAGGCCTCCCAGTGACCAAAATGGCCATTTTTATAGTCTTTTCCTCCTACTCAGAAGCTTGTATTTTGCCAGATTTCGAGCATGAAAATGACTCTAAACACACTTATTTTAGTTCCAAAAGTGATGATTCACATCCAAGAGTCATTTACAGTCAATAGGTTAAACATTAAAAAAACATCATTACTGACCATTCGGAGAAAGTTCCTCAGGTCCGGGGTCAGCATTTTTCATCAAAAAATTGATTTTTTTGGACTGTACAAAAAATGATTCAAAATGTCAATTGTATCACGCCTCATGTTGAGTAACCACTTTATAAGACCTCCCAGTGACCAAACTGGCCATGTTTACAGACTTTTCTTCCTACTCAGAAGCTTGTATTTTGCCCGATTTCGAGCATGAAAATGACTCTAAACACACTTATTTTAGTTCCAAAAGTGATGATTCACATCCGACAGTCATTTACAGTCAAAAGATTAAACATTCAAAAAATTACCATTACTGACCATTCAGAGAACGTTCCTCAGGTGCAGGATCATCGTTTTTCATCAGAAAATGAATTTTTGGACTGTACAAAAAATGATTCAAAATGTCAATTGTATTGCGTCTCATGTTGAATAACCACTGTTTAAGGCCTCCCAGTTAACAAAATGGCAACTTTTTGTAGACTTTCCTTCCTACTCAGAAGCTTGTATTTTGACAAATTTCAAGCATGAAAATGACTCTAAACACACTTATTTTAGTTCCAAAAGTGACGATACACATCCAAGAGTAATTTACAGTCACAGATTAAACATTAAAAAAATCATCATTACTTAACATTCGGAGAAAGTTCCTCAGGTCCAGGGTCATGGTTTTTCATTAGAAAATTGATTTTTGGACTGTACAAAAATTATTCAAAATATCAATTGTATCACGCCTCATGTTGATTAACCATTTTTTAAGGACTCCCAGTGACCAAAATGGCAATTTTTATAGATTTTTCCTCCTACTCAGAAGCTTGTATTTTGCCTGATTTCGACCATGAAAATGACTCTTAACACACTTATTTTCGTTCCAAAAGTGATGATTCACATCTGAGAGACATTTACAGTCAAAAGGTTAAACATTCAAAAAATCACCATTACTGACGATTCGAACAACGTTCCTCAGGTCAGGGGTCATGTTTTTTCATCAGAAAATTAATTTTTTCGACTATGCAAAAAATGATTTAAAATGTCAGATGTATGATGCCTCATGTTGAGTAACAACTTTATAACACCTCCCAGTGACCAAAATTGTCATTTTTGTAGACTATACCTCCTACTCAGAAGCTTGTATTTTGCCCAATTTCGAGCATGAAAATAACTCTAAACACATTTATATTAGTTCCAAAAGTGATGATTCACATCCGACCGTCATTTACAGTCAAAAGATTAAACATTCAAAAATTACCATTACTGACCATGCAGAGAACGTTCCTCAGGTCTAGGATCACCGTTTTTCATCAGAAAATGAATTTTTTGGAATGTACAAAAATGATTCAAAATGTCAATTGTATTGCGTCTCATGTTGAATAACCAGTGTTTAAGGCCTCCCAGTGACCAAAATGGCAATTTTTGTAGACTTTTCTTCCTACTCAGAAGCTTGTATTTTGACAAATTTCAAGCATGAAAATGACTCTAAACACACTTATTTTAGTTCCAAAATGACGATACACATCCAAGAGTCATTTACAGTCACAGATTAAACATTAAAAAAATCTTCATTACTGAACATTCAGAGAAAGTTCCTCAGGTCCAGGGTCATGGTTTTTCATCAGAAAATTGATTTTTGGACTGTACAAAAAATGATTCAAAATATCAATTGTATTACGCCTTATGTTGATTAACCACTTTTTAAGGCCTCCCAGTGACCAAAATGGCAATTTTTAGAGATTTTCCTCCTACTCAGAAGCTTGTATTTTGCCTGATTTCGACCATGAAAATGACTCTTAACACACTTATATTAGTTCCAAAAGTGACGATTCACATCGGACAGTCATTTACAGTCAAAAGATTAAATATTCAAAATTTTCCATTACTGACCATTTGAAGAATGTTCCTCAGGTCAGGGGTCATCGTTTTCATCAGAAAATATATATTTTTGGACTGTTACAAAAATGATTCAAAATGTCAATTGTATTGCGCCTCATTTTGAAAAACCACTATTTAAGGCCTCCCAGTGACCAAAATGGCCATTTTTATAGACTTTTCCTCCTACTCAGAAGCTTGTATTTTGCCAGCTTTCGAGCATGAAAATGACTCTAAACACACTTATTTTACGTCCAAAAGTGATGATTCACATCAGAGAGTCATTTACAGTAAAAGATTAAACATTCAAAAAATCATCATTACTGACCATTCAGAGAACATTCCTCATTTCCAGGGTCATTTTTCATCAGAAAATTGTTTTTTGGGCTATGCAAAAATGATTCAAAAGGTCAATTGTATCGTGCCTCATGTTGAGTAGCCACTTTTTAAGGCCTCCCAGTGACCAAAATGCTCATTTTTGTAGACTTTTCTTCATGCTCTGAAGCTTGTATTTTGCCTGATTTCGAGCATACAAATGACTCTAAACACACTTATTTTAGTTCCAAAAGTTACAATTCACATCCGACAGTCATTTACAGTCAAAAGATTAAACATTCAAAATTCTCCATTACTGACCATTTGAAGAATATTCCTCAGGTCCTAGCTCATTGTTTTTCATCAGAAAATGCATTTTTTAAAACTGTACAAATAATGTTTCAAAATGTCAATTGTATCACACCTCATGTTGAGTAACCACTTTATAAGGCCTCCCAGTGACCAAAATGGCCATTTTTACAGACTTTTCTTCCTACTCAGAAGCTTGTATTTTGCCAGATTTGGAGCATGAAAATGACTCTAAACACACTTATTTTAGTTCCAAAAGTGACGATTGACATCCAAGAGTCATTTACAGTCAAAGATTAAACATTAAAAAATAATTATTACTGACCATTCGGAGAAAGTTCCTCAGGTCAGGGGTCGTTGTTTTCATCAAAAAATGGATATTTGTGAACTGTTCCAAAAATGATTCAAAATGTCAATTGTATGATGCCTCATGTTGAGTAACCATTACTAAAAATATAATATAATATAAATCCGTATTTGTAAAGAGCGAACTACTCACCCTTACGGGTCTCAAGGCTCTGGGGGCCATTGTGGAAATTAAGTGAGCTATTGCCCAGAGTCACATGGTGCTGAGCTGAGCTGCCGCCGGAGCCGGGGATCGAACCGGGAGCCATGTGCCATTTGAAGAATATTCCTCCGGTCCTTGCTCATTGTTTTTCATCAGAAAGCTTGTATTTTGCCTGATTTCGAGCATACAAATGACTCTAAACACACTTATTTTAGTTCCAAAAGTTACAATTCACATCCGACAGTCATTTACAGTCAAAAGATTAAACATTCAAAAAATTACCATTACTGACCATGCAGAGAACGTTCCTTAGGTCCAGGATCACCGTTTTTCATCAGAAAATGAATTTTTTGGACTGTACAAAAAATTATTCAAAATATCAATTGTATCACGCCTCATGTTGATTAACCATTTTTTAAGGACTCCCAGTGACCAAAATGGCAATTTTTATAGATTTTTCCTCCTACTCAGAAGCTTGTATTTTGCCTGATTTCGACCATGAAAATGACTCTTAACACACTTATTTTCGTTCCAAAAGTGATGATTCACATCTGAGAGACATTTACAGTCAAAAGGTTAAACATTCAAAAAATCACCATTACTGACGATTCGAACAACGTTCCTCAGGTCAGGGGGTCATGTTTTTTCATCAGAAAATTAATTTTTTTCGACTATGCAAAAAATGATTTAAAATGTCAGATGTATGATGCCTCATGTTGAGTAACAACTTTATAACGCCTCCCAGTGACCAAAATTGTCATTTTTGTAGACTATACCTCCTACTCAGAAGCTTGTATTTTGCCCAATTTCGAGCATGAAAATAACTCTAAACACATTTATATTAGTTCCAAAATTGATGATTCACATCCGACAGTCATTTATAGTCAAAAGATTAAACATTCAAAAAATTACCATTACTGACCATGCAGAGAACGTTCCTCAGGTCCAGGATCACCGTTTTTCATCAGAAAATGAATTTTTTGGACTGTACAAAAAATGATTCAAAATGTCAATTGTATTGCGTCTCATGTTGAATAACCAGTGTTTAAGGCCTCCCAGTGACCAAAATGGCAATTTTTGTAGACTTTTCTTCCTACTCAGAAGCTTGTATTTTGACAAATTTCAAGCATGAAAATGACTCTAAACACACTATTTTTAGTTCCAAAAGTGACGATACACATCCAAGAGTCATTTACAGTCACAGATTAAACATTAAAAAAATCATCATTACTGAACATTCGGAGAAAGTTCCTCAGGTCCAGGGTCATGGTTTTTCATCAGAAAATTGATTTTTGGACTGTACAAAAATGATTCAAAATATCAATTGTATTACGCCTTATGTTGATTAACCACTTTTTAAGGCCTCCCAGTGACCAAAATGGCAATTTTTAGAGATTTTTCCTCCTACTCAGAAGCTTGTATTTTGCCTGATTTCGACCATGAAAATGACTCTTAACACACTTATATTAGTTCCAAAAGTGACGATTCACATCGGACAGTCATTTACAGTCAAAAGATTAAATATTCAAAATTCTCCATTACTGACCATTTGAAGAATGTTCCTTAGGTCAGGGGTCATCGTTTTTCATCAGAAAATATATATTTTTGGACTGTTACAAAAATGATTCAAAATGTCAATTGTATCGTGCCTCATGTTGAAAAACCACTTTTTAAGGCCTCCCAGTGACCAAAATGGCCATTTTTATAGTCTTTTCCTCCTACTCAGAAGCTTGTATTTTGCCAGATTTCGAGCATGAAAATGACTCTAAACACACTTATTTTATGTCCAAAAGTGATGATTCACATCCGACAGTCATTTACAGTCAAAAGATTAAACATTCAAAAAATCATCATTACTGACCATTCAGAGAACATTTCTCATTTATGGGGTCATTTTTCATCAGAAAATTGTTTTTTTTGGGCTATGGAAAAAATGATTAAAAATGTCAATTGTATCGTGCCTCATGTTGAGTAGCCACTTTTTAAGGCCTCCCAGTGACCAAAATGCTCATTTTTTAGACTTTTCTTCATGCTCAGAAGCTTGTATTTTGCCCGATTTCGAGCATACAAATGACTCTAAACACACTTATTTTAGTTCCAAAAGTGATGATTCAAATCCGACAGTCATTTACAGTCAAAAGATTAAACATTCAAAAAATTACCATTACTGACCATTCGAACAACGTTCCTCAGGTCAGGGGGTCATCTTTTTTCATCAGAAAATGAATTTTTTGGACTGTACAAAAAATGATTCAAAATATCAATTGTATTACGCCTTATGTTGATTAACCACTTTTTAAGGCCTCCCAGTGACCAAAATGGCAATTTTTAGAGATTTTTCCTCCTACTCAGAACGTTGTATTTTGCCTGATTTCGACCATGAAAATGACTCTTAACACACTTATTTTCGTTCCAAAAGTGATGATTCACATCTGAGAGACATTTACAGTCAAAGGTTAAACATTCAAAAAATCACCATTACTGACCATTCGAACAACGTTCCTCAGGTCAGGGGGTCATCTTTTTCATCAGAAAATTAATTTTTTTCGACTATACAAAAAATGATTTAAAATGTCAGATGTATGATGCCTCATGTTGAGTAACAACTTTATAACACCTCCCAGTGACCAAAATGGTCCTTTTTGTAGACTATTCCTCCTACTCAGAAGCTTGTATTTTGCCCAATTTCGAGCATGAAAATAACTCTAAACACACTTATTTTAGTTCCAAAAGTGACGATACACATCCAAGAGTCATTTATAGTCACACATTAAACATTAAAAAAATCATCATTGCTGACCATTCGGAGAAAGTTCCTCAGGTCTAGGGTCATCATTTTTCATCAAAAAATTGATTTTTTTGGGACTGTACAAAAAATGATTCAACATGTCAATTGTATCACATCTCCTGTTGAGTAACCACTTTATAAGACCTCCCAGTGACCAAAATGGCCATGTTTACAGCCTTTTCTTCCTACTCAGAAGCTTGTATTTTGCCCGATTTCGAGCATGAAAATGACTCTAAACACACTTATTTTAGTTCCAAAAGTGATGATTCACATCCGACAGTTATTTACAGTTAAAAGATTAAACATTCAAAAATTACCATTACTGACCATTCAGAGAACGTTCCTCAGGTCCAGGATCATCGTTTTTCATCAGAAAATGAATTTTTTGGACTGTACAAAAAATGATTCAAAATGTCAATTGTATTGCGTTTCATGTTGAATAACCACTGTTTAAGGCCTCCCAGTGACCAAAATGGCAATTTTTGTAGACTTTTCTTCCTACTCAGAAGCTTGTATTTGACAAATTTCGAGCATGAAAATGACTCTAAACACACTTATTTTAGTTCCAATAGTGATAATTCACATCCGAGAGGAATATGTCTCTTTACTACAAATGCGCTACAACGCATTCCATTACAACGCTGTCGTAACAACTACCCCGTTGTTTCAACGCGAGCCATTACATCGCAAGTCGTTACAACGACTTGCTGTAGGGGGCGCGCTGGACTTAGAAATAGCATTATTTACTATTCCTACTTCAGTTTGTGCAACAGCTGGGATGGTGTTGGATTGTAAATCCAACACCAGGGCACCCCCTACAGCAGTTCATTGAAACGACTTGCGATGTAATGGTTCGTGTTGAAACAACGGGGTCGTTGTAATGACCGCGTTGTAGTGGAATGCGTTGTAGCGCATTTTTAGTAAACTATGTCTCCCATCCGAGAGTCATTTACAGTCAAAAGATTAAACATTCAAAAAATCATAATTACTCACCATTCGGAGAAAGTTCCACAGGTCCGGAGTCATCATTTTTCATCAGAAAATAGATTTTTGGACGGTACAAAAATGATTTAAAATGTCAATTGTATCACGCCTCATGTTGAAGAACCACTTTTTAAGACCTCCCAGTGAGCAAAATGGCCATTTTTGTAGACTTTTCTTCCTACTGAGAAGCTTTTATTTTTCCTGATTTCGAGCATGAAAATGACTCTAAACACACTTATATTGGTTCCAAAAGTGATGATTCACATCCAAGAGTCATTTACAGGCAAAAGATTAAACATTCAAAAAATCACCATTACTGACCATTCAGAGAACGTCCCTCAGGCCTAGGATCATCATTTTTCATCAGAAAATGGATTTTTGGACTATACAAAGAATGATTCAAAATCTCAATTGTATCGTGTCTCATGTTGAATAACCACTGTTTAAGGCCTCCAGTGACCAAAATGGACATATTTATAGACTTTTCTTCCTCCAAGTACTTGTATTGTGCCCAATTTCGAGTATGAAAATGACTCTAAACACACTTATTTAAGGTACAAAAGTGATGATTCACACCCGAGAGTCCTTTACAGTCAAAAGATTAAACATTCAAAAAAATCCTCATTATTGACCACTCAGAGTACATTCCTTGTTTCCGGGGTCATCGTTTTTCATCAAAAAATTGATTTTTTTGGGCTATACAAAAAATGATTCAAAATGTCAATTATATCGCACCTCATGTTGAATAATGACTTTTTAAGGCCTCCCAGTGACAAAAATGGTCATTTTTGTAGACTTTTCCTCATACTCAGAAGCTTGTATTTTGCCCAATTTCTAGCATGAAAATGACACTAAACACACTTATTTTAGTTGCAAAGGTGATTATTCACATCCGAGTCATTTACAGTCAAAAGATTAAACATTAAAAAAAATCACCATTACTGATCATTTGGAGAACGTTCCTCACTTCTGGGGGTCATCATTTTTCATCAGAAAATTGATATTTTTGGACTGTACCAAAAATGATTCAAAATATCAATTGTATCGCGCCTCATGTTGAAAAACCACTTTTTAAGGCCTCCCAGTGACCAAAATGGCAATTTTTATAGACTTTTCCTCCTACTCAGATGCTTGTATTTTGCCAGATTTCGAGCATGAAAATAACTCTAAACACACTTATTTTTGGTCCAAAAGTGATGATTCACACCGAGAGTCATTTACAGTCAAAAGATTAAACATTCAAAATTCTCCATTACTGACCAGTTGAAGAATATACCTCAAGTCCGGGCTCATCGTTTTTCATTAGAAAATGTATTTTTTTAAACTGTACAAAAATGATTCAAAATGTCAATTGTATCACATCTATGTTGAGTAACCACTTGATAAGGCCTCCCAGTGACCAAAATGGCCATTTTTATAGACTTTTCCTCCTACTCAGATGCTTACATTTTGAGAGATTTCGAGCATGAGAATAGCTCTAAATATACTTATTTTAGTTCCAAAACTGACGATTCACATCCGAGGGTCATTTACAGTCAAAAGATTAAACATTCAAAATTCTCCATTACTGACCATTTGAAGAATTAGGGGTCATCGTTTTGCATCAGAAAATTGATATTTTTGGACTGTTCCAAAAATGATTCAAAATGTCAATTGTATTGCGCCTCATGTTGAAAAACCACTTTTTAAGGCCTCCCAGGGACCAAAATGGACATTTTATAGACTTTCACTTCTACTCTGAAGCATACATTTTGATAGATTTCGAGCATGATAATAACTCTAAACACACTTATTTTAGTTCCAAAAGTGATGATTCACAACCAAGAGTCATTTACAGTCAATAGATTAAACATTAAAAAAACATCATTACTGACCATTCGGAGAAAGTTCCTCAGGTCCGGGGTCAGCATTTTTCATCAAAAAATTGATTTTTTGGACTGTACAAAAAATGATTCAAAATGTCAATTGTATCACGCCTCATGTTGAGTAACCACTTTATAATACCTCCCAGTGACCAAACAGGCCATGTTTACAGACTTTTCTTCCTACTCAGAAGCTTGTATTTTGCCCGATTTCGAGCATGAAAATGACTCTAAACACACTTATTTTAGTTCCAAAAGTGATGATTCACATCCGACAGTCATTTACAGTCAAAAGATTAAACATTCAAAAAATTACCATTACTGACCATTCAGAGAACGTTCCTCAGGTGCAGGATCATCGTTTTTCATCAGAAAATGAATTTTTGGACTGTACAAAAAATGATTCAAAATGTCAATTGTATTGCGTCTCATGTTGAATAACCACTGTTTAAGGCCTCCCAGTTACCAAAATGGCAACTTTTTGTAGACTTTCCTTCCTACTCAGAAGCTTGTATTTTGACAAATTTCAAGCATGAAAATGACTCTAAACACACTTATTTTAGTTCCAAAAGTGACGATACACATCCAAGAGTAATTTACAGTCACAGATTAAACATTAAAAAAATCATCATTACTTAACATTCGGAGAAAGTTCCTCAGGTCCAGGGTCATGGTTTTTCATCCAAAAATTGATTTTTTGGACTGTACAAAAATTATTCAAAATATCAATTGTATCACGCCTCATGTTGATTAACCATTTTTTTAAGGACTCCCAGTGACCAAAATGGCAATTTTTATAGATTTTTCCTCCTACTCAGAAGCTTGTATTTTGCCTGATTTCGACCATGAATATGACTCTTAACACACTTATTTTCGTTCCAAAAGTGATGATTCACAACTGAGAGACATTTACAGTCAAAAGGTTAAACATTCAAAAATCACCATTACTGACGATTCGAACAACGTTCCTCAGGTCAGGGGGTCATGTTTTTTCATCAGAAAATTAATTTTTTCGACTATGCAAAAAATGATTTAAAATGTCAGATGTATGATGCCTCATGTTGAGTAACAACTTTATAACACCTCCCAGTGACCAAAATTGTCATTTTTGTAGACTATACCTCCTACTCAGAAGCTTGTATTTTGCCCAATTTCGAGCATGAAAATAACTCTAAACACATTTATATTAGTTCCAAAAGTGATGATTCACATCCGACAGTCATTTACAGTCAAAAGATTAAACATTCAAAAATTACCATTACTGACCATGCAGAGAACGTTCCTCAGGTCCAGGATCACCGTTTTTCATCAGAAAATGAATTTTTTGGACTGTACAAAACATGATTCAAAATGTCAATTGTATTGCGTCTCATGTTGAATAACCAGTGTTTAAGGCCTCCCAGTGACCAAAATGGCAATTTTTGTAGACTTTTCTTCCTACTCAGAAGCTTGTATTTTGACAAATTTCAAGCATGAAAATGACTCTAAACACACTTATTTTAGTTCCAAAAGTGACAATACATTCGGAGAAAGTTCCTCAGGTCCAGGGTCATGGTTTTTCATCCAAAAATTGATTTTTTGGACTGTACAAAAAATGATTCAAAATATCAATTTTATTACGCCTTATGTTGATTAACCACTTTTTAAGGCCTCCCAGTGACCAAAATGGCAATTTTTAGAGATTTTTCCTCCTACTCAGAAGCTTGTATTTTGCCTGATTTCGACCATGAAAATGACTCTTAACACACTTATTTTCGTTCCAAAAGTGATGATTCACATCTGAGAGACATTTACAGTCAAAAGGTTAAACATTCAAAAAATCACCATTACTGACGATTCGAACAACGTTCCTCAGGTCAGGGGGTCATCTTTTTTCATCAGAAAATTAATTTTTTTCGACTATACAAAAAATGATTTAAAATGTCAGATGTATGATGCCTCATGTTGAGTAACAACTTTATAACACCTCCCAGTGACCAAAATGGTCCTTTTTGTAGACTATTCCTCCTACTCAAAAGCTTGTATTTTGCCCAATTTCGAGCATGAAAATAACTCTAAACACACTTATATTAGTTCCAAAAGTGACGATTCACATCAGACAGTCATTTACAGTCAAAAGATTAAATATTCAAAATTCTCCATTACTGACCATTTGAAGAATGTTCCTCAGGTCAGGGGTCATCGTTTTTCATCAGAAAATATATATTTTTGGACTGTTACAAAAATGATTCAAAATGTCAATTGTATCGTGCCTCATGTTGAAAAACCACTTTTTAAGGCCTCCCAGTGACCAAAATGGCCATTTTTATAGTCTTTTCCTCCTACTCAGAAGCTTGTATTTTGCCAGATTTCGAGCATGAAAATGACTCTAAACACACTTATTTTATGTCCAAAAGTGATGATTCACATCCAAGAGTCATTTACAGTCAAAAGATTAAACATTGAAAAAATCATCATTACTGACCATTCAGAGAACATTTCTCATTTATGGGGTCATTTTTCATCAGAAAATTGTTTTTTTGGGCTATGGAAAAAATGATTAAAAATGTCAATTGTATCGTGCCTCATGTTGAGTAGCCACTTTTTAAGGCCTCCCAGTGACCAAAATGCTCATTTTTTAGACTTTTCTTCATGCTCAGAAGCTTGTATTTTGCCCGATTTCGAGCATACAAATGACTCTAAACACACTTATTTTAGTTCCAAAAGTGATGATTCAAATCCGACAGTCCTTTACAGTCAAAAGATTAAACATTCAAAAATTACCATTACTGACCATTCAGAGAACGTTCCTCAGGTCCAGGATCATTGTTTTTCATCAGAAAATGAATTTTTGGACTGTACAAAAATGATTCAAAATGTCAATTGTATTGCGTCTCATGTTGAATATCCACTGTTTAAGGCCTCCCAGTGACCAAAATGGCAATTTTTGTAGACTTTTCTTCCAACTCAGAAGCTTGTATTTGACAAATTTCAAGCATGAAAATTACTCTAAACACACTTATTTTAGTTCCAAAAGTGACGATACACATCCAAGAGTCATTTATAGTCACACATTAAACATTAAAAAAATCATAATTGCTGACCATTCGGAGAAAGTTCCTCAGGTCTAGGGTCATCATTGTTATTCAAAAAATTGATTTTTTTTGGACTGTACAAAAAATGATTCAACATGTCAATTGTATCACATCTCCTGTTTAGTAACCACTTTATAAGACCTCCCAGTGACCAAAATGGCCATGTTTACAGACTTTTCTTCCTACTCAGAAGCTTGTATTTTGCCCGATTTCGAGCATGAAAATGACTCTAAACACATTTATTTTAGTTCCAAAAGTGATGATTCACATCCGACAGTCATTTACAGTTAAAAGATTAAACATTCAAAAATTACCATTACTGACCATTCAGAGAACTCAGGTCTAGGATCATCGTTTTTCATCAGAAAATGAATTTTTGGGACTGTACAAAAAATGATTCAAAATGTCAATTGTATTGCGTCTCATGTTGAATAACCACTGTTTAAGGCCTCCCAGTGACCAAAATGGCAATTTTTGTAGACTTTTCTTCCTACTCAGAAGCTTGTATTTGACAAATTTCAAGCATGAAAATGACACTAAACACACTTATTTTAGTTCCAAAACTGACGATACACATCTGAGAGACATTTACAGTCAAAAGGTTAAACATTCTAAAAATCACCATTACTGACCATTCGAACAACGTTCCTCAGGTCAGGGGGTCATCTTTTTCATCAGAATTTTTTTTTTCGACTATACAAAAAATGATTTAAAATGTCAGATGTATGATGCCTCATGTTGAGTAACAACTTTATAACACCTCCTAGTGACCAAAATGGTCATTTTTGTAGACTATTCCTCCTACTCAGAAGCTTGTATTTTGCCCAATTTCGAGCATGAAAATAACTCTAAACACACTTATATTAGTTCCAAAAGTGACGATTCACATCGGACAGTCATTTACAGTCAAAAGATTAAATATTCCAAATTCTCCATTACTGACCATTTGAACAATGTTCCTCGGGTCAGGGGTCATTGTTTTTCATCAGAAAATATATATTTTTGGACTCTTACAAAAATGATTCAAAATGTCAATTGTATTGCGCCTCATTTTGAAAAACCACTATTTAAAGCCTCCCAGTGACCAAAATGGCCATTTTTATAGACTTTTCCTCCAACTCAAAAGCTTGTATTTTTCCAGCTTTCGAGCATGAAAATGACTCTAAACACACTTATTTTACGTCCAAAAGTGATGATTCACATCAGAGAGTCATTTACAGTTAAAAGATTAAACATTCAAAAAATCATCATTACTGACCATTCAGAGAACATTCCTCATTTCCAGGGTCATTTTTCATCAGAAAATTGTTTTTTTGGGCTATGCAAAAAATGATTCAAAAGGTCAATTGTATCGTGCCTCATGTTGAGTAGCCACTTTTAAGGCCTCCCAGTGACCAAAATGCTCATTTTTGTAGACTTTTCTTCATGCTCTGAAGCTTGTTTTTTGCCTGATTTCGAGCATACAAATGACTCTAAGCACACTTATTTTAGTTCCAAAAGTTACAATTCACATCCGACAGTCATTTACAGTCAAAAGATTAAACATTCAAAATTCTCCATTACTGACCTTTCGAAGAATATTCCTCAGGTCCTGGCTCATTGTTTTTCATCAGAAAATGCATTTTTTAAAACTGTACAAATAATGTTTCAAAATGTCAATTGTATCACACCTCATGTTGAGTAACCACTTTATAAGGCCTCCCAGTGACCAAAATGGCCATTTTTACAGACTTTTCTTCCTACTCAGAAGCTTGTATTTTGCCAGATTTGGAGCATGAAAATGACTCTAAACACACTTATTTTAGTTCCAAAAGTGACGATTGACATCCAAGAGTCATTTACAGTCAAAGATTAAACATTAAAAAATAATTATTACTGACCATTCGGAGAAAGTTCCTCAGGTCAGGGGTCGTTGTTTTTCATCAGAAAATGGATATTTGTGAACTGTTCCAAAAATGATTCAAAATGTCAATTGTATTACGCCTTATGTTGATTAACCACTTTTTAAGGCATCCCAGTGACCAAAATGGCAATTTTTAGAGATTTTTCCTCCTACTCAGAAGCTTGTATTTTGCCTGATTTCGACCATGAAAATGACTCTTAACACACTTATTTTCGTTCCAAAAGTGATGATTCACATCTGAGAGACATTTACAGTCAAAAGGTTAAACATTCAAAAAATCACCATTACTGACCATTCGAACAACGTTCCTCAGGTCAGAGGGTCATCTTTTTTCATCAGAAAATTATTTTTTTCGACTATACAAAAAATGATTTAAAATGTCAGATGTATGATGCCTCATGTTGAGTAACAACTTTATAACACCTCCCAGTGACCAAAATGGTCCTTTTTGTAGACTATTCCTCCTACTCAGAAGCTTGTATTTTGCCCAATTTCGAGCATGAAAATAACTCTAAACACACTTATATTAGTTCCAAAAGTGACGATTCACATCGGACAGTCATTTACAGTCAAAAGATTAAATATTCAAAATTCTCCATTACTGACCATTTGAAGAATGTTCCTCAGGTCAGGGGTCATCGTTTTTCATCAGAAAATATATATTTTTGGACTGTTACAAAAATGATTCAAAATGTCAATTGTATCGTGCCTCATGTTGAAAAACCACTTTTTAAGGCCTCCCAGTGACCAAAATGGCCATTTTTATAGTCTTTTCCTCCTACTCAGAAGCTTGTATTTTGCCAGATTTCGAGCATGAAAATGACTCTAAACACACTTATTTTATGTCCAAAAGTGATGATTCACATCCAAGAGTCATTTACAGTCAAAAGATTAAACATTGAAAAAATCATCATTACTGACCATTCAGAGAACATTTCTCATTTATGGGGTCATTTTTCATCAGAAAATAGTTTTTTGGGCTATGGAAAAAATGATTAAAAATGTCAATTGTATCGTGCCTCATGTTGAGTAGCCACTTTTTAAGGCCTCCCAGTGACCAAAATGCTCATTTTTTTAGACTTTTCTTCATGCTCAGAAGCTTGTATTTTGCCCAATTTCGAGCATACAAATGACTCTAAACACACTTATTTTAGTTCCAAAAGTGATGATTCAAATCCGACAGTCATTTACAGTCAAAAGATTAAACATTCAAAAAATTACCATTACTGACCATTCAGAGAACGTTCCTCAGGTCCAGGATCATTGTTTTTCATCAGAAAATGAATTTTTTGGACTGTACAAAAATGATTCAAAATGTCAATTGTATTGCGTCTCATGTTGAATATCCACTGTTTAAGGCCTCCCAGTGACCAAAATGGCAATTTTTGTAGACTTTTCTTCCAACTCAGAAGCTTGTATTTGACAAATTTCAAGCATGAAAATGACTCTAAACACACTTATTTTAGTTCCAAAAGTGACGATACACATCCAAGAGTCATTTATAGTCACACATTAAACATTAAAAAAATCATCATTGCTGACCATTCGGAGAAAGTTCCTCAGGTCTAGGGTCATCATTTTTATTCAAAAAATTGATTTTTTTGGACTGTACAAAAAATGATTCAAAATGTCAATTGTATCACACCTCATGTTGAGTAACCACTTATAAGACCTCCCAGTGACCAAACTGGCCATGTTTACAGACTTTTCTTCCTACTCAGAAGCTTGTATTTTGCCCGATTTCGAGCATGAAAATGACTCTAAACACACTTATTTTAGTTCCAAAAGTGATGATTCACATCCGACAGTCATTTACAGTCAAAAGATTAAACATTCAAAAAATTACCATTACTGACCATTCAGAGAACGTTCCTCAGGTGCAGGATCATCGTTTTTCATCAGAAAATGAATTTTTGGACTGTACAAAAAATGATTCAAAATGTCAATTGTATTGCGTCTCATGTTGAATAACCACTGTTTAAGGCCTCCCAGTTACCAAAATGGCAACTTTTTGTAGACTTTCCTTCCTACTCAGAAGCTTGTATTTTGACAAATTTCAAGCATGAAAATGACTCTAAACACACTTATTTTAGTTCCAAAAGTGACGATACACATCCAAGAGTAATTTACAGTCACAGATTAAACATTAAAAAAATCATCATTACTTAACATTCGGAGAAAGTTCCTCAGGTCCAGGGTCATGGTTTTTCATCCAAAAATTGATTTTTTGGACTGTACAAAAAATTATTCAAAATATCAATTGTATCACGCCTCATGTTGATTAACCTTTTTTTTAAGGACTCCCAGTGACCAAAATGGCAATTTTTATAGATTTTTCCCACTACTCAGAAGCTTGTATTTTGCCTGATTTCGACCATGAATATGACTCTTAACACACTTATTTTCGTTCCAAAAGTGATGATTCACATCTGAGAGACATTTACAGTCAAAAGGTTAAACATTCAAAAAATCACCATTACTGACGATTCGAACAACGTTCCTCAGGTCAGGGGTCATGTTTTTCATCAGAAAATTAATTTTTTCGACTATGCAAAAAATGATTTAAAATGTCAGATGTATGATGCCTCATGTTGAGTAACAACTTTATAACACCTCCCAGTGACCAAAATTGTCATTTTTGTAGACTATACCTCCTACTCAGAAGCTTGTATTTTGCCCAATTTCGAGCATGAAAATAACTCTAAACACATTTATATTAGTTCCAAAAGTGATGATTCACATCCGACAGTCATTTACAGTCAAAAGATTAAACATTCAAAAAATTACCATTACTGACCATGCAGAGAACGTTCCTCAGGTCCAGGATCACCGTTTTTCATCAGAAAATGAATTTTTGGAATGTACAAAAAATGATTCAAAATGTCAATTGTATTGCGTCTCATGTTGAATAACCAGTGTTTAAGGCCTCCCAGTGACCAAAATGGCAATTTTTGTAGACTTTTCTTCCTACTCAGAAGCTTGTATTTTGACAAATTTCAAGCATGAAAATGACTCTAAACACACTTATTTTAGTTCCAAAAGTGACGATACATTCGGAGAAAGTTCCTCAGGTCCAGAATCATGGTTTTTCATCCAAAAATTGATTTTTGGACTGTACAAAAAATGATTCAAAATATCAATTTTATTACGCCTTATGTTGATTAACCACTTTTTAAGGCCTCCCAGTGACCAAAATGGCAATTTTTAGAGATTTTTCCTCCTACTCAGAAGCTTGTATTTTGCCTGATTTCGACCATGAAAATGACTCTTAACACACTTATTTTCGTTCCAAAAGTGATGATTCACATCTGAGAGACATTTACAGTCAAAAGGTTAAACATTCAAAAAATCACCATTACTGACGATTCGAACAACGTTCCTCAGGTCAGGGGGTCATCTTTTTCATCAGAAAATTAATTTTTTTCGACTATACAAAAAATGATTTAAAATGTCAGATGTATGATGCCTCATGTTGAGTAACAACTTTATAACACCTCCCAGTGACCAAAATGGTCCTTTTTGTAGACTATTCCTCCTACTCAGAAGCTTGTATTTTGCCCAATTTCGAGCATGAAAATAACTCTAAACACACTTATATTAGTTCCAAAAGTGACGATTCACATCGGACAGTCATTTACAGTCAAAAGATTAAATATTCAAAATTCTCCATTACTGACCATTTGAACAATGTTCCTCGGGTCAGGGGTCATTGTTTTTCATCAGAAAATATCTATTTTTGGACTCTTACAAAAATGATTCAAAATGTCAATTGTATTGCTCCTCATTTTGAAAAACCACTATTTAAGGCCTCCCAGTGACCAAAATGGCCATTTTTATAGACTTTTCCTCCTACTCAGAAGCTTGTATTTTGCCAGCTTTCGAGCATGAAAATGACTCTAAACACACTTATTTTACGTCCAAAAGTGATGATTCACATCAGAGAGTCATTTACAGTTAAAAGATTAAACATTCAAAAAATCATCATTACTGACCATTCAGTGAACATTCCTCATTTCCAGGGTCATTTTTCATCAGAAAATTGTTTTTTTTGGGCTATGCAAAAAATGATTCAAAAGGTCAATTGTATCGTGCCTCATGTTGAGTAGCCACTTTTTAAGGCCTCCCAATGACCAAAATGCTCATTTTTGTAGACTTTTCTTCATGCTCTGAAGCTTGTATTTTGCCTGATTTCGAGCATACAAATGACTCTAAACACACTTATTTTAGTTCCAAAAGTTACAATTCACATCCGACAGTCATTTACAGTCAAAAGATTAAACATTCAAAATTCTCCATTACTGACCATTTGAAGAATATTCCTCAGGTCCTGACTCATTGTTTTTCATCAGAAAATTTATTTTTTAAAACTGTACAAATAATGTTTCAAAATGTCAATTGTATCACACCTCATGTTGAGTAACCACTTTATAAGGCCTCCCAGTGACCAAAATGGCCATTTTTACAGACTTTTCTTCCTACTCAGAAGCTTGTATTTTGCCAGATTTGGAGCATGAAAATGACTCTAAACACACTTATTTTAGTTCCAATAGTGACGATTGACATCCAAGAGTCATTTACAGTCAAAGATTAAACATTAAAAAAATAATTATTACTGACCATTCGGAGAAAGTTCCTCAGGTCAGGGGTCGTTGTTTTTCATCAGAAAATGGATATTTGTGAACTGTTCCAAAAATGATTCAAAATGTCAATTGTATGATGCCTCATGTTGAGTAACCATTACTAAAAATATAATATAATATAAATCCGTATTTGTAAAGAGCGAACTACTCACCCTTACGGGTCTCAAGGCGCTGGGGGCCGTTGTGGAAATTAAGTGAGCTATTGCCCAGAGTCACATGGTGCTGAGCTGAGCTGCCACCGGAGCCAGGGATCGAACCGGGAGCCATGTGCCATTTGAAGAATATTCCTCCGGTCCTGGCTCATTGTTTTTCATCAGAAAGCTTGTATTTTGCCTGATTTCGAGCATACAAATGACTCTAAACACACTTATTTTAGTTCCAAAAGTTACAATTCACATTCGACAGTCATTTACAGTCAAAAGATTAAACATTCAAAATTCTCCATTACTGACCATTTGAAGAATATTCCTCAGGTCCTGACTCATTGTTTTTCATCAGAAAATTTATTTTTAAAACTGTACAAATAATGTTTCAAAATGTCAATTGTATCACACCTCATGTTGAGTAACCACTTTATAAGGCCTCCCAGTGACCCAAATGGCCATTTTTACTGACTTTTCTTCCTACTCAGAAGCTTGTATTTTGCCAGATTTGGAGCATGAAAATGACTCTAAACACACTTATTGTAGTTCCAAAAGTGACGATTGACATCCAAGAGTCATTTACAGTCAAAGATTAAACATTAAAAAATAATTTTTACTGACCATTCGGAGAAAGTTCCTCAGGTCAGGGGTCATTGTTTTTCATCAGAAAATGGATATTTTTGGACTGTTCCAAAAATGATTCAAAATGTCAATTGTATTGCGTTTCATGTTGAATAACCACTGTTTAAGGCCTCCCAGTGACTAAAATGGCCATTTTTATAGACTTTTCCTCCTTCGCAGAAGCTTGTATTTTGCCCAATTTTGAGCATGAAGATAACTCTAAACACACTTATTTTAGTTACAAAAGAGATGATTCACACCGACAGTCATTTACAGACAAAAGATTAAACATTCAAAAATCACCATTACTGACCATTCAGAGAACGTTCCTCAGCTCCAGGATCATCGTTTTTCATCAGAAAATTGATTTTTTTAATTGTACAAAAAATGAATCAAAATGTCAATTGTATCACGTCTCATGTTGAATAACCACTTTTTAAGACCTCCCAGTGACCAAAATGGCAATTTTTATAGACTTTACCTCCTACTCAGAAGCTTGTATTTTGACAAATTTCGAGCATGAAAATGACTCTAACCACACTTATTTTAGTTCCAAAAGTGATGATTCACATTCGAGAGTCATTTACAGTCAAAAGATTAAACATTTAAAAAAATCATAATTACTGACCATTCGGAGAAAGTTCCTCAGGTCAGGGACCATCTTTTTCATCAGAAAATAGTTTTTTTCGACTGTACAAAAAATTATTTAAAATTTCAATTGTATCATGCCTCATCTTGCATAACCATTTTAAAAGGCTTCCCAGTGACCAAAATGTCCATTTTTATAAACTTTTCCTCTTCCGTGGAAGCTTGTATTTTGACAAATTTCGAGCATGAAAATGACTCTAAACACACTTATTTTTGGTCCAAAAGTGATGATTCACACCGAGAGTCATTTACAGTCAAAAGATTAAACATTCAAAATTCTCCATTACTGACCATTTGAAGAATATACCTCAAGTCCGGGCTCATCGTTTTTCATCAGAAAATGTATTTTTTAAACTGTACAAAAATGATTCAAAATGTCAATTGTATCACATCTATGTTGAGTAACCACTTGATAAGGCCTCCCAGTGACCAAAATGGCCATTTCAATAGACTTTTCTTCCTACTCAGAAGCTTGTATTTTGCCCGATTTCGAGCATGAAAATGACTCTTAACACACTTATTTTAGTTCCAAAAGTGATGATTCACATCCGACAGTCATTTACAGTTAAAAGATTAAACATTCAAAAAATGACCATTACTGACCATTCAGAGAACGTTCCTCAGGTCCAGGATCATCGTTTTTCATCAGAAAATGAATTTTTGGACTGTACAAAAAATGATTCAAAATGTCAATTGTATTGCGTTTCATGTTGAATAACCACTGTTTAAGGCCTCCCAGTGACCAAAATGGCAATTTTTGTAGACTTTTCTTCCTACTCAGAAGCTTGTATTTGACAAATTTCGAGCATGAAAATGACTCTAAACACACTTATTTTAGTTCCAAAAGTGATGATTCACATCCGAGAGGAATATGTCTCTTTACTACAAATGCGCTACAACGCATTCCATTACAACGCTGTCGTAACAACTACCCCGTTGTTTCAACGCGAGCCATTACATCGCAAGTCGTTACAACGACTTGCTGTAGAAGGCGCGCTGGACTTAGAAATAGTATTATTTACTATTCCTACTTCAGTTTGTGCAACAGCTGGGATGGTGTTGGATTGTAAATCCAACACCAGGGCACCCTACAGCAGTTCCTTGAAACAACTTGCGATGTAATGGTTCAGTGTTGAAACAACGGGGTCGTTGTAATGACCGCGTTGTAGTGGAATGCGTTGTAGTGCATTTTTAGTAAACTATGTCTCCCATCCGAGAGTCATTTACAGTCAAAAGATTAAACATTCAAAAAATCATAATTACTCACCATTCGGAGAAAGTTCCACAGGTCCGGAGTCATCATTTTTCATCAGAAAATAGATTTTTGGACGGTACAAAAATGATTTAAAATGTCAATTGTATCACGCCTCATGTTGAAGAACCACTTTTTAAGACCTCCCAGTGAGCAAAATGGCCATTTTTGTAGACTTTTCTTCCTACTGAGAAGCTTTTATTTTGCCTGATTTCGAGCATGAAAATGACTCTAAACACACTTATATTGGTTCCAAAAGTGACGATTCACATCGGACAGTCATTTACAGTCAAAAGATTAAATATTCAAAATTCTCCATTACTGACCATTTGAAGAATGTTCCTCAGGTCAGGGGTCATCGTTTTCATCAGAAAATATATATTTTTGGACTGTTACAAAAATGATTCAAAATGTCAATTGTATCGTGCCTCATGTTGAAAAACCACTTTTTAAGGCCTCCCAGTGACCAAAATGGCCATTTTTATAGTCTTTTCCTCCTACTCAGAAGCTTGTATTTTGCCAGATTTCGAGCATGAAAATGACTCTAAACACACTTATTTTATGTCCAAAAGTGATGATTCACATCCAAGAGTCATTTACAGTCAAAAGATTAAACATTGAAAAAATCATCATTACTGACCATTCAGAGAACATTTCTCATTTATGGGGTCATTTTTCATCAGAAAATTGTTTTTTTTGGGCTATGGAAAAAATGATTAAAAATGTCAATTGTATCGTGCCTCATGTTGAGTAGCCACTTTTTAAGGCCTCCCAGTGACCAAAATGCTCATTTTTTTAGACTTTTCTTCATGCTCAGAAGCTTGTATTTTGCCCGATTTCGAGCATACAAATGACTCTAAACACACTTATTTTAGTTCCAAAAGTGATGATTCAAATCCGACAGTCCTTTACAGTCAAAAGATTAAACATTCAAAAAATTACCATTACTGACCATTCAGAGAACGTTCCTCAGGTCCAGGATCATTGTTTTTCATCAGACAATGAATTTTTGGACTGTACAAAAAATGATTCAAAATGTCAATTGTATTGCGTCTCATGTTGAATAATCACTGTTTAAGGCCTCCCAGTGACCAAAATGGCAATTTTTGTAGACTTTTCTTCCAACTCAGAAGCTTGTATTTGACATATTTCAAGCATGAAAATGACTCTAAACACACTTATTTTAGTTCCAAAAGTGACGATACACATCCAAGAGTCATTTATAGTCACACATTAAACATTAAAAACATCATCATTGCTGACCATTCGGAGAAAGTTCCTCAGGTCTAGGGTCATCATTTTTCATCAAAAAATTGATTTTTTTGGGACGGTACAAAAAATGATTCAACATGTCAATTGTATCACATCTCCTGTTGAGTAACCACTTTATAAGACCTCCCAGTGACCAAAATGGCCATGTTTACAGACTTTTCTTCCTACTCAGAAGCTTGTATTTTGCCCGATTTCGAGCATGAAAATGACTCTAAACATACTTATTTTAGTTCCAAAAGTGATGATTCACATCCGACAGTCATTTACAGTTAAAAGATTAAACATTCAAAAAATTACCATTACTGACCATTCAGAGAACGTTCCTCAGGTCCAGGATCATCGTTTTTCATCAGAAAATTAATTTTTTGGACTGTACAAAAAATGATTCAAAATGTAAATTGTATTGCGTCTCATGTTGAATAACCACTGTTTAAGGCCTCCCAGTGACCAAAATGGCAATTTTTGTAGACTTTTCTTCCTACTCAGAAGCTTGTATTTGACAAATTTCAAGCATGAAAATGACACTAAACACACTTATTTTAGTTCCAAAACTGACGATACACACCTGAGAGACATTTACAGTCAAAAGGTTAAACATTCAAAAATCACCATTACTGACCATTCGAACAACGTTCCTCAGGTCAGGGGTCATCTTTTTCATCAGAAAATTATTTTTTTCGACTATACAAAAAATGATTTAAAATGTCAGATGTATGATGCCTCATGTTGAGTAACAACTTTATAACACCTCCTAGTGACCAAAACGGTCACATTTTTGTAGACTATTCCTCCTACTCAGAAGCTTGTATTTTGCCCAATTTCGAGCATGAAAATAACTCTAAACACACTTATATTAGTTCCAAAATTGACGATTCACATCGGACAGTCATTTACAGTCAAAAGATTAAATATTCCAAATTCTCCATTACTGACCATTTGAACAATGTTCCTCGGGCCAGGGGTCATTGTTTTTCATCAGAAAATATATATTTTTGGACTCTTACAAAAATGATTCAAAATGTCAATTGTATTGCGCCTCATTTTGAAAAACCACTATTTAAGGCCTCCCAGTGACCAAAATGGCCATTTTTATAGACTTTTCCTCCTACTCAGAAGCCTGTATTTTGCCAGCTTTCGAGCATGAAAATGACTCTAAACACACTTATTTTACGTCCAAAAGTGATGATTCACATCAGAGAGTCATTTACAGTTAAAAGATTAAACATTCAAAAAATCATCATTACTGACCATTCAGAGAACATTCCTCATTTCCAGGGTCATTTTTCATCAGAAAATTGTTTTTTTGGGCTATGCAAAAAATGATTCAAAAGGTCAATTGTATCGTGCCTCATGTTGAGTAGCCACTTTTTAAGGCCTCCCAGTGACCAAAATGCTCATTTTTGTAGACTTTTCTTCATGCTCTGAAGCTTGTATTTTGCCTGATTTCGAGCATACAAATGACTCTAAACACACTTATTTTAGTTCCAAAAGTTACAATTCACATCCGACAGTCATTTACAGTCAAAAGATTAAACATTCAAAATTCTCCATTACTGACCATTTGAAGAATATTCCTCAGGTCCTGGCTCATTGTTTTTCATCAGAAAATGCATTTTTAAAACTGTACAAATAATGTTTGAAAATGTCAATTGTATCACACCTCATGTTGAGTAACCACTTTATAAGGCCTCCCAGTGACCAAAATGGCCATTTTTACAGACTTTTCTTCCTACTCAGAAGCTTGTATTTTGCCAGATTTGGAGCATGAAAATGACTCTAAACACACTTATTTTAGTTCCAAAAGTGACGATTGACATCCAAGAGTCATTTACAGTCAATGATTAAACATTAAAAAATAATTATTACTGACCATTCGGAGAAAGTTCCTCAGGTCAGGGGTCGTTGTTTTTCATCAAAAAATGGATATTTGTGAACTGTTCCAAAAATGATTCAAAATGTCAATTGTATGATGCCTCATGTTGAGTAACCATTACTAAAAATATAATATAATATAAATCCGTATTTGTAAAGAGCGAACTACTCACCCTTACGGGTCTCAAGGCGCTGGGGGCCGTTGTGGAAATTAAGTGAGCTATTGCCCAGAGTCACATGGTGCTGAGCTGAGCTGCCGCCGGGCCGGGGATCGAACCGGGAGCCATGTGCCATTTGAAGAATATTCCTCCGGTCCTTGCTCATTGTTTTTCATCAGAAAGCTTGTATTTTGCCTGATTTCGAGCATACAAATGACTCTAAACACACTTATTTTAGTTCCAAAAGTTACAATTCACATCCGACAGTCATTTACAGTCAAAAGATTAAACATTCAAAAAATTACCATTACTGACCATGCAGAGAACGTTCCTTAGGTCCAGGATCACCGTTTTTCATCAGAAAATGAATTTTTGGACTGTACAAAAAATTATTCAAAATATCAATTGTATCACGCCTCATGTTGATTAACCATTTTTTAAGGACTCCCAGTGACCAAAATGGCAATTTTTATAGATTTTCCTCCTACTCAGAAGCTTGTATTTTGCCTGATTTTGACCATGAAAATGACTCTTAACACACTTATTTTCGTTCCAAAAGTGATGATTCACATCTGAGAGACATTTACAGTCAAAAGGTTAAACATTCAAAAAATCACCATTACTGACGATTCGAACAACGTTCCTCAGGTCAGGGGTCATGTTTTTTCATCAGAAAATTAATTTTTTTGACTATGCAAAAAATGATTTAAAATGTCAGATGTATGATGCCTCATGTTGAGTAACAACTTTATAACACCTCCCAGTGACCAAAATTGTCATTTTTGTAGACTATACCTCCTACTCAGAAGCTTGTATTTTGCCCAATTTCGAGCATGAAAATAACTCTAAACACATTTATATTAGTTCCAAAAGTGATGATTCACATCCGACAGTCATTTACAGTCAAAAGATTAAACATTCAAAAATTACCATTACTGACCATGCAGAGAACGTTCCTCAGGTCCAGGATCACCGTTTTTCATCAGAAAATGAATTTTTTGGACTGTACAAAAAATGATTCAAAATGTCAATTGTATTGCGTCTCATGTTGAATAACCAGTGTTTAAGGCCTCCCAGTGACCAAAATGGCAATTTTTGTAGACTTTTCTTCCTACTCAGAAGCTTGTATTTTGACAAATTTCAAGCATGAAAATGACTCTAAACACACTTATTTTAGTTCCAAAAGTGACGATACACATCCAAGAGTCATTTACAGTCACAGATTAAACATTAAAAAATCATCATTACTGAACATTCGGAGAAAGTTCCTCAGGTCCAGGGTCATGGTTTTCATCAGAAAATTGATTTTTGGACTGTACAAAAAATGATTCAAAATATCAATTGTATTACGCCTTATGTTGATTAACCACTTTTTAAGGCCTCCCAGTGACCAAAATGGCAATTTTTAAAGATTTTTCCTCCTACTCAGAAGCTTGTATTTCGCCTGATTTCGACCATGAAAATGACTCTTAACACACTTATTTTCGTTCCAAAAGTGATGATTCACATCTGAGAGACATTTACAGTCAAAAGGTTAAACATTCAAAAAATCACCATTACTGACCATTCGAACAACGTTCCTCAGGTCAGGGGTCATCTTTTTCATGAGAAAATTAATTTTTTCGACTATACAAAAAATGATTTAAAATGTCAGATGTATGATGCTTCATGTTGAGTAACAACTTTATAACACCTCCCAGTGACCAAAATGGTCCTTTTGTAGACTATTCCTCCTACTCAGAAGCTTGTATTTTGCCCAATTAAGAGCATGAAAATAACTCTAAACACACTTATATTAGTTCCAAAAGTGACGATTCACATCGGACAGTCATTTACAGTCAAAAGATTAAATATTCAAAATTCTCCATTACTGACCATTTGAAGAATGTTCCTCAGGTCAGGGGTCATCGTTTTCATCAGAAAATATATATTTTTGGACTGTTACAAAAATGATTCAAAATGTCAATTGTATCGTGCCTCATGTTGAAAAACCACTTTTTAAGGCCTCCCAGTGACCAAAATGGCCATTTTTATAGTCTTTTCCTCCTACTCAGAAGCTTGTATTTTGCCAGATTTCGAGCATGAAAATGACTCTAAACACACTTATTTTAGTTCCAAAAGTGATGATTCACATCCAAGAGTCATTTACAGTCAATAGGTTAAACATTAAAAAAACATCATTACTGACCATTCGGAGAAAGTTCCTCCAGGTCCGGGGTCAGCATTTTTCATCAAAAAATTGATTTTTTTGGACTGTACAAAAAATGATTCAAAATGTCAATTGTATCACGCCTCATGTTGAGTAACCACTTTATAAGACCTCCCAGTGACCAAACTGGCCATGTTTACAGACTTTTCTTCCTACTCAGAAGCTTGTATTTTGCCCGATTTCGAGCATGAAAATGACTCTAAACACACTTATTTTAGTTCCAAAAGTGATGATTCACATCCGACAGTCATTTACAGTCAAAAGATTAAACATTCAAAAAATTACCATTACTGACCATTCAGAGAACGTTCCTCAGGTGCAGGATCATCGTTTTCATCAGAAAATGAATTTTTTGGACTGTACAAAAAATGATTCAAAATGTCAATTGTATTGCGTCTCATGTTGAATAACCACTGTTTAAGGCCTCCCAGTTACCAAAATGGCAACTTTTTGTAGACTTTCCTTCCTACTCAGAAGCTTGTATTTTGACAAATTTCAAGCATGAAAATGACTCTAAACACACTTATTTTAGTTCCAAAAGTGACGATACACATCCAAGAGTAATTTACAGTCACAGATTAAACATTAAAAAATCATCATTACTTAACATTCGGAGAAAGTTCCTCAGGTCCAGGGTCATGGTTTTTCATCAGAAAATTGATTTTTGGACTGTACAAAAAATTATTCAAAATATCAATTGTATCACGCCTCATGTTGATTAACCATTTTTTAAGGACTCCCAGTGACCAAAATGGCAATTTTTATAGATTTTTCCTCCTACTCAGAAGCTTGTATTTTGCCTGATTTCGACCATGAAAATGACTCTTAACACACTTATTTTCGTTCCAAAAGTGACGATTCACATCTGAGAGACATTTACAGTCAAAGGTTAAACATTCAAAAATCACCATTACTGACGATTCGAACAACGTTCCTCAGGTCAGGGGGTCATGTTTTTCATCAGAAAATTAATTTTTTTCGACTATGCAAAAATGATTTAAAATGTCAGATGTATGATGCCTCATGTTGAGTAACAACTTTATAACACCTCCTAGTGACCAAAATGGTCATTTTTGTAGACTATTCCTCCTACTCAGAAGCTTGTATTTTGCCTGATTTTGACCATGAAAATGACTCTTAACACACTTATATTAGTTCCAAAAGTGACGATTCACATCGGACAGTCATTTACAGTCAAAAGATTAAATATTCAAAATTCTCCATTACTGACCATTTGAAGAATGTTCCTCAGGTCAGGGGTCATCGTTTTTCATCAGAAAATATATATTTTTGGACTGTTACAAAAATGATTCAAAATGTCAATTGTATCGTGCCTCATGTTGAAAAACCACTTTTTAAGGCCTCCCAGTGACCAAAATGGCCATTTTTATAGTCTTTTCCTCCTACTCAGAAGCTTGTATTTTGTCAGATTTCGAGCATGAAAATGACTCTAAACACACTTATTTTATGTCCAAAAGTGATGATTCACATCCAAGAGTCATTTACAGTCAAAAGATTAAACATTGAAAAAATCATCATTACTGACCATTCAGAGAACATTTCTCATTTATGGGGTCATTTTTCATCAGAAAATTGTTTTTTTGGGCTATGGAAAAAATGATTAAAAATGTCAATTGTATCGTGCCTCATGTTGAGTAGCCACTTTTTAAGGCCTCCCAGTGACCAAAATGCTCATTTTTGTAGACTTTTGTTCATGCTCTGAAGCTTGTATTTTGCCTGATTTCGAGCATACAAATGACTCTAAACACACTTATTTTAGTTCCAAAAGTTACAATTCACATCCGACAGTCATTTACAGTCAAAAGATTAAACATTCAAAATTCTCCATTACTGACCATTTGAAGAATATTCCTCAGGTCCTGGCTCATTGTTTTTCATCAGAAAATGCATTTTTAAAACTGTACAAATAATGTTTCAAAATGTCAATTGTATCACACCTCATGTTGAGTAACCACTTTATAAGGCCTCCCAGTGACCAAAATGGCCATTTTTACAGACTTTTCTTCCTACTCAGAAGCTTGTATTTTGCCAGATTTGGAGCATGAAAATGACTCTAAACACACTTATTTTAGTTCCAAAAGTGACGATTGACATCCAAGAGTCATTTACAGTCAAAGATTAAACATTAAAAAATAATTATTACTGACCATTCGGAGAAAGTTCCTCAGGTCAGGGGTCGTTGTTTTTCATCAAAAAATGGAGATTTGTGAACTGTTCCAAAAATGATTCAAAATGTCAATTGTATGATGCCTCATGTTGAGTAACCATTACTAAAAATATAATATAATATAAATCCGTATTTGTAAAGAGCGAACTACTCACCCTTACGGGTCTCAAGGCGCTGGGGGCCGTTGTGGAAATTAAGTGAGCTATTGCCCAGAGTCACATGGTGCTGAGCTGAGCTGCCGCCGGAGCCGGGGATCGAACCGGGAGCCATGTGCCATTTGAAGAATATTCCTCCGGTCCTTGCTCATTGTTTTTCATCAGAAAGCTTGTATTTTGCCTGATTTCGAGCATACAAATGACTCTAAACACACTTATTTTAGTTCCAAAAGTTACAATTCACATCCGACAGTCATTTACAGTCAAAAGATTAAACATTCAAAAAATTACCATTACTGACCATGCAGAGAACGTTCCTTAGGTCCAGGATCACAGTTTTTCATCAGAAAATGAATTTTTGGACTGTACAAAAATTATTCAAAATATCAATTGTATCACGCCTCATGTTGATTAACCATTTTTTAAGGACTCCCAGTGACCAAAATGGCAATTTTTATAGATTTTTCCTCCTACTCAAAAGCTTGTATTTTGCCTGATTTCGACCATGAAAATGACTCTTAACACACTTATTTTCGTTCCAAAAGTGATGATTCACATCTGAGAGACATTTACAGTCAAAAGGTTAAACATTCAAAAAATCACCATTACTGACGATTCGAACAACGTTCCTCAGGTCAGGGGGTCATGTTTTTTCATCAGAAAATTAATTTTTTTGACTATGCAAAAAATGATTTAAAATGTCAGATGTATGATGCCTCATGTTGAGTAACAACTTTATAACACCTCCCAGTGACCAAAATTGTCATTTTTGTAGACTATACCTCCTACTCAGAAGCTTGTATTTTGCCCAATTTCGAGCATGAAAATAACTCTAAACACATTTATATTAGTTCCAAAAGTGATGATTCACATCCGACAGTCATTTACAGTCAAAAGATTAAACATTCAAAAATTACCATTACTGACCATGCAGAGAACGTTCCTCAGGTCCAGGATCACCGTTTTTCATCAGAAAATGAATTTTTTGGATTGTACAAAAAATGATTCAAAATGTCAATTGTATTGCGTCTCATGTTGAATAACCAGTGTTTAAGGCCTCCCAGTGACCAAAATGGCAATTTTTGTAGACTTTTCTTCCTACTCAGACGCTTGTATTTTGACAAATTTCAAGCATGAAAATGACTCTAAACACACTTATTTTAGTTCCAAAAGTGACGATACACATCCAAGAGTCATTTACAGTCACAGATTAAACATTAAAAAAATCATCATTACTGAACATTCGGAGAAAGTTCCTCAGGTCCAGGGTCATGGTTTTTCATCAGAAAATTGATTTTTGGACTGTACAAAAAATGATTCAAAATATCAATTGTATTACGCCTTATGTTGATTAACCACTTTTTAAGGCCTCCCAGTGACCAAAATGGCAATTTTTAGAGATTTTCCTCCTACTCAGAAGCTTGTATTTTGCCTGATTTCGACCATGAAAATGACTCTTAACACACTTATTTTCGTTCCAAAAGTGATGATTCACATCTGAGAGACATTTACAGTCAAAAGGTTAAACATTCAAAAAATCACCATTACTGATGATTCGAACAACGTTCCTCAGGTCAGGGTGTCATCTTTTTCATCAGAAAATTAATTTTTTCGACTATACAAAAAATGATTTAAAATGTCAGATGTATGATGCTTCATGTTGAGTAACAACTTTATAACACCTCCCAGTGACCAAAATGGTCCTTTTTGTAGACTATTCCTCCTACTCAGAAGCTTGTATTTTGCCCAATTAAGAGCATGAAAATAACTCTAAACACACTTATATTAGTTCCAAAAGTGACAATTCACATCGGACAGTCATTTACAGTCAAAAGATTAAATATTCAAAATTCTCCATTACTGACCATTTGAAGAATGTTCCTCAGGTCAGGGGTCATCGTTTTTCATCAGAAAATATATATTTTTGGACTGTTACAAAAATGATTCAAAATGTCAATTGTATCGTGCCTCATGTTGAAAAACCACTTTTTAAGGCCTCCCAGTGACCAAAATGGCCATTTTTATAGTCTTTTCCTCCTACTCAGAAGCTTGTATTTTGCCAGATTTCGAGCATGAAAATGACTCTAAACACACTTATTTTAGTTCCAAAAGTGATGATTCACATCCAAAAGTCATTTACAGTCAATAGGTTAAACATTAAAAAAACATCATTACTGACCATTCGGAGAAAGTTCCTCAGGTCCGAGGTCAGCATTTTTCATCAAAAAATTGATTTTTTGGACTGTACAAAAAATGATTCAAAATGTCAATTGTATCACGCCTCATGTTGAGTAACCACTTTATAAGACCTCCCAGTGACCAAACTGGCCATGTTTACAGACTTTTCTTCCTACTCAGAAGCTTGTATTTTGCCCGATTTCGAGCATGAAAATGACTATAAAAACACTTATTTTAGTTCCAAAAGTGATGATTCACATCCGACAGTCATTTTACAGTCAAAAGATTAAACATTCAAAAAATTACCATTACTGACCATTCAGAGAACGTTCCTCAGGTGCAGGATCGTTTTTCATCAGAAAATGAATTTTTTGGACTGTACAAAAAATGATTCAAAATGTCAATTGTATTGCGTCTCATGTTGAATAACCACTGTTTAAGGCCTCCCAGTTACCAAAATGGCAACTTTTTGTAGACTTTCCTTCCTACTCAGAAGCTTGTATTTTGACAAATTTCAAGCATGAAAATGACTCTAAACACACTTATTTTAGTTCCAAAAGTGACGATACACATCCAAGAGTAATTTACAGTCACAGATTAAACATTAAAAAATCATCATTACTTAACATTCGGAGAAAGTTCCTCAGGTCCAGGGTCATGGTTTTTCATCAGAAAATTGATTTTTGGACTGTACAAAAAATTATTCAAAATATCAATTGTATCACGCCTCATGTTGATTAACCATTTTTTAAGGACTCCCAGTGACCAAAATGGCAATTTTTATAGATTTTTCCTCCTACTCAGAAGCTTGTATTTTGCCTGATTTCGACCATGAAAATGACTCTTAACACACTTATTTTCGTTCCAAAAGTGATGATTCACATCTGAGAGACATTTACAGTCAAAAGGTTAAACATTCAAAAAATCACCATTACTGACGATTCGAACAACGTTCCTCAGGTCAGGGGTCATGTTTTTTCATCAGAAAATTAATTTTTTTCGACTATGCAAAAAATGATTTAAAATGTCAGATGTATGATGCCTCATGTTGAGTAACAACTTTATAACACCTCCTAGTGACCAAAATGGTCATTTTTGTAGACTATTCCTCCTACTCAGAAGCTTGTATTTTGCCTGATTTCGACCATGAAAATGACTCTTAACACACTTATATTAGTTCCAAAAGTGACGATTCACATCGGACAGTCATTTACAGTCAAAAGATTAAATATTCAAAATTCTCCATTACTGACCATTTGAAGAATGTTCCTCAGGTCAGGGGTCATCGTTTTTCATCAGAAAATATATATTTTTGGACTGTTACAAAAATGATTCAAAATGTCAATTGTATCGTGCCTCATGTTGAAAAACCACTTTTTAAGGCCTCCCAGTGACCAAAATGGCCATTTTTATAGTCTTTTCCTCCTACTCAGAAGCTTGTATTTTGTCAGATTTCGAGCATGAAAATGACTCTAAACACACTTATTTTATGTCCAAAAGTGATGATTCACATCCAAGAGTCATTTACAGTCAAAAGATTAAACATTGAAAAAATCATCATTACTGACCATTCAGAGAACATTTCTCATTTATGGGGTCATTTTTCATCAGAAAATTGTTTTTTTGGGCTATGGAAAAAATGATTAAAAATGTCAATTGTATCGTGCCTCATGTTGAGTAGCCACTTTTTAAGGCCTCCCAGTGACCAAAATGCTCATTTTTGTAGACTTTTCTTCATGCTCTGAAGCTTGTATTTTGCCTGATTTCGAGCATACAAATGACTCTAAACACACTTATTTTAGTTCCAAAAGTTACAATTCACATCCGACAGTCATTTACAGTCAAAAGATTAAACATTCAAAATTCTCCATTACTGACCATTTGAAGAATATTCCTCAGGTCCTGGCTCATTGTTTTTCATCAGAAAATGCATTTTTTAAAACTGTACAAATAATGTTTCAAAATGTCAATTGTATCACACCTCATGTTGAGTAACCACCTTATAAGGCCTCCCAGTGACCAAAATGGCAATTTTTACAGACTTTTCTTCCTACTCAGAAGCTTGTATTTTGCCAGATTTGGAGCATGAAAATGACTCTAAACACACTTATTTTAGTTCCAAAAGTGACGATTGACATCCAAGAGTCATTTACAGTCAAAGATTAAACATTAAAAAATAATTATTACTGACCATTCGGAGAAAGTTCCTCAGGTCAGGGGTCGTTGTTTTTCATCAAAAAATGGATATTTGTGAACTGTTCCAAAAATGATTCAAAATGTCAATTGTATGATGCCTCATGTTGAGTAACCATTACTAAAAATATAATATAATATAAATCCGTATTTGTAAAGAGCGAACTACTCACCCTTACGGGTCTCAAGGCGCTGGGGGCCGTTGTGGAAATTAAGTGAGCTATTGCCCAGAGTCACATGGTGCTGAGCTGAGCTGCCGCCGGAGCCGGGGATCGAACCGGGAGCCATGTGCCATTTGAAGAATATTCCTCCGGTCCTTGCTCATTGTTTTTCATCAGAAAGCTTGTATTTTGCCTGATTTCGAGCATACAAATGACTCTAAACACACTTATTTTAGTTTCAAAAGTTACAATTCACATCCGACAGTCATTTACAGTCAAAAGATTAAACATTCAAAAAATTACCATTACTGACCATGCAGAGAACGTTCCTTAGGTCCAGGATCACCGTTTTTCATCAGAAAATGAATTTTTGGACTGTACAAAAAATTATTCAAAATATCAATTGTATCACGCCTCATGTTGATTAACCATTTTTTTAAGGACTCCCAGTGACCAAAATGGCAATTTTTATAGATTTTTCCTCCTACTCAGAAGCTTGTATTTTGCCTGATTTCGACCATGAAAATGACTCTTAACACACTTATTTTCGTTCCAAAAGTGATGATTCACATCTGAGAGACATTTACAGTCAAAGGTTAAACATTCAAAAAATCACCATTACTGACGATTCGAACAACGTTCCTCAGGTCAGGGGGTCATGTTTTTTCATCAGAAAATTAATTTTTTTCGACTATGCAAAAAATGATTTAAAATGTCAGATGTATGATGCCTCATGTTGAGTAACACTTTATAACACCTCCCAGTGACCAAAATTGTCATTTTTGTAGACTATACCTCCTACTCAGAAGCTTGTATTTTGCCCAATTTCGAGCATGAAAATAACTCTAAACACATTTATATTAGTTCCAAAAGTGATGATTCACATCCGACAGTCATTTACAGTCAAAAGATTAAACATTCAAAAATTACCATTACTGACCATGCAGAGAACGTTCCTCAGGTCCAGGATCACCGTTTTTCATCAGAAAATGAATTTTTGGACTGTACAAAAAATGATTCAAAATGTCAATTGTATTGCGTCTCATGTTGAATAACCAGTGTTTAAGGCCTCCTAGTGACCAAAATGGCAATTTTTGTAGACTTTTCTTCCTACTCAGAAGCTTGTATTTTGACAAATTTCAAGCATGAAAATGACTCTAAACACACTTATTTTAGTTCCAAAAGTGACGATACACATCCAAGAGTCATTTACAGTCACAGATTAAACATTAAAAAAATCATCATTACTGAACATTCGGAGAAAGTTCCTCAGGTCCAGGGTCATGGTTTTTCATCAGAAAATTGATTTTTGGACTGTACAAAAAATGATTCAAAATATCAATTGTATTACGCCTTATGTTGATTAACCACTTTTTAAGGCCTCCCAGTGACCAAAATGGCAATTTTTAGAGATTTTTCCTCCTACTCAGAAGCTTGTATTTTGCCTGATTTCGACCATGAAAATGACTCTTAACACACTTATTTTCGTTCCAAAAGTGATGATTCACATCTGAGAGACATTTACAGTCAAAGGTTAAACATTCAAAAAATCACCATTACTGACCATTCGAACAACGTTCCTCAGGTCAGGGGTCATCTTTTTCATCAGAAAATTATTTTTTTCGACTATACAAAAAATTATTTAAAATGTCAGATGTATGATGCTTCATGTTGAGTAACAACTTTATAACACCTCCCAGTGACCAAAATGGTCCTTTTTGTAGACTATTCCTCCTACTCAGAAGCTTGTATTTTGCCCAATTAAGAGCATGAAAATAACTCTAAACACACTTATATTAGTTCCAAAAGTGACGATTCACATCGGACAGTCATTTACAGTCAAAAGATTAAATATTCAAAATTCTCCATTACTGACCATTTGAAGAATGTTCCTCAGGTCAGGGGTCATCGTTTTTCATCAGAAAATATATATTTTTGGACTGTTACAAAAATGATTCAAAATGACAATTGTATCGAGCCTCATGTTGAATAACCACTTTTTAAGGCCTCCCAGTGACCAAAATTGCCATTTTTATAGACTTTTCCTCCTACTCAGAAGCTTGTATTTTGCCCGATTTCGAGCATGAAAATGACTCTAAACACACTTATTTTAGTTCCAAAAGTGATGATTCACATCCGACAGTCATTTACAGTCAAAAGATTAAACATTCAAAAATTACCATTACTGACCATGCAGAGAACGTTCCTCAGGTCCAGGATCACCGTTTTTCATCAGAAAATGAATTTTTGGACTGTACAAAAAATGATTCAAAATGTCAATTGTATTGCGTCTCATGTTGAATAACCAGTGTTTAAGGCCTCCCAGTGACCAAAATGGCAATTTTTGTAGACTTTTCTTCCTACTCAGACGCTTGTATTTTGACAAATTTCAAGCATGAAAATGACTCTAAACACACTTATTTTAGTTCCAAAAGTGACGATACACATCCAAGAGTCATTTACAGTCACAGATTAAACATTAAAAAAATCATCATTACTGAACATTCGGAGAAAGTTCCTCAGGTCCAGGGTCATGGTTTTTCATCAGAAAATTGATTTTTGGACTGTACAAAAAATGATTCAAAATATCAATTGTATTACGCCTTATGTTGATTAACCACTTTTTAAGGCCTCCCAGTGACCAAAATGGCAATTTTTAGAGATTTTTCCTCCTACTCAGAAGCTTGTATTTTGCCTGATTTCGACCATGAAAATGACTCTTAACACACTTATTTTCGTTCCAAAAGTGATGATTCACATCTGAGAGACATTTACAGTCAAAAGGTTAAACATTCAAAAAATCACCATTACTGACGATTCGAACAACGTTCCTCAGGTCAGGGTGTCATCTTTTTTCATCAGAAAATTAATTTTTTTCGACTATACAAAAAATGATTTAAAATGTCAGATGTATGATGCTTCATGTTGAGTAACAACTTTATAACACCTCCCAGTGACCAAAATGGTCCTTTTTGTAGACTATTCCTCCTACTCAGAAGCTTGTATTTTGCCCAATTAAGAGCATGAAAATAACTCTAAACACACTTATATTAGTTCCAAAAGTGACAATTCACATCGGACAGTCATTTACAGTCAAAAGATTAAATATTCAAAATTCTCCATTACTGACCATTTGAAGAATGTTCCTCAGGTCAGGGGTCATCGTTTTTCATCAGAAAATATATATTTTTGGACTGTTACAAAAATGATTCAAAATGTCAATTGTATCGTGCCTCATGTTGAAAAACCACTTTTAAGGCCTCCCAGTGACCAAAATGGCCATTTTTATAGTCTTTTCCTCCTACTCAGAAGCTTGTATTTTGCCAGATTTCGAGCATGAAAATGACTCTAAACACACTTATTTTAGTTCCAAAAGTGATGATTCACATCCAAAAGTCATTTACAGTCAATAGGTTAAACATTAAAAAAACATCATTACTGACCATTCGGAGAAAGTTCCTCAGGTCCGGGGTCAGCATTTTTCATCAAAAAATTGATTTTTTTGGACTGTACAAAAAATGATTCAAAATGTCAATTGTATCACGCCTCATGTTGAGTAACCACTTTATAAGACCTCCCAGTGACCAAACTGGCCATGTTTACAGACTTTTCTTCCTACTCAGAAGCTTGTATTTTGCCCGATTTCGAGCATGAAAATGACTATAAAAACACTTATTTTAGTTCCAAAAGTGATGATTCACATCCGACAGTCATTTTACAGTCAAAAGATTAAACATTCAAAAATTACCATTACTGACCATTCAGAGAACGTTCCTCAGGTGCAGGATCGTTTTCATCAGAAAATGAATTTTTGGACTGTACAAAAAATGATTCAAAATGTCAATTGTATTGCGTCTCATGTTGAATAACCACTGTTTAAGGCCTCCCAGTTACCAAAATGGCAACTTTTTGTAGACTTTCCTTCCTACTCAGAAGCTTGTATTTTGACAAATTTCAAGCATGAAAATGACTCTAAACACACTTATTTTAGTTCCAAAAGTGACGATACACATCCAAGAGTAATTTACAGTCACAGATTAAACATTAAAAAAATCATCATTACTTAACATTCGGAGAAAGTTCCTCAGGTCCAGGGTCATGGTTTTTCATCAGAAAATTGATTTTTTGGACTGTACAAAAAATTATTCAAAATATCAATTGTATCACGCCTCATGTTGATTAACCATTTTTTTAAGGACTCCCAGTGACCAAAATGGCAATTTTTATAGATTTTTCCTCCTACTCAGAAGCTTGTATTTTGCCTGATTTCGACCATGAAAATGACTCTTAACACACTTATTTTCGTTCCAAAAGTGATGATTCACATCTGAGAGACATTTACAGTCAAAAGGTTAAACATTCAAAAAATCACCATTACTGACGATTCGAACAACGTTCCTCAGGTCAGGGGGTCATGTTTTTCATCAGAAAATTAATTTTTTTCGACTATGCAAAAATGATTTAAAATGTCAGATGTATGATGCCTCATGTTGAGTAACAACTTTATAACACCTCCTAGTGACCAAAATGGTCATTTTTGTAGACTATTCCTCCTACTCAGAAGCTTGTATTTTGCCTGATTTCGACCATGAAAATGACTCTTAACACACTTATATTAGTTCCAAAAGTGACGATTCACATCGGACAGTCATTTACAGTCAAAAGATTAAATATTCAAAATTCTCCATTACTGACCATTTGAAGAATGTTCCTCAGGTCAGGGGTCATCGTTTTTCATCAGAAAATATATATTTTTGGACTGTTACAAAAATTATTCAAAATGTCAATTGTATCGTGCCTCATGTTGAAAAACCACTTTTTAAGGCCTCCCAGTGACCAAAATGGCCATTTTTATAGTCTTTTCCTCCTACTCAGAAGCTTGTATTTTGTCAGATTTCGAGCATGAAAATGACTCTAAACACACTTATTTTATGTCCAAAAGTGATGATTCACATCCAAGAGTCATTTACAGTCAAAAGATTAAACATTGAAAAAATCATCATTACTGACCATTCAGAGAACATTTCTCATTTATGGGGTCATTTTTCATCAGAAAATTGTTTTTTTGGGCTATGGAAAAAATGATTAAAAATGTCAATTGTATCGTGCCTCATGTTGAGTAGCCACTTTTAAGGCCTCCCAGTGACCAAAATGCTCATTTTTGTAGACTTTTCTTCATGCTCTGAAGCTTGTATTTTGCCTGATTTCGAGCATACAAATGACTCTAAACACACTTATTTTAGTTCCAAAAGTTACAATTCACATCCGACAGTCATTTACAGTCAAAAGATTAAACATTCAAAATTCTCCATTACTGACCATTTGAAGAATATTCCTCAGGTCCTGGCTCATTGTTTTTCATCAGAAAATGCATTTTTAAAACTGTACAAATAATGTTTCAAAATGTCAATTGTATCACACCTCATGTTGAGTAACCACCTTATAAGGCCTCCCAGTGACCAAAATGGCAATTTTTACAGACTTTTCTTCCTACTCAGAAGCTTGTATTTTGCCAGATTTGGAGCATGAAAATGACTCTAAACACACTTATTTTAGTTCCAAAAGTGACGATTGACATCCAAGAGTCATTTACAGTCAAAGATTAAACATTAAAAAAATAATTATTACTGACCATTCGGAGAAAGTTCCTCAGGTCAGGGGTCGTTGTTTTCATCAAAAAATGGATATTTGTGAACTGTTCCAAAAATGATTCAAAATGTCAATTGTATGATGCCTCATGTTGAGTAACCATTACTAAAAATATAATATAATATAAATCCGTATTTGTAAAGAGCGAACTACTCACCCTTACGGGTCTCAAGGCGCTGGGGGCCGTTGTGGAAATTAAGTGAGCTATTGCCCAGAGTCACATGGTGCTGAGCTGAGCTGCCGCCGGAGCCGGGGATCGAACCGGGAGCCATGTGCCATTTGAAGAATATTCCTCCGGTCCTTGCTCATTGTTTTTCATCAGAAAGCTTGTATTTTGCCTGATTTCGAGCATACAAATGACTCTAAACACACTTATTTTAGTTCCAAAAGTTACAATTCACATCCGACAGTCATTTACAGTCAAAAGATTAAACATTCAAAAAATTACCATTACTGACCATGCAGAGAACGTTCCTTAGGTCCAGGATCACCGTTTTTCATCAGAAAATGAATTTTTGGACTGTACAAAAATTATTCAAAATATCAATTGTATCACGCCTCATGTTGATTAACCATTTTTTTAAGGACTCCCAGTGACCAAAATGGCAATTTTTATAGATTTTTCCTCCTACTCAGAAGCTTGTATTTTGCCTGATTTCGACCATGAAAATGACTCTTAACACACTTATTTTCGTTCCAAAAGTGATGATTCACATCTGAGAGACATTTACAGTCAAAAGGTTAAACATTCAAAAAATCACCATTACTGACGATTCGAACAACGTTCCTCAGGTCAGGGGTCATGTTTTTTCATCAGAAAATTAATTTTTTCGACTATGCAAAAATGATTTAAAATGTCAGATGTATGATGCCTCATGTTGAGTAACACTTTATAACACCTCCCAGTGACCAAAATTGTCATTTTTGTAGACTATACCTCCTACTCAGAAGCTTGTATTTTGCCCAATTTCGAGCATGAAAATAACTCTAAACACATTTATATTAGTTCCAAAAGTGATGATTCACATCCGACAGTCATTTACAGTCAAAAGATTAAACATTCAAAAATTACCATTACTGACCATGCAGAGAACGTTCCTCAGGTCCAGGATCACCGTTTTTCATCAGAAAATGAATTTTTTGGACTGTACAAAAAATGATTCAAAATGTCAATTGTATTGCGTCTCATGTTGAATAACCAGTGTTTAAGGCCTCCTAGTGACCAAAATGGCAATTTTTGTAGACTTTTCTTCCTACTCAGAAGCTTGTATTTTGACAAATTTCAAGCATGAAAATGACTCTAAACACACTTATTTTAGTTCCAAAAGTGACGATACACATCCAAGAGTCATTTACAGTCACAGATTAAACATTAAAAAAATCATCATTACTGAACATTCGGAGAAAGTTCCTCAGGTCCAGGGTCATGGTTTTTCATCAGAAAATTGATTTTTTGGACTGTACAAAAAATGATTCAAAATATCAATTGTATTACGCCTTATGTTGATTAACCACTTTTTAAGGCCTCCCAGTGACCAAAATGGCAATTTTTAGAGATTTTTCCTCCTACTCAGAAGCTTGTATTTTGCCTGATTTCGACCATGAAAATGACTCTTAACACACTTATTTTCGTTCCAAAAGTGATGATTCACATCTGAGAGACATTTACAGTCAAAAGGTTAAACATTCAAAAATCACCATTACTGACCATTCGAACAACGTTCCTCAGGTCAGGGGTCATCTTTTTCATCAGAAAATTATTTTTTTCGACTATACAAAAAATGATTTAAAATGTCAGATGTATGATGCTTCATGTTGAGTAACAACTTTATAACACCTCCCAGTGACCAAAATGGTCCTTTTTGTAGACTATTCCTCCTACTCAGAAGCTTGTATTTTGCCCAATTAAGAGCATGAAAATAACTCTAAACACACTTATATTAGTTCCAAAAGTGACGATTCACATCGGACAGTCATTTACAGTCAAAAGATTAAATATTCAAAATTCTCCATTACTGACCATTTGAAGAATGTTCCTCAGGTCAGGGGTCATCGTTTTTCATCAGAAAATATATATTTTTGGACTGTTACAAAAATGATTCAAAATGTCAATTGTATCGTGCCTCATGTTGAAAAACCACTTTTTAAGGCCTCCCAGTGACCAAAATGGCCATTTTTATAGTCTTTTCCTCCTACTCAGAAGCTTGTATTTTGCCAGATTTCGAGCATGAAAATGACTCTAAACACACTTATTTTAGTTCCAAAAGTGATGATTCACATCCAAGAGTCATTTACAGTCAATAGGTTAAACATTAAAAAAACATCATTACTGACCATTCGGAGAAAGTTCCTCAGGTCCGGGGTCAGCATTTTTCATCAAAAATTGATTTTTTTGGACTGTACAAAAAATGATTCAAAATGTCAATTGTATCACGCCTCATGTTGAGTAACCACTTTATAAGACCTCCCAGTGACCAAACTGGCCATGTTTACAGACTTTTCTTCCTACTCAGAAGCTTGTATTTTGCCCGATTTCGAGCATGAAAATGACTCTAAACACACTTATTTTAGTTCCAAAAGTGATGATTCACATCCGACAGTCATTTACAGTCAAAAGATTAAACATTCAAAAATTACCATTACTGACCATTCAGAGAACGTTCCTCAGGTGCAGGATCATCGTTTTTCATCAGAAAATGAATTTTTGGACTGTACAAAAAATGATTCAAAATGTCAATTGTATTGCGTCTCATGTTGAATAACCACTGTTTAAGGCCTCCCAGTTACCAAAATGGCAACTTTTTGTAGACTTTCCTTCCTACTCAGAAGCTTGTATTTTGACAAATTTCAAGCATGAAAATGACTCTAAACACACTTATTTTAGTTCCAAAAGTGACGATACACATCCAAGAGTAATTTACAGTCACAGATTAAACATTAAAAAATCATCATTACTTAACATTCGGAGAAAGTTCCTCAGGTCCAGGGTCATGGTTTTTCATCAGAAAATTGATTTTTTGGACTGTACAAAAAATTATTCAAAATATCAATTGTATCACGCCTCATGTTGATTAACCATTTTTTTAAGGACTCCCAGTGACCAAAATGGCAATTTTTATAGATTTTTCCTCCTACTCAGAAGCTTGTATTTTACCTGATTTCGACCATGAAAATGACTCTTAACACACTTATTTTCGTTCCAAAAGTGATGATTCACATCTGAGAGACATTTACAGTCAAAAGGTTAAACATTCAAAAAATCACCATTACTGACGATTCGAACAACGTTCCTCAGGTCAGGGGTCATGTTTTTTCATCAGAAAATTAATTTTTTCGACTATGCAAAAAATGATTTAAAATGTCAGATGTATGATGCCTCATGTTGAGTAACAACTTTATAACACCTCCCAGTGACCAAAATTGTCATTTTTGTAGACTATACCTCCTACTCAGAAGCTTGTATTTTGCCCAATTTCGAGCATGAAAATAACTCTAAACACATTTATATTAGATCCAAAAGTGATGATTCACATCCGACAGTCATTTACAGTCAAAAGATTAAACATTCAAAAAATTACCATTACTGACCATGCAGAGAACGTTCCTCAGGTCCAGGATCACCGTTTTTCATCAGAAAATGAATTTTTTGGACTGTACAAAAAATGATTCAAAATGTCAATTGTATTGCGTCTCATGTTGAATAACCAGTGTTTAAGGCCTCCCAGTGACCAAAATGGCAATTTTTGTAGACTTTTCTTCCTACTCAGAAGCTTGTATTTTGACAAATTTCAAGCATGAAAATGACTCTAAACACACTTATTTTAGTTCCAAAAGTGACGATACACATCCAAGAGTCATTTACAGTCACAGATTAAACATTAAACAAATCTTCATTACTGAACATTCAGAGAAAGTTCCTCAGGTCCAGGGTCATGGTTTTTCATCAGAAAATTGATTTTTTAGACTGTACAAAAAATGATTCAAAATATCAATTGTATTACGCCTTATGTTGATTAACCACTTTTTAAGGCCTCCCAGTGACCAAAATGGCAATTTTTAGAGATTTTTCCTCCTACTCAGAAGCTTGTAGTTTGCCTGATTTCGACCATGAAAATGACTCTTAACACACTTATATTAGTTCCAAAAGTGACGATTCACATCGGACAGTCATTTACAGTCAAAAGATTAAATATTCAAAATTCTCCATTACTGACCATTTGAAGAATGTTCCTCAGGTCAGGGGTCATCGTTTTCATCAGAAAATATATATTTTTGGACTGTTACAAAAATGATTCAAAATGTCAATTGTATCGTGCCTCATGTTGAAAAACCACTTTTTAAGGCCTCCCAGTGACCAAAATGGCCATTTTTATAGTCTTTTCCTCCTACTCAGAAGCTTGTATTTTGCCAGATTTTGAGCATGAAAATGACTCTAAACACACTTATTTTATGTCCAAAAGTGATGATTCACATCCGACAGTCATTTACAGTTAAAAGATTAAACATTCAAAAAATTACCATTACTGACCATTCAGAGAACGTTCCTCAGGTCCAGGATCATCGTTTTTCATCAGAAAATGAATTTTTTGGACTGTACAAAAAATGATTCAAAATGTCAATTGTATTGCGTTTCATGTTGAATAACCACTGTTTAAGGCCTCCCAGTGACCAAAATGGCAATTTTTGTAGACTTTTCTTCCTACTCAGAAGCTTGTATTTGACAAAATTCGAGCATGAAAATGACTCTAAACACACTTATTTTAGTTCCAAAAGTGATAATTCACATCCGAGAGGAATATGTCTCTTTACTACAAATGCGCTACAACGCATTCCATTACAACGCTGTCGTAACAACTACCCCGTTGTTTCAACGCGAGCCATTACATCGCAAGTCGTTACAACGACTTGCTGTAGGGGGCGCGCTGGACTTAGAAATAGTATTATTTACTATTCCTACTTCAGTTTGTGCAACAGCTGGGATGGTGTTGGATTGTAAATCCAACACCAGGGCACCCCCTACAGCAGTTCATTGAAACGACTTGCGATGTAATGGTTCGTGTTGAAACAACGGGGTCGTTGTAATGACCGCGTTGTAGTGGAATGCGTTGTAGCGCATTTTTAGTAAACTATGTCTCCCATCCGAGAGTCATTTACAGTCAAAAGATTAAACATTCAAAAAATCATAATTACTCACCATTCGGAGAAAGTTCCACAGGTCCGGAGTCATCATTTTTCATCAGAAAATAGATTTTTTGGACGGTACAAAAATGATTTAAAATGTCAATTGTATCACGCCTCATGTTGAAGAACCACTTTTTAAGACCTCCCAGTGAGCAAAATGGCCATTTTTGTAGACTTTTCTTCCTACTGAGAAGCTTTTATTTTGCCTGATTTCGAGCATGAAAATGACTCTAAACACACTTATATTGGTTCCAAAGTGATGATTCACATCCAAGAGTCATTTACAGGCAAAAGATTAAACATTCAAAAAATCACCATTACTGACCATTCAGAGAACGTCCCTCAGGCCTAGGATCATCATTTTTCATCAGAAAATGGATTTTTGGGACTATACAAAGAATGATTCAAAATCTCAATTGTATCGTGTCTCATGTTGAATAACCACTGTTTAAGGCCTCCAGTGACCAAAATGGACATATTTATAGACTTTTCTTCCTCCAAGTACTTGTATTGTGCCCAATTTCGAGTATGAAAATGACTCTAAACACACTTATTTAAGGTACAAAAGTGATGATTCGCACCCGAGAGTCCTTTACAGTCAAAAGATTAAACATTCAAAAAAATCATCATTATTGACCACTCAGAGTACATTCCTTGTTTCCGGGGTCATCGTTTTTCATCAAAAAATAGATTTTTTGGGCTATACAAAAAATGATTCAAAATGTCAATTATATCGCACCTCATGTTGAGTAATGAGTTTTTAAGGCCTCCCAGTGACAAAAATGGTAATTTTTGTAGACTTTTCCTCATACTCAGAAGCTTGTATTTTGCCCAATTTCTAGCATGAAAATGACACTAAACACACTTATTTTAGTTGCAAAGGTGATTATTCACATCCGAGTCATTTACAGTCAAAAGATTAAACATTAAAAAAATCACCATTACTGATCATTTGGAGAACGTTCCTCACTTCTGGGGGTCATCATTTTTCATCAGAAAATTGATATTTTTGGACTGTACCAAAAATGATTCAAAATATCAATTGTATCGCGTCTCATGTTGAAAAACCACTTTTTAAGGCCTCCCAGTGACCAAAATGGCAATTTTTATAGACTTTTCCTCCTACTCAGATGCTTGTACTTTGCCAGATTTCGAGCATGAAAATAACTCTAAACACACTTATTTTTGGTCCAAAAGTGATGATTCACACCGAGAGTCATTTACAGTCAAAAGATTAAACATTCAAAATTCTCCATTACTGACCAGTTGAAGAATATACCTCAAGTCCGGGCTCATCGTTTTTCATCAGAAAATGTATTTTTTTAAACTGTACAAAAATGATTCAAAATGTCAATTGTATCACATCTATGTTGAGTAACCACTTGATAAGGCCTCCCAGTGACCAAAATGGCCATTTTTATAGACTTTTCCTCCTACTCAGATGCTTACATTTTGAGAGATTTCGAGCATGAGAATAGCTCTAAATATACTTATTTTAGTTCCAAAACTGACGATTCACATCCGAGGGTCATTTACAGTCAAAAGATTAAACATTCAAAATTCTCCATTACTGACCATTTGAAGAATGTTCCTCAGGTTAGGGGTCATCGTTTTGCATCAGAAAATTGATATTTTTGGACTGTTCCAAAAATGATTCAAAATGTCAATTGTATTGCGCCTCATGTTGAAAAACCACTTTTTAAGGCCTCCCAGGGACCAAAATGGACATTTTATAGACTTTCACTTCTACTCTGAAGCATACATTTTGATAGATTTCGAGCATGATAATAACTCTAAACACACTTATTTTAGTTCCAAAAGTGATGATTCACATCCAAGAGTCATTTACAGTCAATAGGTTAAACATTAAAAAAATCACCATTACTGACCATTCGGAGAACGTTCCTCAGGTCAGGGGCCATCTGTTTTCATCAGAAAATTGTTTTTTTTCGACTTTACCAAAAAGTATTTAAAATTTCAATTCTATCATGCCTCATTTTGAATAGCCATTTTATAAGGCTTCCCAGTGACCAAAAAGGCTATTTTTATAGACTTTTCCCCCTACTCAGAAACTTGTATTTTGCCAGATTTCGAGCATGAAAATGACGCTAAACACACTTATTTTAGTTCCAAAAGTGATATTTCACATGCAATAGTTATTTACAGTCAAACGATTACACATTCAAAAATCACCAATACTGACCATCTGGAGAAAGTTCCTCAGGTCCGGGGTCATCGTTTTTCATCAGAAAATGGATTTTTTGGACTGTACAAAGAATGATTCAAAATGTCAATTGTATCACGCCTCTTGTTGAATAATTACTTTTTAATGCCTCCCAGTGACCAAAATTGCCATTTTAATATACTTTTTCTCCTACTAAGTAGCGTGTATTTTGCCCAATTTGGAGCATGAAAATGACTCTAAACACACCTATTTTAGTTCCCAAAAGTGATGATTCACATCCGACACACCGTAGAGATCTGGGACCTCCTCAACACCCTCTCCCCAGATGTCGCCTTCTTTCCAGAAACCTGGACCAACGCCTCCTCCGCCCCTGACATTGCCACCGCCATCCCTGATGGATACAAGATCCAGAGGAAGGACCGCCCCAACCGCCCAGGAGGAGGACTCAACATCGCACACAAGAGCTCCCTCCAGCTCTCGACCTCCACCACGAGTGACCCCTTCTCCACCACCGAACTCCTCAATTTCCAGATCCAGACTAGCCGTTGAACAACGCTCCACGTCACCCTCGCCTACAGACCCTCCAGACCTCATGCCCATTTTGCCACTACCATCGCTGACCTCATTACACCCCATGCCATTTCCTCCATGGACTACATCCTCATCAGAGACCTGAACTTCCACCTCAACAACCCCAGCGACCCCAACTCCACCACCCTCCTGGGCAACCTCAAAAACATCGGACTGAAACAGCTCATCACCATGCCTACCCACAAGGCAGGACATACCCTCGACCCCATCTTTGCAGGAGGTAACAACATCCACTTCAGCCACACCACACAACCTCTATGGATGGACCATCACTGCGTACACTTCCACGTCGACAAACCCCCGCTGCCCAAACCTGCACCATTCCCTCCATGAAGGAACTCGAGCAAAGTCACTGAGGAGCAGCTCAACTCTACCCTCAACCGTGACGCCCCCACCACCTCGACCGATGCCAACCTCACAGCCAAAGAACTCCACAGATGGATCTCCAGCTGCACAGACAAGGTCGTCCCCCTACGTAACTCCAACAAACAGCGCCCCAGGAAGGCCACCTGGTTCACCACCGACCTCCAAGAATCCAGACACACCTGCAGACATCTCAAGAAGAACTGGAGGAACAGCAAAATGTCAGAAGACTGCACCAACTACAAAGACACTATGACAGAATACCACCAACGCATCAGATCCACCAAAAGGACCTTCATCCAGAACAAGATACTCACCAACTCCAGCAAATCCAAGGAACTCTTCAGCGTCATCCAGGAATTCACCAAACCCCCCAGCGAAACTACGGACATTACCCCCTCCCAGGACCTCTGAAACAAGCTTGGATCCTACTTCCATCTGAAAATCAAGGGCATCTACGACCATTTCAACGACCAGTCCCCGACTCAGAAACAACTTCCTTCACCAGCAATGCCAGCCAGCCCACCATCTCCTTCTGGACCCCAGTCCTTACCGAAGACACTATTTTGACCATGAAAGGCATCCGCTCAGGAGCCCCCACGGACCCCTGCCCACCGCACATCTTCCACCAAGCCGACACCACCATTGCTCCTGAACTACGACGCACCATCAACGCCACCTTCAAGACCGGCATCTTTCCCGATGACTGGAAATGCGCAGAAGTCAGACCCCTGCTCAAGAAGCCCTCAGCAGATCCCATGGACCTCAAGAACTACCGACCCATCTCCCTCCTCACTTTCGCGGCCAAAGTCACAGAGAAGACCGTCAACACCCAGCTAACAAAATTCATTGAAGAAAACTCCATCCTCGACCGCTCCCAATCCGGATTCTGCAGCAACCACAGCACCGAGACCACCATACTCGCCACCACAGACTACAGCCGCACCCTCCTCGATCAAGGACACACCACAGCGCTGATCCTCCTTGACCTCTCTGCAGCATTCGACAACGTCTCCCACTGCACACTCACCACCAGACTCCACGACGCCGGCATACAAGGAACTGCCCTTGACTGGATCTGCTCCTTCCTCACCAGCAGAACCCAACAAATCAGAATGCCACCCTTCCTCTCCTAACCCACAGAAATTAACTGCGGGGTACCCCAAGGATCGTCGCTCAGCCCCACACTCTTCAACATCTACATGGCCCCACTCGCCGCCATCGTCAGACAGCACGGACTCAGCATCATATCCTATGCCGACGACACCCAGCTCATCCTCTCCCTCACCAAGGACCCCATCACCACCAGACTCAGTTTTCAAGAAGGTATGAAGGACGTTGCATCCTGGTTGAGCAGCAGCTGCCTGAAATTCAATTCAGAGAAGACATAGGTCCTCGTCCTTGAACGCTCCCCTCGGCATGGGACAACACCTGGTGGCCCACCGCCCTCAGGACCCCTCCCCCCCACGGACCACACCTTAAACCTCGGCATCATACTCAGCTCCTCCCTCTCCATGACCCGACAAGTCAACGCCGTCACCTCCAGCTGTTTCAACACCCTAAGCATCCTCCAAAAGAGCTTCAAATGGTTCCCCCGAATCAAGAAAGACAGTCACCCACGCACTCATAACCAGCAGACTGGACTACGGAAACGCCATCTACGCCGGAATCAACAAGACTCTGCTCCACAAACTCCAGACCATACAGAACACCACAGCCAGACTGGTCCTCAGCATCCCTCGACACGAACACACCACCCAACACCTGCGGAACCTCCATTGGCTCCCCGTCGAGAAGAGAGTTACTTTCAAGATACTCACCCATGCCTACAAATACCTCCACAACACCGGACCCCAATACCTCAACAAAAGAATTTCCTTCCACATACCCAAGAGAAACTTCCGATCCGCCAACCTCACCTTCACCGAAAACCAGCGCATCCGCAGAACCAGAACAGTTGGAAGAGCCTTCTCCTACATCGCAACCAAGACCTGGAACGAGCTCCCGATCGACATCAGACAAGCCCCCTCCCTCAACATCTTCAGGAAGGCACTCAAGACCTGGCTCTTCGACTGAGCGGAGCTGCCTCCCCAGCGCCTTGAAACCCTCACTGGTGAGTAGCACGCTTACAATTCCCTGATTGATTGGTTGATTGATTGAGAGTCATTTACAGTCAAAAGATTAAACATTCAAAAAATCATCAGTACTGACCATTTGGAGAAAATTCCTCAGGTCCGAGGTCATCGTTTTCCATCAAAAAATTTATTTTTTGGACTGTACAAAAAAGGATTCAAAATGTAATGCTGAGTAACCACTTTATAAGGGCTCCTAGTGACCAAAATTGTCATTTTTGTAGACTTTTTCTCCAACCAAGTAGCTTGTATTTTGCCCAATTTCGAGCATGAAAATGACTCTAAACACATTTATTTTAGTTCCAAAAGTGATGATCCACATCCAAGAGTCATTTACAGTCAAAAGATAAAACATTCAAAAAATCACCATTACTGACCATTCAGAGAACGTTCCTCAGGCCTAGGATCATCGTTTTTCATCAGAAAATGGATTTTTTGGATTGTATAAAAAAATGATTCAAAATGTCAATTGTATCGCGTCTCATGTTGGATAACCACTGTTTAAGACCTCCCAGTGACCAAAATGGCCATTTTTATAGACTTTTCCTCCTTCTCAGAAGCTTGTATTTTGCATGACTTTGAGCATGAAAATGACTCTAAACACACTTATTTTAGTTCCAAAAGTGATGATTCACATCTGAGAGACATTTACAGTCAAAAGGATAAACATTCAAACAATCACCAATACTGACCATTCGAAGAACGTTCCTCAGGTCAAGGGTAATCTTTTTCATCAGAAAAGTTTTTTTTTTCGACTATACAAAAATGATTCAAAATGTCAATTGTATGACACCTCATGCTGAGTAACCACTTTATAACGCCTCCCAGTGACTAAAATGGCAATTTTAATAGACCTTTGCCTCCTACTCAGAAGCTTGTATTTTGCCCAATTTCGAGCATGGAAATGACACTAAACGCACTTATTTTACTTCCAAAAGTGATGATTCACACCCAACAGTCATTTACAGTCAAAAGATTAAACATTAAAAAAATCACCATTATTGACCATTCAGAGAACGTTCCTCAGGCCTAGGATCATCATTTTTTATCAGAAAATTGATTTTTGGACTGTACTAAAAATGATTCAAAATGTCAACTGTATTGCGCCACATGTTGAATAACCTATTTTTGAGGCCTCTCAGTGACCAAAATGGCCATTTTATAGACTTTTCCTCCTACTCAGAAGCTTGTATTTTGCCAGATTTCGAGGATGAAAATGATTCTAAACACACTTATTTTGGCTCCAAAATTGATGATTCACATCCGAGAGTCATTTACAGTCAAAAGGTTAAACATTCATTTAATCACCATTACTGACCATTCGGAGAATGTTCCTCAGGTCAGGGGCCATCTTTTTCATCAGAATCTTTTTTCCGACTATACAAAAAATTATTTAAAATTTCAATTGTATCATGCCTCATGTTGAATAACCCTTTTATAAGGCTTCCCAGTGACACAAATGGTCATTTTTATACACTTTTCCTCCTACTCAGAAGCTTGTATTTTGCCAGATTTCGAGCATGAAAATGACTCTAAACACACTTATTTTAGTTCCAAAAGTGACGATTAACATCGGAGAATCATATACAGTCAAAAGGTTAAATATTAAAAAAATCACCATTACTGACCATTTCAAGAATGTTCCTGAGGTCCGGGGTCATCGTTTTTGTCAGAAAATGGATATTTTTGAACTGTTCCAAAAATGATTAAAAATGTCAATTGTATTGCGCCTCATGGTGAATAACCACTTTTTAAGACCTCCCAGTGACCAAAATGGCCATTTTTATAGACTTTTCCTCCTACTCAGAAGCTTGTATTTTTCCAGATTTCGAGGATGAAAATGGTTCTAAACACACTTATTTTGGTTGCAAAAGTGATGGTTCATATCCGAGATTCATTTACAGTCAAAAGGTTAAACATTCAAAAAATCACCATTACTGACCATTCGGAGAACATTCCTCAGTTCAGGGGCCATCTTTTTTCATCAGAAAATTGTTTTTTTCGACTATACAAAAAATTATTTAAAATTTCAGTTGTATCGTGCCTCATGTTGAATAACCATTTTATAAGGCTTCCCAGTAACCAAAGTGGCTGTTTTAATAGACTTTCTTCCTACTCAGCAGCTTGTATTTTGACAACTTGCGAGCATGAAAATGACTCTAAACACACATATTTTAGTTCCAAAAGTGATGATCCACATCCGAGAGTCATTTACAGTCAAAAGATTAAACATTCAAAGATCACCATTACTGACCATTCAGAGAACGTTCCTCAGCTCCAGGATCATCGTTATTCATCAGAAAATTGTTTTTATTCGACTATACAAAAAATTATTTAAACTTTTAGTTGTATCGTGCCTCATGTTGAATAACCACTATTTAACGCTTCCCAGTGACCAAAATGGCCATTTTTATAGACTTTTCCTCCTTCTCAGAAACTTGTATTTTGCCCAATTTTGAGCATGAAAATGACTCTAAACACACTTATTTTAGTTCCAAATGTGACGATTCACATCAGACAGTCATTTACAGTCAAAAGATTAAACATTCAAAATTCTCCATTACTGACCATTTGAAGAATGTTCCTGAGGTCTGGGGTCATAGTTTTTCATCTGAAAATGGATATTTTTGGACTGTACCAAAACTGATTAAAAATTTCAATTGTTTTGCGCCACATGTTGAATAACCTATTTTTGAGGCCTCTCAGTGACCAAAATGGCCATTTTTATAGACTTTTTCTCCTACTCAGAAGCTTGTATTTTGCCAGATTTCGAGGATGAAAATGATTCTAAATACACTTATTTTAGTTCCAAAAGTGATGATTCACATCCGAGAGTCATTTACAGTCAAAAGATTAAACATTCAAAAATCATCATTACTGACCATTCGGAGAACGTTCCTTAGGTCCGAGGTCATCATTTTCCATCAGGAAACGGATTTTTTGGACTGTACAAAAAATGATTCAAAATGTCAATTGTATCACACTTCATGTTGAGTAACCACTTTATAAGGCCTCCCAGTGACCAAAATGGCCATTTGTATAGACTTTGCCTCCTACTCAGAAGCTTGTATTTTGCCAGATTTCGAGCATGAAAATAATTCTAAACACACTTATTTTAGGTCCAAAAGTGATGATTCACATTTAACAGTCACTTACAGTCAAAAGATTAAACATTAAAAAATTATAATTTCTGACCATTTGAAGAATGTTCGTCATCATTTTTCGTCAGAAAATTGATTTTTGAACTGTACAAACAATGATTCAAAATGTCAATTGTATCACACCTCATGTTAAGTTACAACTTTATAAGACCTCCCAGTGACCAAAATGGCCATTTTATTGACTTTTCTTCCTACTCAGAAGCTTGTATTTTGCCCGATTTTGAGAATGAAAATGACTCTAAACACACTTACTTTAATTCCAAATGTGATGATTCATGTCCGAGAGTCATTTACAGTCAAAAGTTTAAACAGTCAAAAAATCATCATTACTGACCATTCGGAGAAAGTTCCTCAGGTCCGAGGTCATCGTTTTCTATCAGGAAATGGATTTTTTGGACTGTACAAAAAATGATTCAAAATGTCAATTGTATCACACCTCATGTTGAGTAACCACTTTATAAGGCCTTCCAGTGACCAAAATTGCCATTATTATAGACTTTTCCTCCAACTCAGAAGCTTGTATTTTTCCACATTTCGAGCTTGAAAATGACACTAAAGATACTTATTTTAGTTGTAAATGTGATGATTCACATCCAACAGTCATTTATAGTCAAAAAATTAAACATTAAAAAATCTCCATTACTAATCATTCGGAGAACGTTCCTCATTTCCGGGGTCATCATTTTTCATCAAAAATTGATTTTTTGGACCATACAAAAAATGATTCAAAATGTCAATTGTATCATGCCTCATGTTGAGTAACCACTTTATAAGGGCTCCCAGTGACGAAAATGTCCATTTTAGAGACTTGTCCTCCTACTCAGAAGCATGTATTTTGCCTGATTTTGAGCATGAAAATGACTCTAAACACTCTTATTTTAGTTCCAAAAGTGACGATTCACATCCTACAGTCACTTACAGTCAAAAGATTAAACATTCAAAATTCACCATTACTGACCATTTGAAGAATGTTCCTGAGGTCTGGGGTCATAGTTTTTCCATCAGAAAATGGAAATTTTTGGACTGTACCAAAAATTATTCAAAATGTCAATTGCATTGCGCCACATGTTGAATAACCACTTTTTAAGACCTTCCAGTGACCAAAATGGCCATTTTTATAGACTTTTCCTCCTACTCAGAAGCTTGTATTTTGCCAGATTTCAAGGATGAAAATGATTCTAAACACACTTATTTTGGTTCCAAAAGTGATGATTCACATCTGAGAGTCATTTACAGTCTTAAAGTTAAAAATTAAAAAAATCACCATTACTGATCATTCGGAGAACGTTTCTCATTTCCTGGGTCATCATTTTTCATCCAAAAATTGATTTTTGGACTATACAAAAAATGATTCATAATGTGAATTGTATCATGCCTCATGTTGAGTAGCCACTTTATTAGGGCTCCCAGTGACCAAAATGGCCATTTTATAGACTTTTCCTCCTACTCAGAAGCTTGTATTTTGCCAGATTTTGAGGATGAAAATGATTCTAAACACACTTATTTTGGTTCCAAAAGTGATGATTCACATCCGAGAGTCATTTACAGGCAAAAGGTTAAACATTCAAATAATCACCATTACTGACCATTCGGAGAATGTTCCTCAGGTCAAGGGCCATCTTTTTTCATCACAATGTTTTTTTTCGACTATACAAAAAATTATTTAAAATTTCAAATATATTGTGCCTCATGTTGAATAACCATTTTATAAGGCTTCCCATTGACCCAAATTGCCATTTTTATACACTTTCCCTTCTACTCAAAGCTTGTATTTTGCCAGATTTAGAGCATGAAAATGACTCTAAACACACTTATTTTAGTTCCAAAAGTGACGATTAAAATCCGAGAGTCATTTACAGTCAACAGGTTAAATAATAAAAAAAATCACCATTACTGACCATTTGAAGAATGTTCCTCAGGTCGGGGGTCATTGTTTTCCATCAGAAAATAGATTTTTTGTACAGTTAAAAAATGATTCAAAATGTCAATTGTATAACACCTCATGTTGAGTAACAACTTGATAAGGCCTCCCAGTGACCAAAATGTCCATTTTTATAGACTTTGCCTCCTACTCAGAAGCTTGTATTTTGCCAGATTTCGAGCATGAAAATAACTCTAAACACACTTATTTTAGTTCCAAAAGTGATGATTCACATTTAACAGTCACTTACAGTCAAAAGATTTAACATTAAAAAATCATCATTTCTGACCATATGAAGAATGTTCGTCATCGTTTTTCATCAGAAAATGGATATTTTTGGACTGTACCAAAAATTATTCAAAATGTCAACTGCATCGCGCCTCATGTTGAATAACCACTTTTTAGTACCTTCCAGTCACCAAAATGGCCATTTTGATAGACTTTTCCTACTACTCAGAAGCTTGTATTTTGCCAGATTTTGAGGATTAAAATGATTCTAAACACACTTATTTTGGTTCTAAAAGTGATGATTCACATCTGAGAGTCATTTACAGTCAAAAAGTTAAATATTCAAAAAATCATCACGACTGACCATTCGGAGAAAGTTTCTCAGGTTTGAGGTCATCGTTTTCCTTTACAAAATGGTTTTTTGGACTGTACAAAAATGATTCAAAATGTCAATTGTATCACACCTCATGATGAGTAACAACTTCATAAGACCTCCCAGTGACCAAAATGGCCATTTTTATAGACTTTGCCTCCTACTCAGAAGCTTGTATTTTTCCAGATTGTGAGCATGAAAATGACACTAAACACACTTATTTTAGTTGTAAATGTGATGATTCACATCCAACAGTCATTTATAGTCAAAAGATTAAACATTAAAAATCGCCATTACTAATCATTCGGAGAACGTTCCTCATTTCCGGGGTCATCATTTTTCATCAAAAATTGATTTTTTGGACCATACAAAAAATGATTCAAAATGTCAATTGTATCATGCCTCATGTTGAGTAACCACTTTATAAGGGCTCCCAGTGATGAAAATGTCCATTTTAGAGACTTGTCCTCCTACTCAGAAGCATGTATTTTGCCTGATTTTGAGCATGAAAATGACTCTAAACACTCTTATTTTAGTTCCAAAAGTGATGATTCACATCCTACAGTCACTTACAGTCAAAAGATTAAACATTCAAAATTCACCATTACTGACCATTTGAAGAATGTTCCTGAGGTCTGGGGTCATAGTTTTTCCATCAGAAAATGGAAATTTTTGGACTGTACCAAAAATTATTCAAAATGTCAATTGCATTGCGCCACATGTTGAATAACCACTTTTAAGACCTTCCAGTGACCAAATGGCCATTTTTATAGACTTTTCCTCCTACTCAGAAGCTTGTATTTTGCCAGATTTCGAGGATGAAAATGATTCTAAACACACTTATTTTGGTTCCAAAAGTGATGATTCACATCTGAGAGTCATTTACAGTCAAAAAGTTAAAAATTAAAAAAATCATCATTACTGACCATTCAAAGCACGTTCCTCAGGTAAGGGGCCATCTTTTTCATCAGAAAATTGTTTTTTTCGAGTATACAAAAAAGTATTTAAAATTTCGATTGTATCGTGCCTCATGTTGAATAACCATTTGATAAGGCTTTCCAGTGACCCAAATGGACATTTTTATACACTTTCCTCCTACTCAGAAGGTTGTATTTTGCCAGATTTCGACCATGAAAATGACTCTAAACAAACTTATTTTAGTTCCAAAAGTGACAATTAACATCCAAGAGTCATTTACAGTCAAAAGGTTAAATATTTAAAAAATCATCATTACTGACCATTTGAAGAATGTACCTGAGGTCTGGGGTCATCGTTTTTCTTCAGAAAATGAATATTTTTGAACTGTTCCAAAAATGATTAAAAATGTCAAGTGCATTGCACCTCATGTTGAATAACCACTTTTTAAGACTTCCCAGTGACCAAAATGGCCATTTTTATAGACTTTTCCTCCTACTCAGAAGCTTGTATTTTGACAACTTTTGAGCATGAAAATGACTCTAAACACACTTATTTTAGTTCCAAAGGGATGATTCACATTTAACAATCAATTACAGTCAACAGATTAAAGATTCAGAATATCATCATTACTGACCATTTGAAGAATGTTCCTCAGGTCCGGGGTCATTGTTTTCCATCAGAAAATGGATTTTTGTACTGTACAAAAAATGATTCCAAAATGTCAATTGTATCACACCTCATGTTGAGTAACAACTTTATAAGGCCTCCCAGTGACCAAAATGGCCATTTTTATAGACTTTGCCTCCTACTCAGAAGCTTGTATTTTTCCAGATTTTGAGCATGATAATCGCACTAAACACACTTATTTTAGTTGTAAAGGTGATGATTCACATCCGACAGTCATTTATAGTCAAAATATAAAACATTAAAAAAATCACCATTACTAATCATTCGGAGAACGTTCCTCATTTCCGGGGTCATCATTTTTCATCAAAAATTCATTTTTTGGACCATACAAAAAATGATTCAAAATGTCAATTGTATCATGCCTCATGTTGAGTAACCACTTTATCAGGGCTCCCAGTGACCAAAATGGCCATTTTTATAGACTTTTCATCCTACTCAGAGGATTGTATTTTGCCAGATTTCGAGCATGAAAATGACTCTAAACACACTTATTTTAGTTCCAAAAGTGATGATTCAAATTTAACAGTCACTTACAGTCAAAAGATAAAAAATTCAAAAATCATCTTTTCTGACCATTTGAAGAATATTCGTCATCCTTTCTTGTCAGAAAATTGATATTTTTGAACTGTACCAAATATTATTCAAAATGTCAATTGCATTGCTCCTCATGTTGAATAACCCCTATTTAAGACCTTTCAGTGACCAAAATGGCTATTTCTATAGACTTTTCCTCCTACGCAGAAGCTTGTATTTTGCGAGATTTCGAGGATGAAAATGATTCTAAACACACTTATTTTGGTTCCAAAAGTGATGATTCACATCTGAGAGTCATTTACAGTCAAAAGTTAAACATAAAAAAATCACCATTACTGACCATTCGGAGAATGTTCCTCAGGTCAGGGGCCATCTTTTTCATCAGAATTTTTTTTTTCGACTATACAAAAAATTATTTAGAATTTCAATTGTACCATGCCTAATGTTGAATAACAACTTTTTTAGGCCTTACAGTGACCAAAATTTTACAGACTTTTCCACCTACTCAGAAGATTCTATTTTGACCGATTGACTCTAAACACACTTATTTTAGTTCAAAAAGTGATTATTATAATTTATGAATGTTTAATCTTTTGACTGTAAATGACTCTCAGATGTGAATCATCACTTTTGGAACTAAAATATGTGTGTTTAGAGTCATTTTCATGCTCGAAATTGGGCAAAATAGAAGCTTCTGAGTAGGATTAAAAGTCAGTAAAAATGGCAATTTTGGTTACTGTGAGGCGTTAAAAACTGGTTATTCAACATGAGGCATGATACAATTGACATTTTGAATCATTTTTTGCACAGTCCAAAATATCAATTTTCTGATGAAAAACGATGACCTAGGATCTGTCAAACTTTCTCCAGATGGTCAGTAATGGTGATTTTATAATGTTTAATCTTTTGACTGTAAATAACTATTGCATGTGAATTATCACTTTTGGAACTAAAATAAGTGTGTTTAGAGTCATTTTCCTGCCCAAAATCGGTCAAAATAGAAGATTCTGAGTAGGATTAAAAGTCGGTAAAAATGGCAATTTTGGTTACTGTGAGGCGTTAAAAACTGGTTATTCAACATGAGGCATGATACAATTGACATTTTGAATCATTTTTTGCACAGTCCAAAATATCAATTTTCTGATGAAAAACGATGACCCGGACCTGTCATACTTTCTCCAGATGGTCAGTAATGGTGATTTTTTAATGTTTAATCTTTTGACTGTAAATAACTATTGCATGTGAATTATCACTTTTGGAACTAAAATAAGTGTATTTAGAGTAATTTTCCTGCTCGAAATGGATCAAAATAGAAGCTTAAAGTCTGTAAAAATGGCAATTTTTGTCACTGTGAGGGTTTAAAAAGTGGTTATTCAACATGAGGCACAATCCAATTGACATTTTGTATCATTTTTGTACAGTCCAAAAATCAATTTTCTGATGAAAAACGATGACCCCGGACCTGTCATACTTTCTCCAGATGGTCAGTAATGGTGATTTTTATTGTTTAATCTTTGACTGTAAATAACTATTGCATGTGAATTATCACTTTTGGAACTAAAATAAGTGTGTTTAGAGTCATTTTCCTTCCCGAAATCGGTAAAAAAAGAAGCTTCTGAGTAGGAGGAAAAGTATGTAAAAATGGCAATTTTGGTCACTATGAGGCTTTAAAAAGTGATTATTCAACATGAGGAATGATCCAATTGACATTTTGAATCGTTATTTGTACAGTCCATAAAATCAATTTTCTGATGAAAAACGATGACCCCGGACCTCTCGAACTTTCTCCAGATGGTCAGTAATGGTGATTTTTTCATGTTTAATCTTTAGACTGAAAATACCTATTACATGTGAATTATCACTTTTGGAACTAAAATAAGTGTTTAGGGTAATTTTTCTGCTTGAAATCGGTCAAAATAGAAGCTTCTGAGTTGCAAGAAAGGTCTGTAAAAATGGCAATTTTGGTCACTGTGAGGCCTTAAAAAGTGATTATTCAACATGAGGCATGATACAATTGACATTTTGAATCATTTTTTGCACAGTCCAAAATATCAATTTTCTGATGAAAAACAATGACCCGGACCTGTCATACTTTCTCCAGATTGTCAGTAATGGTAATTTTTTAATGTTTAATCTATTGACTGTAAATAACTATTGCATGTGAATTATCACTTTTGGAACTAAAATAAGTGTATTTAGAGTCATTTTCCTGCCCGAAATCGATCAAAATAGAAGCTTCTGAGTAGTAAGAAAGGTCTATAAAATGACAATATTGGTCACTGTGAGGCCTTAAAAAGTGGTTATTCAACATGAGGCATGATACAATTGACATTTTGAATCATTTTTTGTACAGTCCAAAAAATCAAATTTCTGATGAAAAATGATGACCACGGACCTGTCGAACTTTCTCCAGATGTTCAGTAATGGTGATTTTTTAATGTTTAATCTTGTGACTGTAAATAACTATTACATGTGAATTATCACTTTTGGAACTAAAATAAGTGTGTTTAGTGTCATTTTCCTTCACTGAAATCGGTAAAAATAGAAGCTTCTGAGTTGCAAGGAAGGTCTGTAAAAATGGCAATTTTGGTCACTGTGAGGCTTTAAAAAGTGGTTATTCAACATGAGGCACGATCCAATTGACATTTTGAACCATTTTTTGAACAGTCCAAAAAATATTTTTTCTGATGAAAAACGATGACCCCGGACCTGTCGAACTTTCTACAGATGGTCAGTAATGGTGATTTTTTAATGTTTAATCTTTTGACTGTAAATAACTATTGCATGTGAATTATCACTTTTGGAACTAAAATAAGTGTGTTTACAGTCATTTTCCTTCCCGAAATCGATCAAAATATTAACTTCTGAGTAGGCAGAAAAGTCTGTAAAAATGGCAATTTTGTTCACTGTGAGGCTTCAAAAAGTGATTATTCAACACGAGGCACGGTCCAACTGACATTTGGAATAATTTTTTCTACAGTCCAAAAAATCAATTTTCTGATGAAAAACGATGACCCGGACCTGTCATACTTTCTCCAGATGGTCAGTAATGGTGATTTTTTAATGTTTAATCTTTTGACTGTAAATAACTATTGCATGTGAATTATCACTTTTGGAACTAAAATAAGTGTATTTAGAGTCATTTTCCTGCCCGAAATCGGTCAAAATAGAGGCTTCTGAGTAGTAAGAAAGGTCTATAAAATGACAATATTGGTCACTGTGAGGCCTTAAAAAGTGGTTATTCAACATGAGGCATGATCCAATTGACATTTTGAATCATTTTTTGTACAGTCTAAAAAAATCAATTTTTTGATGAAAAATTATGACCACCGGAGCTGTCGAACTTTCTCCAGATGGTCAGTAATGGTGATTTTTTAATGTTTAATCTTTTGACTGTAAATAACTATTGCATGTGAATTATGACTTTTGGAACTAAAATAAGTGTGTTTACAGTCATTTTCCTTCCCGAAATCGATCAAAATATTAACTTCTGAGTAGGCAGAAAGGTCTGTAAAAATGGCAATTTTGTTCACTGTGAGGCTTCAAAAGTGATTATTCAACACGAGGCACGGTCCAATTGACATTTGGAATCATTTTTTCTATAGTCCAAAAATCAATTTTCTGATGAAAAACCATGACCCGGACCTGTCATACTTTCTCCAGATGGTCAGTAATGGTGATTTTTTAATGTTTAATCTTTTGACTGTAAATAACTATTGCATGTGAATTATCACTTTTGGAACTAAAATAAATGTATTAGAGTCATTTTCTGCCCGAAATCGATCAAAATAGAAGCTTCTGAGTAGTAAGAAAGGTCTATAAAATGACAATATTGGTCACTGTGAGGCCTTAAAAAGTGGTTATTCAACATGAGGGATGATACAATTGACATTTTGAATCATTTTTTGTACAGTCCAAAAAATCAAATTTCTGATGAAAAATGATGACCACGGACCTGTCGAACTTTCTCCAGATGTTCAGTAATGGTGATTTTTTAATGTTTAATCTTTTGACTGTAAATAACTATTGCATGTGAATTATCACTTTTGGAACTAAAATAAGTGTGTTTAGAGTCATTTTCCTTCCCGAAATTGGTAAAAATAGAAACTTTTGAGTAGGAGGAAAAGTTTGTAAAAATGGCAATTTTGGTCACTGTGAGGCTTTAAAAAGTGGTTATTCAACATGAGGCACAATCTAATTGACATTTTGAATCATTTTCTGTACAGTGCAAAACATTAATTTTCTGATGAAAAACGATGACCCCGGACCTGTCAAACTTTCTCCAGATGGTCAGGATTGGGGATTTTTTAATGTTTAATCTTTAGACTGTAAATAACTATTGCATGTGAATTATCAGTTTTGGAACTGATATAAGTGTGTTTAGAGTCATTTTCCTGCCCGAAATCAGTCAAAATTGAAGCTTCTGAGTAGGAGGAAAAGTCTGTAAAAATGGCAATTTTGGTCACTGTGAGGGTTTGAAAAGTAGTTATTCAACGTGAGGCACGATCATATTGACATTTTGAATCATTTTTTGTACAGTCCAAAAAATCAATTTTCTGATGAAAAACGATGACCCCAGACCTGTCGAACTTTCTCCAGATGGTCAGGAATGGTGATTTTTAATGTTTAATATTTTGACTGTAAATAGCTATTGCATGTGAATTATCACTTTTGGAACTAAAATAAGTGTGTTTAGAGTCATTTTCCTTCCCGAAATTGGTAAAAATAGAAACTTTTGAGTAGGAGGAAAAGTTTGTAAAAATGGCAATTTTGGTCACTGTGAGGCTTTAAAAAGTGGTTATTCAACATGAGGCACAATCTAATTGACATTTTGAATCATTTTCTGTACAGTGCAAAACATTAATTTTCTGATGAAAAACGATGACCCCGGACCTGTCAAACTTTCTCCAGATGGTCAGGGTTGGGGATTTTTTAATGTTTAATCTTTAGACTGTAAATAACTATTGCATGTGAATTATCAGTTTTGAAACTGAAATAAGTGTGTTTAGAGTCATTTTCCTGCCCGAAATCAGTCAAAATTGAAGCTTCTGAGTAGGAGGAAAAGTCTGTAAAAATGGCAATTTTGGTCACTGTGAGGGTTTGAAAAGTAGTTATTCAACATGAGGCACGATCCAATTGACATTTTGAATCATTTTTTGTACAGTCCAAAAAATCAATTTTCTGATGAAAAACGATGACCCCGGACCTGTCGAACTTTCTCCGGATGGTCAGGAATGGTGATTTTTTAATGTTTAATATTTTGACTGTAAATAGCTATTGCATGTGAATTATCACTTTTGGAACTAAAATAAGTGTGTTTAGAGTAATTTTCCTGCCCGAAATCAGTCAAAGTAGAAGCTTCTGAGTAGGAGGAAAAGTCTGTAAAAATGGCAATTTTGGTCACTGTGAGGGTTTAAAAAGTGGTTATTCAACATGAGGCACGATCCAATTGACATTTTGAATCATTTTTTGTACAGTCCAAAAATCAATTTTCTGATGAAAAACGATGATCCCGGAGCTGTCGAACTTTCTCCAGATGTTCAGTAATGGTGATTTTTTAATGTTTAATCTTTTGACTGTAAATAACTATTGCATGTGAATTATGACTTTTGGAACTAAAATAAGTGTGTTTACAGTCATTTTCCTTCCCGAAATCGATCAAAATATTAACTTCTGAGTAGGGTGAAAGGTCTGTAAAAATGGCAATTTTGTTCACTGTGAGGCTTCAAAAAGTGATTATTCAACACGAGGCACGGTCCAATTGACATTTGGAATCATTTTTTCTATAGTCCAAAAAATCAATTTTCTGATGAAAAACCATGACCCGGACCTGTCATACTTTCTCCAGATGGTCAGTAATGGTGATTTTTTAATGTTTAATCTTTTGACTGTAAATATCTATTGCATGTGAATTATCACTTTTGGAACTAAAATAAGTGTATTAGAGTCATTTTCTGCCCGAAATCGATCAAAATAGAAGCTTCTGAGTAGTAAGAAAGGTCTATAAAATGACAATATTGGTCACTGTGAGGCCTTAAAAAGTGGTTATTCAACATGAGGGATGATACAATTGACATTTTGAATCATTTTTTGTACAGTCCAAAAAATCAAATTTCTGATAAAAAATGATGACCACGGACCTGTCGAACTTTCTCCAGATGTTCAGTAATGGTGATTTTTAATGTTTAACCTTTTGACTGTAAATAACTATTGCATGTGAATTATCACTTTTGGAACTAAAATAAGTGTGTTTAGAGTCATTTTCCTTCCCGAAATTGGTAAAAATAGAAACTTTTGAGTAGGAGGAAAAGTTTGTAAAAATGGCAATTTTGGTCACTGTGAGGCTTTAAAAAGTGGTTATTCAACATGAGGCACAATCTAATTGACATTTTGAATCATTTTCTGTACAGTGCAAAACATTAATTTTCTGATGAAAAACAATGACCCCGGACCTGTCAAACTTTCTCCAGATGGTCAGGATTGGGGATTTTTTTATGTTTAATCTTTAGACTGTAAATAACTATTGCATGTGATATATCAGTTTTGAAACTGAAATAAGTGTGTTTAGAGTCATTTTCCTGCCCGAAATCAGTCAAAATTGAAGCTTCTGAGTAGGAGGAAAAGTCTGTAAAAATGGCAATTTTGGTCACTGTGAGGGTTTGAAAAGTAGTTATTCAACATGAGGCGCGATCCATATGACATTTTGAATCATTTATTGTACAGTTCAAAAATCAATTTTCTGATGAAAAACGATGACCCTGGACCTGTCGAACTTTCTCCGGATGGTCAGGAATGGTGATTTTTAATGTTTAATATTTTGACTGTAAATAGCTATTGCATGTGAATTATCACTTTTGGAACTAAAATAAGTGTGTTTAGAGTCATTTTCCTTCCCGAAATTGGTAAAAATAGAAACTTTTGAGTAGGAGGAAAAGTTTGTAAAAATGGCAATTTTGGTCACTGTGAGGCTTTAAAAGTGGTTATTCAACATGAGGCACAATCTAATTGACATTTTGAATCATTTTCTGTACAGTGCAAAACATTAATTTTCTGATGAAAAACGATGACCCCGGACCTGTCAAACTTTCTCCAGATGGTCAGGATTGGGGATTTTTAATGTTTAATCTTTAGACTGTAAATAACTATTGCATGTGAATTATCAGTTTTGAAACTGAAATAAGTGTGTTTAGAGTCATTTTCCTGCCCGAAATCAGTCAAAATTGAAGCTTCTGAGTAGGAGGAAAAGTCTGTAAAAATGGCAATTTTGGTCACTGTGAGGGTTTGAAAAGTGGTTATTCAACATGAGGCACGATCCAATTGACATTTTGAATCATTTTTTGTACAGTCCAAAAAATCAATTTTCTGATGAAAAACAATGACCCCGGACCTGTCGAACTTTCTCCAGATGGTCAGGAATGGTGATTTTTAATGTTTAATATTTTGACTGTAAATAGCTATTGCATGTGAATTATCACTTTTGGAACTAAAATAAGTGTGTTTAGAGTAATTTTCCTGCCCGAAATCAGTCAAAATAGAAGCTTCTGAGTAGGAGGAAAAGTCTATAAAAATGGCAATTTTGGTCACTGTGAGGGTTTAAAAAGTGGTTATTCAACATGAGGCACGATCCAATTGACATTTTGAATCATTTTTTGTACAGTCCAAAAAATCAATTTTCTGATGAAAAACGATGACCCCGGACCTGTCGAACCTTCTCCAGATGGTCAGGAATATTGATTTTTAATGTTTAATATTTTGACTGTAAATAGCTATTGCATGTGAATTATCACTTTTGGAACTAAAATAAGTGTGTTTAGAGTAATTTTCCTGCCCGAAATCAGTCAAAATAGAAGCTTCTGAGTAGGAGGAAAAGTCTGTAAAAATGGCAATTTTGGTCACTGTGAGGGTTTAAAAAGTGGTTATTCAACATGAGGCACGATCCAATTGACATTTTGAATCATTTTTTGTACAGTCCAAAAAATCAATTTTCTGATGAAAAACGATGACCCCGGACCTGTCGAACTTTCTCCAGATGGTCAGGAATATTGATTTTTAATGTTTAATATTTTGACTGTAAATAGCTATTGCATGTGAATTATCACTTTTGGAACTAAAATAAGTGTGTTTAGAGTAATTTTCCTGCCCGAAATCAGTCAAAATAGAAGCTTCTGAGTAGGAGGAAAAGTCTGTAAAAATGGCAATTTTGGTCACTCTGAGGGTTTAAAAAGTGGTTATTCAACATGAGGCACGATCCAATTGACATTTTGAATCATTTTTTGTACAGTCCAAAAAATCAATTTTCTGATGAAAAACGATGACCCCGGACCTGTCGAACTATCTCCAGATGGTCAGGAATGGTGATTTTTAATGTTTAATATTTTGACTGTAAATAGCTATTGCATGTGAATTATCACTTTTGAAACTAAAATAAGTGTGTTTAGAGTAATTTTCCTGCCCGAAATCAGTCAAAGTAGAAGCTTCTGAGTAGGAGGAAAAGTCTGTAAAAATGGCAATTTTGGTCACTCTGAGGGTTTAAAAGTGGTTATTCAACATGAGGCACGATCCAATTGACATTTTGAATCATTTTTTGTACAGTCCAAAAAATCAATTTTCTGATGAAAACGATGATCCCGGAGCTGTCGAACTTTCTCCAGATGTTCAGTAATGGTGATTTTTTAATGTTTAATCTTTTGACTGTAAATAACTATTGCATGTGAATTATGACTTTTGGAACTAAAATAAGTGTGTTTACAGTCATTTTCCTTCCCGAAATCGATCAAAATATTAACTTCTGAGTAGGCAGAAAGGTCTGTAAAAATGGCAATTTTGTTCACTGTGAGGCTTCAAAAAGTGATTATTCAACACGAGGCACGGTCCAATTGACATTTGGAATCATTTTTCTATAGTCCAAAAATCAATTTTCTGATGAAAAACCATGACCCGGACCTGTCATACTTTCTCCAGATGGTCAGTAATGGTGATTTTTTAATGTTTAATCTTTTGACTGTAAATATCTATTGCATGTGAATTATCACTTTTGGAACTAAAATAAGTGTATTAGAGTCATTTTCTGCCCGAAATCGATCAAAATAGAAGCTTCTGAGTAGTAAGAAAGGTCTATAAAATGACAATATTGGTCACTGTGAGGCCTTAAAAAGTGGTTATTCAACATGAGGGATGATACAATTGACATTTTGAATCATTTTTTGTACAGTCCAAAAAATCAAATTTCTGATAAAAAATGATGACCACGGACCTGTCGAACTTTCTCCAGATGTTCAGTAATGGTGATTTTTAATGTTTAACCTTTTGACTGTAAATAACTATTGCATGTGAATTATCACTTTTGGAACTAAAATAAGTGTGTTTAGAGTCATTTTCCTTCCCGAAATCGGTAAAAATAGAAACTTTTGAGTAGGAGGAAAAGTTTGTAAAAATGGCAATTTTGGTCACTGTGAGGCTTTAAAAGTGGTTATTCAACATGAGGCACAATCTAATTGACATTTTGAATCATTTTCTGTACAGTGCAAAACATTAATTTTCTGATGAAAAACAATGACCCCGGACCTGTCAAACTTTCTCCAGATGGTCAGGATTGGGGATTTTTTTATGTTTAATCTTTAGACTGTAAATAACTATTGCATGTGATATATCAGTTTTGAAACTGAAATAAGTGTGTTTAGAGTCATTTTCCTGCCCGAAATCAGTCAAAATAGAAGCTTCTAAGTAGGAGGAAAAGTCTGTAAAAATGGCAATTTTGGTCACTGTGAGGGTTTAAAAAGTTGTTATTCAACATGAGGCACGATCCAATTGACATTTTGAATCATTTTATGTACAGTCCAAAAAATCAATTTTCTGATGACAAACGATGACCCCGGACCTGTCGAACTATCTCCAGATGGTCAGGAATGGTGATTTTTAATGTTTAATATTTTGACTGTAAATAGCTATTGCATGTGAATTATCACTTTTGGAACTAAAATAAGTGTGTTTAGAGTCATTTTCCTTCCCGAAATTGGTAAAAATAGAAACTTTTGAGTAGGAGGAAAAGTTTGTAAAAATGGCAATTTTGGTCACTGTGAGGCTTTAAAAGTGGTTATTCAACATGAGGCACAATCTAATTGACATTTTGAATCATTTTCTGTACAGTGCAAAACATTAATTTTCTGATGAAAAACGATGACCCCGGACCTGTCAAACTTTCTCCAGATGGTCAGGATTGGGGATTTTTAATGTTTAATCTTTAGACTGTAAATAACTATTGCATGTGAATTATCAGTTTTGGAACTAAAATAAGTGTGTTTAGAGTAATTTTCCTGCCCGAAATCAGTCAAAATAGAAGCTTCTGAGTAGGAGGAAAAGTCTGTAAAAATGGCAATTTTGGTCACTGTGAGGGTTTGAAAAGTGGTTATTCAACATGAGGCACGATCCAATTGACATTTTGAATCATTTTTTGTACAGTCCAAAAAATCAATTATCTGATGAAAAACGATGACCCCGGACCTGTCGAACCTTCTCCAGATGGTCAGGAATGGTGATTTTTAATGTTTAATATTTTGACTGTAAATAGCTATTGCATGTGAATTATCACTTTTGGAACTAAAATAAGTGTGTTTAGAGTAATTTTCCTGCCCGAAATCAGTCAAAATAGAAGCTTCTGAGTAGGAGGAAAAGTCTATAAAAATGGCAATTTTGGTCACTGTGAGGGTTTAAAAAGTGGTTATTCAACATGAGGCACGATCCAATTGACATTTTGAATCATTTTTTGTACAGTCCAAAAAATCAATTTTCTGATGAAAAACGATGACCCCGGACCTGTCGAACCTTCTCCAGATGGTCAGGAATATTGATTTTTTAATGTTTAATATTTTGACTGTAAATAGCTATTGCATGTGAATTATCACTTTTGGAACTAAAATAAGTGTGTTTAGAGTAATTTTCCTGCCCGAAATCAGTCAAAATAGAAGCTTCTGAGTAGGAGGAAAAGTCTGTAAAAATGGCAATTTTGGTCACTGCGAGGGTTTAAAAGTGGTTATTCAACATGAGGCACGATCCAATTGACATTTTGAATCATTTTTTGTACAGTCCAAAAAATCAATTTTCTGATGAAAAACGATGACCCCGGACCTGTCGAACTTTCTCCAGATGGTCAGGAATATTGATTTTTTAATGTTTAATCTTTTGACTGTAAATAACTATTGCATGTGAATTATCACTTTTGGAACTAAAATAAGTGTGTTTAGAGTAATTTTCCTGCCCGAAATCAGTCAAAATAGAAGCTTCTGAGTAGGAGGAAAAGTCTGTAAAAATGGCAATTTTGGTCACTCTGAGGGTTTAAAAGTGGTTATTCAACATGAGGCACGATCCAATTGACATTTTGAATCATTTTTTGTACAGTCCAAAAAATCAATTTTCTGATGAAAAACGATGACCCCGGACCTGTCGAACCTTCTCCAGATGGTCAGGAATATTGATTTTTTAATGTTTAATATTTTGACTGTAAATAGCTATTGCATGTGAATTATCACTTTAGGAACTAAAATAAGTGTGTTTAGAGTAATTTTCCTGCCCGAAATCAGTCAAAATAGAAGCTTCTGAGTAGGAGGAAAAGTCTGTAAAAATGGCAATTTTGGTCACTCTGAGGGTTTAAAAAGTGGTTATTCAACATGAGGCACGATCCAATTGACATTTTGAATCATTTTTTGTACAGTCCAAAAATCAATTTTCTGATGAAAAACGATGACCCCGGACCTGTCGAACTTTCTCCAGATGGTCAGGAATATTGATTTTTTAATGTTTAATCTTTTGACTGTAAATAACTATTGCATGTGAATTATCACTTTTGGAACTAAAATAAGTGTGTTTAGAGTCATTTTCCTGCCTGAAATCAGTCAAAATAGAAGCTTCTGAGTAGGAGGAAAAGTCTGTAAAAATGGCAATTTTGGTCACTGTGAGGGTTTAAAAAGTGGTTATTCAACATGAGGCACGATCCAATTGACATTTTGAATCATTTTTTGTACAGTCCATAAAATCAATTTTCTGATGAAAAACGATGACCCCGGACCTGTCGAACTTTCTCCAGATGGTCAGGAATATTGATTTTTTAATGTTTAATATTTTGACTGTAAATAGCTATTGCATGTGAATTATCACTTTTGGAACTAAAATAAGTGTGTTTAGAGTAATTTTCCTGCCTGAAATCAGTCAAAATAGAAGCTTCTGAGTAGGAGGAAAAGTCTGTAAAAATGGCAATTTTGGTCACTGTGAGGGTTTAAAATGTGGTTATTCAACATGAGGCACGATCCAATTGACATTTTGAATCATTTTTTGTACAGTCCAAAAAATCAATTTTCTGATGAAAAACGATGACCCCGGACCTGTTGAACCTTCTCCAGATGGTCAGGAATATTGATTTTTTAATGTTTAATATTTTGACTGTAAATAGCTATTGCATGTGAATTATCACTTTTGGAACTAAAATAAGTGTGTTTAGAGTAATTTTCCTGCCCGAAATCAGTCAAAATAGAAGCTTCTGAGTAGGAGGAAAAGTCTGTAAAAATGGCAATTTTGGTCACTCTGAGGGTTTAAAAAGTGGTTATTCAACATGAGGCACGATCCAATTGACATTTTGAATCATTTTTTGTACAGTCCAAAAAATAATTTTTTTGATGAAAAACGATGACCCCGAACCTGTTGAACTTTCTCCAGATGGTCAGTAATGGTGATTTTTTAATGTTTAATCTATTGACTGTAAATAACTATTGCATGTGAATTATCACTTTTGGAACTAAAATAAGTGTATTTAGAGTCATTTTCCTGCCCGAAATCGATCAAAATAGAAGCTTCTGAATAGTAAGAAAGGTCTAAAAAATGACAATTTTGCTCACTGTGAGGCCTTAAAAAGTGGTTATTCAACATGAGGCATGATACAATTGACATTTTGAATCATTTTTTGTATAGTCGAAAAAAATCAATTTTCTGATGAAAAACGATGACCCGGACCTGTCATACTTTCTCTAGATGGTCAGTAATGGTGATTTTTTAATGTTTAATCTTTTGACTGTAAATGACTATTGCATGTGAATTATAACGTTTGGAACTAAAATAAGTGTGTTTAGAGTCATTTTCCTCCCCGAAATCGGTCAAAATAGAAGCTTTTGAGTAGGAGGAAAAGTTTGTAAAAATGGCAATTTTGGTCACTGTGAGGCTTTAAAAAGTAGTTATTCAACACGAGGCACAATCCACTTGACATTTTGTATCATTTTTTGTACAGTGCAAAAAATCAATTTTCTGATGAAAAACGATGACCCCGGACCTGTCGGACTTTCTCCAGATGGTCAGGATTGGGGATTTTTTAATGTTTAATCTTTAGACTGTAAATAACTATTGCATGTGAATTATCAGTTTTGGAACTGATATAAGTGTGTTTAGAGTCATTTTCCTGCCCAAAATCGGTCAAAATAGAAGCTTCTGAGTAGGATTAAAAGTCTGTAAAAATGGCAATTTTGGTCACTGTGAGGCTTTAAAAAGTGGTTATTCAACATGAGGCACAATCCAATTGACATTTTGAATCATTTTTTGTACAGTCCAAAAAATCAATTTTCTGATGAAAAACGATGACCCCGGACCTGTCATACTTTCTCCAGATGGTCAGTAATGGTGATTTTGTAATGTTTTCTCTTTTGACTGTAAGTAACTATTGCATGTGAATTATCACTTTTGGAACTAAAATAAGTGTGTTTAGAGTCATTTTCCTGCCCGAAATCGGTCAAAATAGAAGCTTCTGAGTAGGAGGAAAGGTCTGTAAAAATGGCAATTTTGGTCACTGTGAGGCTTTAAAAAGTGGTTATTCAACATGAGGCACGATCCAATTGACATTTTGAATCATTTTTTGTACAGTCCAAAAAATCAATTTTCTGATGAAAAACGATGACCCCGGACCTGTCGATACTTCTCCAGATAGTCAGGAAAAATGATTTTTAATGTTTAATATTTTGACTGTAAATAGCTATTGCATGTGAATTATCACTTTTGGAACTAAAATAAGTGTGTTTAGAGTAATTTTCCTGCCCGAAATCAGTCAAAATAGAAGCTTCTGAGTAGGAGGAAAGGTCTGTAAAAATGGCAATTTTGGTCACTGTGAGGGTTTAAAAAGTGGTTATTCAACATGAGGCATGATCCAATTGACATTTTGAATCATTTTTTGTACAGTCCAAAAAATCAATTTTCTGATGAAAAACGATGACCCCGGACCTGTCGAACTTTCTCCAGATGGTCAGGAATGGTGATTTTTTAATGTTTAATCTTTTGACTGTAAATAACTATTGCATGTGAATTATCACTTTTGGAACTAAAATAAGTGTGTTTAGAGTCATTTTCCTGCCCGAAATCGGTCAAAATAGAAGCTTCTGAGTAGGAGGAAAAGTTTGTAAAAATGGCAATTTTGGTCACTGTGAGGCTTTAAAAAGTGGTTATTCAACATGAGGCACGATCCAATTGACATTTTGAATCATTTTTTGTACAGTCAAAAAATCAATTTTCTGATGAAAAACGATGACCCCGGACCTGTCGAACCTTCTCCAGATGGTCAGGAATATTGATTTTTTAATGTTTAATATTTTGACTGTAAATAGCTATTGCATGTGAATTATCACTTTTGGAACTAAAATAAGTGTGTTTAGAGTAATTTTCCTGCCCGAAATCAGTCAAAATAGAAGCTTCTGAGTAGGAGGAAAAGTCTGTAAAAATGGCAATTTTGGTCACTGTGAGGGTTTAAAAAGTGGTTATTCAACATGAGGCACGATCCAATTGACATTTTGAATCATTTTTTGTACAGTCCAAAAAATCAATTTTCTGATGAAAAACGATGACCCCGGACCTGTCAAACTTTCTCCAGATGGTCAGGAATATTGATTTTTTAATATTATACTTTTGACTGTAAATAACTATTGCATGTGAATTATCACTTTTGGAACTAAAATAAGTGTGTTTAGAGTAATTTTCCTGCCCGAAATCGGTCAAAATAGAAGCTTCTGAGTAGGAGGAAAAGTCTGCAAAAATGGCAATTTTGGTCACTGTGAGGGTTTAAAAAGTGGTTATTCAACATGAGGCACGATCCAATTGACATTTTGAATAATTTTTTGTAGAGTCCTGCAGATGACTCTAAACACACTAAAGTGATAATTCACATGCAATAGTTATTTACAGTCAAAAGATTAAGGGTTAAAAAATCAACATTACTGTTCCGTCTGGAAGAGAGTGGAAACGAATCCAACCTCCACTCCCCTTGCGTGGGGATTGAGCGAGCGGCAGTTGGCGTTGTTTGACTTGCCTCCTTAAGTCTGTGATGTAATCTTGGCAGCCGGGCTCCTCCACTACACAGACGTTCCATTCAAAGTGTTGTAATGGTAAAAACACAGGATCTACGTTTAAAATAAAAAATGGCTGATTCTACCCACAATAAAAGCGTGGTACATTGTTTTCTTGGTCTTGCATTTTAATGGATTAAGCACACTGGCATTTACCTCAACAGTTAGTGTGACATTCACCTCATGAATAGAGGGACCTTGGCCGTGGAGTTGAAACACCCTTTAAGGCCACATCAAAAGCAAACACTTTAAAACCTGCCATGGAAGCATAGGCTAACCATAGCTAAAGGCATCTACTCTTTCATTCTGCATGTAATGTTTACTTAGTATGAGGAAAAAGAAGCAGCATCTGGATAAATTAACCCTGACAGTTTAAGTCCAAAATAAAATGGGGAAAATTAACTTAGAGCGCACTCTCCTTGTGTTTTGCTTTGTACTAGGGTGCCTTTAACACTTGTTTGGCAGTTTGGTATTCCAGTTGTGGCTATAACAAGTCCTTAATACTTGTGTGTTCGAATCACACTCGGTTTACATGATTTGTTTGAATAAAACCATTCTGAAAATAGTGTGGTGCTGATTTGCCTTGGAAGTGCATATGTGCATATCAGCTGTATCTTTGCTTTTTTTTAATTAACTTTGGCTCTAAAAGCAAGCATATAACATTATGCTTTCTTACAAAATTAGAGACAGGCAAAGATAACTCATGTTTGAACAGTAGCACCTTTGCCATAGAAACCGACTTGACCATGATGATAGGCAAACAATTGCACGTAATGTGGCTCAATAATATTAAAAGCGCATGCACATCCAAAACTGTTCAACGTGTGTGTTTTTCAGACATACCCTCTCGAAGTAATGCGAGTAGCGATTGTATAAAATATTTTCAGATTTAAATGACATCTTTTGTTTCGCTCGAGATGCGCTCTTAACTATTCTCAAAATGGCTTACAGACACTTCCAAAGCAATTTCCATAAATCTTTCAATGTGCTGAAAATGCACCTTCGCCCAGGCTTAAGAATGGAACCCCCTTTCCTGTTACTGCATACCCAAAAACATTACACTTCCAAAGAGAAAAGAAAGCACTATTCCCTGTCCCTTCCCCCTCCTGTTGATATGCGAGGTGAGGGTTTCCATTGTCATTACAGCGGCTGAGGAAGAGGTGCGAATAAGCGCTCACCCCGGCTGCCCTGAATGACAAAGAATCTAACCTTGACACTCCCAGCTCCAGCCCAGCTGCTTTGACTAAGGGTGGGCGAAGTTGGTGGAGTACCACTACGCAGAATTCTGCAGAGTTGAACAAAAACTCTGCTCCATACCTACATTCCATCTCATCCCAATTAATAAAACAGAAACCTCACATACCTTTGGTATAACAAGTAACTCTATCTTTACATGCTAAAATGCATATAGTTGTCTCACAAAAGTGAAAATGAAAATTTATAGCAAACAGTGAGAGAGGTGATGATTTTGGGGTCCTCCTAACCTAGGGAGAGAACCAAGCAGATGCCTTGAACACAAAGATCACATCATGCTGAATGATTTGGTGGTGGTCCCATCCTCTAGGACCACCTCGAAGCACAGTTATGGGCAAAAATACAATCCCAACCAAAGGCCCTGCAAAGCATTATGGGACGAGATTCTAGTGTGCAGTGAATAGTATAGTATCCAATATCAAAACATTCCTCAGCGGCAGTGGCTCTACGGCTCAGCTTAGAGCTAATCACTATAATATTCAGTGCACTCCTAGAATCTGCGCCCCATAATGCTTTGCTGGGCCCAGTTGGCATTGTGTATTTTGCCCATAGCTGCAGGGGTGGTCCTAGGAGGATGGGACCACCGCAATCGTTCAGCATGATATCTTCTTTGTGTTCTAGGCATCTACTTGGTCATCCCCTAGGTTAGGGGGACCTAAGAATCATTCCCTCTCTCATTGCCTGATATTTTCAAAGCTCACTTTTGTGAATTGGTGATATGCTTTTTGGCATGTAAAGGTAAAGTTGTTTTATCAAGGGGTTGCAGGTGCAGTAGCTAACTTCGCTATGTAGCGGAGGTGGAGTTTTTGCATGAATTCCACGTTTTTAATGTAATGCGTAGTTAGCAAATCTCCGCAACCTCCACTAGCAGAGCGGAGTTCATTGCCCACCGTTAGTTTTGACCCCCTGGCACCTGTGTCTCTAGATTTCTATGAACTGCACTCACTTATCAAACTCTTACATTCCCACAGCACACAAGCTTAAAAGCATTGTATATTTTGCAGTGAAAAAAAAAAATTCTAAACTGCAACTGTTTAACATTTTTTTTACCCTTAAATAGTGTCCTCGCATGGTGTCCCCTGGTGTCTCAAAATAGAAGCTTCTGAGTAGGAGGAAAAGTCTGTAAAAATGGCAATTTTGGTCACTGTGAGGCTTTAAAAAATGGTTATTCAACATGAGGCATGATCCAGTTGACATTTTGAATCATTTTGAATCATTTTTGTATAGTACAAAAAATCAATTTTCTGATGAAAAACGATGACCCCGGATCTGTCGAACTTTAAGAAGACAGAGCCTTAAGTACTGAATAGAAAATGTCGTCACTATGCTTTCAAAGCCTAAAGGTGAACAACAATCCAATGCACAACATTGCCTGGTGACTACCAGTCTAACACTTGTTTCAAAGGAATGTCACTCAAAGCGCAGTCTTAACAGGTAGAGAGGACCACAAAAGAAATATGTGGCATACCTGTGTTGGTAGGTTATCTTCTGCTTTCATGTATTTCAAAAAGTTATGGACACTGAGGGGCATATTCTCAAGGACTTATCGCCAATTTATCGGCACTTTAGCGCCGCAAAAGTGGCAATAGATTTATCGCCCCATTCACAAGCTGGTGCAAACTGCCGACATCGCCAGTTTTCCTGCGATAGCTACCACAAAAAACATCGCCACGGATGAGTGCGACAACTAACGCTAATGATATGCAGAGTAGGCGTTCCCATGCAAAAACACACAAAAACACCACTTGCGAGATTCTCAACGACCAAGTCAGATCTGCGATGCGAACCAAGAAACAGGCGATAAAGGCGCGTTAGCAGCAGGGATTTAACACCTGCCTTTTGCTGGTGTTAAGCAGGACGACTACCTGCAGTATGAAAGGGAGCCCAGCCCAGAGCCACATCTGAAGACCAACAGATGCCATGGAGCTACTGATCATGCAGCTCGGAGAACCAAAGAGGAGCCACAACACCCCCGGACCAACCCCGGATTACCCACCTAGGCAGCGCAGGACAGCGGACGACCCTAAAATGCATCAGCCCCAGAGACAACGCCAGAGGAAGCCATTGGCCAACACAGGCTCAAAGACAACCATCCTCCGCATCCTGACCCACATTGCCCTACAGGCTGACGGTACCAACACAGTGGACAACCAACATCCCCGCAGACAAAGCTGCTGGCTGTGCTGCACCTGTTGGCCCCTAGTACCTTCCAACCAACAACTGCCAGAGTCGGAGGAGTCTCACAGCCAGCCCCATCAAACTCCCTCACACATGTCATGGATGCATGTCCACAAAAGCAACGAGCGGCCCCTGTATCCGTACCACACAATAGTTCCAATTCCTAGTGTACCTGCGCAACCAACCCCAACGCCAGCCGTGCTAGACGCCTCCATGCCCCAGACCCAAGATCGTAGTAACCGAAATGTGGGTGCATCAGGTCATGAAGTCCAGTAGTCAACAGTAGTGTCAAAACAGAACTTTATTACAAATACACAAAAAAACAAAATGAAAAGCTCAGCCAACGCGTTCCATTCCCAATGGGGAACTTCAACAGGGCAACGTGTCTTCAGAAACCTGTGGGAGAAATGGTGACAATGGTCAAACTCCTGTATAGTCACATGCCTAATCTGGTACAGTGTACTGCACTTGGACAAACCGGAATGCTCACAGGCATGATAAATCATGCTTGAGAAGACCGTAACAGAAGTTTGTGTGGTCGTAGGAATGAAAAGGAAGGTAACGACCACACGAACTGCTGTTACGGTCACATCATGCAGGACTCATCATACCTGAAAGCATCACGGTGTGTGTCAGCTTCGATACCCCTGCCCCTCACTCCCCCACACTGCGCAGGAACATCTTGAGACCACGCAAGGGAACTACGCCATAGCTGGCATCATGCACGTGTTGGGGGCAATTCACAGCACACGTGTACGACTTGTGCCCCCTGCCGACACTGCACACAATCACCGCAACAGCAACCACACGCATGCCATCAATGTGCAGACAAAAGTGGACCACCGTGGCCTGTCCACCAATGTCGTCGCAAACTCCCCAGGCAGTGTGCATGATTCATACATCTTCCGACAGTCCATCATCAATCAGCGCTTCCAGGATGGCACCTATGGAAATGCACTGCTCGTTGGTAAGTACCAACGGAACACACCACACTCCTCAACTCCACAATCACACAACACACAACTGTGGGAATGGACACGTAACAAAATCACATTCAACATGCCAACCAACATGCACACCTGCCAGACACGACAACACAGGTAACCGTGGTAAGAGGGGCCAGAAATGTGGACAAACCATACACTAAGGCATAGGCCCTCTGCCACACATTTGCAGAATGTGAGGAGAGGTGGGAACCATGACTGTGCGAAGGAGGCAATGGACCCATGAATAACAATGTACACAATGCCAAGTGTGGCGGTGATGTGCTGGACAGTCTTGAGTATGCAGAGCACAGACATGTCCATGTGGACACATACTGCTGGAGTCTGTAGTGTCGTGGACAGTGGACGCAACCATGTCATCACAGGCAGTGGGGAACACCTTGGTCAAGTAGCCATGTCAGCCCCCCTGTAAGCGTAAGTGTAGTGGGCAGGGCCGGCGCACGCCAGTCCAGCGTAGGGGAGTGACTAAATAGTGACTAAATAGTGTAAAACTGGATCCCCGTGCGCTTCGTCAGGACCATGTGAAAGTGAAATAAAATGCCGGCATCCATCCAGCGGCAGGGCAGGTAATGGGCCAGAACGAAGGGGACTGAATAGATTCCCCCTCGAGACCGCGGGGATAGCCGAAGAGGCACAAGACTTTGCTTTTTAAGGGGTAACAGGTTGGAACACGAGAGAGGTGTTCCTTTAAGCGCAAGTAACGCATACAAACCTGAGAAAAGGTACTATAGGAAGATAGGGTGTCTTTTCCCTACTCCTATTTATTTATTTTTTATTTCACTTTCACATGGTCCTGACGAAGCGCACGGGGATCCAGTAGGGACCCAATGATAGCGCGAAACATGTTGACCAACACGCACACTCACAGTCACACACGGGCACTAGGAGCAATGGAGTAATACCCTGACCTCTATGTTATTTGTTAATAGAGGTGCCCCAACGCCCTGTATAATTCTTTTATCCTTACCTCCGGACCAACGAATAAACTTTTTCTCACGGTACTGGTGGGGTAATTTTAATACACTAGCACCAACCCTTTTAGGCCCACACACCCGCATGCACAACTGCGGCGACTCCTAAAAAGATCTCCGACAAAGAGCCCTCTCGCGGGGTCCGTGGGGGACAGCAGCGCCACCCCACGAGGAGCAACGCCCGATGATGAAGCATGACACCCGAAAGGGTGTGTGAGGAGCACTAATTCCTAAAGGAGAAATTCCCCGACCTTTGTCAATTGGGAACCACATATAGAGACTTCCTTCTTTTTCCTTCTTTTTCCTTCCATTTCCTTCGCCAACATAACCAAATCGGTTATGAATCTTAAACTTCAGGAACAGTTACCATACAGTGATTACATATTAGTTCTTGGGAGCATTGGTACTGGACCTAGGCCCCCTTTTTTTCTGAAACTGCTCCCCGTCCCCCATTCTTCAGTGTTGCATGAGTGACTAAATAGGCCTGGCTCAGGGAGTGGTTCACTTCCAGGACGGCCATTGAAGTAACTACTGCATGTGGCTCTGTGTCCGCCATGTGCTGACCATAGGCCTACACACACGTGGCTGACCATCTACAATGGGCAAAGTCTCACCGGTGATGAGGAGGCTATGTCCCACACCACCCGGTGCACATCTCGTCATCGCCTGCAGTGGCGTGTCTGCCAGGGCGGCGTCCCTCACCCTGCCACAAGGCCGCCGTCGTGACCGGTGGTGCCTGTGCACCTGCCACACCCCAGCCCACTGATCCCCAGACCGACCTGCGCCCAGCGGTGAATGCCTGCCCCAGTGCACCCAGGCCTCACTGCTCACCTGCCACCACCGGCGTCTCTTCAAGAGGGCCCACCACGTGCCGGTGCAATCTCCAAGGCCAGGCTCCGCAAGCTTGGCATCCTCCTCAGCCGATCGCTGAATTCTGCGCAACAGGCCCCCAGCGCATCCAGCGGCACCGCACTGCGGAGTTGCAAGTTGGCTACTGCTGCCTTCTGACCACACTGCGGTACAGCAAGTAACAGACACATCCTTTCCAGTCCGCCCCTCCAGGCCTGCTGCATCATCGCAGGCTGCACACCCGCTCAGCTCTTCCAGTGGGCCGAACTCAGTGCACCACAAGTCATCGTCAAGCCTCCAGCATTATAGCATGATGCACACCCGCTCAGCTCTTCCGGTGGGCCTACCTCAGTGCACCACAAGTCATCGTCAAGCCTCCAGCATTATAGCATGATGCACACCTGCTCTGCTCTTCCGGTGGGCCTACCTCAGTGCACCACAAGTCATCGTCCAGCCTCCAGCATTATAGCATGATGCACACCCACTCTGCTCTTTCGGTGGGCCTACCTCAGTGCACCACAAGTCATTGTCAAGCCTCCAGCATTATAGCATGATGCACACCCACTCTGCTCTTCCGGCGGGCCGAACTCAGTGCACCGCAAGTCATTGTCCCAAGGGGCTACCCCACAAGTCCGCCTCCAGTAGCCAACAGCATGTCCTCTGTAATGCCACTGGAGCCCTTCACAGTCACGGGGCCACCCCCGTCCCAGGCAGGCCACCGGTAAGCCTGGGTAGATCGTCTGGAGACGTACTCCGAAGCGCATGACATCCCAGCACCGCGGCGCACGCATGTGAGGAGTGCAGAGAAATGGCCCGTGGCTCTGGGCGTGGTTCAGTTCTGGGCTATGGACGTGGTTCAGTTCCGGCCTGGCCACAAAAGTGACTATGGCGTGTGTCTCCGTAGTAGTGTCTGCGCCACCCGGCCTGTAATCGACAATGTTGCAATGTAGCATGCACCAGGAGGGCGGCCTCGCCCGAATGGATTAATCAAGGAGCGCAAGACCGCTCGGGGTCTCGGCTCACACATGCCAACTGTTGTGTGTGTATCTACATTGCCGCAGCCTGAACCTAAGGCCTAGCCTCAATATCAGCGCGAGTTCAGCCAGGCCAGAACTCCACATCTGTGTCCGCCCTATCCTTACCATGGGCCTACACACACGTGGCTGCCCACCTTCAACGGCCAACATTACAGTCTTGCTGTCAGTCCTGCAGACATGCGCAGACAGGCATGACAGGAGTGCAAGTGATGCAACCGCGCAGTGCACACAAGTAAAAAGGCTCGGGGGAGGGAGGAGCAGCTGTGAGGCAACGTAACACACAGTAAGGCCGCTCATTTGCCACATGCTAGGCATGTCATACATGATTCCCAAAGTCGCAGACATCCCACCCCACCCCCAACAAGCCTCTACACATTTCCTGAATGCAAGCAGATGGCAAACTAACATTAGGGATGAAAGCTCCATTGTCTGAACTATCAGGCGGAAGCACATCTGCACCTCCGACCTCGGAATTGCATGTGCCCGGCACCCCCTGACAAATACTATAGCAGCTGATGACGACTCCCACACGCCCACAGCCTGACGACAGACCAACGTATACACACCCCACACACAGAAGTCCTTGCTCGAAGTTATCTTGCATGGAATGGCCTTCACACTTACTCCCACACCATCCCAGGCCTACAACCGTTGCACACAAACACTGCTCATTGATCCGAGCTGTGGCATTTCATCCACAGTACTGGCGCAGGTCAGAACAGTGCCGCTTCAACCAGAGCCACTAACGCAATGGCAGACCAACCCGGACACATGCACAACCCCGTCACGTGGAACTGTACCGTGCACGTATGCTGCATTTACTGGGGCACTGCCATTGGTAGTGCTGCGGATCAGTTACCGGCTAAGCTTCCGCCTTGCCAACATCACCTGCGTTCAGCCTGTGTTGCATTGTCACTCGTGCATATTCGAGTGGTCCATGGATGTCTGCCTATCCAACAGGACGGTAGCCGAACTGGATTTTGACATGTGTGTGCGCCCCCTGTGGGCCCACGACCATGAGTGTCACTGTGACACCCGTCTATGGGATGCCTGGATACTTGGCATACATGCTGGCAGCTGGACCTGGGAGATTGCAGAACTCCTCGTGTGCAGTGACCACATTGAGCCGCTCCCCTATTGGGCTGTAGTGCTAATTGGTGAAAGGGGGTGGACGGAGCACATTTGTCCGGACCTGCTAATGGTTAGCCTCGCCGTCCTGTTCGATGAAGTCAACAACGACCTCATGTTGGAAATGATTGCCTACGAAGCTGCACTTGCTTTCATGGACGTGTAACTACGTACCTCTAGCCACAACAGTTTGGAACACATTGCACATGTCCCGACACCTTGTTGAAACTTGGGGTTCTGGTCACATCTCCCACGACGACAGTGGACATGGCTGCATTCGCCTGGACTCCGAATACATGAGCGTACAACAACGCGGGTAAACACACACCTGTGAATGGTGCGGCACTCCCCCGGAGTGGACAGCGGTGTTTGGCAACGTTCCATGTTCTGACATACTGCTGCATTGGTCTGCATGTTGTGGCACTTATCTTGGCCGTACTGACACGCATATGCTAATGAAGTCTGCGCACCTTCACTTGTATTCAACTGTGATGAGTGTTGATTTGTATGACAATGTGTGTCTCACTGCCTATCTAGGTCACGGCCATACATGCATTACTACACCATCAGGGATGTGGGGTTGTACTAGTACATTATCATCTCACAGTTTCCTGCTATTCCACATGCGAATGGCCATTTTCCACACACAAGCGGCAGCAGTTGTGTCCTCTGTTCTGTTGTGCTGGTGTTGCTGTTTGTTCAACATTGTTGTAAATGTTGCGGTGCTCTGGATCTTATGTGTGTGTGCTGCATTGTAGGTGAGTTGCCCCTTCAGCTCTGATTTGGCTGGCCCTTATCCCTTTCAGGCGGTGTGGCTTTCACTTCTGTGCTTATGCAGTGCTGTGATGTTGCAGACTTGGGTAAATTGGGCTCTTGGTTGGAGTTGTGACTCTTGGCCATGGTTTGTCCGCAGATGTGCTCTACTTAAATGTGCATGTGTGCCATTGTGCCCATCTCCCCCCGTCCCCCTAGTCCCTGGTGGTTACTCACCCTGTTGCTGTTGTGTCGGGTCATGTTGAGCAGTGTCCGGTCCCCCAACTCCTGCCACCGTCTCCCCACTGATGACTGTGGACACCATTTCCTCCATCTCATCCAGCTCCTCCTGTGGCGCTGGACTCCCACCTCCAGTCAGCATTGCTGCCTTTTGGTTGTCTGCGAGTTTCTGCTTGGTCTTGCGCTTCACATCATTTCAGCGCCTCTTGACCTCGTCCATTGTCCTCCTCAGCACTCCGACTGCATTCACCTTGTCCACGATGGACTGCCATATTCCATTTTTTGTTGCCAATGACACAGTGGAGGTGACGAACAGTTGTTGATGGTGTTCTATCACCTCCGTGATCAGGATCCTGTTTTCCTGTGGACTGAACTGCGTCTTCCTCTTCTTCTTGTCCTTGCCCTTCACTGACCCGAGGTCCCAGGCTGGTCCTCCGGGGGGCTTGTGGGGTTCTGGTCGTCCTCTGTACCTGCTTCCATTGTGCTTCGCTGTAGTTTGGTTTTTGTTTGTGTTTCTTTTTTTCTGCTTTTGTAGTGGTTTTTCCCACCTGACGTGTGTGAATTGCAGGCCTGGCGCTGCTTTTCGCTGTTTGTCTTATCGCGGTTGGGCCCATCACAACTTTTTTCACGTTCGGGTTTGGATTTTTATCGCCGTCCCGGTACTGTTATTGCGGACATTTGCCGCATTATCGGGGTACTATCGCATGTTACCGCCGTGTTGAGGATGCCACGTTAAGACAGAGTTATTTTTCCGCGATAGACGGCGATATGAAAACTTGCGTTAACCTATTTTGCCGTTGTTTATCGCACGTTCTTGAGAATATCCCCCTGAGAGTCTTCAATGAAGAGCTACCAACAATAAAACACAAAAAGGAGGAGAAAGAAAAAGTCACCAGAGTCCTAAAAAGAACCAAAACAAGAGGGGGACACAAAACAAGACCACTAATGCACCTAAAGTGATAGTAGTGAAACAAATTAATTAAAGAAAACCACTTTACCTAACACACAAGTGATGAGTAGGGTCACAAAAAGGTAGTGAGCAGGATTTGTAAGCCTGTATAACCACTACAAATTGAAAATGTGCAACTTAAATCTGATCCCGTAAGGGTCAGAAGAAAGAGATCATAAGAAAGAAGAAAGAGAAAGAAATTTAATGAATGAAACGAACTAACATTCAAACAAAAATATTTCAAACACGTTAGTGCACCCTATAATAGAAGGGAATTAGTAAACGCAAGTATCATACCTGTGTAACGAGAGTATTTTGTATACACACTAATGATGCAGAGCCATAATCAGCTGTGTGAAGCATGAAAGGTTGTGGTGCATTTTGGAGGAGATGGGTGTTGATTCCCCCTTATACTTTTTATTAGAGAACTATATAAGGATGCCGGGGCAAGAGTTCGGTTTGGGAAGCAGGGTGCATGTACACCCAAGTTCCCAATCAGAAAGGGAGTGAGACAGGGCTGTGTGCTCGCCCCTTTCCTTTTTACTTTATATATAAATGGCCTGGGCCAATTTTTAATAGATAATTGTCAGGATCTTCCGAATATTAATAATTGTCCAGTTCCTGTTTTACTTTATGCAGATGGTGCGGTTTTAATGGCACGAACTCCATTGGGGCTTCAACGAATTGTTACTAGTTTTGTCACTTTTATGAATTCCAGGGGTTTGAGTGTGAATATCACTAAAACCTATATTATGAAATATGGCAAGAAGTGTGCCAAATGTCGCGACATTTTTATCTCTTTATTTTTATTTATCTTATTTTATTTCTTAGTAATTATCGTCCCATTTCCCTGCTGCCCTATCTAGATAAAGTTCTCGAGGCGCATGTGGCACACTGTTTCAGTTCATTTGTTGAACATTCTCAAGTCTTAGACTCCCATCAGGCAGGGGTTAGACCTACTCATTCTACGGAATCTGACATTTTGACTGTCTTGGATGAACTTAGAGAGGGAGCCGACAATGGCGCTTCCCAGGCCCTGGTCCTTCTGGACCTGTCAGCGGCATTTGACAAGGTCGATTATGACATTCTGATTGACCGTGTCGGAAACGCAGGGATTCAGGGTCTGGCGCTGAAGTGGCTCTCTTCTTTTCTTAGTAACCGGCAGCAAGCGGTGCAGCTTGCCAACTTTTCCTCCAACAAAAGGGAATTGACTTGTGGGGTTCCCCATGGCTCTTCTCTTTCGCCGCTCCTTTTAATTTGTACCTTCTCCCCCTTATCCGTTCTTTGAGAGAAAGAAAGATAAGAACGTTCAACTATGCTGATGATCTTCAATTGGTGTTCGATATCAACTCTTCAACATCCTCAGCATTCAACTTTCAAGCCACCATGATCTTTATAAGTGATTGGATGAATAACAACCAACTTAAGTTGAATCCTGATAAAACTGAGCTGATTCTTACGGGTGGCTCTGCCAACCCGTGGCATTCCAACGTTTGGCCTTCCTCTTTGGGCAAGTCCCCGGTGTTCTGCCAAAAGTTTGGATATAAAGATCGCCAACGACTTGTCATTGAACGCTCAGATCGGCTCAGTGGTTTCCGCCTGCTTTTTTCAACTGCAGAGAATAAGGAAGATCAGCAGATTCTTGTCCAGGGAAGCTCTGACCCTGGTTATTTTAGCCCTGGTTATCTCCCGATTGGACTATGCCAATTCATTGTATGTTGGCATCCCGGCCTACCAACTGAGACGTCTTCAGTTGTGTCAAAATCAAGCCGCCAGACTTATCTTCCACTTACCTAAGAGGCAGCACATTAGACCTCTTTTAAAAAATCTACATTGTCTTCCGGTGGCCAAAAGGTGTTCATTTAAGCTGGGATGCATTATCTTCAAAGCCCTTCATGGCAATAGCCCAACTTTCATTTCTTCCAGGATCCAACACTACATCCCCTCTCGAGACCTGCGGTCCTCCCACCTGAACCTGTTAGTGACTCCCTCCTTCAAACGCAAGAAGCATGGAGGCTCAAGATTCACCCTCTTGGCTCCACAATTTTGGAACTCCCTCCCCATGGAGATGAGGCCTGTGACCTCCTATGCACAGTTCAGAAAATTGCTTAAGACTCGGCTGTTTACTCAAGCGTATGGTGACCTAAACTAGTTTCCTGTTGCCCTCCTCTCCGCCCCCAGCGCCATGAAATCGTTTGATGTACGTGCGCTCTAGAAATGCTTTTAACATAACATAACATCAATAAGAATAAAATTGAAAGTACTAATAAGTTTTCGTATCTAGGGATTAATTTTGACGATAAAGGGACTTGGTATCCTGCAGTACAGGCTAGGAAATTGATGTTTTCAAGGGCCATAGGCGCAGTGATCCATTTTGCAAGAAAACTAGGCCGCAGACCAGTCCCAGATTTGTTACAAATTTACAAATCAAAGTGTCTTTCGACGGCCTTATATGGCTCAGGAATCTGGGGCTTTACGGATGTACTGCAATTACAAGTGATTGAAAATGCCTTCTTTCGATATTTGTTAGCTGTTCCTAGTTCTATTGCTAATTTGATTTGCCATTCAGAGCTGGGTATGTCTTTTATTTCGGACCTGATCAAAATTGAACCCATACTGTTATGGCATAAGGTTTGGGTAACACACAAGACTATTTTCAACCGTGATATTATCGAGGATTGCTTAAGGCTTGAGAAGGCCTCTCTCATTCCATGGTTTAGGTATATTAAGCAATTATCAAGTAAAATGGGTCACCCGGAATACTATGAGAGACCAGATAGTATGGGAGCCATTTCGAGAAAGTCACTGAAAATAGACTGTCTTGCATTTTTACAATCTAAGAGATGGGACATGGAGAGTGCCAAGCCAACTGTTATGGCTAATCAGTTGACACTGTTGTGTTATGGCATTCAACCATACTTGGTTCAAGTGCTGGGAAGTTATGATCGAATGCTATTGACACGCTTTCGTTTGGGGATATTTCATAGACTCACTAGCTTCCCAGTTCTGAATGATTGGTGTAGGAATCTCGAATCATGCCCCTGTGATGATGTATCAAGCCAGTCTACGTTGCATATACTTTTATTTTGTAAATTTTATTCTAACCCCGAAAAGGTTTATATTACCTATTTTAAAAACTCTGGGTCTAAGACAATGTTGCGCAGCTTTTCTAATTCTACAAATCCTGGATAATGAAATGTTTACAAAGCCTGTTGTAACTTTTTTGAAAAATGTTATAAAATTCAGGAAATCTATGTATAACTAATATGTTGGATTCCAATTTTATGATCTGTTGTATTCATTTTAAGGTCATGTTCAATTGATTTTTAATGTTTTTATGTAATTGTGTATTACATATGTGCTTTTATGGTTTATTTTTTAAATCGAATAAAGCTACTTTTTGACTTTGACTTTGGCCATAATCAGCAACTTAGACTGGAACTATGAAAAAATAGAAAGTATAAAAAAGATATAAAAACAATTACTGGAATTAGACGCATGTGTCTTAAAACTATCCATATTAATATCATACATGGACAATTGAAAATTGAACTATAGATCCAAGAAAGAGGAGTGGGTAGAGATCGCCACGCAAATAGAACATCACAACGGTGCCTATTAAAGGCCATAAACCGCCATTAATTCATACAAAATAAGTGCAGTACAAAGCGGTACACAATCAGGTATCCAACAGTAGTTGTGAATACACGGAGTGCCCGCCGAGGAGTAAGGAACATAACATGGAGTGCAGTAGTCCAGTTGCAAATAACGAGAAAAAGAAGTAAGGGGAGATGGCCACGCAAATATAACATCACAAAGGTACCTATTAAAGGCCATAAACCGCCATAATTTCATACAACATAAGTACGGTACAAAGCGGTATGCAATCAGGTATCCAACAGTAGTTGTGAATACACGGGGTGCCCGCGGGAAATGAGGAACATAGTATAGAGTGTAGTAGTCCAGTTCCAAATGACGAGAAAGAGAACCCTTACACCCCCGTAACACATACAGTGGTGAAAGTGTACCAATAAACTATATTGTGAGCGTAGCGATTTATAGCTAAGGAATGGAGAAATTCCCACATCCCCGCGTTCTATAACAACGGGTATTTTAAACACTGAAGAATTAAAAAACTCAAAGAGAAGTCCCCAGACAAACTCAAAGGACTTCCGTAATCCCGTCCATGCGCCTTACCCGTGTCTGGTTCCGACATCGAGTCAACGTAGGATTCGATTGAATAGCGTCAATTGGAGCACACCTCCGCCCCTCCTTAAATACTACAACCAAGAAAAACAACTAGAGCGGCCCAAGAGGAACAAAGCCGCAAGAGCATGGGGAGCCAATTCCCACTTCCGTCAGCCATATTCGATAAATTCCAGTCAATTTGAATGCTCATACCTTTATTGACAAAAGAGCATCAATGAGCAGTCTCCAAAGGTATAAAAGAAACCAAAGAAAAATCAAAACAAAGAAATGGAGTAGTAATGAGAAGCACGTCGTGCTTCCGATGGCCATGTTGAGTCGGATCCTTGAAATTTTGAATAAATGTGACTTTATTCGTCACATAATATCCAAAACCAATCTCAGAATAAAATAGCGTACAGTGTAAATTATTATTCAATGCCATAGAAAAAAACATATATAGTTGCGATGAGAAGGTCGACCTCGTTACACCTCCACCGGCGCCGACTCCACCGGCACCACGTCTGCAGCCGACGCCAACTGGACCCCAGGCCGACGTCAACCCCAGCTCCCACCTCGACGTGGACACGGAGCCGTACCGGCGTCGGCCGACGCCGGATCCGACGCCGATGGGTACTTTTGTCCCTGTGTTCCACCCTGGCTATTTTCAACCAGATTGGCAGCCAGAAGAGGGTGAGGAAGACTGGGAGGGGTCTGGTGAACCTTTGACTGACCAGTTGGACTACAATCTGGACTGGAGAGAGGAACTGGGGGAGGCCAGTGGTTTGGATACCTCCCCAGACCTAGGCATGTTGTCTCCTCCTACCGTGGCTACGGAGGAGGGAGCGTCATACACAGTGGTGTTGCATGGGGCGGCCGAGGCTCTCAACCTCAAGCTTCCCACGGTGGCACTCAGGACTAACCTCCTAACAGAGGTGCTTCAGCCGGCAGCGAGCTATTCAGAGCCCCTGCTCCCGTTCAATGATGCTCTTACGGACATCCTTTTGGACACTTGGTCCAGGCCCAACGCAGGGGCTCCTGTGGACAGGATGATTGCCCGACGCCACCGCCTGGCTCCGGGCAACCCCACTTTCCTCTCCCAAAACCCCACCCTTGAGAGCTTGGTAGTCCAAGCCGCTATGTCCAAGGGCGCCTTCCCTACCGCACCTCCGGAAAGGGAATCCAAAAAGCTGGATCACCTTGGAAAGAAAATGTTTTCTTCCGCCAGCTTGGGACTGCGGCCGGTAAACACTGCATGTCTGTTGGGCCGTTATACCCACTTTGTGTGGGATACGGTGGCGCAGGTGCTGCCTCAGTGCCCGGAGGAGGCCCGGGCCATGCTCTCCCATGCCGTTGCCGAGGGGAGAGACGCAGCGAAGTTTACCATCCGCTGTGGGCTGGATACCGCTGACGCACTTGGCAGGACGATTTCAACGTCAGTAGCCCTTCGACGCTACACCTTGTTGCGTTCGACTGGTTTTTCAGGGTATGTCCAATCCACCCATATGGACATGCCCTTTGATGGGCATTGCCTTTTTGGCGACAAGGCAGACAACGTGGCAGACAACGCGCTGGAGCGCTTTAAGGACTCACGGGCTACGGCCAGGTCCTTGGGCCTCACCACCACCTGCCCTGCGCAGTCTGCCTTTCGCCCCTTTCATGGCTACGGAAGGGGTGACCCACTATGTTCCGCCCAGGGCCACAGGCCGGCGCAGGCTGTACAGTCTCAGTGCGGCCCGGGACATGGGAACCACCGGCATGGTTCTGGGGCCAGCGAGCGGGCCAGTTCCCCACCGCCCCCTCTGCAGCAGCCTCCAAACCTTCCTAGTCCGACATTTCAGGGCCACCAAACGCCAGTGGGCGGCAGGATCCGCCATCACCTCCCCCACTGGCGTACCATCACGTCGGACAGGTGGGTTTTGCAAATAGTCCGAAAGGGCTACTCCCTCTCCTTCGAGACTACCCCTCCCTCCATGCCACCTCAGTATCATCGCATGTCGGAGGATCACCTGGCCCTTCTCCAACAGGAAGTTTTGGCACCCTTGGCCAAGGGTGCCATCAGCAGCGTTCCTGTCCCAGAAGTAGGTTGTGGTTGTTATTCCCTCAACTTTCTGGTGCCCAAGAAGGACAAAGGCCTCGTCCCTATCTTGGATCTCAGGAACGTCAACCGCTTCCTCCTGGAAGGAGATGTTCAAAATGTTGACACTCGATCAGGTCTTGCCTGCCCTCAACCCTGGAGACTGGATGGTAGCGTTGGACTTGCAGAACGCTTACTTTCACATCCCCGTCCTGCCAGCCCGCCGGCGTTACCAGCGGTTCACTGTAGGCCATGAGCATTTTCAGTTTACCGTGCTCCCCTTTGGCCTTACCAGCGCCCCTCGGGTGTTCACGAAAGTGATGGCAGTGGTCGCAGCTCATCTGCGCAGATCAGGGGTTCCAGTCTTCCCCTATCTAGACGACTGGCTGTTGAAGGCGGGCTCACCCCAGGCTGTCGTCTCCCACCTCCAGACTACGTCCGACCTCCTGCATTCACTGGGGTTCTCCATCAATGTGCCGAAGTCACACCTGATTACCTCTCAGAAGCTCCTCTTCATTAGAGCAGTTCTGGACACGACGTGGTTTCAGGTTTATCCTCCCGAACAGCGAGTCCGGTATATTCGGGCTATGATTCCGATCTTTCAGCCTCTATCCCGGGTTTTGGTCCGGATTACCCTGAGGCTGCTGGGCATGATGGCCTCCTGCATCCTGCTGGTCGATCATGCCAGGTGGCATATGCGGGCTCTGCAGTGGGACCTGAAGTTCCAGTGGGCGCAGCATCAGGGGAATCTGTCACATGGCATCCAGATCTCGGAGGGCACTGCACGACAATTGCAGTGGTGGCTCACGAACCAGGATTGGGTCAAAGGCAGATCCCTCTCCCTTCCCCATCCAGATCATACAGTGGTGAGAGACGCATCCCTTCTGGGATGGGGCGGCCACATGGGAGAGGCAGAGATCAGAGGACTCTGGTCTCCGGCGGAGTCCGGGCTCCACATCAACCTTCTGGAGCCCTGGGCGATTCGTCTTGCACTCAAGGCATTCCTTCCCTCTGTCCGGGGAAGAGTAGTGCAGGTGTTCACGGACAACACCACTGCCATGTGGTACTGCAACAAACATGGCGGGGTGAGGTCGTGGACCCTATGTCAGGAGGCCCTCCGCCTCAGGACATGGCTGAAACATCAGGGCATATCCCTGGTGGTTCAGCACCTGGTGGGTTCCCTGAACGCCAGGGCGGACAAACTCAGCTGCAGGTGCATGATGGATCACGAATGGCATCTTCACTCGGAGGTAGCGCGAGGTCTCTTTCAACAGTGGGGAGAACCTTGGTTAGATCTATTCGCCACCGAAGAGAACGCGCAATGTCAGCAATTCTGCGTTTTGGAATTTCCAAGGCGGCACTCGCTAGGCAACACTTTTCATCGCGAGTGGAGTTGCGGTCTGTTGTACGCCTTTCCGCCTATACCACTTCTGCCCAGAGTGCTGGAGAAGATCAGGCGCGACCGGGCCCAAGTCATTCTTGTGGCTCCGGATTGGGCACTTAAGAGTCTGGTATCCCGAGCTGCTCAACATGGCCATTGATCCTCCGACCCGTCTGCCTCTTCGGGAGGATCTTCTGTCGCAGCAACAGGGGACGGTCCTCCACCCGAACCTGTCCAGCCTCCACCTCCTTGTGTGGAGATTGAGCGGTGGCAGCTGATGTCTTTTGACCTGCCTCCCGAAGTTTGTGACGTAATCTTGGCAGCCAGGCGTCCCTCCACTAAGAAGGTATACGCCTGCCGGTGGAACAAATTTGTGGCATGGTGCACAGCAAAGGCTGTGGATCCCCTCTCTGCCCCTCTTTCTGAGGTTCTCTTATTTCTCCTTTCTTTGGCCCAGCAGGGCTCTGCTCTAGGCACTATCAAGGGCTATCTCTCGGCCATCTCTGCCTTTCTTCAGCTTCCAGATCAGCCTTCTCTTTTCAAGTCCCCGGTTGTTAATCGTTTCTTGAAAGGCATAACTCATCTCTTTCCTCCTATTCCCTTCATTATGCCTCGGTGGGACTTGAATCTAGTTTTAACCTATTTAATGTGTGCTCCCTTTGAGCCGCTACACAACTGTCCTTTGAGGCTTCTGACGCTTACAACTGCATTCCTGGTAGCCATCACATCTGCCAGAAGAGTGAGTGAGCTCCAGGCCCTTTCATCCAAGCTTCCTTTCCTGTCTGTCCATCCGGACAAGGTAGTTCTCAGGACTCGTCCATCCTTCCTGCCCAAGGTTGTCACTGCCTTTCACATCGGGCAGACCATCACTTTGCCTACCTTCTTTCCGCCTCCGCATCCTTCGAAAGAGGAAGAGAGGCTCCACCATCTGGACCCAAAACGTGCGCTTTCCTTTTATCTGGATCGCACGAAACAGTTCCGGGTGGATGACCAGCTCTTTCTTGGCTACGTGGGCGCCAAGAAAGGTCGGGCCGTACACAAGCGGACTATCTCCCGATGGGTCGTTTTGTGTATCAAAGCCTGTTATTCTTTGGCAAAGAAGGAGTCTCCAGTAGGGCTGCGCGCCCATTACACCAGGGCGACGGCAGCAACTACTGCTTTGGGACGTGGAGTTCCTCTGAATGACATTTGTCAGGCAGCTACGTGGGCTTCGTTGCACACCTTTACCAAACACTACTGCCTTGACAATCAAGTCCGGAGAGACGGCTTCTTTGGCTGTTCTGTTCTCCAGGACTTTCTGGTGTGATCTTGGTTCGCAGACCCACCTCCGGGGTTGCTATTGCTGGGGTATCTATTCTAAGGTAAGGAATCTATAACTAACGTGTTTCTTTCAGATGAACAAGTTACTTACCTTCGGTAACGATATATCTGTAAGAAACATTAGTTAGTTATAGATTCCTTACCGCCCCACCCATCCTCCCCGTTCTGTGAACTGATTTCTAGGGTTAAGGATATCCTTTCAGGGCCCTAATTTTGTGCACCAGTGGTCAGTGTCTTGCATGGCTCTGCGTTTCTGGCGCGGAAAGTCGTGTACAGAACTGACATCAGCGCTCAAGGGCGGCGTCTAAGTAGCTGCAGTGACGTCATCCCGGCGACCACGACGACGGACGCGGAGACGACCGACGCCACCTTCTGACGCGCAGAGGTACTGCTGACGAAAAAACTTTCCGGATCCAGTCTGATGCCTGGGGGTAATTCTAAGGTAAGGAATCCATAGCTAACTAATGTTTCTTACAGATATATCGTTACCGAAGGTAAGCAACTTGTTTGTTCATCCTGTCGGAAGATGAACCCGAAGGCGCTGAAGGAGCATGAGGCGAAACTCTTCATGGCGCGGGCAAAAAAAGAGAAGAGAGGTCGCAAGAGATCGGAGTCGTCGACTTTGCATGCTTCGAAGTCGAGGAAGCAGAAGAAAGAGAAGACATGGGTCTCGACGTCTATCTTCAAAGGGCAGAACATTGAGGTCGGCCTCCCCTGTGAAGCGGTGTCATGAGAAGGATGCCATCTCGCTGTCGCATACTCCGCCCCACTCTCCGGCGTCGGGAGATTCGCCGGCACCCAGAGGTTCTCCAGCACCCAGAGAGTCTTCTCCGGCTCCTGCGGCTTCACCTGTACCTGCTCCGGTGTCTCCGGCGCTGCAGCCTCAGCCCCCTGTAAGGCCTTGAATGGATCCGGACTAAGGGGCTTCAGATCCTAATCCTCCTTTTCCAGGAAAAGGAGCGGATCCGTTGCATTTTCTTAATGCTATGTTTGGCATGTTTGCCAAGGCATCTTACCCGACCGGTGCGCCATCTGGCCCCGTGGGTCCACTTGCCATTAATTTGGGCATCCCCCAGCCGTATGCCCACGTGCCTTTCATGCCGACAGCTCCGTCATGGCAGTTCCCGGCGCCAAGGTTTTCGACTCCGATACCTCAATCTCCGGCGCCGTCTGGTGTTGGACCGATGTCTTCCCGGATTCAGGAAGCACCGTTGCCCGCATCGAAAGGTGATTCTTCGGTGCCGCAGACGCCAATCCCGAAGCGGCATTCCAGGAGGGAAGCGCAGAGACTGCTGGAGGAAGAGGAGTACCAGCAAGAACATGAAGAAGGGGAAATCTTCGACTCCGTGGACGACTTCGAGGGTCTACAGGAGGCCAGTGGCCTGGATACTTACCCGGAGTGGGAGCTTTCTACTCTGAAGGCCTTGCTTTCACAGGACATTGCCCCTTACCACGCAGTCATCAGGAGGCTGCTGATCTGCTGGACCTTCAGTTACCCTCAGCTGAGGAGAGGTCATATATATTGACTGAAGTGTTGCATTCTCCCTCCTCTACTGTTGAACTTCTGCTGCCTTTTAACGAGGTGTTGACGGAGCCGATTATGGAGGTGTGGCAAAAGCCTTTGTCTGCCCCTGCAGTTTCTAGGTCAGTGGCAAAACGCTATAAGCCTGCTCCTGGTGATCCAGCTTTCCTCTCTGCCCATCCTTCGCCAGAAAGCTTGGTAGTTGAGGCTTCTTGTTCCAAGCAGTCAACTGGGTCTTTCCCTACTACCCCGGGGGATAGAGACTCAAAAAAACTTGATTAGTCTGCCAAAAGATGTTCTCCTCAGCAAGTATGGCTCTAAAGTCCACAAACGTCACATGTTTGCTAGGAAGGTACATTCATGCACTAATGGACACTGTCAAGCAAGTAGCTCCTAAGTTGCCTGAAGATGATCGTGTTCACTTTATGGAAGTGCTATCAGACACACAAGCAGCAGCCCGTCGGGTCTAGACACGCCAGGGTAATGGGCTCCTCAGTGGCTACCAGGAGGCATGCCTGACTTAGGTCTTCAGGTTTCTCTCTGGATGTACAAGCTACTTTGCTCGATCTACCCTTGGATGCATCCAGATTGTTTGGAGCAAAGGCGGATTATGTGCTGCAGCGCTTCACGGACAGTTGGTCTACTGCAAGATCCTTGGGCCTGCAGTCCCAGCCCAGGGGCTATGGATACAAAAGTATTGAGGCTTTGGGAAGGCGGCTTACTTTCGAGGCAGTCAACAGCCACAGCAGCAGCAGAACCCTCTCTACAGGTCGTATAGAGGAAAGGGTAGAGGCCATCTGCGAGGAGCTTCTCTACTTCAGTCTTCCTCCTCCTCCTCCTCCTCCTTTCCTGCCCCCACCACCGGTACCACGGGAAAGCAGCTCTAGATCCCCCATCTTGGAGCATGCTGGTCCTGTAGGGGGCCAGGTGTCCCATTTTCTACAAGATTGGAAATCGGTTACTTCGGACCGTTGGGTTTTGAATCTTGTGGAAAATGGGTACGACCTGTCTTTTCAAGAGTTTCCATCTCCTTACCCTCCTCGACAGGGCTGGTGTTCAGAGGACCATTTGCTACTTTTGCAGCAGGAGGTTCTTGCCTTGTTGCAGAAAGGTGCGATAGAGGTGGTTCCGGAGCAGGAAAGGGATCCGGGATGTTACTCTCGTTATTTCCTGATCCCCAAGAAGGATGGTCGGTTGAGACCGATCCTGGACCTCAGTGTTTTGAATTTTTACCTCAGGCAGGAGAAGTTCAAGATGTTGACCCTAGCTCAGGTTCTTCTGGCGCTGCAGCAGAAAGACTGAATGGTGTCGATCGACTTGCAGGATGCGTATTTCCACATCCCGATTCTGAAGTCTCATCGGAAGTATCTCTGTTTTACGGTGGGGTCTCAGCACTACCAGTTTGCGGTCCTTCCGTTCGGTCTCACTTCTGCAACACGGGTCTTCACAAAGGTGATGGCGTTGGTGGCAGCACATCTCAGAAGGTCAGGGATTCCGGTTTTCCCTTATTTGGATGACTGGCTGCTCAAAGCAAAGTGGCCAGAGATGGTGCTGCATCACTTGCATGTAACAACGCGACTGTTGTTCAACTTGGGTTTCTCGATAAATGTACCCAAATCTCACCTGTTACCCTCTCAGAGCAGCCTGTTCATAGGGGCAGTACTGGACACTACTGTGTGTCGAGCTTTCCCGCCTCTGCAGAGGATTTTCAACATTGAGGAGATGATTCCGTTGTTTCACGATGGAGCGGTTGTTCCAGTCCTGAAGGTCCTACGCCTAATCGGTCTGTTCGCTTCCTGAATACTGTTGGTCAACCATGCATGCTGGCACATGAGGGCACTCCAGTGGTGCCTCTGCAGGCAGTGGTATCAGCACAATGGAGATCTCGGGGAGAAGATCAGAATTTCCAGAGACACTGCAGCGGAGCTGTCTTGGTGGGGTGTGCCGGGCAACCTGTCTCAAGGAAAGTCTTTTCAACCTCTTCCGCTGGTCACAGTAATCGCGGATGCCTCCACTCTAGGGTGGGGAGATCATCTGGAGGATCTGGAGATAAAGGGTCTTTGGTCTCCGGAGGAACGGTTGCTTCACATCAACCCTCTGGAATTGCGGGCAATACGTTTGACTCTCAAGGCCTTCCTTCCCTCCCTTTGCGGTCAGTCGGTTCAAGTCCCGACGGACAATACTACCGCGATGTTGTACATAAACAAACAGGGAGGGGTAGGGTCGTATCGTCTCTGCAGAGAGGCTCTACGACTCTGGTCCTGGGCTCACGATCATCAGATTTGTGTGTTTGCAAATCATCTAGCCGGGGTGCTAAATGTGCATGTGGACAGTCTCAGTCGGCGATCTTCGGCTGATCACGAGTGGCGGCTTCATCCGGAGGTGATCCATCACATCTATCAGATGTGGGGGATTCCTCAGTTGGACCTTTTTGCCACTCAGGAAAAGGCGCACTGCCCTTTGTTCTGCAGTCTTCAGTATCCGATGCATGGAGCGTTGGGGGGCGCGTTTCAGTTGGGTTGGAGCTTGCAACTCCTTTAAGCGTTTCCTTCCATACCCTTGATTCCTCGTGTTCTGAGGAAGATCTGCCAAGACCGGGCCCAAGTCATATTGATCGCCCTGGATTGGCCAAGAAGGGTGTGGTACACAGACCTTCTTCACCTCTCATCGCATCCTCCGCTCCCTCTCAGGGCAGACCTCCTCTCGCAGGGGCAGGTTCTACACCCCCACCTCCAGAGCATGCACCTTCATGCCTGGAAATTGAACGGGGCAACCTGAGCTCTTTCTCTCTCCCACCGGATGTGGTGGATGTTATTTTGTCTTCCAGGAGACTCTCCACCAAATCTGTTTATTCCTCTAGGTGGCCCAAGTTTGTGAAATGGTGTGGAGAAAGATCCATTGATCCTTTGAAGGCCCATTTATCTGATGTACTTAGTTTTTACTTTCCTTGGCTCAGCAAGGTTGTGCTGTGGCTACGGTAAAGGGTTACTTGTCGGCCTTGTCGGCTTTTCTCTGTTTGCCGGACCAGCCATCTTTATTTAAGTCCCCCATTGTTATGAGGTTCGTTAAGGGCCTCACCAATAGGTTTCCTCCCACTCCCTTCATTATGCCTCAGTGGGATTTGAATTTAGTACTTACTTTTTTGATGGGTTCTCCTTTTGAGCCTCTTCATAGTTGTCCATTGAGGCTTCTTACTTTCAAGACGTTTTTTCTGATCGCTATTACCTTAGCCAGGAGGGTAAGTTAGCTTAAGGCTCTTAGTTCTAAACCTCAGTTTTTAACCATTCATGCAGAAAAGATGGTTCTCAGGACCAGGGCTGCTTTCCTGCCTAAGGTGGTCACTCCTTTCCATCTAGGGCAGTCTATTACCTTGCCTACCTTCTATCCTTCCCCTCACCATTCCAAGGAGGAGAGACTTCACCGCCTAGACCCTAGGAGGGCTGTCAGTTTCTACCTGGACAGAACCAGGGACCTAAGACTGGATGACAAGCTGTTTCTGGGCTATGTTGCAAGGATGAAGGGCAAAGCTGTCCACAAACGAACGCTTTCCAGGTGGATCATCTTGTGCATCAAGATCTGCTACGCCTTGGCCAAGGAGCCGCCTGAAGGTATTAGAGCTCATTCCACCAGAGCCAAGTCATCTTCTGCTTTGGCTAGAGGTGTTCCTGTTGTAGACATCTGCAAGGCGGCAACTTGGGCCTCCCTCCACACCTTTGCAAAGCATTACTGCTTGGATTCGAAGGTTAGGAGGGATGGCCATTTTGCACACTCTGTGCTGCAAGATTTTTTGGTACAGGCGGGTGGCACCCTCCTCCGGGAGAGGGACAGCTTGGGGATTCATTTCAAAAGGTGAGGAATCCACAGGCAGATGTATCCATCAGAAGAACAAGTTATTTACCTTCGGTAACACTTTTTCTGGAGGATACAGTATCTGCCTGTGGATTCCTCACTGACCCATCCGCCTCCCCGTTGTCCACCTGCATATACAGAAAAAGTTCTTATTGTTTGACATTGTTGTTTTTCATATGTCATGTGCTTGCGATGCAGTTTGTTGTTAGGAAATGCTTTGGTTTTAGCTTTTCCTATATACTGTATGTATTTGTGTATATTTTTTGTATACTGGGATTATGTTGTTAGTCCACCCGTTCGCCTCGAGGGCACGGAAAAAAAGGTGGAACTGACGTCAGCACCCCAACGAGGTCTTCTTATGGCTCCGATGAATTCATACGGAGTCGCGAGTGGAGCCGTGCTATTATGACGTCCTCGTCGACGTGAGAGAGCTAAGAAAAGAATTTTCGTGGAATGCTGGTTGAGGTTAATTCAAAAGGTGAGGAATCCACAGGCAGATACTGTAGCCACCAGAAAAAGCATTACCGAAGGAAAGAAACTTGTTCTTCTGGACATAAAATGGGCACCCCTAGCACCCAGAATTCAGATCTCGCTTGAGTGAAAGGAGAAGACCAAAGGACTGCCCTTCAGACCATAGAGCCGGCAAAAAGGCTGCACCGAAGTAGGACTGCACCTGCTGTGCCTTGGGCTAGCGAAGGAAAGGACTGTGTCGGCTATGTCCTGCTCGTGGTAACTGTTCCTTTGGACCTTGCTGGTCCCCCCCTGACTGGCTTCCTGCCAGAGTTGGTCACCCAACGTAACTCTAACCGCATTCCACTCCAACAAAGTTTTTCTTGAAAAGGTTTGTGTCAAATTCATTGAATTTGCCAATGCATGCCCCCCATTAGGCAAAAGTCTTAATTAGGTTTTTTTGTGTAAAATCCATGTCTCCAGAACACTCCAGCTGATCTTTTTAATTTTGGTGTCCATAAACATATACATTAGTATTGGATTTCTGGAGTGTCAAGTTTCTAACTTTAAATACTTAACACTTGTCCCTTTGTGTAAACCTAACTGCTAAGAGCCACAGCTACCCAGGGTTGTGCTAAGGTTTCACAAACAAAATCTGACTGGTCTAAGGAGTTTGTAGTGTATTACACGATGAGTTCGCACAAGCACACCATGTAATACACCCGATTTCTTCACAGCAGCTAATCTGGAAGTAGCGCAAGATTTGTTGCGCAAATGGGTAGAGCCATGGCTCAATATGTTCGCCACCGCCCAAAATGCAGAAGTTCAGCACTTCTACACGTTGAAGTTTCCAAGGAGTCTCTCACTCTGAGACTCATTCTGCCTTGAGTGGAACTCTCGAATCCGGCATGCATTTCCGGTGATACCACTCATGCCCAGAGTTCTGAAGATCACGATGGACCAGGCCCAAGTCATCCTACTGGCTCCAGGCTGGGCACGGAGAGTATGGTATCCAGAACCTCCTGGGCTTAAATATCTGTTCTCCAATCAGACTGCCTCTCCGCGAAGATCTGTTGTCCACCTCACCCCTCTAAGGAGGAGAGGCTCCATCGCTTGGACCCTAAAAGAGCGCTCACTTTTACATTGATCTTACCAAGGATCACCAGGTGGATAATCTGCTCTTTGTCTGTTTTTTTTTTAAATGAGGTACACTATGTAGAAAGTCCAGACTTTATTAGCTTAAATTAATAATCCCAAATGCTCTTTTTGTGGTAGTGTGGGTGAGCAATTTAGGCTTATCAGAGAGTAGTGTTAAGCATTTGTTGTACACACAGTCAATAAAGGGCACACACACACTCAAGAAGAAACTCGAGAACAATTTAGAAAAACAACATATATTTTTCTACAATTTTAGACACCAAGATTATCGAAATTGGATAAGTACTTTCGACGTTATCAGATTTTACAGTAAGAAACAGAAGGAAGTGACAGCTGTAATTTTTGATGCATGAGCCTCAAACGCGGTAATGTTATCCTATAGGAGAAACATACAATGCATAGACACACAGACGATTTGCAGGACTGTTCTTCTGGGCTTTAGGTAAGTAGGGGCCAAGGTCCAAGAAATCCCCAACAGTTTAAGTTTACCTGCCCTGCGGTGTCTGAATGCAGAGGTACTTTATGTGGTGGTAGCCTTCAACGCTACCCGCTAAATTCAATGGGGAAAAGGACCTGTAAGAAGGAGGCTGCAAAGGGGGACTGGGGGACCAGTCTGAAAGAACTAAAGGAGGGGGTGGTTCGGCTGTTGAGGGTCTAAGGATCACTGAGACAGTTGGTTTACGTGGGCTCAGCTGGGTAGCTCGGATGCAGAGGTGTTTTGTCCGGCAGGTCGGTGAGTTACAGACTCTCAAGTTTCTTGGTGTACCTGCATAAGAGGAAAAGAAACCCAGCAGGGCCACTCTGTGTGGAACTGGCCTCTCTTGAAGCCTCTCAACGTGCAGGTAAATTTTGGCGGTGCAGGTGTTCCGACTGAACACAAACAAACCTTGTTGCTTGGAACTGACTCCGGTACCTCGGGTATTGGGGCAGGGCTGCTCCTGGGGATCCTGGCCTCTCCATACTTGGGAGGGAGACGCATCTGACCTCCTGGAGCATGAAGACCTCTTGCTCGAGTGCTGCTCGAGTGCTGCTCCCTCATTGGGTCTTTGGGTCAACAGAACGCTGTACTGGGTAGCTGCAGTCTGTGCCTGCCGGTGCGGGGAAGTGACTCCTCTTCAAGGGAGATGTTACTAGGTTAAGGAAGTGCTGGGCAGACCTCCAATGGCTTGGGGAGGCTGTTCCACTTCTGGACGAGTCAGTGATTGTTTGGAGAGCAGCAGTCGGGCAAGGTTTTGCCCCCAACTTATGTGCTGGTCCACAGTTCTCACGTCTTTGGCTCTTCTTTGTCCTTCTACTTTCAGGCAGACTAATCTGAGTTCCTGGTGTCAAAGGGCCACCTAAATACTAAATATAGGGGTGTTAAGGGGAGTGAAGTGTAGTAGCCAATGGGCTACTTAACCCTGGGGTCACTACACCCCCAATATGACTACTTCCTGTGGGCTGTGGGGAGTGGACATAAACCTGTCCCAGAGTTTCTAATACCACGAAAAACAAGACGGTGGAACCCTTCTTTCGAGTAGCACATCAGTAAGCCCATATTAAGGGTGTGACTAGCCTACAGGTACAAAACCTACTGCATAGCTAATGTTGCACCTGACCTGGTGCCAAATCGGCTTCAGGGTAGGGGGTGGCATCTCCCAGGTCTGGGGGTAGCCACGGTTGTATATCAAAGGTGACAGGGGTTTTGAAGCCCCAGGCCTTGATATGCTAAATCACTAGCCATCCTGCTGGAGGAGGTGTGAACACCTTTCTCCAGAGCATGCATTGTTTCTGACTTCAGAGCGTGGGCTCTCGCCTGCAGGGGGTCAGAAGCTTGACTGTGGTGGCAGGTTGGACGATACCAGTCAGTCAGCACTCTTGATACTAGTAGTTTTTTCAGGAGGCACCTCTAAGGTGCTCTTTGTGTGCATGTCCTAATACATCTAGTACTGGTAACAGTACAGTTTTATTGAGACAAGGTGTTTGATACCAAACACTATAGGTTTCAGTAGAACCATCATGTAGCTGGGGAACTCGTAATAGCCAGTTGCCCAGTACATATACTTATGATGGCTTCCCTGTTCAGTTGTGCCATCTAGTAATTGAACTAGACAGCACAGATATGCCTTCACATGTAATATAATGCCGCCTGCCTTAGGGCTACCACGCCTGCTGTAAGGGTGACTTACATATTTACATGCAGTGACTTTAGCATGCCACACAGTGAGTGTGCTATGTTGTGTTTTCAAACATGATTTGCACCATGACACGCAGCCTGCATGCAGATTGTATGGGGGTGCCTTAGAGTGGCCTAATACATTCGGCAGCCCTTAGGGACCCTCTTTAGTACCCATGCCCTAGGCACCAGAGGTACCATTTACTAGGGCGTTACATGGGTGCTAGTGTGTTAGCCAATTGTAGTACAGCTAGACCATTTTACCTTGTTTCTAGGGAAAGACCACTGGCACTGGGTCCAGGTTAGCAGGGACCCAGTGCACCTCAGTCAAAAAACATCTGAAAGAGACTATTAGTTATAGATTCCTTACCTTAGAATTACCCCCAGGCGTCAGACTGGATCCGGAATTTTTTTTCCGTAGCAGTACCCTTGCGCGTCGATAGGTGGCGTCTGTTGACTCCGCGTTCGGCGTCGTGGTCAACAGGACGACATTGAGGTATCTACTTAGATGCCGCCCTCACGCGCTGACGTCAGTTCTTTCTTTTTCCTCGCCAGCCAGCGCAGATCCAGAGAGAGCGGTACATAGAGTCATTTTTTGACTCCGTTTTCCGACTTTTGTCGACACCCTTTTTTGAGTCGATCGACTCCTGGTGCACAGAGGGATGTCACGTCAGACCGGCTTCAAGGCTTGTGACTCCTGTCACAAATTGATGTCGGTCACGGACCCGCACCTCATGTGCCTTTGGTGCCTGGAGCGCGACCACCACCCCAAGTCATGCTCCGAGTGCCCGGCAGTTCACGCCGTTCAAGGTCCTGGTTGAGAGGGAGGTCGCGGGACCGGTCGTGGAGCCACCACCACCACTCGTCATCGAAGTCTTCGTCTTCCGGTAAGTCAAAGCACAATAAGAAGGCGAAGAAGCATCGTCGCTCTTTGTGTTCTCCCCGTCCGTCGGCCGACACGACGTGGGAAGTGGAAGGTAGTCGTCCGGCTCCGCCCGCTGAGCCTGTTGGGTCGACTCCGGCCTTCCCTCCCTTTCCGGGAGCCGGAGCGACCCCTTCCCAGCTTCGAAGCTTTTACGAAGCCTTGCACTCCATCTTCGGGCAGCTCGACTCCGCCGGCACGCCCTTGGGCCCTGCGGACTCTAGGCCTTCGATGCCAGAGACTTTAGCTCCAGTGCCACAGGGCCCCCAAGGATCCAGGCCTGGGTCCGGATCGGCGCCGGTCGACCTCGTGACACCTCCTTCGGCGCCGAATCCAATGATGACACCTCCGACGCCGGTTGTGTCCCCAGCCGGCATCGGCCCCGGCCTCCCCCTCATTGAGGACACGGAGCCAGACCAACATCGTCTGACGTCGGGACCGGCGCCGACCAGTACTTTTCTACCCCTGTTCTCCCCTGATATTTCCTACCACCCTGAGTGGATAACAGGAGAGGGTGAGGAGGACTGGGAGGGGTCTGTGGACCCTCTTGCAGACCAGTTAGAGGAACCGGACTGGAGAGAGGAGTTGGGTGACGCCAGTGGTCTGGATACCTCCCCAGACCTTGGTTTGCTTTCTCCCCCTACCGTGGCTACAGAGGAGGGTGCGTCTTACGCAGTGGTGTTGCATAGGGCAGCCGAGGCCCTAAACCTCGAGCTTCCTACGGTTGCAGTCAGGACTAACCTGCTGACCGAGGTGCTTCAGCCGGCAGCGGCCTCTTCGGAGCCCCTGCTGCCGTTCAATGAGGCCCTTACGGACATCCTTTTGGGCACTTGGTCCAGGCCCAACACAGTGGCTCCTGTGGACAGGATGATTGCCCTATGCCACCGCCCGGCCCCGGGCGACCCCATTTTCCTCTCTTCCCATCCTACCCCAGAGAGCTTGGTAGTCCAAGCCTCCACATCCAAAGGCACATTCCCTAACGCACCACCTGATAGGGAATCCAAGAAGCTGGACCACCTTGGGAAGAAGATGTTTTCTTCCTCCAGCTTGGGACTGCGGTCGGTGAACACCGCATGCCTATTGGGCCGTTACTCCCACTCGGTGTGGGATACGGTTGCGCAGGTGCTGCCACAGTGCCCGGAGGAGGCCCGGGCCATGCTCTCCCGTGCTGTTGCCGAAGGGAGAGATGCAGCGAAGTTGGCCAACCGGTGTGAGCTGGACACCCCCGACTCACTGGGCAGGACGATTTCCATGTCGGTAGCACTGAGACGCTATGCCTGGTTGAGGTCCACTGGCTTCTCGGGTGATGTCCAAGCAACGCTTTTGGACATGCCCTTTGATGGCCGTCCCCTGTTTGGCGACAAGGCAAACAACGCGCTTGAGCGCTTTAAGGTTTCTAGGGCTACGGCCAGATCCTTAGGCCTCGCTTCCACCTCCCGCCCAGCGCAGTCTGCTTTTCGCCCCTTTTGTGGCTACGGAAGGGGTGCCCCGCCACGATCCGCCCAGAGCCACAGGCCTGCGCAAGCTGTCCAGCCTCTGAGCGGCCGGGGACGTGGATCCCACAGCCGTGGGTCATGGGGCGGGCGAGCCAGTCCACCAGCGCCCCCTCTGCAGCAGTCTCCAAACCCTCCTAGTCCGGCCGATGAGGCAAATCAATCGCCAGTGGGTGGCAGGATTTGCCATCACCTTCCCCACTGGCAAAACATCACGTCGGACAGGTGGATTTTGCAGATAGTCCGAAGGGGCTACTCCCTCCCCTTCGACACTACCACTCCATCCATGCCACCTGAATTCCATCGCATGTCGGAGGATCACTTGGCCCTTCTCCGCAAGGAAGTTGCGGCTGACTTGGTCAAGGGAGCTATCGAGCACGTCCCTGTGCAAGAAGTAGGTTGTGGTTGCTATTCCCACTACTTTCTGGTACCCAAGAAGGACAAGGGCCTGCGTCCTATCTTGGACCTCAGGGACGTCAACCGCTTCCTCCGGAAGGAGAAGTTCAAGATGTTGATTATGACTCAGGTTCTATCTGCCCTCGACCCTGAAGACTGGATGGTAGCATTGAACTTGCAGGACGTCTATTTTCACATCCCCATCCTGCAAGCCCACAGGCGTTACCTATGGTTCACGGTAGGCCACGAGCATTTTCAGTTCACCGTGCTCCCCTTTGGCCTTACCAGCGCCCCTCGGGTGTTCACAAAAGTGATGGCGGTGGTTGCAGCTCATCTGCGCAGATCAAGGGTTCCAGTCTTTCCCTATCTCGAAGACTGGCTGTTGAAGGCGGGCTCGCCCCAGGCTGTCGTCTCCCACCTCCAGACTACGGTAGACCTCCTGCATTCGCTGGGGTTCTCTATCAACGTGCCAAAGTCACACCTGAGTCCCTCTCAGACGCTCCTCTTCATCGGAGCGGTTCTGGACACGACGCAGTTTTGGGCCTATCCTCCCGAGCAGCGAGTACGGGAGATTCGGGCTATGATTCCGATCTTTTAGCCTCTATCCCAGGTTTCGGTCAGAATGACCCTGAGGCTGCTGGGCCTCATGGCCTCCTGCATCCTGCTGGTGGTTCATGCCAGGTGGCATATGCGGGCTCTGCAGTGGGACCTGAAGTTCCAGTGGGCACAGCATCAGGGCAATCTTTTTCGATTGCCTCCAGATCTCGGAGGGTACTGCACACAACTGCAGTGGTGGCTATCGAACCAGTATTGGGTCAACGGCAGATCCCGCTCCCTTCCCGAACCGGAGTTCACAGTGGTGACAGATGCATCACTTCTGGGATGGGGTGGCCACATGGGAGAGGTGAAGATCAGAGGCCTCTGGTTTCCGGCGGAGTCTGGGCTCCACATCAACCTTCTGGAGCTCCAGGCGATTCATCTTGCACTGAAGGCATTCCTTCCCTCTGTCCGGGGAAGAGTAGTGCAGGTGTTCACGGACAACACCACCGCTATGTGGTACTGCAACAAACAGGGCGGGGGTGGGTCGTGGACCCTATGTCAAGAGGCCCTTCGCCTCTGGAAATGTCTGGAACATCAGGACATATCCCTGGTGGTTCAACACCTGGCCGGTTCACTGAACGCCAGGGCGGACAAACTCAGCCGCAGGTGCATGATGGATCATGAATGGCGTCTTCACTCGGAGGTGGTGCAAGGTCTCTTTCAGCAGTGGGGAGAGCCTTGGTTAGATCTATTCGCCACCGAAGAGAACACGCAATGTCTGCAGTTCTGCGCATTGGAATTTCCAAGGCGGCATTCGCTCTGCGACGCTTTTTGTCGCGAGTGGAGTTATGCTCTTCTATACGCCTTTCCGCCTATACCACTTCTGCCCAGAGTGCTGAAGAAGATCAAGCGCAACCGGGCCCAAGTCATTCTTGTTGCTCTGGATTGGGCACGAAGAGTCTGGTATCCCGAGCTGTTACATCTGGCCATCGATCCTCCGATCCGACTGCCTCTTCGGGAGGATCTTCTGTCCAGCCTCCACCTCCTTGCGTGGAGATTGAGCGGCGACAGCTGACGGCTTTTGACCTTCCTCCCGAAGTCTGTAATGTTATCTTGGCAGCCAGGCGTCCCTCCACTAAGACGGTATATGCCTGTAGATGGAACAAATTTGTGGCATGGTGCACAGCAAAGGCTGTGGATCCCCTCTCTGCCCCCCTTTCAGAAGTTCTTTTGTTCCTCCTTTCTTTGGCCCAGCAGGGCTCTACTCTGGGCACACTTAAGGGCTATCTTTCAGCGATCTCAGCCTTTCTTCGGCTGCCTGATCAGCCTTCTCTTTTCAAGTCCCCCATTGTAAATAGATTCCTTAAGGGCATTACTCACCTCTTTCCTCCTATTCCTTTCGTAATGCCTCAGTGGGACTTGAACTTAGATCTGACATACCTTATGTGCGCTCCTTTTGAGCCACTACATAACTTTAAAGACTGCTTTCCTAGTGGCCATCACCTCTGCTCGCAGGGTGAATGAGCTTCAGGCTCTGTTCTCTAAGCCTCCTTTTTCTTGCTGTTCATCCGGATAAGGTTGTCCTAAGAACCAGACCTTCCTTTCTTCCCAAAGTGGGTACTTCATTCCACATTGGTCAAACCATCACTTTGCCCACCTTCTTTCTGCCTCCGCATCCTTCAAAAGAGGGAGAGGCTCCACCGTCTGGATCCAAAACGAGCGCTATCTTTCTATCTGGATCGCACAAGACAATTCCGGGTGGATGACCAACTCTTTGTTGGCTATGTGGGCGCCAAAAAAGGTCGGGCCATGCAAAAACGGACCATCTCTCGGTGGGTCGTTCTTTGCATTACAATTTGTTACTCTTTGGCAAAGAAGGAGCTTCCAGTAGGATTGCGCGCCCATTCCACCAGGGCGACGGCAGCCACTACTGCTTTGGGACGTGGAGTTCCCCTTCATGATATCTGCCAGGCAGCCATGTGGGCATCTCTGCACACGTTCACCAAACACTACTGCCTGGACTCTCTAGTCTGGAGAGACGGCTTCTTTGGCCGTTCTGTTCTCCAGGACTTTCTGGTGTGAACTTGGTTCGCAGACCCACCTCCGGGGTTGGTATTGCTGGGGTATCTATTCTACAGTTAAGGAATCTATAACTAATAGTCTCTTTCAGATGAACAAGTTACTTACCTTCGGTAACGATGTATCTGTAAGAGACATATATTAGTTATAGACTCCTCACCGCCCACCCATCCTCCCTGTTCTGAGAAATGACTTCTAGGGTTAAGGACATCCTTTCAGGGCCCTAGTTTTGTGTACCAGTGGTCAGTTTCTTGCATGGTTCTGCGCCTCTGGCGTGGAATGTCGTGTAAAGAACTGACATCAGCGCGCGACGGCGGCATCTAAGTAGCTACCGCGACATCATCCCAGCGGCCACAACGCCGACGACAAACGCGGAGTCGACCTACGCCACCTGTCGACACACAGGGGTACTGCTGACGAAAAACTTTCCGATTCCAGTCTGACACCTGGGGATAATTCTAAGGTAAGGAATCTATAACTAATATATGTCTCTTACAGCAGATATATTGTTACCGAAGGTAAGTAACTTGTTCATCAGTACCAGTGGCAAAAAGTGGAGAGGCACCTTCTCATGCTGGATCGTGCTCTGCATTAAGATCTGCTACGCACTGGCCAAGAAGCTTTCTCCAGAAGAACTGCATGCCCGTTCCACTAGGCCCAAATTGCTACCAGTGTATTGTTGTGTGGAGTCCCTGTCTTAGGCGTCTGCCAGACAGCGACGTGGGCGTCCCTCCATACCTTCATGAAGCACTATTGTCTTGACAGTCTAGTGCAGTGAGAAGGGCCTGCTGCCACCGCCCAGCTCTAGGGGACCCAAATTTCCTCACCTAACACCTTACCCCTGAGAGCTTGGTGGTTCAAGCCTCCACTTCCCATGGCGCATGCCCTGCCGCTCCCCTGAACAGGAAATCAAAGAGGCTGAACAGCTTGCAAAAGAAAATGTTTTCTTCCCCCGGTCTTGCATTGCGGTCAGTGAACACAGCACGCTTATTGGGCTACTATTCCCACACGCTGTGGGAAATGGTTGCACAACTGCTGCCACAGGTCCCGAAGGAGTCTGGGGCCATTCTCCTCCAAGCTGTTACAGATGGGAGAGACGTAACGAAGTTCACTCTACTCAGTGGCAGGATGCGACAGACTTGCTGGGCAGAGCTGTTTTGTTGACGGTGGCTCTCAGACGCCACGCCTGGCTAAGAACATCTGGCTTTTCAGGGAATGTCCAGGCTTCCCTCATGGACATGCCCTTCGATGGCAGCTGTCTCTTCGGAGACGAGGCCGACTTGGCGCGGGAGCGATTTAAGAACTCGTGTGCTACAAAATAATTCCTTTGGCCTCTTGGCTGCCCCACGTCCCCTTCTGCTTTTCGCTCCTTTCATGGCCACATAAGAGGCTTTCAACCACGCCAACCCTATCCCAGCCATCGAGCTGCGTAAGCCACCCAGCCTCTGTGTGGGCAAAGGCGCGGTTCCTACCAGCCTCCTGTGTTGGTTAGCCATCAGTCTGATCCAGCCACCATCCGCGGGCAGCTGGAGCCTCCAAACCTTCCTAATCTTACCCTTTTAGATCATGGGCATCCGGTTGGTGGCAGGATCTGCCTACACTTCCACCACTGGGAGTCCATAACATCAGATGGGTGGAATCTGCAGATCGTCCGAAGGGGGTACTCCCTCCCCTTCGAGACTACCCCTCTCTCCATGCCTCCATCTTACGACCGGCTGACGGAGAATCATTTGTCCCTGCTCTGCGAGGAAGTCATGGCTCTCTTGGCCAAGGGAGCCATAGACAGGGTTCCGGTGCCAGAAGTAGGCTGTAGTTGTTATTCCCGCTACTTCCTGGTCCCCAAAAAGGACAACGGTCTTCGCCCTATCCTAGATCTCCAAACCCTCAACTACTTCCTCAAGAAGAAGTTCAAGATTCTCACATTGGCTCAGTTCTGGTCTGCCCTGGACCCAGGCGACTGAATGGTAGGGTTGGACTTGCAGAACACCCATGTTCGAGGCATGTATGCTGTAGATACACATGCTTTGCATAAGTTTGCCAGCTAGTGTTGGGCTCAAATCATTACCAGTTGTTTTTGTTCCAAGAGGTTTTCTTCGAGTCACAAGACTGTGTGACTCCTCCTCTTTGGAATGCTGCGCAGGTTTTTTTTTCCGCTGACGGTTTTCGGATGTAGTATCTTGCGCTCCAGTTTGGGTCTCCTTCAGTCCTGGATCTATATCTCAACGACATTGTTTAGATCAGTACAGTATACATCTCATACTAGATTTTCCTAGTGGGTTTTCAACTCGTCTCTTTGGCCTACGGGCCACGCCCGTCCGGGTAATACTTCTCCATTCCGAAAGAGAGAGAGAATGACCTGCTAATGGAATGCAGTCCATTCCGTTTCTGTCTGAGGTGCCACTCCAAATACCCTCACACCAACCAACATCATGTTTGCAACTTAAGTCTCTCGCCCGAACATCGAGAGGACACATGTGAGGCCTGTAATTTTTCGATCTAAAAAGACTCTTCTAGATCAATGGGCTAGACGACAGGAGATGCAGCGCAAGCAAATGGACGATGTCTCAGACATCTTCGGTCGACAAGAGGAGGAGGAAAAGGCTTCAGCGGCACAAGAAGAATCCCTTTCCATACATAACTCTGATTCAGAGTCTCAATCTGAAGAGGACTCTGCCATCCTTCAACCAGCACAAAAACCATGTACCGTGAGTACTTCTACCCATGCTCCGAAATCCAAATCCTCCATCTCCACTGAGTAAACTGCTCATGGGCCGCCACTGCACACAAGCCATGGTGTGACCGAAAACATGACTCGGAACCCTTGCCCTCCGGCTCAGCTCCGAAAGTACAGCCTGCAGCAGTGGCATCTGCATTTCTTCTATCCGAGACAAAAACATCTCACTGTTCGGTCTTGCACAGAAAAAAAACTTGTTCTTTCGGATTCTAACCTTCCTCCATCAAAAACAAAGCTTTGTCCACCTGCTTTGTTTATGGTCCGATATCTCCCCCAGAGCCAATCCTCGAGCAATATCACCAAAAGCTCGATTCTAAACAAAAAACACTTCAAATTCAGCCTGGAGCAAAGAAAATGATGGTACAGTCACCAAAACAACAAACTCCTAAGAAGCAGTTGAGTTTTGGGGAGGCTGTAGACATTCCTGTTTAACACCTAAAGATTAAACGAAAGGATGCTGGAACTAGTCCATTGCACATTCCCATTCCTTCTTTACCTGTACCACAATCAACACCTCCACCACTCACTCCACCACCTCACTCCCCATAATTGTCTGAGGCTGGTAATATGTCTCCTCAGTCAACAGTAGATGAGAATCAAGACATCCCAGATGACACAAAACCAGGGGATGCTTGTGAGGATTATAATATTGATCCTCATCTTGACACTGATCCTGATTTATACCCTAGCCATCCATCACCACCTGATAATGCATCTGCTTATCAGGATCTTATAGCCAGAGCAGCCACTTTCCATCAGGTACCTTTATATAAGGACTCAATAGAGGAGGATTTCCTCTTTAATACACAAAGAGGTGCACAATACTTAACACTTTTAAAAGGTATGACACTTCAAGAAGATTACATTTTCAAACAAACAGTTGAAGCAAGAAAAATAACTCCTCGCATTAATAAAAAAAATACAAACCACCACGCATTTTTATTAGAGGTCAATTAACTCCTGATTCTTCAGTAGTATCCAATGCTAAGAAAATGGCTAACTCCCAAACAACTGGAGAAGCACCACAACCAGAAAAAGAATCAAAACATATGGATGCTTATGGTAAGAGTTGCAGCACAAGCAGCTAATCATTGGCGTATAGCTAAGCATTGCTAGCAAGGTACGACAGGGCCCACTGGGACGAAATGGAGGGCCTTCTCCAACATCTCCCAGAGGAGCACAGAAAAAAAGGTCAAGAAATTGTTAATGAAGGCAAGCTTATTACCAACAACTCTATTAAATGTGCCTTTGATGCAGTCGACACTGCTGCTAGGAGTATAAATACTAGTGTCCTAATAAGGCATTCATGGTTAAGGGTGTCAGGTTTCAATCCTGAGGTACAACAGAATATATTGAACCTCCCATTTGACAAGGAACATCTTTGGTCCCCAGGTGGATACAGTCCTTGAAAAAATGAAAAAAGATCAATGGGAGCTCTACAAACACCTATAGAGGTTCCTTTCGTAGGCCTAATTTTAAACAAGGGGCAAGAACAGCTTCCACAGATACCTCTAGTTTACAATATAAAACTCAAGGACAAACCTCAATAACTAAGACCTACACAGGTTCTTAAAGAGGTAACGATTTTAAAGGAAGAGGCAAAGGGAACAATATACATTCCTTGAATACCAACAATAAACAGTGACTCCTTTACCTTCCCCCACAACACTAAACACCAGTTGGGGGTCGTCTTCAACAATTTCTCCAAAACTGGAAGTCCGTTACAACAGACCAATGGGTCTTAGACATTATCCAACATGGTTATTGTCTGGAACTCATAACTCCACCAAATGTTCCACCTCGCAAACACAAACTATCCATGCAACACCAAATCCTTCTGCAACAAGAAATAACAGCTCTGTTGCAAAAAGGAGCAATAGAACCAGTTTCACCACAATTTCACGGGACAGGAGTGTATTCACTATACTAACTTATTCCCAAAAAGGATGGATCTCTCAGGCCATTCTAGATCTCAGACCACTAAATCGTTACACAATATCAGAACATTACCATATGGTCACTCTTCAAGGGGTCATCCCTTTATGAAAAAAAGGAAACTTCATGGCAACCTTAGATCTAAAGGATGCCTATTTTCATATACACATTTATCCTGCACACAGAACATACCTCAGATTTCTATTTCAGGGAAATCATTATCAGTTCAAAGTTCTTCCCTTTGGAGTCACTACAGCACCAAGAGTATTTACAAAGTGCTTAGCAGTTGTTGCAGCATATCTGCGCAGGGAAAACATTCATGTCTTCCCTTATCTAGACGACTGGCTAATCAAAGCAAATACATTCATTCTTTGCAAACAAAACACTCAAAAAACCCTAGATTTACTACATCAACTACGGTTTACTGTCAACCTACATAAATCTCATCTACAGCCAGCTACCACTCATGCATTTCTAGGGGCCACGCTCAACACAAATCTAGCGATAGCATCCCCAAACACAGACAGAATACGCAATATACTAACGTTATTTCAACAATTTCAAACAGGAACTCACATTCCAGCCAAATTAATTCTCAGACTTTTGCGCACAATGGCATCTTGTATTTACATAGTCCCACATGCCAGACTCAACATGAGACTTCTACAACAATGTCTCTCCCAGCAATGGACTCGTCACTTGGTCAACTTCATGATCTAGTGTTGGTAAACAGCCGCACCTATCACCCTCTGCAATGGTGGAATCCACAAAATCTATCCAAAGGGCCGCAGTTTCAAGACTCAGTTCAACAAATAACTCTAACAGATGCATCTCTAAAAGGATGGGGCGCACATCTCCACAACCTTACTATTCAGGGACTATAGGATTCCAAACAAGAATCTCCATATCATTCACCTAGAGCTGCAAGCTGTTCATCTAGCGATCAAAGCCTTCCTAATTCTTCTACAAAAGAAAGTTGCCCTTATTCAAACAGACAATACAACAACAATGTATTATGTACAAAAGCATGGGGGGACACACTCTCTCCAATTATCTCACTTAGCTCAGAAAATCTGGAAGTTAGCAATACACAGCAACATTCATATATCTGAAAGAAACAGTTAGTTATAAATTCCTTACCTTAGAATTACCCCCAGGCGTCAGACTGGATCCGGAAAGTTTTTTCATCAGCAGTACCCCTGCGCGTCGGAAGGTGGCGTCGGTCGACTCCGCGTTCGTCGTTGGCATCGTGGTCGCCGGGATGACGTTGCGGTAGCTACATAGACACCGCCCTTGCGCGCTGACGTCAGTTCTTTCTTTTTTCGCGCCGAAGCGCAGATCCGGAGAGAGCGGTAATCCCAGTCATTTTTTGACTGAGCTTTTTTCTCGACTTTTGTCGACTTCGTTGTTTCCATCGACTCCTGGTGCACGAGGGATGCCCGGCTTTAAGGCTTGCGGTACCTGCAACCGACTGATGTCGGTGATGGATCCGCACCGCATGTGCCTCTACTGCCTGGAGCTCGACCACGACCCCAAGTCGTGCTCCGACTGCCGGACCATGGCCCCGAAGTCTTTGCGGGAGCAGTCCCGAAAGCTACTCGAGGCCTGGCAGTCGGCTCCACGTCGCTCGAGGTCCCGGTCGCGGAGGAGGTTGCGGGACCGATCGCGGAGCCAACACCATTCTTCGTCGAAGTCTTCGCACTCGGGGTCAGGTAAGTCGAAGCACAAAAAGAAGTCGAAGAAGCATCATCGCTCTTCAACTTCTCCCCATCCGTCAACTGATGTGACGAGGGATGCGGGTGGTGCCCCTCCCGCGGCTCCGCGTGCGGAGCCCGTAGGGTCGACTCCGGGTTTCCCCCCTTCCCGGGACCGGGAGCAACCCCTGCCCAGCTTTGTCAGTTCTACGAAGTGATGCACGCCATCTTTGGGCTGACCGACTCCGCCGGTGCACCTTCGGGCCCTGCGGACTCAGCTGGGGGCCCTGGGCCTTCTGCGTTGGTGGCTTCGGCCTCGGTGCCCCAGGGTCCCCCTGGATCCAGGCCTGGATCCGGATCGGCACCGGTCGACCTCGTTAAGCCTCCCGCGGCGCCGATTCCACTGGCACCACGTCCGCCACCAGTGTCGGCTGTGTCCCCAGCCGACGTCGACCCCGGCCTCCACCTCGAGGTAGACACGGAGTCGGACCGGCGTCGACCGACGCCGGATCCGACGCCGGCGGGTACTTTTGTGCCCCTGTTCTACCCTGGCTCTTTGAGACCAGATTGGCAGCCAGAGGAGGGTGAGAAGGACTGGGAGCGGTCTGGGGACCCTTTAACCGACCAGTTGGTGTACGAACAGGACTGGTGAGAGGAACTGGGGGAAACCAGTGGTCTAGATACCTCACCTGACCTTGGCATGTTGTCTCCTCCTACCGTGGCTACGGAGGAGGGAGCGTCATACGCAGTGGTGTTGTGTATGGCGGCCGAGGCTCTCCACCTCGAGCTACCTACGGTGGCAGTCAGGACTAACCTCCTGACAGAGGTCCTTCAACCGGCAGCGAGCTCTTCGGAGCCACTGCTGCTGTTTAATGAAGCCCTCACGGGCATTCTTTTGGGCACGTGGTCCAGGCCCAACACAGGGGCTCCCGTGGACAGGATGATTGCCCGACGCCACCGCCAGGCCCCGGGTGACCCCACTGTCCTCTCCCAACACCCCACCCCTGAGAGCTTGGTGGTCCAAGCCTCCACTTCAAAAGGCGCTTTCCCTACCGCACCACCGGATAGGGAATCCAAAAAGCTGGACCACCTTGGGAAGAAAATGTTTTCTTCTGCCAGCTTTGGACTGCGGTCGGCAAACACTGCATGTCTGTTGGGCCAATACACCCACTCTGTGTGGGATACGGTGGCGCAGGTGCTGCCCCAGTGCCTGGAGGAGCCCCGGGCCGTACTCTCCCGTGCAGTTGCCGAGGGGAGATATGCAGCGAAGTTTACCATCCGTTGTGGGCTGTACACCGCAGACGCACTTGGCAGGACGATTTCCACGTCAGTAGCCCTTGGGCCCTAGGCCTGGTTGCGTTTGACTGGTTTTTTGGGGATGTCCAATCCACCCTTATGGACATGCCCTTTGATGGCCATCGCCTTTTCAGCGACAAGGCAGACAACGCGCTAGAGCGCTTTAAGGACTCTCGGGCAACGGCCAGGTCCTTGGGCCTCTCCACCACCCGCCCTGTGCAGACTGCCTTTCGTGGCTATGGAAGGGGTGCCCCGCTACGTCCAGTCCAGAGCCACAGGCCAGCGCAAGCTGTTCAGCCACAGCGCGGCCAGGGACGTGGGTACCACCTCCGTGGTTCTGTGGGCCAGCGGGCAGGCCAGTCCACCAAAGCCCCCTCTGCAGCAGCCTCCAAACCCTCCTAGTCTGACCTTTCAGGGCCACCAAAGGCCAGTGGGCAGCAGGATTCGCCATCACCTCCCCCACTGGTGCACCATCACGTCGGACAGGTGGGTTTTGCAAATAGTCCGAAGGGGCTACTCCCTCCCCTTCGAGACTACCCCTCCATCCATGCCACCTCACTACCATCGCATGTCGGAGAATCATCTGGCCCTTCTCCAACAGGAAGTTTCGGCACTCTTGGCCAAGGGAGCCATCGAGTGTGTTCCTGTCCCAGAAGTAGGTCGTGGTTGCTATTCCCACTACTTTCTGGTGCCCAAGAAGGACGAAGGCCTGCGTCCTATCTTGTATCTCAGGAACGTCAACCACTTCCTCCGGAAGGAGAAGTTCAAAATGTTGACGCTCGCTCAGGTCTTGTCTGCCCTCGACCCTGGAGACTGGATGGTAGCGTTGGACTTGCAGGACGCTTATTTTCACATCCCCGTCCTGCCGGGCCACCGGCGTTACCTGCGGTTCACGGTAGGCCACGAGCATTTTCAGTTTACCGTGCTCCCCTTTGGCCTTACCAGCGCCCCTCGGGTGTTCACAAAAGTGATGGCGGTGGTCGCAGCTCATCTGCGCAGATCAGGGGTTCCAGTCTTCCCCTATCTCGACGACTGGCTGTTGAAGGCGGGCTTGCCCCAGGCTGTCGTCTCCCACCTCCAGACTACGGCCGACCTCCTGCATTCGCTGGGGTTCTCCATTAACGTGCCGAAGTCACACCTGACTACCTCTCAGAAGCTCCTCTTCCTCGGAGCGGTTCTGGACACGACGCAGTTTTGGGTCTATCCTCCTGAACAGCGAGTCCGGGATATTCGGGCTATGATTCCGATCTTTCAGCCTCTATCCCGGGTTTCGGTCAGGATGACCCTCAGTCTACTGGGCCTGATGGCCTCCTGCATCCTGCTGGTGGACCATGCCAGATGGCATATGCGGGCTCTGCAGTGGGACCTGAAGTTCCAGTGGGCACAACATCAGGGGAACCTGTCCGATTGCGTCCAGATCAAGGAGGGTACTGCACACCAATTGCAGTGGTGGCTAACGAACCAGGATTGGGTCGGCGGCAGATCCCTCTCCCTTCCCCAACCAGAGTTCACAGTGGTAACCAATGCATCACTTCTGGGATGGGGTGGCCACATGGGGGAGGCGGAGATCAGATGCCTCTGGTTTCCGGCAGAGTCCAGGCTCCACATCAACCTTCTGGAGCTTCGGGCGATTAGTCTTGCATTCAAAGCATTCCTTCCCTCTGTCCGGGGAAGAGTAGTGCAGGTGTTCACAGACAACACCACCACCATGTGGTACTGCAACAAACAAGGTGGGGTGGGGTCGTGGACATGGGAACCTCCACCTCCGGACATGGCTGGAACATCAGGGCATATCCCTGGTGGTTCAACACCTGGCAGGTTCCCTGAACGCCAGGGCGGACGAACTCAGCCGCAGGTGCATGATGGATCACAAATGGCGTCTTCACTCGGAGATGGTGCAAGGTCTCTTTCAACAGTGGGGAGAGCCTTGGTTAGATCTATTCACCACCGAAGAGAACACTCAATGTCAGCAATTCTGCGATTTGGAATTTCCAAGGCGGCACTCGCTAGGCGACGCTTTTCGACGTTGTTTGACCTTTCTCCCGAAGTCTGTGATGTTATCTTGGCAGCCAGGCGTCCCTCCACTAAGACGGTATAAGCCTGCAGATGGAACAAATTTGTGGCATGGTGCACAGCAAAGGCTGTGGATCTCCTTTCCGCCCTCTTTCTGAGATTCTCTTGTTCCTCCTTTCTTTGGCCCAGCAGGGCTCTGCTGTGGGCACTCTAAAGGGCTACCTCTCGGCCATTTCAGCCTTCCTTAGGCTTCCTGATCAGCCTTCTCTTTTCAAGTCCCCTGTTGTAAATCGCTTCCTTAAGGGCATTACTCATCTTTTTCCTCCTATTCGCTTCGTAATGCCCCAGTGGGACTTGAACTTGGCTCTTACATATCTAATGTGCGCTCCCTTTGAGCCGCTACATAACTGTCCTCTCAGGCTTCTGACCTTATAAACTGCTTTTCTGGTGGCCATCACCTCTGCGCGCAGGGTGAGTGAACTCCAATCACTTTCTTCTAAGCCTCCTTTTCTGACTGTTCATCCAGACAAGGTTGTCCTCCAAACTCGTCCGTCCTTCCTTCCCAAAGTGGTTACTCCTTTCCATATTGGACAGACCATCACTTTGCCTACCTTCTTTCCGCCTCTGCATCCTTCCAAAGGAGAGGCGCCACCATCTGGATCCAAAACATGCGCTTTCCTTTTACTTGGATCGCACAAAACAATTCTGGGTGAATGACCAGCTCTTTGTTTGCTACTTGGGCGCCAAAAAAGGTCGGGCCGTGCACAAACGGACCATTTCCAGATGGGTCGTTTTGTGCATCAAAGCTTGTTATTCCTTGGCAAAGAAGGAGCCTCCAGTGGGGTTGCACGCCCATTCCACCAGGGCAACGGCAGCTACCACTGCTTTGGGACGTGGAGTCCCCCTTAATGACATCTGTCAGGCAGCTACGTGGGAATCGCTGCACACGATCACAAGACACTACTGCCTGGACAGCCAAGTCCGGAGAGACGGCTTCTTTGGCCGTTCTGTTCTCCAGGACTTCCTGGTGTGAACTTAGTTCGCAGACCCACCTTCGGGGTTGGTATTGCTGGGGTATCTATTCCAAGGTAAGGAATCTATAACTAACTGTTTCTTTCAGATGAACAAGTTACTTACCTTCGGTAACGATATATCTGTAAGAAACATAGGTTAGTTATAGATTCCTTACCGCCCCACCCATCCTCCCCGTTCTGCGAACTGACTTCTAGGGTTAAGGACTTCCTTTCAGGGCCCTAGTTTTGTGTACCAGTGGTCAGTGTCTTGCATGGCTCAGCGCTTCTGGCGTGGAAAGTCGTGTACAGAACTGACGTCAGCACGCGAGGGCGGCGTCTATGTAGCTACCGCGACGTCATCCCGGCGACCACGACCAACGCGAAGCCGACCGATGCCACCTTTCGACGCGCAGGGGTACTGCTGACCAAAAACTTTCCGGATCCAGTCTGATGCCTGGGGGTAATTCTAAGGTAAGAAATCTATAACTAACCTATGTTTCTTACAGATATATCGTTACCGAAGGTAAGTAACTTGTTTGTCAAGGCCAGAGGCTTTGAAGTGATATCTGACAGAGGCTTCACTGCAGACCTGGGAAACGCCACCTACTGCCCTGAGGCCCATTTGGCACCAGAACATGCAGGAAATTACTTAGTCAGACGTTTTCCACTTTCAGGCTAGAAACACCCCTAAGGTGGGCCACCTGACGTGGACAGCCAAGGAAGGGTTTCACCATTTTTAATTTGGTAAAACTAGGAACTCTGGGTCAGGTTTATGCCCACTCTCAGCAGTAAGTGGAGATATAGGGGGTGTAGTCAACCCAGGGATAAGTAGCCCAATGGCTACTTCCCTATAATCCCCTAAATACCCCTAAATTCAGTGTTTCGAGGTCCCCCCTGACACCAGGAACTCTGATTAGTCTACTGAGAACCGAAGGAAGGACAAAGGAGCTGAAGTCGTGAGTACAGAAGTCCTGCACTGAAATTGGCACCAAACCCTGCCTGGCTGCTTGCACTGTAACAGTCAGGCATAGACCCATCCAGAAATGGAGCAGCCTTCCCAAACCCTTGGAGGACTGTTCTCACCTTCAACCGAGTAGCATCTCCTTTGGAGTGGAGGAGCCATCCCCCTGCATCTGCAGGCATCAACAAGGTACTTCCCGTAGGAGGCTGGCTTAGTATATTGTGCAAACTTATTTAAGTGAAGCATCCTGCACTAATCCAGACAACCCTTATGGTGGTTTTAGTGGTCTTGGACAACCTTAGAAAGCTCTCAAGTGGTAGCTGTGGAGAGCAGCCTTCAGACTTAGTCCAGAAGGAGTGTTAAGCAGCTTGTTTTACCAGTACTAATGTAGTGTGGGTTAAATGGAAAATAACCACACAGTGTAGTTATAAAAATAGTTATATTTATTATTCACACTCACTAACACATTGGTATATCTCCTACCCAGAGATATAAACACAATGCACACAATATTTCAAAAGGAGAACAGGTAAGTAGCACAAATACACAGTGGCCTCCAGGGGGAGACCAAACCGTATACTAATAAAGTGGAATGCGTACTGCGACCACAGTCGAGACTTGGTTCAGAAGACTTGGAAGAGCTGGGGACCCAAGGAACCACCCAAGGCAAGTACCCAGGAACCCCACGGAGACTTCAGAGTGGAAACACAGGCGTTTACTTAATGCAAGTCAATGAGGAAGTCGCGTTTCAGTTTTGAAGAGCCCTTCCCAGAGGACCCTGAAGAAACCCCTTGGAAGATGTAAGGTTGGAGAGTCACCCCACCCATGCATACCCGAGGAACCAGGATACCTACACCAGGGAAGCTGGGTGCATAGGTGCGAAGTGACATCGGAAAGTGCCATAGACCACAATGGAGGACTTCGGTGAAGATGCTACTGGTGAAGAAGGTGAAAAAGTCCGGTCGAATCCAAGGATGGATTTGTGGAGAGAAGTACCTGCAAGCAGAAAGGACAGAGTCTATGCCACTCCGGAGTGACCAGGAGGCACAGAAGACCAATGACCACCGATGACGGAAGATGCAGGAGAGTTGACGGTGACCTTGTCACTGCAGCTGTGAGAACCAGGTGATGCTGTGGAAGACAAAGGGGTCGGTGTCCGGCAGGGGCACCAACAAGCCTTGGCAGCAGCAACAGATATGGCAATTGAAGAAGGTGCAGTTTCGGGACCAGCAAGGTCCAAGGGACTCACCAAGTGCAGGAGAGTCAGAGCAGGCCCTGAGCAAGCAGGGGGGCCCACTGTAGCCAAAGAAGACCCTCAAGAGGACCCACAGGCCGAAGGCACTGGAGTCGCAAGAGGACCTCGAGCAGCTCACCAAAGATGCGGGAACACGGTGCAGAGAATGCAGTGAGGATGAAAATCATAGTAGAAAGAGATGCTGGAGGCTGGAGCTTCTTGGAGCCCGAAGAGCTCTGGAGAAGAATCAACAAGCCTTGGCAACGGCAATTCGACGCGATGCACATGAGTGCTGTTCCAGCAGTTCCTATGAGGGATACTGGCCTCAAACTTGGTGAGAAGACAGTGCAGGCCTCGATGGAGTTGCAGAACCACCACCTGTGTTGCTGGGCCTTTTGAAGTCTGGAGGACGTCAGGAGCAGCAGACCTGTCAGCCTAGTTGTGGTGCCTTCAGATGCAAGAGAGTGACTCCTTCACTCCAAGGGAGATTCCTTTGGTTGTCTTAGATTCCAACAGGCCTGTAGAAGAATCTGGATGGAGCACAGGCACAGATGATGCAGAAGACTGGCAGGACGAAGAGACCAGGAGCAGCAGGAGTCCTCCCAGATGCAGTCTTGGTTCCCATACCGAAGTTCAAAGTGCTGAGTTGGTAGAAGTGATTTTGGATCTGGATCTTGTCCCACTACGAATCTGAAAAGCCACCCACAGGTAAGCCCTTAAGTACGCTAAGGAAAGGGTTGTGACGATTCAGGGGTCCCTCCCAGAGGAGGGGCTGGACAGAGGGGAGGATACTCCCATGTCATTTGTTCAGTCTCGCGCCAGAGCAGAAGCCAACGGCTCCCTGAACTGGTTTCAACTGGAGTATGCAAGGAGGGCACCAAATGTGGAAGGATTGGTCAATTTGGACCTTCGTACTCTACTGCCAAATGGATCTATAATCCAGTTCAGATACACTCTCCCACTCCCTTTGGGAGACGGTTGCACAAGTGGTACCACAAGTCCCGCAGGAGGCCCGGGCTGTGCTCTCAGGCAGTTAAGGACGGGAGATGCAGCAAAGTTCACAATAAGGTGTGGCCTTGATACGACGGATTTGCTGGGCAGATCGATTTCCACAATAGTGGCCTTGAGATGCTATGACCAGCTTAGGACAACCGGCTACTCAGGCGATGTCCAGGCAGATTGGATGGACATGCCGTTTGATGGAACCAGTCTTTTTGGGGAGAAGGCAGACTTGGCCCTAGTGAGGTTCAAGGACTCTCGAGCTACGGCCAGATTCTTTGGCCTCTCTTCTACACCTTGTGGCCAGTCTAGGTTTTGCCCCTTTCGTGGCAGCAGAAGGGGTTTCCAGCCGCATCAGCCCTATCCCAGCCACCGTCCTGCGCAGGCATACCAAGCCATGTGGGGATATGGACGCGGTTCAACCCGACTTAGGAATGGATGCCTGAAGTCGTCGACCACCCAGCCCTCGACAGCCGCAGCCTCCAAGCACTCCTAGTCTGACTCTGCAAGACCACACTACTCCAGTTGGTGAGAGAATCCATCATCTCCCCAGCTGGAGGTCCATAACATCGGACAAGTGGATTTTGCAGATCATTCTGGAGGGCTATTCTCTGCCTTTCCTTTCCTCCTTCCATTCTGCTAAAACAAGAACGGCTGACGGAGGATCATTTGATATTGCTCCAGGAGGAAGTTACACCTCTCTTGGCCAAGGTAGCTACAGAGAGGGTCCGGGATTCAGAAATAGGCAGTGGCTGTTATTCCCGCTACTTTCTTATTCCGAAAAAGAACAAAGGGTTGCAGCCCATTTTTAGATCTTCGGACCATCACTCTCTTCCTCAAGAACGAGAAGTTCAAGATGCTCACTCTAGCTCGGGTTGTGCCTGCCTTAGACCAAGAAGAATGGATGGTAGAGTTGGACCTGCAGGATGCATATTTTCACATTCCCATCTTGCTAGGCCACAGGCTTTACCTGCGGTTCAAGGTAGGCCGCAAGCACTTTGTTTGCCGTGCTCCCCTTCGGCCTTACCAGTGCACCTCTGGTGTAACCAAGGTGATGGCAGTGTTCACAGCTCATCTGCGCAGGTTAGGGGTGTCAGTCAAACCCTGGGGTTCTCTATAAACCTGCTGAAGTCACACCTGACTCCTTCTCAGACGCACCCTTTCATCGGTGCTGTTCTGGACACTGCAATTCCGAGCCTATCCTCCCGAGCAGCGAGTCAAGGATATTCAGGTTATTATTCCGATATTTCAGCCGCTATCCTGGATTTTAGTGAAACTGACTGAGGCTGTTGGGCCTCATGGCCTCTTGCATCTTGTTGGTAAAGCGTGCCAGGTGGCGTATGCGGTCTCTGCAGTAGGACCTGAAGTTCCAGTGGGCACAGCATCAAGGAAATCTCACCAATGTGGTCCAGATCTTGCAAGGAACTGCGAGAGATCTGCAGTGGTGGCTGACAAACCGCGATTGGGTCAACGGCAGACCCCTCTCCCTTCCCCAACCAGATCTCAGTTGTGACACATGTGCCACTTCTGGGATGGGGCGGCCATCTGGGAGAGGTGGAGATCAGGGGACACTGGTCTCCGGCAGAGTCAGGTCAACACATCAATTTGTTAGAGCTTCGAGCGATTCCGTTGGCATTAAAGGTATTTTTTCCCTCTGTCAAGGGAAAGTTCGTGCAGGTGTTCACGGACAACACCACTGCCATGTGGTACTGCAACGGGCGAGGTGGGGTAGTGGACCCTTTGTCGAGAGCCCCTGCATCTCTGGACATGGCTGGAACAGCAGGGCATAACCCTGGTGGTTCAACACCTGGCAGTTTCTCTGAATGCCAGGGCGGATGAACTCAGCCGTCGATGCCTAGCGGATCATGAATGGCATCTCCAGTCAGAGGTGGCGCAAGGTCTCTTTCAGTAGTGGGGAAAACCTTGGTTAGATCGGTTCGCCTCTGAAGAGAATGCACAGTGTCAGCAATACTGCGTGCTGTAGTTTCCAAATCGGCTATCGCTCGGTGACTCCTTTCGTCGTGAGTGGAGCTCAGGCCTGCTGTAAGCCTTTCCTCACATACCACTTCTGCCCACGGTTCTGAAGAAGATTAGGAGCAAACGGGCCCAAGTCATCCTTGTGGATCCGGTCTAAGTGAGGAGAGTCTGGTATCCAGAGCTTCTGAAGATGAGCATCGATCGTCCGATCAGGTTACCCCTTCGGGAGGATCTAATGTAGGGGAGGGTTCTCCACCCGAACCTGTCAACTCGGCGCCTCCATGTGTGGAGTTTAAGCGGCAGCAGTTGCTGGCTTTTGACCTTGCTCCCGAAGTCTGTAACGTTATTTTGGCAGCCAGGCGGCCCTCAACTAAGACGGTATACGCCTGCCGTTGGCACACATTTGTATTATACTGTACAGAAAGGTCGATTGACTCTCTTTCTGTTTCTCTTTCAACAGTTGTTCTATTCATTCTAACCCTTGCCCAGCAGGGCTCTACGTTGGGTACTCTCAAGGGTTATCTTTCTGCTCTATCTGCTTTTTTGAAGCTGCCAGACCAACCCTCTCTTTAGGTCTCCAATTGTACATAGGTTTCTCAAAGGGCTTGCTCACTTGTTTCCACCCACGCCCTTTGTTATGCCACAGTGGGACCTTAATTTAGTCCTCCCTTCGAACCTTTGCACAACTGTCCCCTCTGGCTGCTTACCATCAAGAAAGCCTTTCTGGTGGCAATAACATCTGCCCGGTGGGTGAGTGAGTTGCAGGCACTATCTTGCACACCTCCCTACATGAAGTCTTTCCCAGACATAGTAGTTCTTAGCACCTGTTCTTCATTTTTGCCAAAGGATGTAACCCCATTCCATCTGAGTCAATCCATCATGCTTCCCACCTTCTTTGCTCCCCGCATCCATCTAAGGAAGAGGAGCGTCTCCACCGTCTGGACCCAAAAAGAATGTTGTTGTTTTACCTTGACAGCACAAAAGAGTTCCGGGTGTGCGACCAACTCTTTGTGGGGTAGGTGGGATCTAAGAAGGGGCGGGCAGTGCAGAAAATGACCATTTGTCATTGTCGTTCTCTGCATTAAAATCTGCTATGCCCCAGCTAATAAGCGACCCATTCAACCAGGGGAAAGACTGCGGCTACGGCCTTGGTTCGGGGTGTCCCAGTCCTGGACATCTGTCAGGCAGCAACATGTGCATTTTTGCACATGTTTGCCAGGCGCTACTGCATGGACAGTTGGGTCTGCAGGGAAGGGCATTTTTCCCATTCGGTCCTGCAGGACTTCCTAGTATAAGGTATTGGTCCGCAACCCACCTCCAGGATGGTATGGCTTGGATATCTAATTCTAAGCTAAGGAATCTGCAGCTAGAAGTCTCTATCGGTCGAACAAGTTACTTACCTTCGGTAATGCATTATCTGGTAGAGACTCTGTCTAGCTGCAGATATCTTACAGTCCCACCCATGCCTCCCCGCTATGCGGACTAATTTTGTTAGAGTTCAGGTTACTCCCCTTTTCAGGGCCCTAGTTTTGCACACGACTACGTCAGTTACTTCGTGGCTCTGAGCTTCTGGCGTGGAAAAAACAAAAAGTACTGACGTCTGCGCACCTGGATGGTGCCTATATAGGTGACCGCAATGTCATAAACGACGCTGCAAACGACGTCACTCTGAGCCAAATGGAGCAACCAGACGGCACGTGCAAGGGGTATTGCTCGAGCAAAAGTTTCCTGATCCAGTTTGACGCCTGGGAAATTCAAAGGTAAGGAATCTGCAGCTAGATAGTCTCTACCAGATAATGGGTTACCAAAGGTAAGTAACTTGTTCATCAGAACCATTCCTTAGAAGTCCATGGCAGGGAGCCACTGACGCTGGACCTGGACTGAAGAATGCTCATCTGAAGGTAGTCTAGTAGCTCATTGGCAAGTGACCACTGCCTACCCTGAGCGTACTTTCTGAGGCTACATCTGCCTGTGGATTCCTCACCTTTTGAATTACCCCTGCACCAGCATTCCAGAGAAAAAAAATTCTTAGCTCTCCCACATCGACGAGGACGTGATAATAGCACGGCTCCGCTCACGACTCCATATGACTTCATCGGAGCCATAAGAACACCTCGTCGGGGCACTGACGTCAGTTCCCTTTTTTCCGTGCCATCGACTCGTAACGGTTTTTTCTAGGACTCTCCATTTTACATGGTATAACTTTGTTTCTATCTATACTTCGTGTTGCAGTGAGAATGGCTACTTCGAAGAAGTCAGGTTTCAAGCCCTGCAGGGAGTGTGGGTGTTGTATGTCCATCACAGATCCCCCACGACGACTGTCTATGGTGTCTTTCTTCGGACCATGACGTCGAAGGGTGTTCGCGCTGTCGGAAAATGAACCCGAAGGCACTGAAGGAGCATGAGGCGAAACTCTTCATGGTGCGGGCAAAAAAAGAAGAAGAGAGGTTGCAAGAGATCGAAGTCGTCGACTTCGCATGCTTCGAAGTCGAGGAAGCAGAAGAAAGAGAAGACATGGGTCTCGGCGTCGGTCTTCAAAGGGCAGAACATCGAGGTTGGACTCCCCTGTGAAGCGGCATCATGAGAAGGATGGCATCACGCCATCGCCTACTCCGCCCAACTCTCCGGCGTCGGGGGATTCTCCGGCACCCAGAGGTTCTCCAGCACCCAGACAGTCTTCTCCGGCTCCTGCGGCTTCACCTGTACCTGCTCCGGTGTCTCCGGTGCCGCAGCCTCATCCCCCTGGAAGGCCTCGAATGGATCCGGACTAAGGGGCTTCGGATCCTTATCCTCCTTTTCCATGACCAGGAGCGGATCCGTCGCATTTTCTTAATGCTATGTTTGGCATGTTTGCCAAGGCATCTTACCCTACCGGTGCACCGTCTGGCCCCGTGGGTCCACTTGCCTTTAATTTGGGCATCCCCCAGCAGTATGCCCAGATGCCTTTCATGCCGACGGCTCCGTCATGGCAGTTCCCAGCGCCACGGTTTTCGACTCCGATACCTCAATCTCCGGCGTCGTCTGGTGTTGGACCGATGTCTTCCCGGATTCGGGCGGCACCGTTGCCCGCTTTGGAAGGTCCTTCTTCGGTGCCGCAGACGCCGATCCAGAAGCGGCGTTCCAGGAGGGAAGCACAAAGACTGCTGGAGGAAGAGGAGTACCAGCAAGAACATGAGGAAGGAGAGATCCTCGACTCCGTGGACGACTTCGAGGGTCTACAGGAGGCCAGTGGCCTGGATACTTACCCGGAGTCGGAGCTTTCTTCTCTGAAGATCTTGCCTTCACAGGACGTTGACCCTTACCACGCAGTCATCAGGAAAGCTGCTGATCTGTTGGACCTTCAGTCACCCTCAGCTGAGGTGAGGTCATATATATTGACTGAAGTGTTGCATTCTCCCTCCTCTACTGTTGAACTTCTGCTGCCTTTTAACGAGGCGTTGACGGAGCCGATTATGGAGGTGTGGCAGAAGCCTTTATCTGCCTCTGAAGTTTCTAGGTCAGTGGCAAGACGCTATATGCCTGCTCCTGGTGATCCAGCTTTCCTCTCTGCCCCAGAAAGCTTGGTAGTTGAGGCTTCTTGTTCCAGGCAGTCAACTGGGTCTTTCCCTACTACCCCGGGGGATAGAGACTCAAAAAAACTTGATTAGTCTGCCAAAAGATGTTCTCCTCAGCAAGTATGGCTCTAAAGTCCACAAACATCACATGTTTGCTAGGAAGGTACATTCATGCACTAATGGACAGTGTCAAGCAAGTAGCTCCTAAGTTGCCTGAAGATGATCGTGTTCACTTTTTGGAAGTGCTATCAGACACACAAGCAGCAGCCCGTCGGGTCTGGACATGCCAGGGTAATGGGCTCCTAGGTGGCTACCAAGAGGCATGCCTGGCTTAGGTCTTCAGGTATCTCTCCGGATGTACAAGCTACTTTGCTCGATTTACCCTTGGATGCATCCAGATTGTTTGGAGCAAAGGCGGGTTCTGTGCTGCAGCGCTTCAAGGACAGTTGGTCTAATGCAAGATCCTTGGGCCTGCAGTCCTAGCCCAGGGGCTATGGATACAAAAGTATCGAGGCTTTGGGAAGGCGGCTTACTTTCGAGGCAGTCAACAGCCACAGCAGCAGCAGAACCCTCTGTACAGGTCATACAGAGGAAAGGGTAGAGGCCATCTGCGAGGAGCTTCTCTACTTCAGTATTCCTCCTCCGCCTCCTCCTCCTCCTACTCTCCTGTCCCCACCACCGGTACCATAGGAAAGCAGCTCTAGATCCCCCATCTTGGAGCATGCTGGTCCTGTAGGGGGCCAGGTGTCCCATTTTCTACAAGATTGGAAATCGGTAACTTCGGACCTCGGGTTTTGAATCTTGTGGAAAATGGATACGATCTGTCTTTTCAAGAGTTTCTATCTCCTTACCCTCCTCGCCAGGACTGGTGTTCAGAGGACCATTTGCTGCTTTTGCAGCAGGAGGTTCTTGCCTTTTTGCAGAAAGGTGCGATAGAGGTGGTTCAGGAACAGGAAAGGGGTCCGGGATGTTACTCCTGTTATTTCCTGATCCCCAAGAAGGATGGTCGGTTGAGACCGATCCTGGACCTCAGGGATTTGAATTTTTACCTCAGGCAGGAGAAGTTCAAGATGTTGACCCTAGCTCAGGTTCTTCTGGTGCTGCAGCAAGAAGACTGAATGGTGTCGACGACTTGCAGGATGCGTATTTCCACATCCCAATTCTGAAGTCTCATCGGAAGTATCCGTTTTACAGTGGGGTCTCAGCACTACCAGTTTGTGGTCCTTCCGTTCGGTCTCACTTCCGCACCACGGGTCTTCACAAAGGTGATGGCGTTGGTGGCAGCACATCTCAGAAGGTCGGGGATTCCGGTTTTCCCTTATTTGGAAGATTGGCTGCTCAAAGCAAAGTGGCCAGAGATGGTGTTGCATCACTTGCAAGTAACAACGCGACTGTTCGACTTGGGTTTCTCGATAAATGTACCCAAATCTCACCTGTTGCCCTCTCAGAGCAGCCTGTTCATAGGGGCCGTACTGGACACTACTGTGTGTTGAGCTTTCCCGCCTCTGCCGAGATTTTCAACATTCAGGAGATGTTTCCTTTTTTTCATGATGGAGCGGTTGTTCCAGTCCTGAAGGTCCTACGCCTAATTGGTCTGTTCGCTTCCTGCATACTGTTGGTCAACCATGCACGCTGGCACATGAGGGCACTCCAGTGGTGCCTCTGCAGGCAGTGGTATCAGCACAATGGCGATCTTGGGGAGAAAATCTGAATTTCCAGTGACACTGCAGCGGAGCTGTCTTGGTGGGGTGTGCCAGGCAACCTGTCTCAAGGAAAGTCTTTTCAACCTCTTCCGCTGGCCACAGTAATCACGGATGCCTCCACTCTAGGGTGGGGAGCTCATCTGGGGGATCCGGAGATCAAGGGTCTTTGGTCTCCGGAGGAAAGTTTGCTTCACATCAACCTTCTGGAATTGCGAGCAATACGTTTGGCTCTCAAGGCCTTCCTTCCCTCCCTTTGCGGTCAGTCGGATCAAGTCCTGACGGACAACACTACCGCGATGTTGTACATAAACAAACAGGGAGGGTAGGGCCGTATCGTCTCTGCAGAGAGGCTCTACATCTCTGGTCCTGGGCTCACGACCATCGGATTTGTGTGTTTGCAAATCATCTAGCCGGGGTGCTGAATGTGCGTGCGGACATTCTCAGTCGGCGATGTTCGGCCGATTACGAGTGGCGGCTTCATCCGGAGGTGATCCATCACATCTTTCAGATGTGGGGATTCCTCGGTTGGACCTTTTTGCCACTCAGGAAAATGCACACTGCCCTTTGTTCTGCAGTCTTCAGTATCCGATGCATGGAGCGTTGGGGGGCGCATTTCAGTTGGGTTGGAGCTCGCAACTCCTTTACGTGTTTCCTCCCATACCCTTGATTCCTCGTGTTCTGAGGAAGATCTGCCAAGACGGGCCCAAATCATATTGATCGCCCCGGATTGGCCAAGAAGGGTGTGGTACACAGACCTTCTTTACCTCTCATCGCATCCTCCGCTCCATCTCCCTCTCAGGGCAGACCTCCTCTCGCAGGGGCAGGTTCTACACCCCCACCTCCAGAGCATGCCTCTTCATGCCTGGAGAGTGAACGGGGCAACCTGAGCTCTTTCTCTCTCCCACCGGATGTGGTGGATGTTATTTTGTCTTCCAGGAGACTCTCCACCAAATCTGGTTATTCCTCTAGGTGGTCCAAGTTTGTGAAATGGTGTGGAGAAAGATCCATTGATCCTTTGAAGGCCCATTTATCTGATGTAATTAGTTTTTCACTTTCCTTGGCTCGGCAAGGTTGTGCTGTGGCTACGGTAAAGGGTTACTTGTGAGCCTTGTCGGCTTTTCTCTGTTTGCCGGACCAGTCGTCTTTATTTAAGTCCCCCATTGTTATGAGGTTCGTTAAGGGCCTCACCAATAGCTTTCCTCCCACTCCCCTCATTATGCCTCAGTGGGATTTGAATTTAGTACTTACTTTTTTGATGGGTTCTCCTTTTGAGCCTCTTCATAGTTGTCCGTTGAGGCTTCTTCCTTTCAAGACGGTTTTTCTAATCGCTATTACCTCAGCCAGGAGGGTAAGTTAGCTTAAGGCTCTTAGTTCTAAACCTCAGTTTTTAACCATTCATGCAGAAAAGATGGTTATCAGGACCAGGGCTGCTTTCCTGCTTAAGGTGGTCACTCCTTTCCATCTAGGGCAGTCTATTACCCTGCCTACCTTCTATCCTCCCCCTCACCCTTCCAAGGAGGAGAGACTTCACCGCCTAGACCCTAGGAGGGCTGTCAGTTTCTACCTGAACAGAACCAGGGATCTAAGACTGGATGACCAGCTGTTTGTGGGCTATGTTGCACGGATGAAGGGCAAAGCTGTCCACAAACGAACGCTTTTCAGGTGGATCATCTTGTGCATCAAGATTTGCTACGCCTTGGCCAAGGAGCCGCCTGAAGGTATTAGAGCTTATTCCACCAGAGCTAAGTCATTTCTGCTTTGGCTGGAGGTGTTCCTGTTGTAGACATCTGCAAGGTGGCAACTTGGGCCTCCCTCCACACCTTTGCGAAGAATTACTGCTTTGATTCGAAGGTTAGGAGGGACGGCCATTTTGCACACTCTGTGCTGCAAGATTTTTTGGTATAGGCAGGTGGACACCCTCCTCCGGGAGAGGGACAGCTTGGGGATTCATTTCAAAAGGTGAGGAATCCACAGGCAGATGTATCCATCAGAAGACCAAGGGGCATATCATCAACAACCGGCGATAATCATCGCTAAGCACACTTAGCGCTAGGATAATTATCGCCGGCTATCGCTTGTTTTTATCGCGGAGATAGCGCGCTATCAGCGACGCTTATCTCCAGAGCGATAAAAATAAACGAGTTAGCTGCCAAATGTGCAATTATTGCTGGGATTCCAGCGATAATCACACAACGTTTGGTGCTACGTTGTTGATAGGGCAGGGCATACTTAACCATGATATCCACCTTCCATTGGATATCATGGCTAAGTCAAACTAAAAGCAGGTGTAAGGAAAGTAGCGATAACCGCGGTTAGCGCTACTTTTCTTATCGCTATGCTTGTTAGCATGCCCATTGATAATTGGAGAAATGTCGGTTAGCGACATTTCTCCAGTTATTTTGGGAAGGAACGCCCACTTTGCATCTCATTAGAGATGCAAAGGGAGGCGTAGGGAAAAAGGGTGCTAACATGCGATTATGCATGTTAGCACCCTCTTGTTAATAGGGCGAAAACATTATCTCCGCTTTTCTGGCTGTTAAAGCCAAAAAAGCGGAGATAAGGCCCTTGATGATATGCCCCCAAGTTACTTACCTTCGGTAACGCTTTTTCTGGAGGATACAGTATCTGCCTGTGGATTCCTCACTGACTCACCCGCCTCCCCGTTGCCCAACTGCATATACCGAAAAAGTTCTTATTGTTTGACATTGTTGGTTTTTATATGTCATGTGCTTCCCATGCAGTTTGTTGTTAGGAAATGCTTTCATTTTAGCTTTTCCTCTTTTCCTATATACTGTATGTATTTGTGTATATTTTTTGTATACTGTGTATACTGGGATTATGTTGTCGGTCCACCCGTCGCCTCGAGGGCACGGAAAAATGGGTGGAACTGACGTCAGCACGCCGACGAGGTCTTCTTATGGCTCCGATGGTGTCATACGGAGTCGCGAGTGGAGCCGTGCTATTATGACGTCCTCGTCGACGTGGGAGAGCTAAGAAAAGAATTTTCGTGGAATGCTGGTTGAGGTTAATTGAAAAGGTGAGGAATCCACAGGCAGATACTGTAGCCACCAGAAAAAGCATTACCAAAGGAAAGAAACTTGTTCTTCTGGACATAAAATGGGCACCCCTAACACCCAGAATTCAGATCTCACTTGAGTGAAAGGAGAAGACCAAAGGACTGCCCTTCAGACCATAGAGCCGGCAAATAGGCTGCACCGAAGTAGGACGGCACCTGCTGCGCCTTGGGCTAGCGAAGGAAAGGACTGTGCCGGCTATGTCCTGCTCGTGGTAACTGTTCCTTTGGACCTTGCTGGTCCCCCCTGAGTGGCTTCCTGCCAGAGTTGGTCACCCAACATAACTCTACCCGCATTCCACTCCAACAAAGTTTTTCTTGAAAACGTTTGTGTCAAATTCGTTGAATTTGCCAATGCATGCACGCCATTAGGAAAAAAGTCTTAATTAGGTTTTTTTTTGTGTAAAATCCATGTCTCCAGAACCCTCTAGCTGATCTTTTTAATTTTGGTGTCCATAAACATATACATTAGTATTGGACTTCTGGAGTGTCAAGTTTCTAACTTCAATTGTTTTGGTGCTGTTTAAATACTTAACACTTGTTCCTTTGTGTAAACCTAACTGCTAAGAGCCACAGCTACCCAGGGTTGTGCTAAGGTTTCACAAACAAAATCTGACTGGTCTAAGGAGTTTGTAGTGTATTACACGATGAGTTCGCACAACCACACCATGTAATACACCCGATTTCCTCACAGCAACTAATCTGGAAGTAGCGCAAGATTTCTTGCGTAAATGGGTAGAGCCATGGCTCAATATGTTCGCCACCGCCCAAAATGCAGAAGTTCAGCACTTCTACACATTGAAGTTTCCAAGGAGTCTCTCACTCTGAGACTCGTTCTGCCTTGAGTGGAACTCTCGAATCCCGCATGCATTTCCGGTGATACCACTCATGCCCAGAGTTCTGAAGATAAGGATGGACCAGGCCCAAGTCATCCTACTGGCTCCAGGCTGGGCACGGAGAGTATGGTATCCAGAACCTCCTGGGCTTAAGTATCTGTTCTCCAATCAGACTGCCTCTCCGTGAAGATCTGTTGTCCACCTCACCCCTCTAAGGAGGAGAGGCTCCATCGTTTGGACCCTAAAAGAGCGCTCACTTTTACATTGATCTTACCGAGGATCACCAGGTGGATAATCTGCTCTTTGCCTGTTTTTTATTTTTTTTACATGAGGTACACTATGTAGAAAGTCCAGACTTTATTAGCTTAAATTAATAATCCCAAATGCTCTTTTTGTGGTAGTGTGGGTGAGCAATTTAGGTTTATCAGAGAGTAGTGTTAAGCATTTGTTGTAAACACAGTCAATAAAGGGCACACACACTCAAGAAGAAACTCGAGAACAATTTAGAAAAACAACATATATTTTTCTACAATTTTAGACACCAAGATTATCAAAATTGGGTAAGTACTTTCGACGTTATCAGATTTTACAGTAAAAACAGAAGGAAGTGACAGCTGTAATTTTTGATGCATGAGCCTCAAACGCGGTAATGTTATCCTATAGGAGAAACATACAATGCATAGACACACAGACGATTTGCAGGACTGTTCTTCTGGGCTTAAGGTAAGTAGGGGCCAAGGTCCAAGAGAGCGCCAACAGTTTAAGTTTACCTGCCCTGCGGTGTCTGAATGCAGAGGTACTTTATGCGGTGGTAGCCTTCAACACTATCCGCTAAATTCAATGGGGAAAAGGACCTATAAGAAGGAGGCTGCAAAGGGAGGCTGGGGGACCAGTCTGAAAGAACTAAAGGAGGGGGGTTCGGCTGTTGAGAGTCTAAGGATCACTGAGACAGTTGGTTTACGTGGGCTCAGCTGGGTAGCTCGGATGCAGAAGTGTTTTGTCAGGCAGGTCGGTGAGTTAGAGACTCTCACGTTTCTTGGTGTACCTGCAGAAGAGGGAAAAGAAACCCAGCAGGGCCACTCTGTGTGGAGCTGGCCTCTCTTGAAGCCTCTCAATGTGCAGGTAAATTTTGGCGGTGCTGGTGTTCCGACTGAACACAAACAAGCCTTGTTGCATGGAACTGACTCCGGTACCTTGGGTATTGGTGCAGGGCTGCTCCTGGGGATCCTGGCATCTCCATACTTGGCAGGGAGACGCATCTGACCTCCTGGAGCATGAAGACCTCTTGCTCGAGCGCTGCTCCCTCATTGGGTCTTTGGGTCAACAGAACGCTGTACTGGGCAACTGCAGTCTGTGCCTGCTGGTGCGGGGAAGTTACTCCTCCTCTTCAAGAGAGATGTTACTAGGTTAAGGAAGTGCTGGGCAGACTTCCAAGGGTTTGGGGAGGCTGTTCCACTTCTGAACGAGTCAGTGATTGTTTGGAGAGCAGCAGTCGGGCAAGGTTTTGCCCCCACGTTATGTGCTGGTCCACAGTTCTCACGTCTTTGGCTCTTCTTTGTCCTTCTACTTTCAGGCAGACTAATCTGAGTTCCTGGTGTCAAAGGGCCACCTAAATACTAAATATAGGGGTGATAAGGGGAGTGAAGGGTAGTAGCCAATGGGCTGATTAACTCTGGGGTCACTACACCCCCAATATGACTACTTCCTGTGGGCTGTGGGGAGTGGACATAAACCTGTCCCAGAGTTTCTAATACCACCAAAAACAAGACGGTGGAACCCTTCTTTCGAGTAGCACATCAGTAAGCCCACATTAAGGGTGTGACTAGCCTACAGGTGCAACACCTATTGCATAGCTAATTTTGCACCTGACCTGGTGCCAAATCGGCTTCAGGGCAGGGGGTGGCATCTCCCAGGTCTGGGGGTAGCCAGGGTTGTATATCAAAGGTGACAGGGGTTTTGAAGCCCCTGGCCTTGATGTGCTAAATAACTAGCCATCCTGCTGGAGTAGGTGTGAACACCTTTCTCCAGAGCATGCATTGTTTCTGACTTCAGAGCGTGGGCTCTCTCCTTCAGGGTGTCAGAAGCTTGACTGTGGTGGCAGGTTGGACGATGCCAGTCAGTCAGCACTCTTGATACTTGTAGTTTTTTAGGGGGCACCTCTAAGGTGCCCTTTGTGTGCATGTCCTAATACATCTAGTACTGGTAACAGTACAGATTTATTGAGACAAGGTGTTTGATACCAAACACTATAGGTTTCAGTAGATCCATCATGTAGCTGAGGAACTCGTAATAGCCAGTTGCCCAGTACATATACTTATGACGGCTTCCCTGTTCACTTGTGCCATCTAGTAATTGAACTAGACAGCACAGGGGTGTAGCTGCTCATGCAGATATGCCTTCACATGTAATATAATGCACCCTGCCTTAGGGCTACAAGGCCTGCTGTAAGGGTGACTTACATATTTACATGCAGTGACTTTAGCATGCCACACAGTGAGTGTGCTATGTTGTGTTTTCAAACATGATTTGCACCATGACATGCAGCCTGCATGCAGATTGTATGGGGGTCCCTTAGAGTGGCCTAATACATTTGGCAGCCCTCAGGAACCCTCTTTAGTACCCATGCCCTAGGCACCAGTGGTACCACTTACTAGGGAGTTACATGGGTGCTAGTGTGTTAGCCAATTGTGGTACAGCTAGACCATTTTAACTTGTTTCTAGGGAAAGAGCACTGGCACTGGGGCCAGGTTAGCAGGGACCCAGTGCACCTCAGTCGAAAAACATCTGAAATAGACTATTAGTTATAGATTCCTTACCTTAGAATTACCCCCAGGCGCCAGACAGGATCCGGAGAAATTTTTTCGTAGCAGTACCCCTGCGCGTCGATAGGTGGCGTCTGTCAACTCCGCGTTCGGCGTCGTGGTCGCCGGGATGACGTTGCGGTATCTACTTAGACGCCACCCTCATGCGCTAACATCAGTTCTTTCTTTTTCTGCGCCAGCCAGCGCAGATCCGGAGAAAGCGGTACATAGAGCCACTTTTTGACTCCGTTTTTGCGACTTTTGTCGACACCCTTTTTTGAGTCGATCGACTCCTGGTGCATGGAGGGATGTCATGTCTGACCGGCTTCAAGGCTTGTGACTCCTGTTACAAATTTATGTCGGTCACAGATCCGCACCTCGTGTGCCTTTGGTGCCTGGAGCGCGACCACTCCCCGAAGTCGTGCTCCGAGTGCCCGTCAGTCCATGCCGTTCGAGGTCCCGGTTGAGAGGGAGGTCGCGGGACCGGTCTCGGAGCCACCACCACCACTCGTCATCGAAGTCTTTGTCTTTGGGTAAGTCGAAGCACAAATAGAAGGCGAAGAAGCATCGTCGCTCTTCGCGTTCTCCCCGTCTGTCGGCTGACGCTTTCTGGGAGCCGGAGCGACCCCTGCCCAGCTTCGAAACTTTTACGAAGCCTTGCACTCCATCTTCGGGCAGCCAGACTCCGCCGGCGCACTTACCGACCCAGCAGACTCGTTGGGGGCTCTAGGTCTTCGATGCCGGCGACTTTGGCTCCAGCGCCGCAGGGCTTCCAAGGATCCAGGCCTGGATCTAGATCGGCGTCGGTCGACCTTGTGACACCTCCTCCGGCGCCGAATCCAGTGACGACACCTCTGACACCGGTTGTGTCCCCAGCGGGCGTCGACCCCGGTCTCCCCCTCATTGAGGACACGGAGCTGGACCGACGTCATCTGACGTCGGGACCGGTGCCGACCAGTACTTTTGTTCCCCTGTTCTCCCCTGATATTTCCTACCACCCTGAGTGGCTACCAGGAGAGGGTGAGGAGGACTGGGAGGGGTCTGTGGACCCTCTCGCAGACCAGTTAGAGGAACCGGACTGGAGAGAGGAGTTGGGTGACACCAGTGGTCTGGATACCTCCCCAGACCTTGGCTTGCTTTCTCCCCCTACCGGTAAACAGTCTAAATATCGAATTTTAAATATTGAGTTGCCAAAATATCGAATTTTAAATATTGAGTTGCCAAAATATTGACTTGCAAAAATATAGTGGTGCAGAATATCGAAATGCAGGTAAGAAATATCGGGGCATATTAGCAAGACCGGCGATAAAATTATCGCCGTTTTAGCGGCAGGAAACTGCCGCTAAAACGAGCGATAATGGGCTTGCTAATATGCGTTATAGAATTCAATAGAAGCCCAGGTTAGATGTGCAGGACATCTAACCTGGGCTTCTATTGGAATTCTATAACGCATATTAGCAAGCCCATTATCGCCGTTTTAGCGGCAGTTTCCTGCCGCTAAACGGCGATAATTTTATCGCCGGTCTTGCTAATATGCCCCATCGTTTTTCATAATATCGAAGTTAGTAATATCGACAGTCATAATATAGTTGTAAAAAATATCGATTTTTTTTAGTGTTTTAAGTGTTAGTATATGTGTTAAAAGTATATATTATGTTTGTAATGTATGTTGGAATTTTTAAAAGTAATGATTTTTATGTTAAATTATTTTTGCGTATTTTAGTTCTGTAGCGGGTTGTGGGTTTATAGGGGAATAGGGTGGGACGTAATTTAATTATAATATATTAATTAAGAATTTTTTTGAATTAATTACTTATATGTTAATTAATTTTTGTGTAATTTTATTCCGTAGCGGGTTGTGGGTTTATAGGGGAATAGGGTGGGAAGTAATTTAATTTAAATTCCTTTAAGGCCCATTACGATACCCGGCGTAAAAAAATCCGCCAGGCATGAAAGCGGCAAAAATCCGCCCGCACACACCGTCTGAACACCGACCACGCCATTACGATGACACAAACCGAAAACCGCCATCGGCGGAAAACCACACAAGATACCGCCCGCCCTCGTCCGAGTCGGAGTCAAACCGCCCGCCACGGACGGAAACACGCACGACAACACAAAACCGGCCGACACACCGCACGTGAAATTACGATCGCACCGCCATGAGCGCGGGTAAACCACAAATATACCGCCCGCCAGCGCAAGCAACGCCGATGAGAATTGACACGGCAGAAGCCATGGCGCCCACGTCCCTGCACAGAAACCATCCGCTGACAAAAACAATCGCACACAACATGGCCAACAAGTCCACACAGCAAGGCACGCACAAATACACAAGCACAGTACACATCCCGAAAACACCCCCCTGGACAAACAAAAAATACAAAGGCCAGAACACCAGACACAACACACCTGAAAACAACAGACCATGAGGACACACCCACATAGGTAAGTACAAAAGCAGCACTCCCACAGACCACAACCCCTTGCAACATTGCAAACTAGAGAGGAGAGGAGAGGACACAGTGACACAGCAAGGACAGCAGCACACCACAGAAACGCACACATCACAACCACCACCACCACCACCACCAAACACCGGCACCACAAACCCCCTGCACATTACACAACACACACCGCACCAGCACCACAAACACCATGGCACCACAAAGAATGCCCAAGTTCACGCCCATTGAGCTGACGGTCATGGTCGACGAGATTATCAAGGTGCACCCACAAATCTATGGGAACCTGGTCCAGCACACACCACTAGCCACCAGAAAGAGAATGTGGAACCGGATCGTAGACCAGGTCAATGCAGTCGGGAGCCTGCCCAGGAACAGAGTTGAAATCAACAAACGGTGGAATGACGTCAAGAGCCTGGTCAAGAAGAAGGAGAGCAAGAACAGAGAGCTGGCTGCCGTCACTGGCGGAGGGAATCCCGCGCTCTTCAAGACCTTCAAAGCATGGGAGGAGAAGGTGCGAGTCATTATACATCCGGAGATCCTCGCCGGATTAGCAGGGGGAGTGGAGGCTGGTAAGTACAAACTAATGTATACCAGCACACCGCTATGTACTCACATGCACTACCACCATGCCACAGCTCCCAGGGACAAACACCCCCATGTCCAGCACACAATACACAACACATCACACACACATGCAACAGACACCACCACACACAGCCCAAACCTAACAACTGTAAGATACGTGGGGGCATGTGTACACTCAGCCAGCCACGTAACCACCAACAGGTCCCCAAGTATGCCAGAAGCGCCACAACGAGCACCCACCACACCCATGTGTCCGCCATAGCTGCACTAACCGACAAGTAACAGGTAAGTGGCAGGAACACAAAGTGCAGTGGGTGGGAGGGTGGACAGCTCAAGTACAACACACACCAGGCCCCTAGTCCCACAGCACAGCAAGGAGGAGCATCCCCCACACCCCACACCCACGTGTCAGCCACCGCAGTGCACACCGACAGCCGAAAGGTAGACATCACGGTCCACAACAATCGGTGTCAGTGGGTGTCCAGCCATCACCACGACCCACAACACCGCCCCCACCCCCACAGACCTGCAACATGGAGCACCCCCGCTTAGAACCATGTGGCATCCAGTACAGTGCACGCACGAACAACCTGCAGGTGGGAAACTGGACAGGGCTGGATTACTGGAGGCATGAGGACCGTAACACGACCAACACATGGGACATGTTACGTAGCAGACGAACACGCAACACCGCCCACTGTCACGAACAAGTGAACAATGTGCACACGGACATGAACCACAGACTCACACCCCACATGACCCATCACAGACACAGCAACACCCAAGGAGCCACGTCTGCATGCACAAGCCACACTGAATATAGTACCACACGGCAGCCACTGTGCAACCCATCACACACAACCGAAACACCATTGAAGTCCTGTCCATGTAGCCCCTACTGCCTGTCAACCACACACCCCACAACTACGCCTATGTAAGACAAACAACACTAGACGCAACAGAGCGGAACAACATAAATGCACACGAACACCACTGAACCCATCAAACACACAGACACACCATGCACATACAACATACCATCCATCCCATCCGTCAGCCCCAGTCTCATGAAAGGCATGTCATCCGCACAGCTGCCACACATACAGCAGTCACGCTAAGAGACATGCCCATGACCAACCATGTGCCAGAAGTCAATGAAGCGCACGCCACACTGTGAGCAACAACACACAACATGGGCCACACCCCCCCGAGCACTGCAGTGATGCACATGGCACAGGGCAGCACGCACACCAAGGAGATGGGACAACTGCAATACGTCGGGTGGCACACAACCATCACTCACTCATAACGACGCGTCCAATGCCATGTCCAGTAATCACAACAGACAGCAAATATGCAGGGCATGTCAGGCATGCACACACCTCAGACCATGCACTGTCATGCTGCCACAACACATGTCACGTTCGGCACCCATGGCTCACAGCATGTACCCCAAAAGTATATTCCATCCCATATGCGATTCTGGGGCATGCCCCCCATGTTGCCATATGCGTACCTAAGCGTCCCATTTGACCCCCAAAAGCATATTCCATCCCAAATGCGTTTCCGGGGCATGCCCCCATGTTGCCATATGCGTTCCTAAGCGTCCCATTTGACCCCCAAAAGCATATTCCATCCCAAATGCGTTTCCGGGGCATGCCCCCATGTTGCCATATGCGTTCCTAAGCGTCCCATTTGACCCCCAAAAGCATATTCCATCCCAAATGCGTTTCTGGGGCATGCCCCCCATGTTGCCATATGCGTTCCTAAGAGTCCCATTTGAACACCAAAAGCAAAGTACAAACCAGACCCAGGATGGGCCAGGAGCCCGCATACACCAGAGTCACAATAAGTAGGGGCACAGCAACACACCCATCGGCATGGCCAATCCGTCCCATGCCACATGTGCACAGCACACAGTCCCATTGCCAAGCACACACAACTACAAATGGTACAGCCACACACACGCCTCCGGGAAACCCATGTACGAGATTGCACGAACTGTTAATGTCAGACGACAAATACATACTTCGCCAGGTGCAACACAATAACAAATCTCATTCCCTCCACAGGTGACGAACTGCTGGATGCTGGGGATGGAGACAGCAGCCAGCACAGCCAGCCTACAAGCCCCCAACGAGGACACACGGATGTGGAGGATCTGTCCTCCTCTTCGGACACGGACCACCAAGCAGGCCCATCTGGTGTGGCAGGGCCCAGCCGCTCCCCAGGACCCCTCCTACCCACCAACCCATCATCCAGGGCTGCTGAACATTCCCAGCCCCCTGCTGCCACAGTCGTTGCGGCCACACCCACGGTCATTGCGGCCACACCCACGGTCATTGCGGCCACACCCACGGTCATTGCGGCCACACCCACGGTCATTGCGGCCACTACCACTGCCGCAACCGCCACCACGTCTTCGCTGGCCACAGCCCCAGCGCAGGTGGTGGCCCGGCCGACTGGATCCACCCTGGGAGCCAGGACAAGGACCGTGGTGAGCAATGTGGCTAGTGGGCAGGCTGGTGGCAGCAGGACTGGTAGGAGGAGCAGGGTCAGGGAAACGCCAGTCTCCCCTGGGAGCCATGCCCTGCCTCAAATGGCCAGAGTCCTTGGGGCCTATGAAGAGGCCCAAGGACAATGGGACAGGTCTGCTACAGACACGCGTGAGGTGCTGGGGGTGCTGAGGTCCATGGACGCCCGTATGGGCCAACTCGTGGACCTCATGGGCCAGCTGGTGGTGGCGGTGAGGTCACATCCAGGGACAGCAGCTCCCCTCCGCCACCACCTGCCGGGGCGCAGGGTGGAGCAGCAGTGTCCAGTTCCCCTGCGTCCACAGCCAGTGAGCACACCTCAACCACCAGCAGGTTGCAAGCAGGCACCCCCCCTCGCAAACGTGGAAGGGGCCGTCCGAAGTGGAAACAGATCTCCCGGGAGGACTTCGCACGCTCCAAACGCAAGTGAGGCAGCCAGCCAGCCTTCCTTGACCACCCACTGCATTGACTTGGACTACGATCCCACTCCACACAGCCATCTGGATGGCATGTGTGTGTTGGACTATGGACATAGAACCAGTGGGTACACCCTGAGCATCTCGCAGCCATGATCGACAGCTCATTGTCACTGCACGCACCACTTTTGTCATCACCTTACACACAATCACATGTCACTGTTTGAAATAAATGCACCTCTTCCACAAACTGCTGTCTGTGCCCTGTGTTTTAATTGTACGGAATACAACGGCCACCTTGAGCGGAACGGCACCTGATGCGTGGCATGGCAATGGAACCGGAGGGCCTGTAGGGACCTAGGGGTGGGAGACAGAACAGGAGCACATTCAATGAGTGTGTCACACACCCATCACACAGTACATGTCAACAACTACAAGCAATGTACACACATTGCACAGAGCAATAGGGCACAATGCCACAGCCACCATCAGTGGCATACTAACCTGGGCATGGAGCGTTGACACACAGCACGCAGTGAACAAAAGGCCACCCTGACACAGCACACACACACCTGCACAAATACAGACACATCAGCCATCGTACATGGACACTCACCGTCAAGTGAAGTAGCGGGCGATGAGCTGCTGACGCACATTCCCAGCTTCCTCCTCTCCGCTGTCCTCCTCACTCGAGCTGTCCTGGTCTGCGGGCTGGGGCCCTGGTTGATCTCCGTCATCCACGATGAGGGGGATCTGCTTCCGAATGGCCAGATTGTGCAGCATGCAGCACGCCACCACTATCTGGCACACCTTCTGTGGGGAGTACGCCAGTGCACCCCCGGTGCGGTCCAGGCACCTGAACCTGGACTTGAGGAGGCCAAAGGTACGCTCGACCACACGTCTGGTCCTCCCATGTGCCTCATTGTAGCGATCGTCTGCTGGGGTGCGAGGATTCCTCAATGGACTGAGCAGCCATGCCCCATTCGGGTACGCAGAGTCACCTGGGTGTGAGGGACACAGAGAACCGTTGCTATTCCAACTGGACAGGGGACAGCATCGCACAGCCAGCACGCTACACCACTCCACATACTCACCGACAATACAGCCACGGTCCTGTTGCAGATTGGACATCAGTCGTGGCAAGATGCTGTTGCGCATTATGTGTGCGTCATGGGCCGAGCCTGGGAACTTTGCACACACGTGGGTTATCACCATGTCCGCAAGGCACACCACTTGCACATTCAGGGAGTGCGTGTGCTTCCTGTTGCGGTACAGGTGCTCAGTGGCCTGTGGTGGAACAAGGCCAACATGTGTGCAATCAATGGCACCAACGACGTGTGGGATCCTGCCAAGGGCATAGAATGCACCCTTCACTGCCGCCAATTCACGAGCCCTGGGGAATCTGATGTACCTGTTTCGGTACAGCATCATGGCTGCCAGTACATCCCTCAGCACCTTGCGGAACATGGGCTGGGACATCCCTCCTCCACTGCCCACTGTGTGCTGGAATGACCCAGTGGCGAAGAAATGCATGGCGGCCATCACCTTAGCCGTGGGGGTGAATGCTGTCGGATACACCCTGCGGGGACGGAGATGGGGTTCCAACATGGCACACAGTCGATGCAGGGTTGGCCTGTCCAGCCGAAACTTCCTTATGACCTCAGTATCCTCCATGTCCGCCAGCAATTGGTATGGGCGGTCAATGTTCGGTCTCCGCCTAGGGAAGATGGCAGTGGACACATGTCAAAGCAACACAACACATAGCAATTTCGCATTCACATCACTGACATGACTGAGCAAGCACATGAGTCACAGCCCAGCTGTCAAGCAGGGACGGCACGGCAACATGAATGTCTGCTGAGCATGGCACTGCTTCCGAGGCTGGATGAGTATGGCACACGATGACGACGATGTGGGCACAGGCTGAGCGGCCAAAACAAGTGGGACCTGTGGCACGAGGGGATATGAGACAGTAGTAGGTGTCAGCACTGCACCCTATGTACAGCACTGTACAGATCACACCTCCCGAAACATTGACAGGTGTCCACATTGACAGCCCCATGCCAAGACGGCTGTGTGCTTGCAGTCACACGTCACAGGTGAGAGGTTACATTGCACGTGCCAGGTGGCAGACGTACATAGTGGGAGCTGGCATGTGTGTGCATGTGTCTCCTGTTCAGGATCCACCAGATGGGCGCTGACTCTGTACTGACCATTGGACACAGCATGTTCCGTGGAAGGCTTGTGTGTGTGGGATGGTGGCACTGGATGTGCCTCCGTTGGGTGGGGGGCCATGCACAGGGCGGGTACGTCGATGATTGCGCATTGTTGGTCACGGTTGGTGCACCCACTAAGATGTTTTGCCCTGTGTTCAATTCCTATGTCCGCATGATGATGGACTGTAGATGTGGGCAGACTACACATTGGTCGATGTGCTGTCAATATGCATGTGCCTTCACACCAGGCACAGCTGCCCCTGCACATGTGACCCCTGCTGGACTCGCTGCTGGGTCTGTGGAGCTGATGCACCTTCTGTGCGTGGGGCGGACAGCTCTCCTCACTTCCCTCATTGCGCATGTCATGACTTTGCCGCAGGTGACATGGATCATGGAGGGCCCACATGTACGCGTGGGTAGGCTACACATGTTTGTTCACTGGTCGCCACCCCCAGTCAGTTTTTCGAATGGGAAGGTTGTTGTGCTGGTGGTATATTCGATGTGGCGGATGGGCGGGCCTAGGTGCGGGCTTACATTCCGGACATGGGGGGTAGTTGGATTGGCGACTAGTTGCAGTACACACGGGACACGTCTCTTCCTTTCCACATCTGGGTCATCCCTTGTACTCACTGACAGTGATACAGTCATCTTCGCCCCAGCCCTCATGTCCTCCCCTCGCTCCCCCAATATGCATGTGCACCTGCGAGGCTAGCGCTTGCACAGGCAGCCCCAAGCTCGCACCAGAGAGGGCAAGGAGTGTATGTGTGGGTCCAGTTGCACGAGTGGGCTGTCTCAGGGTATGATGTGTGGCGGGACGCCGTCCACCTGCGTGGTGCCCCAAATGGAGACCCGGCCTGCATGGACTATGCATCACAGTCTTCGCCTTCCGGATCCGCCACCTGCGACACCCAGTGGCTGTGGCTGCCCTTGCGGCCAGGCCGCGTCCGTCTGTGACTGATGGCCCACACATTCACTCTTTGGCCTCTCTGGGGAGGGCTCGGGGTGGTGGCGCACGCGCTTGCACTTAGTCGCAATGGCATGTGGCGTGGTTGGTATAATGGGCAATGGATGGGATGGTGCGAGCCACCTCCCGTGACGTCAGTGCTGCTCGTGCTGAGGTGCGTCCCCCTACACTTCCATTTGACTTGTGCCATGCTACACGTTGAGGTTCTATTGCCTGCGTGATATGACCAGGAGGAGCGCAAGGAGACCTCTCACACACCATGCTCCACTGCCATCCCGTGCCCTGTATCGCCTGTGCGTATTGACTATGTTGGGGTTACACCTGGTCGACTGGGGCTGTGTGTGCCTTGTCAAGGGGCATGGCGGGCGCACAACAGGATCCAGCTAGTCCACGGAGGGTGGGCTGACGTGTGCGCCTGGTTCCGCATTGTTCGTGTGCCCGGCTGCTGTGCACACACGTGTTCACTTTCCCCCCCGACAGGTGTCCTCTCACAATGCCCAGGGAAGCGGTGGTATACTGTTCATGACCCCTCCCAACACGGCGTGCTCCAACTTGGCATGTGCGCATCTACCCGTCGCACCCACCCACCTGGGCACTGCGTCCATACGACTTCACACGACACATGTGTGTCTTCCACAGTTGTGCTACTCATTTGCGTTGACATCCAATACCAGTGGACTACATGGTCATGTCACGACTGCCGTGTACTTCACATACTCTCATCCTCTCTCATTCGTACTTGTGAAATGAGTCAGCGGAGACAGTTTTGGTTTCAAACATTATATTGAGTCTTCTGTCCTCTGTGATGCAGTATAGTGGACACTACTGGCAGCGGAATACATGTTGAGGATATACTGAGCATGATTACAAATGGGATAGGGTGTGGGGTTACATGTGATTGGCTGTTGCATGTGGGATGTGGGCTTCAGAGTTACATCTGCTTGGCCAAGGCTGTGCTAATGTACATTTACGTATAGCTGCGGAGCTGCGGACTTTGACACAGACGGTATACAAGTAGCCTACCAGACCGCTTGGCATCATGGGCACAGTCCATCTCAGTTCCATGTGACAGGTTTGCTGCGGTTGTTCCTCATGCACGCGTGCATGTGAGATGACATCAGGGCATGTGCTTGCGTGCATGCAGCGGCGTGCCACTTGTTGTTGCAATGTGGTGGTTACTGGACATGTCACAGTCACTGGGGTCGTGTTGTTGTTGTTTGCACTTGTCGTCCGTGCAAAGGTCCTGGTATGGGATTCCCGGGGCGGGGGTGGGAGGGGTGCAGCACCCACAGACTCCAGGCGACCTATTCATGTCCACTGAGCGGTGTGTGTGTCCATGGGCGCTGGATCCATGTCGTGTCCTGGTTGTTCGTGCAGTTCCGTCCATGTGGGTGCGATACACAGACCCCATGCCACTGCCTCCCACGATGCATGCGGTGTTCCTGGATGTGATGGGGAACAGTGTGCATGTCCCGGTCATATCCGATGTCATGGCGATGTCGTTGATGGTGTGGTAATTGTTGCCGGTCGTTTGGTATGGCTGTTGTGGTGGTGACTGGCCAGTCCGTGCGGAAGCTAAGCATGGGTGCGGGGTTGGACATCATAGGTCAATCGGGGAACCTGCGTTGGGGTCCGACGAATTTACAGGTTGTCAGGTATGCGATGCCGTCCAGCAGGGCTTCCATGTCATTGGTGGTGTTTATGTTTGCCAGCCAATGTAGCGGATGGTGGCTGTCAAGGTGTTGTTCGTAAGTTGTCCCTTGGAGGACCATGATGGGGCATGCTGGGTGACATTCGATGTAGCTGTGCTCGATGATCCGTCGTGTGGAGGCACAGTGGTCCCATTTCAGTGCGGGTGCGATGTTGGCCACATACGCCATGCCCCCATAGGCAGAGCAGGCCCTGTCGTGTGCGTCCAGAGGGAGGAGTAGTGCTAGCAGGTCCGCCTTTAGACATGCCGGGTTGGAGAGACACATCTCCACGGGATGCTGGTAGGGACACCTCCGACAGTAGAAGACGGGTATGACGCAGCTGAACAATGTGATGCGGTAAGTCAGTCGGTAACTTACGTTCAGCAGGGACAGGAGTTCGCATCCCAATATATGTATCAGGTTGGTTTTGTACAGCTTGACCTGTCCGGCGTAGTTGGGTAGGTGTGTTGCGGTTGCCATTTTGCAGCGGTGCGTTGTGGTGGCGTGCTCCGGCTGTGTGTGCAGTCTGCAATGTGCACGCTCCGAGGTTGCTGTGAGCTCTGTGTAGTCGTAGGGAGACAGGACTTGTGTTCTGTTGGCTTGTGCGGAGGACACGGGCCCTCATCCCACATGCTTCTCAGACAGTTCAAGGTCAGTGATGTGTGACTCCTTCCAATTAACTTGCATGGGGCCGACATAGGGGAGTGTTTTCTTTTTTCTTTCCCGTCCGTTGTGTTCTTCTGTGATATGCGCTATCTGCCCTGTGGTCGGTCTCCTCTGCATGCCTGTGTTGGTCTTTTATTGGACAATGGCTGTATTCACCGGCTTCTTTGGTAGGGCTGTGGTTTCGGAGTTGGAATGGAAGGTCATTCAGTGCTGTCTGCTCTCCCTTGTGTGGGCGGCAGGCTGCCTTTCCGCTCTGCGTTGGGCCTTGTGTGTGAATGTTATTCTTGGGCCACCTGTTGTCGGTCCCCGGGCTCTTTGGTGTTCCGTTTTGTATGTCTTGTTCATATGTGCAGGGTGGTATGGGTGTTTCAGTGTGGTACTGGCGTTCCTCTTCCCGAAGGGGCCCTGCTTCTCCTAGTTGGTGTTGCCGCCGCTGTGTGCTTCGCCATGTTTGTTACACTGGGGTGTGTCCTGCTGTTGCGTGTCTTCACTGACATGTGTGCGTCGGTTGTGTGACGTTGGGTGTTGTCCGTGAATTGGGCGTTGGGGACATGTCTGTGGCAGGCCTGTCACGTGTCATGTGCGTTCGGGGTGGGGCTGGTGTGTGTGCTGCTTGGTTGTGTCCCTGTGTCTGTGTGCGACGCATGCATGGCGCTGCGGTTGGCCTCTGCGTTGTGCGCATGTGTGGCAGCGTCATCGCCGCTTTGGGGCCGTGACGGGGTGGTTGGTTCCTAGTCCCAGGTGGTGTGTACACATGTGTTACGAGATGTTACAATTTGGCCTGTGTGTCATATGTGGATGCTATGGTAGATGTGTCGTGTACACGCGGGGGTGGGGGGTTGTCCGCTTTTTCCGCCCTTGCACTGTGTGCGCTGTTTGCGTGCACTTGTTGTATGTGTGCCTACCTGCGTCTTCGCGGTACGTTGCGTCCTTGGTGGTGCATCAGATAGAGCATAGGGAGGGCCTGCAGTGCTGGATTCATGCTCGGGGTGCCGCTTCTTCGGTGTCCGTGCTCGGCGTTCGTGTTACCGCTTCGGTTTGACGTACGGTGTCTCTTAGCCGTGGGTTCAGTTTGTGTGCGGCATCGTAATTTGTACGCCGGGCGGTACGTGTTTCGTCGGACGGTGTGTGTCAATTGTGCTGCGCCGCTACGTGTACGGGCGCACTTTGATGGCGGACGGTGTCGCTGGCTTGCCGGCGGTGTTTGGCTGACTTTTCGCATCGTAATCGGGCGGGCGTGTGGACTGCTGCGTGCAGGCGGTAACTGGTGGTTTTTGCATCCGCCAGCACGGCGGTAGTGCTTCCGCCCGCCATCCTAATGGGCCCCTTAATTAATAAATTAATTAATTAAACATTTTGTATTTAATAATTTATATTGTTAATTGTGTTAATTAATTAATTATTAATGAATTATAAATTGATTAATAATAAGTAATAAATTATTGGTAATTATGTCTAATGTGTAATTTTTTTTATTAATTAGTTATTAATTTGATATTAATTATTAATAATTACTTTGTTAATATGTTAATTGTGTATTTTTTTAGGAGTGGGTTTTGGGTTTATAGGGGAATAGGGTGGGAAGTAATTTAATTGTAATGAAGTAATTATTAGTTTTTATTTATTGGTATTGATAATTAATGTATTTCTTAATTCATTTTTAATTGGAAAATAACTTTTATTAATTGATTAATTGATAATTATATTAATTGTATTAATTATTTTTGTAGCGCGTTGTGGGTTTATAGGAGAATAGGGTGGGAAGTAATTTAATTGTAATGAAGTAATTATTAATTTTTATTTTTGGGTATTGATAATTAATTTGTTGTTAATTAATTATTATCTGGTAATTTTTTTATATTAATTATTATTTATTGGTATTGATAATTAATTTATTGCTAATTAATTATTAATTGGTAATTAATTTATATTAATTGATTAATTGATAATTATATTAATTATGAGACATTTTATGTGGAGTGGGTTGTGTGTTTATTGGGGAATAGGGTGGGAAGTAATTTAATGTTATTAAAGTAATTATTAATGTTTATTTATTGGTATTTTCAATTAATGTATTGTTAATTTATTAATAATTCATTATTTAATTACAAAAATTATTTAATTTATAAGTATGCTATTTTAACCCCTTCACTCCGGGGCAAATTCCCCCGCGGTGCGAGAGGGGGCGGGGTTGAGCGTGGCGCTCGGGTACTCAGGACGGCTCCCGGCCGTCATAAATCACAGTGGGCGTGTGCTCATGACGGCCGGGAGCCGTCCGAACTCCGCCCACTGTTTAATAGGCGGGGAATTAATACCCCGTGGGCGGAGCAGCAACGTTCGGACGGCTCCCGGCCGTCATGAGCACACGTCTACTGTGACTCATGATGGCCGGGAGCCGTCATGAGCACTCAAGAGGTTAAACCCCTACGCTATCCAACGCTTTCCCTACTGTTGCATTCTTTGGAGTGGGAATAGTAATTTTTACCCCTACGCTATCCAACACTTTCCCTACTGTTGCACTCTCTGGAGTTGGAATAGTAATTTTTACTCCTACGCTATCCAACACTTTCCCTACTGTTGCACTATTTGGAGTGGGAATAGTAATTTTTACCCTCCCACTATCCACAACTTTCCCTACTGTTCCACTCGCTGGAGTGGGAATAGTAATTTTTACCCTCCTGCTATCCAACACTTTCTCTACTGTTACACTTGGTGGAGTGGGAATAGTATATTATTCCCACCCGCTATCCAACACTTTCCCTACTGTTGCACTCACTGGAGTGGGAATAGTAATTTTTACCCTCCCGCTATCCAACACTTTCCCTACTGTTGCACTCACTGGAGTGGGAATAGTAATTTTTACCCTCCCGCTATCCAAAACTTTCCCTACTGTTCCACTTGCTGGAGTGGGAATAGTAATTTTTACCCTCCCGCTATCCAACACTTTCTCTACTGTTACACTTGGTGGAGTGGGAATAGTACATTGTTCCCACCCACTATCTAACACTTTCCCTACTGTTGCACTCACTGGAGTGGGAATAGTAATTTTTACCCACCCGCTATCCAACACTTTCCCTACTGTTGCACTCACTGGAGTGGGAATAGTAATTTTTACCCTCCCGCTATCCAACACTTTCCCTACTGTTGCACTCACTGGAGTGTGAATAGTAATTTTTACTCACCCGCTATCCAACACTTTCCCTACTGTTGCACTCACTGGAGTGGGAATAGTAATTTTTACCCACCCGCTATCTAACACTTTCCCTACTGTTGCACTCGCTGGAGTGGGAATAGTAATTTTTACCCACCTGCTATCCAACATTTTCCCTACTGTTCCACTCGCTGGAGTGGGAATAGTAATTTTTTTCCCTACGCTATGCAACGTTTTCAGTATTGTTATATTTTATGTAGTGTCAAATATTTTATTTTTTTTAAATATTTATTTTAATGTTTTAACTTATTATATATAATTTATTTTTATATTTATATTATAGGTTTAAAAATATATATATGTAATTATATTTTAAATTATGTTTTTAACATTTTATAATTAAAAATATTAATTATTTTTTAATATTATTAAGTTAATATATATTAAAAAAATGCATGTTTTTTTACATTACATTTATTATTTATTAATTTTAACCTTTTTTAATCATTTTTAAGTATGTTTTACTTAATTATATTTATTATTTTATATTACTTTTAAGACATTTAAAAAGTCGATATTTTAGCAAACTATATTATTAACAACGATATTTAGGATTCGATATTTTTGTACTTACCTGTTTGTAGATAGGAAGTCGATATTCTGTCACTCGATATTTTTACCTCGATATTGTGGCAGGTCGATATTCTTCTCCTCGATATTCTGTCAGTGATCCCCCCCTACCGTGGCTACAGAGGAGGGTGCGTCTTACGCAGTGGTGTTGCGTAGGGCAGCCGAGGCCCTAAACCTCGAGCTTCCTATGGTTGCGGTCAGGACTAACCTCCTGACCGAGGTGCATCAGCCGGCAGCAGACTCTTTGGAGCCCCTGCTGCCGTTCAATAAGGCCCTTACGGACATCCTTTTGGGCACTTGGTCCAGGCCCAACACAGGGGCTCCTGTGGACAGGATGATTGCCCGATGCCACGGCCCGGCCCCGGGCGACCCCATTTTCCTCTCCCAACACCCCACCCCTGAGAGCTTGGTGGTCCAAGCCTCCACTTCAAAAGGCGCCTTCCCTACCGCACCACCGGATAGGGAATCCAAACAGCTGGACCACCTTCGGAAGAAAATCTTTTCTTCCGCCAGCTTGGGACTGCGGTCGGTAAACACTGCATGTCTGTTGGGCCGTTACACCCACTCTGTGTGGGATATGGTGGTGCAGGTGCTGCCCCAGTTCCTGGAGGAGGCCCGGGCTGTACTCTTCCATGCAGTTGCTGAGGGGAGAGACGCAGCGAAGTTTACCATCCGCTGCGGGCTGTATACCGCTGACGCACTTGGCAGGACAATTTCCACGTCAGTAGCCCTTCAACCCTACGCCTGGTTGCATTCGACTGGTTTTTTGGGGATGTCCAATCCACCCTTATGGACATGCCCTTTGATGACGATCGCCTTTTCAGCGACAAGGCAGACAACGCGCTAGAGCGCTTTAAGGACTCTCAGGCTATGGCCAGGTCCTTGGGCCTCTCCACCACCCACCTTGCGCAGTCTGCCTTTCGCCCCTTTTGTGGCTACGGAAGAGGTGCCCCGCTACGTCCAGTCCAGAGCCACAGGCGGCGCAAGCTGTTCAGCCACAGTGCGGCCGGGGATGTGGGAACCACCGCCGTGGTTCTGGAGGCCAGCGGGCAGGCCAGTCCACCAAAGCCCCCTCTGCAGCAGCCTCCAAACCCTACTAGCCCGACCTTTCAGGGCCACCAAACGCCAGTGGGAGGCAGGATTCGCCATCACCTCCCCCACTGGTGCACCATCACGTCGGACAGGTGGGTTTTGCAAATAGTCCGAAGGGGCTACTCCCTCCCCTTCGAGACTACCCCTCCATCCATGCCACCTCAGTACCATCGCATGTCAGAGGATCATCTGGCCCTTCTCAAACAGGAAGTTTTGGCAATCTTGGTCAAGGGAGCCATCGAGCGTTTTCCTGTCCCAGAAGTAGGTCGTGGTCACTATTCCCACTACTTTCTGGTGCCCAAGAAGGACAAAGGCCTGCGTCCTATCTTGGATCTCAGGAACGTCAACCACTTCCTCCGGAAGGAGAAGTTCAAAATGTTGACGCTCGCTCAGGTCTTGTCTGCCTTCGACCCTGGAGACTGGATGGTAGCGTTGGACTTGCAGGACGCTTATTTTCACATCCCCGTTCTGCCGGCCCACCGGCGTTACCTGCGGTTCACGGTAGGCCACGAGCATTTTCAGTTTACCGTGCTCCCCTTTGGCCTTACAAGCGCGCCTCGGGTGTTCACAAAAGTGATGGCAGTGGTCGCAGCTCTTCTGCGCAGATCAGGGGTTCCAGTCTTCCCCTATCTCGACGACTGGCTGTTGAAGGCGGGCTCGCCCCAGGCTGTCGTCTCCTACCTCCAGACTACGGCCGACCTCCTGCATTCGCTGGGGTTCTCCATCAATGTGCCGAAGTCACACCTGTCTCCCTCTCAGAAGCTCCTCTTCATCAGAGCGGTTCTGGACACGACGCAGTTTCGGGTCTATCCTCCCGAACAGCGAGTCCGGGATATTCGGGCTATGATTCCGATCTTTCAGCCTCTATCCCGGGTTTCGATCAGGATGACCCTCAGGCTACTGGGCCTGATGGCCTCCTGCATCCTGCTGGTGGACCATGCCAGATGGCATATGCGGGCTCTGCAGTGGGACCTGAAGTTCCAGTGCGCACAACATCAGGGGAACATGTCCGATTGCGTCCAGATCAAGGAGGGCACTGCACACCAATTGCAGTGGTGGCTAACGAACCAGGATTGGGTCGGCGGCAGATCCCTCTCCCTTCGCCAACCAGAGTTCACAGTGGTGACCGATGCATCACTTCTGGGATGGGGCGGCCACATGGGGGAGGCGGAGATCAGAGGCCTCTGGTCTCCGGCGGAGTCCGGGCTCCACATCAACCTTCTGGAGCTTCGGGCGATTAGTCTTGCACTCAAAGCATTCCTCCCCTCTGTCCGGTGAAGAGTAGTGCAGATGTTCACGGACAACACCACCACCATGTGGTACTGCAACAAACAAGGCGGGGTGGGGTCGTGGACGTGGGAACCTCCACCTCCGGACATGGCTGGAACATCAGGGCATATCCCTGGTGGTTCAACACCTGGCAGGTTCCCTGAACGCCAGGGCGGACAAACTCAGCCGCAGGTGCATGATGGATCACAAATGACAAGACAATGAATACCTCTGTAACCATAAATACAAAGTTACTGATGCTCCAGTAGTCCTTTTTATTAACTCTGGGCTTCATTCATTTGAGTTCTTTTTCGTTTTTTTATACAAAGGTTCTTTTCACATGATAGAGTTAAACATACACCTATACCTTTGTCACATTCTTTCACAAAAATGGTGTCAAGAAAACAATATTTACATGACGAACATACATTTAGTCACTGACTGTGACTTATTTACAAACATAAAGACGAAATCAGACATTACTGAACAATTAGTTCCATTTTCAACGTAAATTATTACCATAAAAACTCGTTGTCCTACCAACTTTTATCTAGTATCGGGACCTATTTTGAGTTACGTCCTCAATATTTTCTATTTCATGGGTCCTGAAGAGGTCAGAGTCCTATTGTTAAACTCTATTGATGAGCTTTTTCAATCAAGCTCAAAAAGTCTTTCATTTGATATGTTATTTTTCTTAGGTTACTCTTGGCCTCATAAAAAATAATAAAAGCCAACGCGTTTCGACCTTCCTTTTGGGACCAAACCGATGTATTACAAGAAGGTCTTCATCAGGGCAGGGCGATGTATGAGTAGGACGTGTGTTACCTAGTATGGATTTCTTGTTATGCCAGAGGTGGCGAGGGTGCAGTTGTTGGTAATAACCCAGGCTCATCAGTTCGTTTTTGGGGGTCTTTTCTTCCTTCAGTGATTAGGCTTTCTCGTTCTTTCTTCCTGGTAAACGCGTGTATCAGTCCTTCAACGTTCCCGTATAGATTCTTCGGGTTCCCGCTCCTTATTACTACAGGCGTTGAAGGATTGATGCACGCGTTTACCAGGAAGAAAGAACGAAAAAGCCTAATCACTGAAGGAAGAAAAGACCCCCCCCCAAAAAACGAACTGACGGACCTGGGTCATTACCAACAACTGCACCCTCGCCGCCTCTGGCATAACAAGAAATCCATACTAGGTAACACACGTCCTATTCGAACATCGCCCTGCCCTGATGAAGACCTTCTTGTAATACATCGGTTTGGTCCCAAAAGGAAGGTCGAAACGCGTTGGCTTTTATTATTTTTTATGAGGCCAAGAGTAACCTAAGAAAAATAACATATCAAATGAAAGACTTTCTGAGCTTGATTGAAAAAGCTAATCAATAGAGTTTAACAATAGGACTCTGACCTCTTCAGGACCCATGAAATAGAAAATATTGAGGACGTAATTCAAAATAGGTCCCGAAACTAGATAAAAGTTGGTAGGACAACAAGTTTTTATGGTAATAATGTTACGTTGAAAATGGAACTAATTGTACAGTAATGTCTGATTTCGTCTTTATGTTTGTAAATAAGTTGCAGTCAGTGACTAAATGTATGTGCATCATGTAAATATTGTTTTCTTGTGAAAGAATGTGAAAAAGGTATAGGTGTATGTTTAACTCTATCATGTGAAAAGAACCTTTGTATAAAAAAACGAAAAGGAACTCAAATGAATGAAGCCCAGAGTTAACCCCTTCTGTGCTCATGACGGCCGGGAGCCGTCATGACACACAGTGGGCGTGTGCTCATGACGGCTCCCGGCCGTCATGGCACCCACCCACGGGGGAAGCGCTGGCGCTCCCCCCGTGGGACGCCGATCTTCGTGATTCCACCGAGGAAGGCAGGGGAAGCCCTTCCCCTGCCTCCCCCCGCCCCCCCTCCACGTCATCAATGACGTCAGCGCACGAGGCGCGCTGACGTCATTGGAGGTTTCCCTTTGTTTCCCCGACGCGCTGGAAGCCATTTGCTTCCAGCGCGTCGGGGAACAAAGAGGTAAGTTTTTCTTCTGGGGAGGGGGGATTTCAGCAAAAGAGGCATCGGGGGAAAGGAAAGGGTTTTCCTTTCCCCTGATGCTTCTTTTGTGCATTCCTGCTGCATGATCGTGCGATCGTGCAGCAGGAATGCCCACTAGAGCCAGGGATTTTTTGTTGTTTTTTAAATCTACTGTTTGGGGAAGCGGCCCCTTAGGCAAGGGTCGCTCCCCTTATGGGGGCATTCGTAATTGGCTTTGTCTACCCCCTGGGGGCATATTTATAATTATTTTTAAAAAAATTGGCCCACTGCGCCACCAGCGAGCAATGTGTGGGGAGTGGCCCCTTGGGCAAGGGTCACTCCCCTTCGGGGGTATGTTTTTGGCTGTCTGCCCCCATGGGGGGGCAGATCAAGCCTTTTTTTTAAATCTAGGGCACACTAGGCCACCAGGGATTTTTTTTTTTGAGAGTGACCCCTTGGGCAAGGGTCGCTCTCCTTTGGGGGCTGTCTCTCCACATATTTGGCCCACTAGACCACCAGGGATTTGTTTGTGGGGAGTGGCCCCTTGGGCAAGGGTCGCTCCCCTTATGGCGGCAATGTTTTTTGGCTTTGTCTGCCCCTCTGGGGGGCAGATTTCGCAATTTTTTTTAAAGTGGGCCACTGGAGCACCAGGGAATACTTTGTGGGGAGTGGCCCCTTGGGCAAGGGTCACTCCCCTTCGGGGGCTATGTTTTTGGCTGTCTGCCCCCATGGGGGGGGCAGATCTTGCCTTTTTTTTAATCTAGGGCCCACTAGGCCACCAGGGAATTGTTTTTGGGAGAGTGACCCCTTGGGCAAGGGTCGCTCTCCTTTGGGGGCTGGGGCTTGTCATGTTTGGGCCCACTAGACCACCAGGGATTTGTTTGTGGGGAGTGGCCCCTTGGGCAAGGGTCGCTCCCCTTTATGGGAGGATGATTGTGGCCATTTCTGTCCTCTTTGGGTGGCAGATCAGCAGTATGTTTTTAAGGCCCATCTGCCCCCAAGGGGGGCAGAAGCCACTAGACAACAGGGGTTTTTACATTTTTGTGTTGGTGAGTGGCCTCAAGGGCAAGGGTTGCTCCCCTTTTACAGGGGGAATATTTTATTTATACTCTTAGGCCCACCTACCCCTTAGCTTAGCTGGTGGATTGTCTGTGGACTGGTGCATTATTTGAATATGTGATTGTAATGGGTTTTTTTCTCCTTTTTATTCTAGTGTAAAGCTTTTGATTCCTGTTTGCGGTTTCGGCAGTGGTTGTTCTGCAGTTTTGCGTAATTGCATTTATTTGGTAAGAAAAACATTTTTGTTGTGTTTACTCCAAATTAGTATTATTGTCATGCATGAATGAATTTTTTTGTAAGTGGTGTCATAATGGCAGCATATTTGTTAGTGTTTTGAGCATGAAATTCTTTGCGATGTGTTTTGCATTGTCTTATGTGTAATTTCTTTTTTCTTTTTCTTTTTTAGTGGGATATTGTTGATCCTTACTGTGTCTGTGCAGAGTAGGTGGTGGTGAGTCTAGCTGCTTCTGTCAAGTGAGTGGTATAGTGTTGGAGTATATAGGTCTTTGTGATAAAGCTACATTTTGTTTATTTCTTTTTTTACAAAGGGTTGTTGTTGTTGACTTGTTTGACAAGTTACCTTTATTAGTAAGGATTATGGCTAGCCGTAGAATGACTGCTCAGCAGGTGGTTGGTATGCTTCTTGAATCTTCCTCTGAGCAGGATTATGAGACTGACAGTGTGTCTGAGGGAGAGGAGGGAGGGGAAGATTCAGGCAGTGAGTTTTCTCTCCACATGGAATCATCGGATGATGAAGCTACTCTCAGTGCGGATGAAGCTACTCTCGGTGTGGATGAAGCTACTCTCAGTGCGGATGAAGTGCCTGTTTTAGAGGAGGACACTGCTGTGCCGATGGTGCAAGAGGCATCTGGATTGCAGCCTGAGGCTGCTAGACTTCGTACTGGAAGTGCTGGACTCTGGGTTGATCCAAACATGGTGCAGCCGGTGTTGCCTGCCTTTAGTGGTGATGCAGGGTGTAGAGTGGATTGTGAACATTTTTTGCCTATACAGTTTTTTCAGTTGTTTATGGATGATGTATTTTTGGATGAGATTGTTGAGCAGACTAATTTGTATGCTGAACAGTTTTTGAGGGACAACAGTGCCAGACTTAGGCCCCACTCTAGAGCTAGCCGGTGGACTCCCACAAATCTGGAAGAGATGAAGAAGTTTTTGGTTTTGACTTTATTGATGGGTTTGATAAGGAAGCCGTCCATGGCTTCATATTGGTCTACCAGTCCCTTGATGGCAACGGCCATATTTCCTGCAATTATGACTCGTGATCGGTATTTACTTTTGCTTCGGATGCTGCATTTTGTTGATAATGCTTTGGCGTTGCCACGAGATCACCCTGACTGTGAACGTCTTTTTAAGATTCGGCCTGTTCTTGATCACTTTGTAGATCGATTTTCAGAGATCTATACTCCAGGGAAAGAAATATCTATTGATGAGTCTTTGGTCCTGTTCAAGGGCCGTTTGGTTTTTAGGCAGTACATTCCTAGCAAGTGGGCACGTTATGGAATTAAGCTGTATATGTTGTCTGAGAGTAGGACAGGATATGTTTTTAATTTCCGTGTGTACACTGGTAGGGATTCCACTATTGATCCCCCTGGTTGTCCGTCCACTTTTGGAGTTTCAGAGAAAATTGTGTGGGATCTTGCTAGAGGACTGTTTAACAGAGGCCACCATTTGTACCTTGATAACTTTTACACTGCTGTGCAATTGTTTCAGGAATTGTTCAAAGTGGACACTTTTGCTTGTGGCACAATCCGCTCTAACCGTAAAGGTTATCCAAAAGAGCTTGTTTGCAAAAAACTTCAGAGGGGACAGTGCAGTTCCTTGCGTAGTGATGAACTACTAGCTGTGAAATTTGTGGACAGGAGGGATGTGTACATGCTGACTACCATCCATGATGAGAGTACTTCAGCTGTGGCTGTTTGGGGTCAGATTGCTGAAGTGCGCAAACCTGTGTGCATTTTAGACTACAATAAGCACATGGGTGGTGTTGATAGAGTAGATCAGAGGTTGGAACCTTACACTGCTATTCGTAAGGCTTACATTTGGTATAAGAAGTTGGCCATCCATCTCTTCAATTTAGCAACTTTCAATGCTTTTGTTGTGTTCAAGGAGTGTTCTCCTGCGTCAAAGTTGACTTTTGTTCAGCTTCAGGAGTCTGTGATAGGCAGCCTTGTTGTTGTGGAACAGGCAAGTGTTCCTAGAGTTGGAGTGGTGGAGGATGTGGCTAGATTGAATGATCGCCACTTTCCTGATTTAATTCCTCCCACGCCCAAAAAAACCAATCCCTGTAAGAGATGTAGAGTCTGCTTGCGAAGAGGTGTGCGGAAGGAGAGTCGTATGTACTGTGCCGATTGGCCTTCTAATCCTGGGCTGTGTGTGCCCACATGTTTCAGATTGTATCACACTCAAAAGAGTTTTTGGGAGCAACTGATCCAGCGCGATATTAGCAAACTGCATTCATACACCATATACTCACTTGGGCCCATACATTCACACTACGCTAATACTTACGCTGGGTGTCAGATGTACTCTTATATCAAAAAATCCCTGCTACCAATTACCTTCTGATTGAAGAGTAATAACTTACCAATGGATCCTTTGCTAATTGGGAAGTTTAAAATGAGTGACATTCACTATAGTACATAATCCTGAAATAACCAGAGAGTCAGGAAGTTTTAAAATGTTTATCTAAAGTTTTAGCAGAGTAAAATACAGAAAAGACACGGTATTTGATCAGAATACCCATGTGAAAGCATAAAATGATTATAGCTAATAAATGACGGTGTTTAAGGAAAGAGGAGATAGGAACAGCAGCGCAACTAAAGGTTGCATATATTTACCTAAGTGCGAGAACCAAACCCTTAGCCAAGGAGTTTGAAAGAATAGGACCCAGGAAGGATGAAGAGCAAGGACCTTCTTCAGAATCAGGACAGGACTGGTGACCTCTCTACAACGACGCCTGCGCCGTTCCCCTCTCTGGCACTCGATTTCTCCTCGATTCTCCCGTATAATGGACTCCGCCGCCCCCTCCTCAGGACCTCTTCTGGATAGGGATTCAGTCAGCAACCGATCAGCTGGGCAGCCTGGAGCTCTTCTGTATGTTCTCTCTTCTCTGGAATCTAGCTCTGTGCTTCAGTATCTTCTGTTCTCTCTGTGCTCGTGCTCCTGTTCTCTGTGTTCTGATTAATTAACTAATGCTATATTCTATTATACCCTTCTACGCCCATGTATCTCCCCTAAATGTTGCTAAAATATGGGACCACTACTTCTGATTGGACAGGGACCGGAGGTGGATTCTCGCACTATGACAAATTTGGCTTATTTTGTGTAGCCTATTGTATTTGCGTTCCCACCCTTCAAATTAATACATTCACTTTATTTCCCACCCGTCTCACAACAAATTATATACAATTTCTGCAGTAACTGTATCAATTGTTACAATTTAGCACATGTTGAACATCCTCTTCGGCCGATAGGTCATGGCCTTGTGAGACGTCCAAGTTGACTTCATTTTGGCAGTCATTCAGGATACATGCGCAGAACCTTCTGCTTCTCAAGTTTCGAGTCACCAACCCAGGCCCAAGATTACGAATTACTAAAAGTGCAAGAAGGAAATATTAAAATCACAAATAAAACGTTTCACTGTATACCCACTTATCTTATTTCTAATCCCATTTAATTATAAAATCCTATCCCGCATTAATTGCGTTAAGAAATGACAATTTAGTAATAACACGAAAGCAAGCTTAAGCATGTGAGAACATTGAACAGCCATTTTAATGCGCACTGCGCAGAAGCAGAAATTCCCACCAAGCAAAGAAAGACGTCACACCATGTGATCAGGTTGTGACATGCGCAGATAAAATCCCGCGCTTAAGCGGCCATTTTAGACTAGGAACAAGCGTTATTCGTTAGTAAAACACATAGGCAAGCATCCTAACTATTCATGTAGTGTGTGCAAGGATTAATACGGACAATACAAGTTTTAGTATTAATACTATGAGGAAGATTGCGTCCGAGCAAGTTTCATTTGCGAAACCTTGCTCCATCACAACCATGAGTCTAATAGTGTACTGCCTGGTCTGTATGGTTTTATATAGTTCAGTTTAACGTTTGGCAATAGAATGATGTCTTCAGTTACTGCTGTTGTTTTTGTAGTTATAGTTTTGTATTTAGTTGCAATTTGTTTGTGTTTTCTTTCTTGTTTAAAAAAATTTATGACGGTGTGCGTGGACTGGCGCTTAGCTGGCGGTGTGCGTGGACTGGAGCTTGGCTGGCGGTGTGCGTGGACTGGTGCTTGGCTGGCAGTGAGTGGACTGGCGCTTGGCTGGCGGTGTGCATGGATTGGCGCTTGGCTGGCGGTGTGCGTGGACTGGCGCTTGGCTGGCGGTGTGCGTGGACGGGCGCTTGGCTGGCGGTGTGTGAGTAGTGACATGCTGCTGGTCACTACGCACATTGCTAACTAAACGCCACTCCACGCAATCCGTGAGCTGGTGTGGTTGCTGTGTCAGGAATGTGGGCGTGTGAAAGTGATGGGCCCTTTAATGGCGCTGTCTGCTGGTGTGAGTGTTGTAATGTGCTGGGCCCGCGGCTGGCGGTGTGAATGGTTTTGTATGTGTCACACGTATGAAAGGTGTATGAATGGCCTGTAAAGCGGTTGGTGCCTTGTCGTGGATTTACAGCTTACGAGCTGTGAGTCAATGGTTCAGTTTCTCGTCCTTTCAATTATTAACAGTGCATTTCATTTTTGTGAAATCTCTGGTTAATACAACTGTATATACTGAACCATCACTCACCCTCGTGCCAAATCCAACCAGTATGTCTGTGTGCTTGAAGAATAGGTGGTTGTGCAGAAATATTTGTCTTTTCTGTCTTTCTCCAGCAGGGTGTACCTTGTCCCTTTTTGTGAGTGTTGTAATGTGTTGGTTTTGTGCCTGGTGGTGTGAATGGTCTTGTGTGTATCACGTATGAAAGGTGTGTGAATGGCCTGTAATGCGGTTGGTGCCTTGCCGTGGCTTTACAGCTCACGAGCTGCGAGTCACTGGTTCAGTTTTTTGTCCTTTTAATTATTAACAGTGCATTTCATTTTTGTGAAATCTCTTGTTAATAAAATTTTATATACTGAACCATCACTCGCCCTCGTGCCAAATCCAACCAGTATGTGTGTGTGTGCTTGAGGAATAGATGGCTGTGCAGTAATCTTTGTCTTTTTAGTCTCTCTGCCAAGGTGTACATTCCATCTAAGAATAACCTACCAACTGTAGATATTGTCGTAAACTAAACACCCATGGGAGTACATGGTGATGTCTCCCTTGTGGATACCAACACGTTATCTTACCCACAATGTCCTGCAAACCTCAAAATGTCTGTCACATTTTCCTTGCATTATTGTGCCAAAATTTTCACGCTGCAGAAAGAAATAACAACTTTCCTATCGCCCGCCTTTCTTCAAGCATTCCAATAGAAATGGTACCTCACTCGCGTGGGAGGCCCAAGTACCCGCGACAGGCAAGGGCCCAAAACGTAGTGAGGCAACATCAAAATTGCCTATCACAAAACAACCTGGTTTTGCAAGGGGGGTCACCTGGGTTTTTGGCCCCGTGCTTGGCGGCCAGCTAGGGAAACCTACCAAACCCACACATTTCTGAAAACTAGACACCCGGGGGATTCCAGGGAGGTATGGCTTGCGTGGATCCCCCAACGTTTCCTTACCCAGAATCCCCTGGAAACCTCAAATTTAGCTGAAAATATCACTTTTTTTGCACATTTTTGTGTGGGAAAGTTGTGACATCACCGGGCTGACACAAATTTCCTACCACCCAGCGTTCCCCCGTGTCTCCCGATAAAAATGGTGCCTCACTCGTGTGGGAGGCCCAAGTACGCGCGACAGGCAAGGGCCCAAAACGTAGTGAGGCGACATCAAAATTGCCTATCTCAAAACGCCCTGGTTTTGCAAGGGGGTCACCTTTGTTTTTGGTCCCGTGCTCGGCGTCCATCTAGGGAAACCTACCAAACCCACACATTTCTGAAAACTAGATACCAGGGGGATTCCAGGGAGGTTTGGCTTGCGTGGATCCCCCAACGTTTCCTTACCCAGAATCCCCTGCAAACCTCAAATTTTGCTGAAAAAGTCACTTTTTTCACACAGAAATGTGAGGAAAATGTGTTTTTTTGGACAATTTTTTAGGTTTGCAGGGGATTCTGGGTAACAGAACCTGATGAGAGGCAGTCAAGTCCCCCCATATTGGATTCCTCTGGGTGTCTAGTTTTCAAAAATGTATAGGTTTTCTAGGTTTCCCTTGGTGCCGGCAGAGCTAAGGTTAAAAAACTACAGCTAGGCACTTTGCCAAAAAAAAATCATTTTTCACTATGATATTGTGGTGTGTCCACATTGCGTTTTGCACCATTTCCTGTTGCAGGCACTAGGCCTACCCACGCAAGTGAGGTACCATTTTTCTCAGAAGACTTTGAGGAATGCCGGGTAGGTGGAAATTTGTGGATCCACGCAGATTCCAGAACTTTCCAGCACAGAAATTTGAGGAAAATGTGGTTTTTTGGACAATTTTTTAGGTTTGCAAGGGATTCTGGGTAACAGAACCTGGTGAGAGCCAGACAAGTCACCCCATCCTGGATTCCCCTGGGTATCTAGTTTTCAAAAATGTATAGGTTTGCTAGGTTTCCCTAGGTGCCGGCAGAGCTAGGGTTCAAAAACTACAGCTAGGCAGTTTGCCAAAAAGGGTCATTGTTCACAGTGAAATTGTGGTGTGTCCACGTTGCGTTTTGCGCCGTTTCTTGTTGCGGGTACTAGACCTACCTACACAAGTGAGGTACCATTTTTCTTTGATGACTTTGGGGAACGCGGGTGGGTGGAAATTTGTGGATCCATGCAGATTCCAGAACTTTCCACCACAGAAATGTGAGGAAAATGTGTTTTTTTTGACAATTGTTTAGGTTTGCAAGGGAATCTGGGTAACAGACCTGGTGAGAGGCAGTCAAGTCACCCCATATTGGATTCCTCTGGGTGTCTAGTTTTCAAAAATGTATAGGTTTGCTAGGTTTCCCTAGGTGCCGGCAGAGCTAGGGTTCAAAAACTACAGCTAGGCAGTTTGCCAAAAGGGTCATTTTTCACTGTGAAATTGTGGTGTGTCCACGTTGCGTTTTGTGCCGTTTCCTGTTGCGGGCACTAGGCCTACCCACACAAGAGAGGTACCACTTTTCTCGGAAGACTTTGGGGAACGCGGGGTGGGTGGAAATTTGTGGATCCACGCAGATTCCAGAACTTTCCACCACAGAAATGTGAGGAAAATGTGTTTTTTTGACAATTGTTTAGGTTTGCAGGGATTCTGGGTAACAGAACCTGGTGGGAGCCAGTCAAGTCACCCCATCCTGGATTCCCTGGGTGTCTAGTTTTCAAAAATGTATAGGTTTGCTAGGTTTCCCTAGGTGCCGGCAGAGCTAGGGTTCAAAAACTACAGCTAGGCACTTTGCCAAAAAAGGATAATTTTTCACTGTGAAATTGTGGTGTGTCCACGTTGCGTTTTGCACCGTTTCCTGTCGCGGGCACTAGGCCTACCCACACAAGTGAGGTACCATTTTCCTTGGAAGACTTTGGGGAACGCAGGGTGGGTGGAAATTTGTGGATCCACGCAAATTCCAGAACTTTCCACCACAGTTATGTGAGGAAAATGTGTTTTTTTTTACAATGTTTTTGGTTTGCAGGGGATTCTGGGTAACAGAACCTGGTGAGAGGCAGTCAAGTCACCCCATCCTGGATTCCCCTGGGTGTCTATTTTTCAAAAATCTATAGGTTTGCTAAGGTTTCCCTAGGTGCCGGCAGAACTAGGGTTCAAAAACTACAGCTAGGCACTTTGCCAAAAAAGGGTCATTTTTCTATGTGAAATTGTGGTGTGTCCATGTTGCGTTTTGCGCCGTTTCATGTCGCGGTCCACTAGGCCTACCTACACAAGTGAGGTACCATTTTTCTCGGAAGACTTTGGGGAACGCGGGGTGGGTGGAAATTTGTGGATCCACGCAGATTCCAGAACTTTCCACCACAGAAATGTGAGGAAAATGTGTTTATTTTGACAACTTTTTAGGTTTGCAAGGGATTCTGGATAACAGAACCTGGTGGGAGCCAGTCAAGTCACCCCATCCTGGATTCCCCTGGGTGTATAGTTTTCAAAAATGTATAGGTTTGCTAGGTTTCCCTAGGTGCCGGCAGAGCTAGGGTTCAAAAACTACAGCTAGGCACTTTGCCAAAAAAGGGTCATTTTTCACTGTGAAATTGTGGTGTGTCCACGTTGCGTTTTGCGCCGTTTCGTGTCGCGGGCACTAGGCCTACCCATGCAAGTGAGGTACCATTTTTCTTGGAAGACTTTGGGGAACGCGGGGTGGGTGGAAATTTGTGGATCCACGCAGATTCCAGAACTTTCCACCACAGAAATGTGAGGAAAATGTGGATTTTTTGACATTTTCTTAGGTTTGCAAGGGATTCTGGGTAACAGAACCTGGTGAGAGGCAGTCAAGTCACCCCATCCTGGATTCCCCTGGGTGTCTAGTTTTCAAAAATGTATAGGTTTGCTAGGTTTCCCTAGGTGCCGACAGAGCTAGGGTTAAAAAACTACAGCTAGGCACTTTGCAAAAAAAGGGTAATTTTTCATTGAGAAAATGTGGTGTGTTCACGTTGCATTTTGAGCCGTTTCCTGTCGTGGGCACTATGCCTATCCACACAACTGAGGTACCATTTGTATCGGGAGACTTAGGGTAATTCAGATTTGTAAAGCAACTGTTATTACCTATTGACTTTCAATGCATTTCTGCCTTCCAAATGAAAGACAATATGTAAAAAGAAGTCATTTTGAAAAATGACCGATAATTCTCATGCTAGTATGAGTATTCCCAATTTCAGAAATGTGCAAATATATACTGTTTCTAAACTCTATATTTTGTTCCCATTTCAGAAATACATAGGTGTCTTTCATACCGATTTTTTCATGTATACATTTTCCTAGAATAATTGCTATATACCCGGTACATAATAAAAAACCATTGTAAGTCGCTGCTCAGTTTTTGGCTCTGGGTTCATCGGGTTCTTGGTGAACCTACAAGTCCTATATATCCCCACAACCAGTAAGGTCCTATGGATGTAACGGTATATTGCTTTCACAGAGCTGTCATAATTAGAAGAAGTTACAGGTGAAAACGTTAACACAAAAGGCTGTTTTTTCAACTAATTTTCAATTTTTCCTATATTTAACTGTTAGTTTCTATAAAGAAACCTTGAAGGATCTACACAAAGGACCCCTTGCTGAATTCAGATTTTTGTCTACTTTACAAAAATGTATAGCTTTCCAGGATCCATTATTGCTTTCATACCCATTTCTACCATTAACTGGAAGGAGGTTGAAAGCACAAAAAATAGCAAAAATAGGCTATGTCCCAGAAAAATGCCAAAACTATGTAAAAGTTTTTGGTTTTCTGACAAAAGTCTGTCATTCCCTAAAAGCTGGGAAAATAGTGATTTCAGCCCCACAAACCCTTTTCTGATACCATTTGCAGGGAAAAACCCAGACGCTTTCATTTGCAGCACTTTTTTCCCATTTTTCCCCCAAAAACTAAATGTAGCTGTATTTTGGCTAATTTCTGGGTCTCCTCCAGGGGAATCCACAAACCCTGGGTACCTTTAGAATCACCATGATGTTGGAAGAAAAGGACGCAAATTTGGCGTGGATACCTTATATGGTCAAAAAGTTAGAGGGGCCTAAGCGCAAACTACCCCAAATAGCCAAAAAAAGGCTTAGCACAGGGGGGGAAAAGCTTAGCAGCGAAGGGGTTAATAAAAAGGACTACTGGAGCATCAGTAACGTTGTATTTATGGTTACAGAGGTATTCATTGTCTTGTCATTATGTAATTGATTACATCCTCTGTATTCCCGAACTGAATCACTCCCCCATTTTTGTACTTGATGGATCACAAATGGCGTCTTCACTCGGAGGTGGTGCAAGATCTCTTTCGACAGTGGGGAGAGCCTTGGTTAGATCTATTCGCCACCGAAGAGAACGCGCAATGTCAGCAATTCTGCGCGTTGGAATTTCCAAGGCGGCACTCGCTAGGCAACGCTTTTCGTCGCAAGTGGAGTTGCGGTCTTCTATACGCTTTTCCGCCTCTACCACTTCTGCCCAGAGTGCTGAAGATATCAAGCACGACCAGGCCCAAGACATTCTTGTGGCTCCGGTTTGGGCATGAAGAGTCTGGTATCCCGAGCTGCTTCACATGGCCATCGATCCTCCGATCAGACTGCCTCTTCGAGAGGATTTTCTGTCACAGCAGCAGGGGACGGTCCTCCACCCGAACCTGTCCAGCCTCCACCTCCTTGCATGGAGATTGAGCGGGGGCAGTTGACGTCGTTTGACCTGCCTCCCGAAGTCTGTGATTTTATCTTGGCAGCCAGGCGTCCCTCCACTAAGATGGTATACGCCTGCAGATGGAACAAATTTGTGGCATGGTGCACAGCAAAGAATGTGGATCCCCTTTCCGCCCCTCTTTCTGAGGTTCTCTTGTTCCTCCTTTCTTTGGCCCAGCAGGGCTCTGCTGTGGGCACTCTACAGGGCTACCTCTCGGCCATTTCAGCCTACCTTAGGCTTCCTGATCAGCCTTCTCTTTTCAAGTCCCCTGTTGTACATCGCTTCCTTAAGGGGATTACTCATCTTTTTCCTCCTGTTCCCTTCGTAATGCCCCAGTGGGACTTGGACTTGGTTCTTACATATCTAATGTGCGCTCCGTTTGAGCCGCAACATAATTGTCCTCTCAGGCTTCTGACCTTAAAAACTACTTTTCTGGTGGCCATCACCTCTGCGCGCAGGGTGAGTGAACTCCAAGCACTTTCTTCTAAGCCTCCTTTTCTGACTGTTCATACAGACAAGGTTGTCCTCCAAACTCGTCCGTCCTTCCTTCCCAAAGTGGTTACTCCTTTCCATATTGGACAGACCATCACCTTGCCTACCTTCTTTCCGCCTCCGCATCCTTCCAAAGGATAGGCTCCACCGTCTGGATCCAAAACGTGCGCTTTCCTTTTACTTGGATCGCACAAAACAATTCCGGGTGGATGACCAGCTCTTTGTTTGCTACGTGGGCGCCAATAAAGGTCAGGCCGTGCACAAACGGACCATTTCCAGATGGGTCATTTTGTGCATCAAAGCTTGTTATTCCTTGGCAAAGAAGGAGCCTCCAGTGGGGTTGCGCGCCCATTCCACCAGGGCGACGGCAGCTACCACTGCTTTGGGACGCGGAGTCCCCCTTAATGACATCTGTCAGGCAGCTACGTGGGCATCGCTGCACACGTTCAAAAGACACTACTGCCTGGACAGCCAAGTCCGGAGAGACGGCTTCTTTGGCCTTTCTGTTCTCCAGGACTTCCTGGTGTGAACTTAGTTCGCAGACCCACCTCCGGGGTTGGTATTGCTGGGGTATCTATTCTAAGGTAAGGAATCTATAACTAACTGTTTCTTTCAGATGAACATGTTACTTACCTTCGGTAACGATATATCTGTAAGAAACATAGGTTAGTTATAGATTCCTTACCGCCCACCCATCCTCCCTGTTCTGCGAACTGACTTCTAGGGTTAAGGACTTCCTTTCAGGGCCCTAGTTTTGTGCACCAGTGGTCAGTGTCTTGCATGGCTCTGCGCTTCTGGTGTGGAAAGTCGTGTACAGAACTGACGTCAGCACGCGAGGGCAGCGTCTATGTAGCTACCGCAGCGTCATTCCGGCGACCACGACGAACGCGGAGCCGACCGACGCCACCTTTCGACGCGCAGGGGTACTGCTGATGAAAAAATTTCCGGATCCAGTCTGATGCCTGGGGGTAATTCTAAGGTAAGGAATCTACAACTAACCTATGTTTCTTACAGATATATCATTACCGAAGGTAAGTAACTTGTTCGTCAAGGCCAGAGGCTTCAAAGTGATATCTGACAGAGGCTTCACTGCGGACCTGGGAAACGCCACCTCCTGCCCTGAGGCCCATTTGGCACCAGAACATGCAGGAAATTACTTAGTCAGACGTGTTCCACTTTCAGGCTAGAAACACCCCTAAGGTGGGCCACCTGACGTGGACAGCCAAGGAAGGGTTTCACCATTTTTAATTTGTTAAAACTAGGAACTCTGGGTCAGGTTTATGCCCACTCTCAGCAGTAAGTGGAGATATAGGGGGTGTAGTCAACCCAGGGATAAGTAGCCCATTGGCTACTTCCCTATAATCCCCTAAATGCCCCTAAATTCAGTGTTTCGAGGTCCCCCCTGACACCAGGAACTCTGATTAGTTTACTGGGAACGGAAGGAAGGACAAAGGAGCCTAAGTCGTGAGAACAGAAGTCCTGCACTGAAATTGGCGCCAAACCCTGCCTGGCTGCTTGCACTGTAATAGTCAGGCATAGACCCATCCAGAAACGGAGCAGCCTTCCCAAACCCTTGGAGGACTGTTCTCACCTTCAACCGAGTAGCACCTCCTTTGTAGTGGAGGAGCCATCCCCCTGCATCTGCAGGCATCAACAAGGTACTTCCCATAGGAGGCTGGCTTAGTATATTGTGCAAACTTATTTAAGTGAAGCATCCTGCACTAATCCAGACAACCCTTATGGTGGTTTTAGTGGTCTTGGACAACCTTCGAAAGCTCTCAAGTGGTAGCTGTGGAGAGCAGCCTTCAGGCTTAGTCCAGAAGGAGTATTAAGCAGCTTGTTTTACCAATACTAATGTAGTGTAGGTTAAATGGAAAATAACCACACAGTGTAGTTATAAAAATAGTTATATTTATTATTCACACTCACTAACACATTGGTATATCTCCTACCCAGAGATATAAACACAATGCACACAATATTTCAAAAGGAGAACAGGTAAATAGCACAAATACACAGTGGCCTCCAGGGGAGACCAAACCGTATACTAATAAAGTGGAATGCGTACTGTGACCACAGTCGAGACTTGGTTCAGAAGACTTGGAAGAGCTGGGGACCCAAGGAACCACCCAAGGCAAGTACCCAGGAACCCCACGGAGACTTCAGAATAGAAACACAGGCGTGTACTTAATGCAAGTCAATGAGGAAGTCGCGTTGCAGTTTTGAAGAGCCCTTCCCATAGGACCCTGAAGAAACCCCTTGGAAGATGTAAGGTTGGAGAGTCACCCACCCATGCATACCCCAGGAACCAGGATACCTACACCAGGGAAGCTGGGTGCATAGGTGCAAAGTGACATCGGAAAGTGCCATAGACCACAATGGAGGACTTCGGTGAAGATGCTGCTGGCGAAGAAAGTGAAAAAGTCTGGTGGAATCGAAGGATGGATTTGTGGAGAGAAGTACCTGCAAGCAGAAAGGACAGAGTCTATGCCACTCCGGAGTGACCAAGAGGCACGGAAGACCAATGACCACCGATGACGGAAGATGCAGGAGAGTTGATGGTGACCTTGTTGCTGCAGCTGTGAGGACCAGCTGATGCTGTGGAAGACCAAGGGGTCGGTGTCCGGCAGGGGCACCAACAAGCCTTGGCAGCAGCAACAGATGTGGCAAATGAAGAAGGTGCAGTTTCGGGACCAGCAAGGTCCAAGTGACTCACCAAGTGCAGGAGAGTCAGAGCAGGCCCCGAGCAAGCAGGGGTCCCACTGGAGCCAAAGAAGACCCTCAAGAGGACCCAAAGGCCGAAGGCACTGGAGTCACAAGAGGACCTCGAGCAGCTCACCAAAGATGCGGGCCGACGGTGCAGAGAATGCAGTGAGGACGAAGATCATAGTAGAAAGAGATGCTGGAGGCTAGAGCTTCTTGGAGCCCGAAAATCTATGGGGAAGAATCAACAAGCCTTGGCAACGGCAAGTCGATGCGATGCACAGGAGTGCTGTTCCAGCGGTTCCTATGAGGGATACTGGCCTCAAACTTGGTGAGAAGACAGTGCAGGCCTCGATGGAGTTGCAGAACCACCACCAGTGTTGCTGGGCCTTTTGAAGTCTGGAGGACGTCAGGAGCAGCAGACCAGTCAGCCTAGTTGTGGTGCCTTCAGATGCAAGGGAGTGACTCCTTCACTCCAAGGGAGATTCCTTCGGGTGTCTTAGATTCCAACAGGCCTGTAGAAGCATCTGGATGGAGCACAGGCACAGATGACGCAGAATACTGGCAGGACGAAGAGACCAGGAGCAGCAGGAGTCCTCCCAGATGCAGTCTTGGTTCCCATACCGAAGTCCAAAGTGCTGAGTTGGTAGAAGTGATTTTGGATCTGGATCTTGTCCCACTACGAATCTGAAAAGCCACCCATAGGTAAACCCTTAAGTACGCTAAGGAAAGGGTTGTGACGATTCAGGGGTCCCTCCCAGAGGAGGGTCTGGACAGAGGGGACGATACTCCCATGTCATTTGTTCAGTCTTGTGCCAGAGCAGAAGCCAACGGCTCCCTGAACTGGTTTCAACTGGAGTCTGTAAGGAGGGCACCAAATGTGGAAGGATTGGTCAATTTGGACCTTCGTACTCTACTGCCAAATGGATCTATAATCCAGTTCAGATACACTCTACCCAACAAGGCATCTATACCTGATCCAGAGAACGTGAGGCCCAAGGTCTGTCAACCTGATATTAGACAAAACGCTTCTAAAGAGGGTCAGTCATTAAAGGAGGCCGTGGATGGCAGTATATGACCCGAAGAGGGGTTGCCATCTGGATGTGTCCAGTGCAACTTGATAGAGGAAGGTTCCCACCCCAGCGTACTCGTGCTCTGACTGTCGGGCTATGGCTCTGAAAGCCTTGCAAGAGCGGACTATGAAGCTCCTTACTGTCTGGCAGTCGACACAATCCAGCGAGACTCCGTGGAGGTCCCCATAGAAGAAGAGGAGGTCGCGGGACCGCTCACGGAGCCCCAAGTCCTCTTTGTCCCACACGGTCTTCGGGACGCTCGGGGAAGTGGACTTCATCTTCACTGCGACTGTCATCCGTCGACGAACTAGGTAAGGAGTACCAACGCTCTAGGCACTGTTATGCGGAGCCAGAGCCAAGATTGACTTTGCGCCTCCCTCCCTTTCTTGGAACCGGAGCAACCCCCACACTCAAATAAAGAATTTTATGGGCTATGCGCTTCATCTTTGAGCAGGCCGACCCCTGTGGTGAGCCCTCGGGTCCCGCGGGGTCGGAATAGGCCCCATCTGGTTTGATGCTGTCGGCTCCGACCACGGAGCTGGTGGGGCCTAGGGGATCCGATCCTGGATCCGGGTCTACGCTGGTCATGCCATTGCGACCTCCTCCGGCATCGGACCTGAATTTGGTGCCGCTAGTACCCACTGGTGGTGCCAGCCCCATCCTCATCCCCGACGACGCGGAGTTGGAACGGCGTCGCTTGGCTCCAATGCTGATTGAACCCAAGGGATCTATGTTGTTGCCTGAACGCTTTGAGGATGTGTTAGGCTCGGGAGAGGAATGGAAGGGGTCTATGGACCCTTTGGAACACCAGGAGGACTCTGCAGAGCAGTTGGACTGGTATGGGGAACTTGGGAAAGCCAGTGGACTGGACACTTCCCCAGATACTGGCATGCTTTCTCTGCCAACTGTGGCTATGGAGGAAGGGGCATCTTATGCTATGGAGGTCCTCAGACTAGAGCTGCCTTACGTGCAAGACTAATCTCCCGACTGAAGTGCTTCAGCCTGGGGCTTCCACCTCTGAACCCCTTTTGCCCTTCAATGAAGCACTACCTGATGTCCTTCTGGGCACGTGGTCCAAGCCTAGCACAGGGATTCCTGTGAATAGGACAATTGCACGCTACCATCGCCTAGCTCCGGGTGACCCAAAGTTCCTCGGCCAACACCCCACCCCCAAAAGCTTGGTGGTGCAGGCTTCTACATCCCAGAGCGCGTTCCCTTCGCCCCACCGGATAGGGAATCCAAGAGGCTGGATTCACTTGGTAAGAAGTCGTTTTCTTACTGCAGCCTGGCATTGTGGTCAGAGAATACCGCATGCTTATTGTGCCGTTTCTCTCACTCCCTTTGGGAGACGGTTGCACAAGTGGTACCACAAGTCCCGGAGGAGGCCCGGGCTGTGCTCTCAGGCAGTTAAGGATGGGAGATGCAGCAAAGTTCACTATAAGGTGTGGCCTTGATACGACGGATTCGCTGGGCAGATCGAATTCCACGACAGTGGCCTTGAGATGCTACGACCAGCTTAGGACAACCAGCTTCTCGGGTGATGTCCAGGCAGATTGGATGGACATGCCGTTTGATGGAACCAGTCTTTTTGGGGAGAAGGCAGACTTGGCCCTAGTGAGGTTCAAGGACTCTCGAGCTACAGCCAGATTCTTTGGCCTCTCTTCTACACCTCGTGGCCAGTCTAGCTTTTGTCCCTTTCGTTTCCAGCCCTATCCCAGTCACCGTCCTGCGCAGGCTTACCAAGCCATGTGGGGATATGGACGCGGTTCAACCCGACCTAGGAATGGATGCCTGAAGTCGTCGGCCACCCAGCCCTCGACAGCCGCAGCCTCCAAGCACTCCTAGTTTTACTCTGCAAGACCACACTACTCCAGTTGGTGAGAGAATCCATCATCTCCCCAGCTGGAGGTCCATAACTATCGGACAAGTGGATTTTGCAGATCATTCTGGAGGGATATTCTCTGCCTTTCCTTTCCTCCTTCCATTCTGATAAATCAAGAACGGCTGACAGAGGATCATTTGATATTGCTCCAGGAGGAAGTTACACCTCTCTTCACCAAGGTAGCTACAGAGAGGGTCCCGATTTCAGAAGTAGGCAGTGGCTGTTATTCCCCCTACTTTCTTATTCCGAAAAAGAACAAAGGATTGCAGTCCATTTTTAGATCTTCGGACCATCACTCTCTTCCTCAAGAATGAGAAGTTCAAGATGCTCACTCTAGCTCGGGTCGTGTCTGCCTTAGACCAAGAAGAATGGATGGTAGAGTTGGACCTGAAGGATGCATATTTTCACATTCCCATCCTGCCAGGCCACAGGCTTTACCTGCGGTTCAAGGTAGGCCGCAAGCACTTTGTTTGCCGTGCTCCCCTTCGGCCTTACCAGTGCACCTCTGGTGTAACCAAGGTGATGGCAGTGTTCACTGCTCATCTGCGCAGGTTAGGGGTGTCACTCTAATCCTACCTCAACGACTGGCTGTTGAAGGCGTCCTCTCCCCAGGCTGTCTTCTCCCACCTTCAGACTACAGCGGACCTCCTGCATTCGCTGGGGTTCTCTATAAACCTGCCGAAGTCACACCTGACTCCTTCTCAGACGCTCCCTTTCATCGGTGCTGTTCTGGACACTGCAATTTCGAGCCTATCCTCCCGAGCAGCGAGTCAAGGATATTTAGGTTATTATTCCGATGTTTCAGCCTCTATCCTGGATTTTAGTGAAACTGACTGAGGCTGTTGGGCCTCATGGCCTCTTGCATCTTGTTGGTAAAGCATGCCAGGTGGTGTATGTGGGCTCTGCAGTAGGACCTGAAGTTCCAGTGGGCACAGCATCAAGGAAATCTCACTGATGTGGCCCAGATCTCGCAAGGAACTGCGAGAGATCTGCAGTGGTGGTTGACAAACCGCGACTGGCTCAACGGCAGACCCCTCTCCCTTCCCCAACCAGATCTCAGTTGTGACACATGCGCCACTTCTGGGATGGGGCGGCCATCTGGGAGAGGTGGAGATCAGGGGACACTGGTCTCCGGCGGAGTCAGGTCTCCACATCAATTTGTTAGAGCTTCGAGAGATTCCGTTGCGTTTTGCGCCGTTTCTTGTTGCGGGTACTAGACCTACCCACACAAGTGAGGTACCATTTTTCTTTGATGACTTTGGGGAACGCGGGTGGGTGGAAATTTGTGGATCCATGCAGATTCCAGAACTTTCCACCACAGAAATGTGAGGAAAATGTGTTTTTTTTGACAATTGTTTAGGTTTGCAAGGGAATCTGGGTAACAGACCTGGTGAGAGGCAGTCAAGTCACCCCATATTGGATTCCTCTGGGTGTCTAGTTTTCAAAAATGTATAGGTTTGCTAGGTTTCCCTAGGTGCCGGCAGAGCTAGGGTTCAAAAACTACAGCTAGGCAGTTTGCCAAAAAGGGTCATTTTTCACTGTGAAATTGTGGTGTGTCCACGTTGCGTTTTGTGCCGTTTCCTGTTGCGGGCACTAGGCCTACCCACACAAGTGAGGTACCACTTTTCTCGGAAGACTTTGGGGAACGCGGGGTGGGTGGAAATTTGTGGATCCACGCAGATTCCAGAACTTTCCACCACAGAAATGTGAGGAAAATGTGTTTTTTTGACAATTGTTTAGGTTTGCAGGGATTCTGGGTAACAGAACCTGGTGGGAGCCAGTCAAGTCACCCCATCCTGGATTCCCCTGGGTGTCTAGTTTTCAAAAATGTATAGGTTTGCTAGGTTTCCCTAGGTGCCGGCAGAGCTAGGGTTCAAAAACTACAGCTAGGCACTTTGCCAAAAAAGGATCATTTTTCACTGTGAAATTGTGGTGTGTCCACGTTGCGTTTTGGACCGTTTCCTGTCGCGGGCACTAGGCCTACCCACACAAGTGAGGTACCATTTTTCTCGGAAGACTTTGGGGAACGCAGGGTGGGTGGAAATTTGTGGATCCACGCAAATTCCAGAACTTTCCACCACAGTTATGTGAGGAAAATGTGTTTTTTTTTACAATGTTTTTGGTTTGCAGGGGATTCTGGGTAACAGAACCTGGTGAGAGGCAGTCAAGTCACCCCATCCTGGATTCCCCTGGGTGTCTAGTTTTAAAAAATCTATAGGTTTGCTAAGGTTTCCCTAGGTGCCGGCAGAACTAGGGTTCAAAAACTACAGCTAGGCACTTTGCCAAAAAAGGGTCATTTTTCTATGTGAAATTGTGGTGTGTCCATGTTGCGTTTTGCGCCGTTTCATGTCGTGGTCCACTAGGCCTACCTACGCAAGTGAGGTACCATTTTTCTCGGAAGACTTTGGGGAACGCGGGGTGGGTGGAAATTTGTGGATCCACGCAGATTCCAGAACTTTCCACCACAGAAATGTGAGGAAAATGTGTTTATTTTGACAACTTTTTAGGTTTGCAAGGGATTCTGGATAACAGAACCTGGTGGGAGCCAGTCAAGTCACCCCATCCTGGATTCCCCTGGGTGTATAGTTTTCAAAAATGTATAGGTTTGCTAGGTTTCCCTAGGTGCCGGCAGAGCTAGGGTTCAAAAACTACAGCTAGGCACTTTGCCAAAAAAGGGTCATTTTTCACTGTGAAATTGTGGTGTGTCCACGTTGCGTTTTGCGCCGTTTCGTGTCACGGGCACTAGGCCTCCCCATGCAAGTGAGGTACCATTTTTCTTGGAAGACTTTGGGGAACGCGGGGTGGGTGGAAATTTGTGGATCCACGCAGATTCCAGAACTTTCCACCACAGAAATGTGAGGAAAATGTGGATTTTTTGACATTTTCTTAGGTTTGCAAGGGATTCTGGGTAACAGAACCTGGTGAGAGGCAGTCAAGTCACCCCATCCTGGATTCCCCTGGGTGTCTAGTTTTCAAAAATGTATAGGTTTGCTAGGTTTCCCTAGGTGCCGACAGAGCTAGGGTTAAAAAACTACAGCTAGGCACTTTGCAAAAAAAGGGTAATTTTTCATTGAGAAAATGTGGTGTGTTCACGTTGCATTTTGAGCCGTTTCCTGTCGTGGGCACTATGCCTATCCACACAACTGAGGTACCATTTGTATCGGGAGACTTAGGGTAATTCAGATTTGTAAAGCAACTGTTATTACCTATTGACTTTCAATGCATTTCTGCCTTCCAAATGAAAGACAATATGTAAAAAAGAAGTCATTTTGAAAAATGACCGATAATTCTCATGCTAGTATGAGTATTCCCAATTTCAGAAATGTGCAAATATATACTGTTTCTAAACTCTATATTTTGTTCCCATTTCAGAAATACATAGGTGTCTTTCATACCGATTTTTTTATGTATACATTTTCCTAGAATAATTGCTATATACCCGGTACATAATAAAAAACCATTGTAAGTCGCTGCTCAGTTTTTGGCTCTGGGTTCGTCGGGTTCTTGGTGAACCTACAAGTCCTATATATCCCCACAACCAGTAAGGTCCTATGGATGTAACGGTATATTGCTTTCACAGAGCTGTCATAATTAGAAGAAGTTACAGGTGAAAACGTTAACACAAAAGGCTGTTTTTTTCAACTAATTTTCAATTTTTCCTATATTTAACTGTTAGTTTCTATAAAGAAACCTTGAAGGATCTACACAAATGACCCCTTGCTGAATTCAGATTTTTGTCTACTTTACAAAAATGTATAGCTTTCCAGGATCCATTATTGCTTTCATACCCATTTCTACCATTAACTGGAAGGAGGTTGAAAGCACAAAAAATAGCAAAAATAGGCTATGTCCCAGAAAAATGCCAAAACTATGTAAAAGTTTTTGGTTTTCTGACAAAAGTCTGTCATTCCCTAAAAGCTGGGAAAATAGTGATTTCAGCCCCACAAACCCTTTTCTGATACCATTTGCAGGGAAAAACCCAGACGCTTTCATTTGCAGCACTTTTTTCCCATTTTTCCCCCAAAAAACTAAATGTAGCTGTATTTTGGCTAATTTCTGGGTCTCCTCCAGGGGAATCCACAAACCCTGGGTACCTTTAGAATCACCATGATGTTGGAAGAAAAGGACGCAAATTTGGCGTGGATACCTTATATGGTCAAAAAGTTAGAGGGGCCTAAGCGCAAACTACCCCAAATAGCCAAAAAAAGGCTTAGCACAGGGGGGGAAAGGCTTAGCAGCGAAGGGGTTAATAAAAAGGACTACTGGAGCATCAGTAACGTTGTATTTATGGTTACAGAGGTATTCATTGTCTTGTCATTATGTAATTGATTACATCCTCTGTATTCCCGAACTGAATCACTCCCCCATTTTTGTACTTGATGGATCACAAATGGCGTCTTCACTCGGAGGTGGTGCAAGATCTCTTTCGACAGTGGGGAGAGCCTTGGTTAGATCTATTCGCCACCGAAGAGAACGCGCAATGTCAGCAATTCTGCGCGTTGGAATTTCCAAGGCGGCACTCGCTAGGCAACGCTTTTCGTCGCAAGTGGAGTTGCGGTCTTCTATACGCTTTTCCGCCTCTACCACTTCTGCCCAGAGTGCTGAAGATATCAAGCACGACCAGGCCCAAGACATTCTTGTGGCTCCGGTTTGGGCATGAAGAGTCTGGTATCCCGAGCTGCTTCACATGGCCATCGATCCTCCGATCAGACTGCCTCTTCGAGAGGATTTTCTGTCACAGCAGCAGGGGACGGTCCTCCACCCGAACCTGTCCAGCCTCCACCTCCTTGCATGGAGATTGAGCGGGGGCAGTTGACGTCGTTTGACCTGCCTTCCGAAGTCTGTGATTTTATCTTGGCAGCCAGGCGTCCCTCCACTAAGATGGTATACGCCTGCAGATGGAACAAATTTGTGGCATGGTGCACAGCAAAGAATATGGATCCCCTTTCCGCCCCTCTTTCTGAGGTTCTCTTGTTCCTCCTTTCTTTGGCCCAGCAGGGCTCTGCTGTGGGCACTCTACAGGGCTACCTCTCGGCCATTTCAGCCTACCTTAGGCTTCCTGATCAGCCTTCTCTTTTCAAGTCCCCTGTTGTATATCGCTTCCTTAAGGGGATTACTCATCTTTTTCCTCCTGTTCCCTTCGTAATGCCCCAGTGGGACTTGGACTTGGTTCTTACATATCTAATGTGCGCTCCGTTTGAGCCGCAACATAATTGTCCTCTCAGGCTTCTGACCTTAAAAACTACTTTTCTGGTGGCCATCACCTCTGCGCGCAGGGTGAGTGAACTCCAAGCACTTTCTTCTAAGCCTCCTTTTCTGACTGTTCATACAGACAAGGTTGTCCTCCAAACTCGTCCGTCCTTCCTTCCCAAAGTGGTTACTCCTTTCCATATTGGACAGACCATCACCTTGCCTACCTTCTTTCCGCCTCCGCATCCTTCCAAAGGATAGGCTCCACCGTCTGGATCCAAAACGTGCGCTTTCCTTTTACTTGGATCGCACAAAACAATTCCGGGTGGATGACCAGCTCTTTGTTTGCTACGTGGGCGCCAATAAAGGTCAGGCCGTGCACAAACGGACCATTTCCAGATGGGTCATTTTGTGCATCAAAGCTTGTTATTCCTTGGCAAAGAAGGAGCCTCCAGTGGGGTTGTGCGCCCATTCCACCAGGGCGACGGCAGCTACCACTGCTTTGGGACGCGGAGTCCCCCTTAATGACATCTGTCAGGCAGCTACGTGGGCATCGCTGCACACGTTCAAAAGACACTACTGCCTGGACAGCCAAGTCCGGAGAGACGGCTTCTTTGGCCTTTCTGTTCTCCAGGACTTCCTGGTGTGAACTTAGTTCGCAGACCCACCTCCGGGGTTGGTATTGCTGGGGTATCTATTCTAAGGTAAGGAATCTATAACTAACTGTTTCTTTCAGATGAACATGTTACTTACCTTCGGTAACGATATATCTGTAAGAAACATAGGTTAGTTATAGATTCCTTACCGCCCCACCCATCCTCCCTGTTCTGCGAACTGACTTCTAGGGTTAAGGACTTCCTTTCAGGGCCCTAGTTTTGTGCACCAGTGGTCAGTGTCTTGCATGGCTCTGCGCTTCTGGTGTGGAAAGTCGTGTACAGAACTGACGTCAGCACGCGAGGGCAGCGTCTATGTAGCTACCGCAGCGTCATTCCGGCGACCACGACGAACGCGGAGCCGACCGACGCCACATTTCGACGCGCAGGGGTACTGCTGATGAAAAAATTTCCGGATCCAGTCTGATGCCTGGGGGTAATTCTAAGGTAAGGAATCTACAACTAACCTATGTTTCTTACAGATATATCATTACCGAAGGTAAGTAACTTGTTCGTCAAGGCCAGAGGCTTCAAAGTGATATCTGACAGAGGCTTCACTGCGGACCTGGGAAACGCCACCTCCTGCCCTGAGGCCCATTTGGCACCAGAACATGCAGGAAATTACTTAGTCAGACGTGTTCCACTTTCAGGCTAGAAACATCCCTAAGGTGGGCCACCTGACGTGGACAGCCAAGGAAGGGTTTCACCATTTTTAATTTGGTAAAACTAGGAACTCTGGGTCAGGTTTATGCCCACTCTCAGCAGTAAGTGGAGATATAGGGGTGTAGTCAACCCAGGGATAAGTAGCCCATTGGCTACTTCCCTATAATCCCCTAAATGCCCCTAAATTCAGTGTTTCGAGGTCCCCCCTGACACCAGGAACTCTGATTAGTTTACTGGGAACGGAAGGAAGGACAAAGGAGCCTAAGTCGTGAGAACAGAAGTCCTGCACTGAAATTGGCGCCAAACCCTGCCTGGCTGCTTGCACTGTAATAGTCAGGCATAGACCCATCCAGAAACGGAGCAGCCTTCCCAAACCCTTGGAGGACTGTTCTCACCTTCAACCGAGTAGCACCTCCTTTGTAGTGGAGGAGCCATCCCCTGCATCTGCAGGCATCAACAAGGTACTTCCCATAGGAGGCTGGCTTAGTATATTGTGCAAACTTATTTAAGTGAAGCATCCTGCACTAATCCAGACAACCCTTATGGTGGTTTTAGTGGTCTTGGACAACCTTCGAAAGCTCTCAAGTGGTAGCTGTGGAGAGCAGCCTTCAGGCTTAGTCCAGAAGGAGTATTAAGCAGCTTGTTTTACCAATACTAATGTAGTGTAGGTTAAATGGAAAATAACCACACAGTGTAGTTATAAAAATAGTTATATTTATTATTCACACTCACTAACACATTGGTATATCTCCTACCCAGAGATATAAACACAATGCACACAATATTTCAAAAGGAGAACAGGTAAATAGCACAAATACACAGTGGCCTCCAGGGGGAGACCAAACCGTATACTAATAAAGTGGAATGCGTACTGTGACCACAGTCGAGACTTGGTTCAGAAGACTTGGAAGAGCTGGGGACCCAAGGAACCACCCAAGGCAAGTACCCAGGAACCCCACGGAGACTTCAGAATAGAAACACAGGCGTGTACTTAATGCAAGTCAATGAGGAAGTCGCGTTGCAGTTTTGAAGAGCCCTTCCCATAGGACCCTGAAGAAACCCCTTGGAAGATGTAAGGTTGGAGAGTCACCCACCCATGCATACCCCAGGAACCAGGATACCTACACCAGGGAAGCTGGGTGCATAGGTGCAAAGTGACATCGGAAAGTGCCATAGACCACAATGGAGGACTTCGGTGAAGATGCTGCTGGCGAAGAAAGTGAAAAAGTCTGGTGGAATCGAAGGATGGATTTGTGGAGAGAAGTACCTGCAAGCAGAAAGGACAGAGTCTATGCCACTCCGGAGTGACCAAGAGGCACGGAAGACCAATGACCACCGATGACGGAAGATGCAGGAGAGTTGATGGTGACCTTGTTGCTGCAGCTGTGAGGACCAGGTGATGCTGTGGAAGACCAAGGGGTCGGTGTCCGGCAGGGGCACCAACAAGCCTTGGCAGCAGCAACAGATGTGGCAAATGAAGAAGGTGCAGTTTCGGGACCAGCAAGGTCCAAGTGACTCACCAAGTGCACGAGAGTCAGAGCAGGCCCCGAGCAAGCAGGGGTCCCACTGGAGCCAAAGAAGACCCTCAAGAGGACCCAAAGGCCGAAGGCACTGGAGTCACAAGAGGACCTCGAGCAGCTCACCAAAGATGCGGGCCGACGGTGCAGAGAATGCAGTGAGGACGAAGATCATAGTAGAAAGAGATGCTGGAGGCTAGAGCTTCTTGGAGCCCGAAAATCTATGGGGAAGAATCAACAAGCCTTGGCAACGGCAAGTCGATGCGATGCACAGGAGTGCTGTTCCAGCGGTTCCTATGAGGGATACTGGCCTCAAACTTGGTGAGAAGACAGTGCAGGCCTCGATGGAGTTGCAGAACCACCACCAGTGTTGCTGGGCCTTTTGTAGTCTGGAGGACGTCAGGAGCAGCAGACCAGTCAGCCTAGTTGTGGTGCCTTCAGATGCAAGGGAGTGACTCCTTCACTCCAAGGGAGATTCCTTCGGGTGTCTTAGATTCCAACAGGCCTGTAGAAGCATCTGGATGGAGCACAGGCACAGATGACGCAGAATACTGGCAGGACGAAGAGACCAGGAGCAGCAGGAGTCCTCCCAGATGCAGTCTTGGTTCCCATACCGAAGTCCAAAGTGCTGAGTTGGTAGAAGTGATTTTGGATCTGGATCTTGTCCCACTACGAATCTGAAAAGCCACCCATAGGTAAACCCTTAAGTACGCTAAGGAAAGGGTTGTGACGATTCAGGGGTCCCTCCCAGAGGAGGGTCTGGACAGAGGGGACGATACTCCCATGTCATTTGTTCAGTCTTGTGCCAGAGCAGAAGCCAACGGCTCCCTGAACTGGTTTCAACTGGAGTCTGTAAGGAGGGCACCAAATGTGGAAGGATTGGTCAATTTGGACCTTCGTACTCTACTGCCAAATGGATCTATAATCCAGTTCAGATACACTCTACCCAACAAGGCATCTATACCTGATCCAGAGAACGTGAGGCCCAAGGTCTGTCAACCTGATATTAGACAAAACGCTTCTAAAGAGGGTCAGTCATTAAAGGAGGCCGTGGATGGCAGTATATGACCGGAAGAGGGGTTGCCATCTGGATGTGTCCAGTGCAACTTGATAGAGGAAGGTTCCCACCCCAGCGTACTCGTGCTCTGACTGTCGGGCTATGGCTCTGAAAGCCTTGCGAGAGCGGACTATGAAGCTCCTTACTGTCTGGCAGTCGACACAATCCAGCGAGACTCCGTGGAGGTCCCCATAGAAGAAGAGGAGGTCGCGGGACCGCTCACGGAGCCCCAAGTCCTCTTTGTCCCACACGGTCTTCGGGACGCTCGGGGAAGTGGACTTCATCTTCACTGCGACTGTCATCCGTCGACGAACTAGGTAAGGAGTACCAACGCTCTAGGCACTGTTATGCGGAGCCAGAGCCAAGATTGACTTTGCGCCTCCCTCCCTTTCTTGGAACCGGAGCAACCCCCCCACACTCAAATAAAGAATTTTATGGGCTATGCGCTTCATCTTTGAGCAGGCCGACCCCTGTGGTGAGCCCTCGGGTCCCGCGGGGTCGGAATAGGCCCCATCTGGTTTGATGCTGTCGGCTCCGACCACGGAGCTGGTGGGGCCTAGGGGATCCGATCCTGGATCCGGGTCTACGCTGGTCATGCCATTGCGACCTCCTCCGGCATCGGACCTGAATTTGGTGCCGCTAGTACCCACTGGTGGTGCCAGCCCCATCCTCATCCCCGACGACGCGGAGTTGGAACGGCGTCGCTTGGCTCCAATGCTGATTGAACCCAAGGGATCTATGTTGTTGCCTGAACGCTTTGAGGATGTGTTAGGCTCGGGAGAGGAATGGAAGGGGTCTATGGACCCTTTGGAACACCAGGAGGACTCTGCAGAGCAGTTGGACTGGTATGGGGAACTTGGGAAAGCCAGTGGACTGGACACTTCCCCAGATACTGGCATGCTTTCTCTGCCAACTGTGGCTATGGAGGAAGGGGCATCTTATACTATGGAGGTCCTCAGACTAGAGCTGCCTTACGTGCAAGACTAATCTCCCGACTGAAGTGCTTCAGCCTGGGGCTTCCACCTCTGAACCCCTTTTGCCCTTCAATGAAGCACTACCTGATGTCCTTCTGGGCACGTGGTCCAAGCCTAGCACAGGGATTCCTGTGAATAGGACAATTGCACGCTACCATCGCCTAGCTCCGGGTGACCCAAAGTTCCTCGGCCAACACCCCACCCCCAAAAGCTTGGTGGTGCAGGCTTCTACATCCCAGAGCGCGTTCCCTTCGCCCCACCGGATAGGGAATCCAAGAGGCTGGATTCACTTGGTAAGAAGTCGTTTTCTTACTGCAGCCTGGCATTGTGGTCAGAGAATACCGCATGCTTATTGTGCCGTTTCTCTCACTCCCTTTGGGAGACGGTTGCACAAGTGGTACCACAAGTCCCGGAGGAGGCCCGGGCTGTGCTCTCAGGCAGTTAAGGATGGGAGATGCAGCAAAGTTCACTATAAGGTGTGGCCTTGATACGACGGATTCGCTGGGCAGATCGAATTCCACGACAGTGGCCTTGAGATGCTACGACCAGCTTAGGACAACCAGCTTCTCGGGTGATGTCCAGGCAGATTGGATGGACATGCCGTTTGACGGAACCAGTCTTTTTGGGGAGAAGGCAGACTTGGCCCTAGTGAGGTTCAAGGACTCTCGAGCTACAGCCAGATTCTTTGGCCTCTCTTCTACACCTCGTGGCCAGTCTAGCTTTTGTCCCTTTCGTTTCCAGCCCTATCCCAGTCACCGTCCTGCGCAGGCTTACCAAGCCATGTGGGGATATGGACGCGGTTCAACCCGACCTAGGAATGGATGCCTGAAGTCGTCGGCCACCCAGCCCTCGACAGCCGCAGCCTCCAAGCACTCCTAGTCTTACTCTGCAAGACCACACTACTCCAGTTGGTGAGAGATTCCATCATCTCCCCAGCTGGAGGTCCATAACATCGGACAAGTGGATTTTGCAGATCATTCTGGAGGGATATTCTCTGCCTTTCCTTTCCTCCTTCCATTCTGATAAATCAAGAACGGCTGACAGAGGATCATTTGATATTGCTCCAGGAGGAAGTTACACCTCTCTTCACCAAGGTAGCTACAGAGAGGGTCCCGGATTCAGAAGTAGGCAGTGGCTGTTATTCCCCCTACTTTCTTATTCCGAAAAAGAACAAAGGATTGCAGCCCATTTTTAGATCTTCGGACCATCACTCTCTTCCTCAAGAACGAGAAGTTCAAGATGCTCACTCTAGCTCGGGTCGTGTCTGCCTTAGACCAAGAAGAATGGATGGTAGAGTTGGACCTGAAGGATGCATATTTTCACATTCCCATCCTGCCAGGCCACAGGCTTTACCTGCGGTTCAAGGTAGGCCGCAAGCACTTTGTTTGCCGTGCTCCCCTTCGGCCTTACCAGTGCACCTCTGGTGTAACCAAGGTGATGGCAGTGTTCACAGCTTATCTGCGCAGGTTAGGGGTGTCACTCTAATCCTACCTCAACGACTGGCTGTTGAAGGCGTCCTCTCCCCAGGCTGTCTTCTCCCACCTTCAGACTACAGCGGACCTCCTGCATTCGCTGGGGTTCTCTATAAACCTGCCGAAGTCACACCTGACTCCTTCTCAGACGCTCCCTTTCATCGGTGCTGTTCTGGACACTGCAATTTCGAGCCTATCCTCCCGAGCAGCGAGTCAAGGATATTTAGGTTATTATTCCGATGTTTCAGCCTCTATCCTGGATTTTAGTGAAACTGACTGAGGCTGTTGGGCCTCATGGCCTCTTGCATCTTGTTGGTAAAGCATGCCAGGTGGTGTATGTGGGCTCTGCAGTAGGACCTGAAGTTCCAGTGGGCACAGCATCAAGGAAATCTCACTGATGTGGCCCAGATCTCGCAAGGAACTGCGAGAGATCTGCAGTGGTGGTTGACAAACCGCGACTGGCTCAACGGCAGACCCCTCTCCCTTCCCCAACCAGATCTCAGTTGTGACACATGCGCCACTTCTGGGATGGGGCGGCCATCTGGGAGAGGTGGAGATCAGGGGACACTGGTCTCCGGCGGAGTAAGGTCTCCACATCAATTTGTTAGAGCTTCGAGAGATTCCGTTGGCATTAAAGGCATTTTTTCCCTCTGTCAAGGGAAAGTTCATGCAGGTGTTCACGGACAACACCACCGCCATGTGGTACTGCAACGGGCGGGGTGGGGTAGTGGACCCTTTGTCGAGAGGCCCTGCATCTATGGACATGGCTGGAACAGCAGGGCATGATCCTGGTGGTTCAACACCTGGCAGGTTCTCTGAATGCCAGGGCGGACGAACTCAGCCATCGATGCCTAGCGGATCATGAATGGCATCGCCAGTCAGAGGTGGCGCAAGGTCTCTTTCAGCAGTGGGGAGAACCTTGGTTAGATCGGTTCGCCTCTGAAGAGAATGCACAGTGTCAGCAATACTGCGTGCTGGAGTTTCCAAATTGGCTATCGCTCGGTGACTCCTTTCGTCGTGAGTGGAGCTCAGGCCTGCTGTATGCTTTTCCGCCCATACCACTTCTGCCCACGGTTCTGAAGAAGATTAGGAGCAAACGGGCCCAAGTCATCCTTGTGCATCCGGCTGGGCGAGGAGAGTCTGGTATCCAGAGCTTCTGAAGATGAGCATCGATCGTCCGATCAGGTTGCCCCTTCGGGAGGATCTAATCTAGGAGAGGGTTCTCCACCCGAACCTGTCAACACTGCGCCTCCATGTGTGGAGTTTGAGCGGCAGCAGTTGCTGGCTTTTGACCTTGCTCCCGAAGTTTGTAACGTTATTTTGGCAGCCAGGCGGCCCTCAACTAAGACGGTATACGCCTGCCGTTGGCACACATTTGTATTATACTGTGCAGAAAGGTCTATTGACCCTCTTTCTGCTTCTCTTTCCACAGTTGTTCTATTCATTCTAACCCTTGCCCATGAGGGCTCTACGTTGGGTACTCTCAAGGGTTATCTTTCTGCTCTATCCGCTTTTTTGCGGCTGCCAGACCAACACTCTCTTTAGGTCTCCAATTGTACATAGGTTTCTGAAAGGGCTTGCTCACTTGTTTCCACCCACGCCCTTTGTTATGCCACAGTGGGACCTTAATTTAGTCCTCACTTTTCTTGTGTGCTCCCTTCAAACCTTTGCACAACTGTCCCCTCCGGCTGCTTACCATCAAGAAAGCCTTTCTGGTGGCAATAGCATCTGCCCGGCGGGTGAGTGAGTTGCAGGCGCTATCTTGCACGCCTCCCTACATGAAGTCTTTCCCAGACATAGTGGTTCTTAGCACCTGTTCTTCATTTTTGCCAAAGGTTGTAACCCCATTCCATCTGAGTCAATCCATCATGCTGCCCACCTTCTTTGCTCACCGCATCCATCTATGGAAGAGGAGCGTCTCCACCGTCTGGACCCAAAAAGAACGTTGTCGTTTTACCTTGACAGCACAAAAGAGTTCCGGATGTGCGACCAACTCTTTGTGGGGTAGGTGGGATTTAAGAAGGGGAGGGCAGTGCAGAAAAGGACCATTTGTCGTTGTCGTTCTCTGCATTATAATCTTCTATGACCCGGCTAATAAGCAGCCCATTCAACCAGGGGAAAGGCTGCGGCTACGGCCTTGGTTTGGGGTGTCCCAGTCCTGGACATCGGTCAGGCAGCAACGTGTGCATTTTTGCACACGTTTGCCAGGTGCTACTGCCTGGACAGTTGGGTCCGCAGGGAAGGGAATTTTGCCCATTCGGTCCTGCAGGACTTCCTACTGTAAGGTATTGGTCCGCAACCCACCTCCAGGATGGTATGGCTTGGATATTTAATTCTAAGCTAAGGAATCTGCAGCTAGAAGTCTCTACCGGTCGAACAAGCTACTTACCTTCTGTAACGCATTATCTGGTAGAGACTCTATCTAGCTGCAGATATCTTACAGTCTCACTCATGCCTACCCGCTTTGCGGACGAATTTTGTTAGGGCTCAGGTTACTCCCCTTTTCAGGGCCCTAGTTTTGCATACGACTACGTCAGTTACTTCGTGGTTCTGCGCTTCTGGCGTGGAAAAAACAAAAAGTACTGACATCTGCACACCTGGGTGGTGCCTATATAGGTGACCGCGATGTCATAAACGACGCTGCAAACGACGTCACTCGTAGCAAAATGGAGCAACCAGACGGCACGCGCAAGGGGTATTGCTCGAGCAAAAGTTTCCTGATCCAGTTTGACGCCTGGGAAATTTAAAGGTAAGGAATCTGAGGCTAGATAGTCTCTACCAGATAATGGGTTACCAAAGGTAAATAACTTGTTCATCAGAACCATTCCTTAGAAGTCCATGACAAGGAGCCACCGACGCTGGACCTGGACTGAAGAATGCTTATCTGAAGGTAGTCTAGTAGCTCGTTGGCAAGTGACCACTGCCTACCCTGAGCGTACTTTCTGATGGATACATCTGCCTGTGGATTCCTCACCTTTTGTATTACCCCTGCGCCAGCATTCTACAGAAATTTTTTCTTAGCTCTCCCACATCGACGAGGACGTCATAATAGCATGGCTCCGCTCGCGACTCCATATGACTTCATCGGAGCCATAAGAACACCTCGTTGGGGTACTGACGTCAGTTCCCTTTTTTCCGTGCCGTCGACTCGTAATGGTTTTTTCTAGCACTCTACATTTTACATGGTATTACTTTGTTTCTATCTATACTTCGTATTGCAGTGAGAATGGCTACTTCGAAGAAGTCAGGTTTCAAGCCCTGCAGGGAGTATGGGTGTTGTATGTCCATCACAGATCCCCCACGACGACTGTCTATGGTGTCTTTCTTCGGACCATGACGTCGAAGATGAACCCGAAGGCGCTGAAGGAGCATGAGGCGAAACTCTTCATGGCGTGGGCAAAAAAAGAGAAGAGAGGTCGCAAGAGATTGAAGTCATCGACTTCGCATGCTTCGAAGTCGAGAAAGCAGAAGAAAGAGAAGACATGGGTCTCGGCGACTGTCTTCAAAGGGCAGAACATCGAGGTCGGCCTCCCATGTGAAGCGGCGTAATGAGAAGGATGGCATCTCGCCGTCACCTACTCCGTCCCACTCTCCGGCATCGGGGGATTCGCCGGCACCCAGAGGTTCTCCAGTACCCAGAGAGTCTTATCCGGCTCCTGCGGCTTCACCTGTACCTGCTCCGCTGTCTCCGGCGCCACAGCCTCAGCCCCCTGTAAGGCCTCGAATGGATCCGGACTAAGGGGCTTCGGATCCTTAGCATCCTTTTCCAGGACCAGGAGCGGATCCGTCGCATTTTCTTAATGCTATGTTTGGCATGTTTGCCAAGGCATCTTACCCTACCGGTGCGCCGTCTGGCCCCGTGGGTCCACTTGCCTTTAATTTAGGCATCCACCAGCAGTATGCCCAGACGCCTTTCATGCCGACGTCTCTGTCATGGCAGTTCCCGGTGCCAAGGTTTTCGACTCCGATACCTCAATCTCCGGCGCCGTCTGGTGTTGGACCGATGTCTTCCCAGCTTCGGGCGGCACCGTTACCCGCTTTGAAAGGTCCTTCTTTGGTGCCGCAGACGCCGATACCAAAGCGGCGTTCCAGGAGGGAAGCGCAGAGACTGCTGGAGGAAGAGGGGTACAAGCAAGAACATGAGGAAGGGGAGATCCTCGACTCCGTGGATGACTTCGGGGGTCTACAGGAGGCCAGTGGCCTGGATACTTTCCCGGAGTGTAAGCTTTCTTCTCTGAAGGCCTTGCCTTCACAGGACGTTGCCCCTTACCACACAGTCATCAGGAAGGCTGCTGATCTGCTGGACCTTCAGTTACCCTCAGCTGAGGTGAGGTCATATACATTGACTGAAGTGTTGCATTCTCCCTCCTCTACCGTTGAACTTCTGCTGCCTTGTAACGAGGCATTGAAGGAGTCGATTATGGAGGTGTGGCAGAAGCCTTTGTCTGACCCTGCAGTTTCTAGGTCAGTGGCAAGATGCTATAAGGCTGCTCCTGGTGATCCAGCTTTCCTCTCTGCCCATCCTTCGCCAGAAAGCTTGGTAGTTGAGGCTTCTTGTTCCAAGCAGTCAACTGGGTCTTTCCCTACTACCCCGGGGGATAGAGACTCAAAAAAACTTGATTAGTCTGCCAAAAGATGTTCTCCTCAGCAAGTATGGCTCTAAAGTCCACAAACGTCACATGTTTGCTAGGAAGGTACATTCATGCACTAATGGACACTGTCAAGCAAGTAGCTCCTAAGTTGCCTGAAGATGATCGTGTTCACTTTTTGGAAGTGCTATCAGACACACAAGCAGCAGCCCGTCGGGACTGGACACGCCAGGGTAACAGGCTCCTCGGTGGCTACCAGGAGGCATGCCTGGCTTAGGTCTTCAAGTTTCTCTCCGGATGTACAAGCTACTTTGCTCGATCTACCCTTGGATGCATCCAGATTGTTTGGAGAAAAGGCGGATTCTGTGCTGCAGCGCTTCAAGGACAGTTGGTCTACTGCAAGATCCTTGGGCCTGCAGGCCCAGCCCAGGGGCTATGGATACAAAAGTATTGAGGTTTTGGGAAGGCGGCTTACTTTCGAGGCAGTCTGTAGCCACCAGAAAAAGCATTACAGAAGGAAAGAAACTTGTTCTTCTGGACATAAAATGGGCACCCCTAGCACCCAGAATTCAGATCTCGCTTGAGTGAAAGGAGAAGACTAAAGGACTGCCCTTCAGACCATAGAGCCGGCAAAGAGGCTGCACCGAAGTAGGACTGCGCCTGCTGCGCCTTGGGTTAGCAAAGGAAAGGACTGTGCCTGCTACGTCCTGCTCGTGGTAACTGTTCCTTTGGACCTTGCTGGTCCCCCCTGACTGGCTTCCTGCCAGAGTTAGTCACCCAACGTAACTCTAACCGCATTCCACTCCAACAAAGTTTTTCTTGAAAACCTTTGTGTCAAATTCGTTGAATTTGCTAATGCATGCCCGCCATTAGGTAAAAAGTGTTAATTCGTTTTTTGTGTGTAAAATCCATGTCTCCAGAACCCTCCAGCTGATCTTTTTAATTTTGGTGTCCATAAACATATACATTAGTATTGGACTTCTGGAGTGTCAAGTTTCTAACTTCAATTGTTTTGGTGCTGTTTAAATAATTAACACTTGTTCCTTTGTGTAAACCTAACTGCTAAGAGCCACAGCTACCCAGGGTTGTGCTAAGGTTTCACAAACAAAATCTGACTGGTCTAAGGAGTTTGTAGTGTATTACACGATGAGTTCGCACAACCACACCATGTAATACACCCGACTTCCTCACAGCAGCTAATCTGGATGTATCGCAAGATTTCTTGCGTAAATGGGTAGAGCCATGGCTCAATATGTTCGCCACCGCCCAAAATGCAGAAGTTCAGCACTTCTACATGTTGAAGTTTCCAAGGAGTCTCTCACTCTGAGACTCGTTCTGCCTTGAGTGTAACTCTCGAATTCCGCATGCATTTCCGGTGATACCACTCATGCCCAGAGTACTGAAGATCAGGATGGACCAAGCCCAAGTCATCCTACTGGCTCCAGGCTGGGCACGGAGAGTATGGTATCCAGAACCTCCTGGGCTTAAGTATCTGTTCTCCAATCAGACTGCCTCTCCGTGAAGATCTGTTGTCCACCTCACCCCTCTAAGAAGGAGAGACTCCATCGCTTGGACCCTAAAAGAGCGCTCACTTTTACATTGATCTTACCAAGGATCACCAGGTGGATAATCTGCTCTTTGTCTGTTTTTTTTTTTTTAAATGAGGTACACTATGTAGAAAGTCCAGACTTTATTAGCTTAAATTAATAATCCCAAATGCTCTTTTTGTGGTAGTGTGGGTGAGCAATTTAGGCTTATCAGAGAGTAGTGTTAAGCATTTGTTGTACACACAGTCAATAAAGGGCACACACACACTCAAGAAGAAACTCGAGAACAATTTAGAAAAACAACATATATTTTTCTACAATTTTAGACACCAAGATTATCGAAATTGGATAAGTACTTTCGACGTTATCAGATTTTACAGTAAAAACAGAAGGAAGTGACAGCTGTAATTTTTGATGCATGAGCCTCAAACGCCGTAATGTTATCCTATAGGAGAAACATACAATGCATAGACACACAGACGATTTGCAGGACTGTTCTTCTGGGCTTAAGGTAAGTAGGGGCCAAGGTCCAAGAAAGCCCCAACAGTTTAAGTTTACCTGCCCTGCGGTGTCTGAATACAGAGGTACTTTATGCGGTGATAGCCTTCAACGCTACCTGCTAAATTCAATGGGGAAAAGGACCTATAAGAAGGAGGCTGCAAAGGGGGCTGGGGGACGAGTCTGAAAGAACTAAAGGAGGGGGGGTTCGGCTGTTGAGGGTCTAAGGATCACTGAGACAGTTGGTTTACGTGGGCTCAGCTGGGTAGCTCGGATGCAGAGGTGTTTTGTCCGGCAGGTCGGTGAGTTAGAGACTCTCAAGTTTCTTGGTGTACCTGCAGAAGAGGGAAAAGAAACCCAGCAGGGCCACTCTGTGTGGACCTGGTCTCACTTGAAGCCTCTCAACGTGCAGGTAAATTTTGGCGGTGCTGGTGTTCCGACTGAACAAAAATAAGCCTTGTTGCTTGGAACTGACTCCGGTACCTCGGGTATTGGTGCAGAGCCGCTCCTGGGGATCCTGACGTCTCCAGGCAGGGAGACGCATCTGACCTCCTGGAGCACGAAGACCTCTTGCTCGAGTGCTGCTCCCTCATTGGGTCTTTTGGTCAACAGAACGCTGTACTGGGCAGCTGCAGTCTGTGCTTGCTGGTGCGGGGAAGTGACTCCTCTTCAACGGAGATGTTACTAGGTTAAGGAAGTGCTGGGCAGACCTCCAAGGGTTTGGGGAGGCTGTTCCACTTCTGGACGAGTCGGTGATTGTTTGGAGAGCAGCAGTCGGGCAAGGTTTTGCCCCCACGTTATGTGCTGGTCCACAGTTCTCACGTCTTTGGCTCTTCTTTGTCCTTCTACTTTCAGGCAGACTAATCTGAGTTCCTGGTGTCAAAGGGCCACCTAAATACTAAATATAGGGGCGTTAAGGGGGGTGAAGGGTAGTAGCCAATGGGCTACTTAACCCTGGGGTCACTACACCCCCAATATGACTACTTCCTGTGGGCTGTGGGGAGTGAATACATCAAAAAGAATCCGTAGGTGACGGATCAAAAGAACCTAGCCAAGAAACAAGGGCGGGTTCACCAATTGGAGTGAAGGCCACCTCTGCTGGTTGAAAAGAAAAATTTATTTTCTTGTGTCCCCTCACTCACCCAGGGTTGCCCCTAGGTGACATGCTTCATCATTGGGGCCATCCCAAACATCTACTGATTGGGGCGTGCTGCAACTTGCGGATTTACGTAGGAGCACTTACCTTGTGAGGCTATGTGTTGTGCAGTGTAGGGGGGAGTGGTGTAAGTGATGTTTTAAAATTACCTAACTAGTGAGCTATTGTTTTATTCCTGCTCCTAGTTGGTAGGGATACAAAGGGGTTAATAAAAGGGAAATGTAACTGTTATGTAATTATAATCCCTTGTATTATGTCAACATGTTTCAAGGTATCCCCTAAACCTTTTCTTCAGGACAACAAAGGGACCAGCCCTTTGTGTACCACTCTGTGCCGGACCTATAATAAAGTGAAGTGAAAAATTATTAATGCACACCTATTGTGTGAGCATTGGGAAAAATATATACATACGGTTGCTTCTGAACACGTAGTAACTGTCATTGGGAAGAAAAAGCAAAATGCAAATTAATACATACTGCCTGCCCCCCGTTCTTGTGGGCAGGTAAAGGCGTTACGATGCGCGTAAAAGAAGGTACTTCATACTATGGTGTAAGTGCCCTTGAAAGCAAACTTAGTTAGTGCTCAGATCTTGTGTGGGTAATACTACACATGATACCTTAATTGTGAGCAGGCAAGGTTGAAAAGACATAATTTAAAAACACTTGTAGTCAAGGACGAAAAACAGGACACACACAACATGTAACATAAAATCAATTTCTTTTTAAACATACTTATTTTTTGGCAAAAGTGCGCCTCATGGTCTGTCAGGGTGGAGGGGCCTGTAGAAACCCTACATTATAATAATAGACAAAGAAATGAGATAATGAGGATTTGTTATAAGCCACTCATTGCTTGTGCCTTCCTATGACTGGTTTAGAAAGAGCAAATGGAATTTAGTGAAAAATAAAGTTATGTAAATTCCTGTAGGGAGAAAACAAATGATGATGTCCTGTAGGGAGAAAAAGTCTTACTGTGCTCAGCAACCCTCCGTCAATACGACCTATTCAGTCCCAAGGCAGACCGCATCTTAGCGTGTCTTTGCCTTAGTGCCGGTATAAGTAGTCTGAAAAACAGCCGAGTCATTCCTCGTGCTGTTAGAGACTAGAGCGTGTAAAGCGTAGTCTCGTATTGTGGTGTAAACGGTCCACCATGTTGTTGGTATTTTATGAAATGGGGGTGTGATTTTTGAAAGTCTAAATTACTAATTAGAGTACAAGAGTACCTTATACGAAAAAGGAGGATGCCCGGTATTTTGTAAAAATAGGTTGGGGTCAGTATCGAACCCTGGTCACAGGGACACCGTGAGTTTCTTAAATAGCGGCCATATTGGAATGGTCAAAAAACAATAAACAGATAAAAGAAAAGGAAAAAGGCTAGGGATGGTTTTTCATACTGCCTTCAATTTTATCAAGAAAAAACGAGGTAGAGGATTTGTTCTTGATTAAGATTTTCATAAAATGCCGTTAAAAAACATGCCAGACTGGTTTTTTTTATTATTTATTTATTCTCAGATATCGGGGTTAATTTATCTAGTGAAATGGCCCAATGGTATATTCTCGTTTGAACCTCTAATTTTATGAAAAAGGTGTTGTGATTTTAGAAAGACTAATTTAATAATTTGAGTGCCAGGGTACCTCGTACTAGAATAAAAGGACGCCCTGTATTTTGTCAAAAAAATAGGTTGGGTCAGTATAGAACCCTGTTCAAAAGGTTCTTAAATGGCGGCCATATTGGAATGGTCAAAAAAACCAATAAACAGAAAAGAGGGAAAAGGCTAGGGATGTTTCTTGTCATACTGCCTTCAATTTTATCAAAAAAATGTTTTTAAAAAACATGGGGTAGAGGATTTCAGTGCCTTTGTTCTTGATTTTGATTTTCATAATATGCCCTTAAGAAACATGCCAGGTGGGGTTTCCAGATATCAGAGTTTATCTAGTGAATTGGCCCCATGGTATATTCTCGTTCAAACCTCTGATATCCGTGCGTAATTTATAAACCCATCTTTGCTCTTTCTCTAGTAGTATCTGTTCTAAATTTTCACAGGGTTTTATATGTTCCAACACTACCCACCGCATGTCATTTGGGGTGTGTTGTTTCTCGTTGAAGTGTGCTGTCATTCTGGTACTTGCTCTGTGGCATCGGATGTTGCTCCGATGTTCGCAGATTCTTGTGCTCACCTTCCTGGTGGTCATACCCACATAGTGTAGGTCACAGTGGCACGTAATTAGATACACAACTCCTATAGTGTTGCAAGTGGTGAATTTTCGCAAATCCCATGATTTTCCTGTATTGAAAATGACCCTTTTGGTGGTTGTTGTGAGATGGCACACACTGCAGTTACCACACGGGTGGTGGCCCGTTGGTAAAGTACTTAGTATTTGTTGGCTACTTTTGTCTTGGGGCTTCGGGCGGGTGTGTACCAGTATATCCTTCAAATTTTTACCCCTCTTATGTGAGAACATCGGTGTTGGTATATTCAAGGTACCACTGTTTAAAATCCGCCAATGTTTCTTCACTACCTTTGTGACTTTGTCTGATGCTACACTGAAAGTTGTAATACAGATGGGTCTTTTCTCTTTCTCATTCTCCTGTCTTTCATACGTTTCTAGAAGGGCATCTCTATGATTATTTCGTGCTCTTTTCTTTGCCTTTGCAATGATTTTAGAAGGGTATTTCCGTTTTTTCAGTTTCTCTGCTAGGTCTTTTGCCTGCTTGTCATAATCCGATGTTTCCGTGCAGTTTCTCCTAAGTCTAAGAAACTGTCCAAATGGTAAATTTTCTTTCAGATGTCGTGGGTGGAAACTATCGTACAGTAAGAGGCAGTTTTTTGCAGTTGGTTTAAAATGTGTTGTGGTTTTAAGTATTCCATCTACTGCATAGATGTTGAGATCAAGGAAGACTAATTCGGACCTGCTCGTTGTGTGGGTGAATTTAAGGAAAGGGTCCTGTAGGTTGAGCCATTCCAGGAAGATGTTAGCCTCTGTTTCGTCACCTTTCCATATCACCAAGATATCGTCGATGTATCTCTTCCATATCACAATCTTTTGGCGATGTGGGTTTTGGTCTGATAGGATCTTTTGTTCCTCTAAATGATGAACGTACAAAGTACTGCCCATGCTGGTACCGTGTTGTTGTTGGAAAAGGGATTCTTCAAAGCGGAAGTAGTTCTCTGTTAGAGCCCATTTGCAACATTCTAGGACCACATGTTGTGGTGTGTGGTAGGGCCATGCTGATCCATATAGAACTTCCTCTAGAATGTCCATAGTTGCTTTGTGTGGTAAGCTTGTATAAAGGCTTTCCACATCTAGGCCAATCAGGATGTTGCATGTAGGATCAAAATGAAGATCTCTCAGTAGGCAGAGTACTGCCTTCGTGTCCTTCAGATAGGTGTTAGTGTTCTGTATCAGTGGACGTAGGAAGGCATCTGCAAATTTAGAAAGTAGTCCAGGATGGATCCGATCCCGGAAACAATGGGTCGTCCTGGTGGTTTAACTACTGACTTATGAATCTTCGGGATTGTGTAGAAGTAGGGTACTGTCGGGTGGGTGTTGATCATAAATTCCCCTTCCTTCTTGGTTACCCAATCATGGGCGAGTGCTTCCTCTATCATGCTTGTAATTCCAATCCTGATCCGTTCTGTAGGATCCTCTCTGATGCGTCTGTAGTTTCTTTCATCCGACAGGAGTCTGAGGCATTCTTGGCGGTATGCTCCTGTACTCTGTAAGACAATCCCTCCGCCCTTGTCTGCCGGTTTTATGGTTATGTCCTTATTGTTGGCCAGAATTTTAATGGCTTCCTGTTCCTCTTTCGTCGTGTTATGGAATGTTCTCATGGTGGTTGGGTCCATCTCTCCAACTTCCCTCAAGACCGCCTTCTCAAAAGCCAGTAATTCCACTGGTAGGGTGGCCGAAGGTGGTGTGAATGTTGACTTTCGGTATAAGCCAGTGTCTCCTTTTTGTATATCACTTGTTTCTTTATTTTCGAAAAAAAAACGCAATTTTATTTTCCTGATGAATTCGTTCAGCTCACAGTTTAGTAGGAATTTGTCCAATGTTGGGGTAGGTACGAAACCCAATCCTTTCTCCAAAACAGCTAGTTGTATTGTAGATAGAGTGGTTCCTGATAAGTTTACAACTATACTCGGTTGTTGCTGGTGCTCGGTAGAGTCGGTGGGCCCATACTCCTCGTGTGACTCCGTGCTGACTCCAATGGTTGTGCCCATTGTACCTGTTGCCCTCTTTTCGTCTTGCTTCTTTGAGCCCCTCTGCCTCGTCCTAAAAAAGGAACCAGTGAATATTCTGCTTGGGGGGCTGTCTCCCAGTAGGAATACGGTTGTGGTTGGTATTGTGGAGGGCCGTAGAAGTAAGGTGGTGCTGGGAAAGGCGGTGGTTGGTAGGGGGGCCAACCGTAGCCTCCTTGTCCTCCTTTATTTCTCAACCTCCCTCTGCAATTTCGACGGCCTCTTGTGTTGTTTCTATGCCCATAACTACTGTCAGAGTCATTTGAGCTAGTGTCCGACCCATCTGTGTCTGTGTTATATCCAGGGTTCCTCCCTGACAGGTGATAGTCATCCCTGATGTAAGGGTAGGCCTTCTCGTGGCTGAAGTTTTTACCATCTTTCTTAAACTTTTCGTATTTGGTCTCTTTCAGTGTCATCTCAAATTCTGTCATGGTCTTGTTAAGCTCATCTAATCGTTTTTTTAATTCTGCTGGTGTCTGGAAAGTCTTAAGTTTGACCTCTAAGGTGTGTATTTCTTCCTTCATGTCATGTGCCAGGCGTGTTGCGGTTTTTATAATGAGAACCAGCCAATCTCTTGTGCAATGCCAAGAGATTAGCGACCAATCTTTTTTGAAAGCCTTATCTTTTTGAAAAATAAATGGCTCATTACGCACGATCAATCCCCTTGGCGCTGCATTTATCCTTAGGTACTCGGTCATCATGACTCCATGGGTGATCGTTTTTACCTGATTTCTTTTGAGTTCTGTTACCTCATCCCAACATTGGGCTGCTTCATTACTGTCTCTGTTTGGTATATCAACAAGAGGGGTCATAGAGGCTATAATCCTTTCCACTTCCCCCTCAGTGAATGTCAGACCAGTTACTTCTGCCATGGTGTTATATGTGTGTGTTGTCCAGTTGTACAAGTGTAACAGCGTTTTTGAGAGCAACTCCCACAGCTTGCGCTGTTAAATATCAATCAGAAAAAGGGGAGGAGGAGGATTGGGCTAGGTTCACCCTCCTGTGTGATCAGAATACATCAAATAGAATCCGTAGGTGACTGAGAGATCTTCATTTTGATCCTACATGCAACATCCTGATTGGCCTAGATGTGGAAAGCCTTTATACAAGCTTACCACACAAAGCAACTATGGACATTCTAGAGGAAGTTCTATATGGATCAGCATGGCCCTACCACACACCACAACATGTGGTCCTAGAATGTTGCAAATGGGCTCTAACAGAGAACTACTTCCGCTTTGAAGAATCCCTTTTCCAACAACAACACGGTACCAGCATGGGCAGTACTTTTGCGCCTAGTGTGGCAGGTTTGTACGTTCATCATTTAGAGGAACAAAAGATCCTATCAGACTAAAACCCACATCACCAAAAGATTGTGATATGGAAGAGATACATCGACGATATCTTGGTGATATGGAAAGGTGACGAAACAGAGGCTAACATCTTCCTGGAATGGCTCAACCTACAGGACCCTTTCCTTAAATTCACCCACACAACGAGCAGGTCCGAATTAGTCTTCCTTGATCTCAACATCTATGCAGTAGATGGAATACTTAAAACCACAACACATTTTAAACCAACTGCAAAAAACTGCCTCTTACTGTACGATAGTTTCCACCCACGACATCTGAAAGAAAATTTACCATTTGGACAGTTTCTTAGACTTAGGAGAAACTGCACGGAAACATCGGATTATGACAAGCAGGCAAAAGACCTAGCAGAGAAACTGAAAAAACGGAAATACCCTTCTAAAATCATTGCAAAGGCAAAGAAAAGAGCACGAAATAATCATAGAGATGCCCTTCTAGAAACGTATGAAAGACAGGAGAATGAGAAAGAGAAAAGACCCATCTGTATTACAACTTTCAGTGTAGCATCAGACAAAGTCGCAAAGGTAGTGAAGAAACATTGGCGGATCTTAAACAGTGGTACCTTGAATATACCAACACCGATGTTCTCACATAAGAGGGGTAAAAATTTGAAGGATATACTGGTACACACCCGCCCGAAGCCCCAAGACAAAAGTAGCCAACAAATACTAAGTACTTTACCAACTTTACCCGTGTGGTAACTGCAGTGTGTGCCATCTCACAACAACCACCAAAAGGGTCATTTTCAATACAGGAAAATCATGGGATTTGCGAAAATTCACCACTTGCAACACTATAGGAGTTGTGTATCTAATTACGTGCCACTGTGACCTACACTATGTGGGTATGACCACCAGGAAGGTGAGCACAAGAATCTGCGAACATCGGAGCAACATCCGATGCCACAGAGCAAGTACCAGAATGACAGCACACTTCAACGAGAAACAACACACCCCAAATGACATGCGGTGGGTAGTGTTGGAACATATAAAACCCTGTGAAAATTTAGAACAGATACTACTAGAGAAAGAGCAAAGATGGGTTTTCAAATTACGCACGGATATCAGAGGTTTGAACGAGAATATACCATAGGGCCAATTCACTAGATAAACCCTGATATCTGGAAACCCCACCTGGCATGTTTCTTAAGGGCATGTTATGAAAATCAAAATCAAGAACAAAGGCACTGAAATCCTCTACCCCATGTTTTTTTTAAAACATTTTTTTGATAAAATTGAAGGCAGTATGACAAGAAACATCCCTAGCCTTTTCCCTCTTTTCTGTTTATTGTTTTTTTTTACCATTCCATTCCAAAAGAACCTTTTGAACAGGGTTCGATACTGACCCAACCTATTTTTTTGACAAAATACCGGGCGTCCTTTTATTCTAGTACGAGGTACCCTGGCACTCAAATTATTAAATTAGTCTTTCTAAAATCACAACCCCTTTTTCATAAAATTAGAGGTTCAAACGAGAATATACCATTGAGCCATTTCACTAGATAAATTAACCCCGATATCTGAGAATAAATAAATAATAAAAAAAACCCGTCTGGCATGTTTTTTAACGGCATTTTATGAAAATCTTAATCAAGAACAAATCCTCTACCTCGTTTTTTTCTTGATAAAATTGAAGGCAGTATGAAAAACCAACCCTAGCCTTTTTCCTTTTCTTTTATCTGTTTATTGTTTTTTTGACCATTCCAATATGGCCGCTATTTAAGAAACTCACGGTGTCCCTGTGACCAGGGTTCGATACTGACCCCAACCTATTTTTACAAAATACCGGGCGTCCTCCTTTTTTCGTATAAGGTACTCTTGTACTCTAATTAGTAATTTAGACTTTCAAAAATCACACCCCCATTTCATAAAATACCAACAACATGGTGGACCGTTTACACCACAATACGAGACTACGCTTTACACGCTCTAGTCTCTAACAGCACGAGGGAATGACTCGGCTGTTTTTCAGACTACTTATACCGGCACTAAGGCAAAGACACGCTAAGATGCGGTCTGCCTTGGGACTGAATAGGTCGTATTGACGGAGGGTTGCTGAGCACAGTAAGACTTTTTTCTCCCTACAGGACATCATCATTTGTTTTCTCCCTACAGGAATTTACATAACTTTATTTTTTCACTAAATTCCATTTGCTCTTTCTAAACCAGTCATAGGAAGGCACAAGCAATGAGTGGCTTATAACAAATCCTCATTATCTCATTCCTTTGTCTATTATTATAATGTAGGGTTTCTACAGGCCCCTCCACCCAGACAGACCATGAGGCGCACTTTTGCCAAAAAATAAGTATGTTTCAAAAAGAAATTGATTTTATGTTACATGTTGTGTGTGTCCTGTTTTTCGTCCTTGACTACAAGTGTTTTTAAATTATGTCTTTTCAACCTTGCCTGCTCACAATTAAGGTATCATGTGTAGTATTACCCACACAAGATCTGAGCACTAACTAAGTTTGCTTTCAAGGGCACTTACACCATAGTATGAAGTACCTTCTTTTACGCGCAGCGTAACGCCTTTACCTGCCCACAAGAACGGTGGGCAGGCAGTATGTATTAATTTGCATTTTGCTTTTTCTTCCCAATGACAGTTACTACGTGTTCAGAAGCAACCGTATGTATATATTTTTCCCAATGCTCACACAATAGGTGTGCATTAATAATTTTTCACTTCACTTTATTATAGGTCCGGCACGGAGTGGTACACAAAGGGCTGGTCCCTTTGTTGTCCTGAAGAAAAGTTTTAGGGGATACCTTGAAACATGTTGACATAATACAAGGGATTATAATTACATAACAGTTACATTTCCTTTTATTAACCCCCTTTTATCCCTACCAACTAGGAGCAGGAATAAAACAATAGCTCACTAGTTAGGTAATTTTAAAACATCACTTACACCACTCCCCCTACACTGCACAACACATAGCCTCACAAGGTAAGTGCTCCTACGTAAATCCGCAAGTCGCAGCACGCCCCAATCAGTAGATGTTTGGGATGGCCCCAATGATGAAGCATGTCACCTAGGGGCAACCCTGGGTGAGTGAGGGGACACAAGAAAAGACATTTTTCTTTTCAACCAGCAGAGGTGGCCTTCACTCCAATTGGTGAACCCGCCCATGTTTCTTGGCTAGGTTCTTTTGATCCGTCACCTACGGATTCTTTTTGATGTATTCTGATCACACAGGAGGGTGAACCTAGCCCAATCCTCCTCCTCCCCTTTTTCTGGCTGTGGGGAGTGGACATAAACCTGTCCCAGAGTTTCTAATACCACCAAAAACAAGACGGTGGAACCCTTCTTTCAAGTAGCACATCAGTAAGCCCACATTAAGGTTGTGACTAGCCTACAGGTGCAACACTTACTGCATAGCTAATTTTGCACCTGGCCTGGTGCCAAATCGGCTACAGGGCAGGGGGTGGCATCTCCCAGGTCTGGGGGTAGCCAGGGTTATATATCAAAGGTGACAGGGGTTTTGAAGCCCTTGGCCTTGATATGCTAAATCACTAGCCATCCTGCTGGAGGAGGTGTGAACACCTTTCTCCAGAGCATGCATTGTTTCTGACTTCAGAGTGTGTGCTCTCGCCTGCAGGGGGTCAGAAGCTTGACTGTGGTGACAGGTTGGATGATACCAGTCAGTCAGCACTCTTGATACTAGTAGTTTTTTCAGGGGGCACCTCTAAGGTGCCCTTTGTGTGCATGTCCTAATACATCTAGTACTGGTAACAGTTTAGTTTTATTGAGACAAGGTGTTTGATACCAAACACTATAGGTTTCAGTAGAACCATCATGTAGCTGGGGAACTCGTAATAGCCAGTTGCCCAGTGCATATACTTATGATGGCTTCCCTGTTCACTTGTGCCATCTAGTAATTGAACTAGACAGCACAGGGGTGTAGCTGCTCATGCAGATATGCCTTCACATGTAATATAATGCACCCTGCCTTAGGGCTACAAGGCCTGCTGTAAGGGTGACTTACATATATACATGCAGTGACTTTAGCATGCCACACAGTGAGTGTGCTATGTTGTGTTTTCAAACATGATTTGCACCATGACACGCAGCCTGCATGCAGATTGTATGGGGGTCCCTTAGAGTGGCCTATTAAATTCAGTACCCATGCCCTAGGCACCAGAGGTACCATTTACTAGGGAGTTACATGGGTGCTAGTGTGTTAGCCAATTGTAGTACAGCAAGACCATTTTACCTTGTTTCTAGGGAAAGAGCACTGGCACTGGGGCCAGGTTAGCAGGGACCCAGAGCACCTCAGTCGAAAAACATCTGAAAGAGACTATTAGTTATAGATTCCTTACCTCAGAATTACCCCCAGGCGTCAGACTGGATCCGGAGAATTGTTTTGTAGCAGTACCCCTGCACGTTGATAGGTGGCGTCTGTCAACTCCGCGTGCGGCATCGTGGTCGCTGGGATGACGTTGCGGTATCTACTTAGATGCCACCCTCACGTGCTGAAGTCAGTTCTTTCTTTTTCCGCGCCAACCAGCACAGATCCGGAGAGAGCGGTACCTAGAGTCACTTTTTGACTCAGTTTTTGCGACTTTTGTCGACACCCTTTTTTGAGTTGATCGACTCCTGGTGCACGGAGGGATGTCACGTCGGACCGGCTTCAAGGCTTGTGACTCCTGTCAGAAATTGATGTTGGTCACGGACCCGCACCTCGTGTGCCTTTGGTGCCTGGAGCGCGACCACGACCCGAAGTCGTGCTCCGAGTGCCCGGCAGTCCGTGCCGTTCAAGGTCCCAGTTGAGAGGGAGGTCATGGGACCGGTCGCGGAGCCACCACCACCACTCGTCATCGAAGTCTTCGTCTTCGGGTAAGTCGAAGCACAAAAAGAAGGTGAAGAAGCATCGTCGCTCTTCACGCTCTCCCCGTCCGTCGGCCGACGCTACGCGGGAAGTGGAAGGTAGTCATCTGGCTCCGCCTGCGGAGCCTGTTGGGTCGACTCCGGCCTTCCCTCCCTTTCCGGGAGCCGGAGCGACCCCTGCCCAGCTTCGAAGCTTTTATGAAGCCTTGCAGCCCGACTCTGCCCACATGCCCTCGGGCCCCGCGGACTCGGTTGGGGGCTCTAGGCCTTTGATGCCGGCGACTTTGGCTCCAGCGCCGCAGGGCCCCCAAGGATCCAGGCCTGGATCCGGATCGGCGCCGGTCAACCACGTGACACGTCCTCCGGAGCCGAATCCAGTGACGACACCTCTGACGCTGGTTGTGTCCCCAGCCGGCATCGGCCCCGGCCTCCCCCTCATTGAGGACACGGAGCCAGACCAACGTCGTCTGACGTCGGGACCGGCGCCGACCAGTACTTTTGTACCCCTGTTCTCCCCTGATATTTCCTACCACCCTGAGTGGCTACCAGGAGAGGGTGAGGAGGACTGGGAGGGGTCTGTGGACACTCTTGCAGACCAGTTAGAGGAACCAGACTGGAGAGAGGAGTTGGGTGACGCCAGTGGTCTGGATACCTCCCCAGACGTTGGTTTGCTTTCTCCCCCTACCGTAGCTACAGAGGAGGGTGCGTCTTACGCAGTGGTGTTGCGTAGGGCAGCCGAGGCCCTAAACCTCGAGCTTCCTACTGTTGCGGTCAGGACTAACCTCCTGACCGAGGTGCTTCAGCCGGCAGCGGCCTCTTCAGAGCCCCTGCTGCCGTTCAATGAGGCCTTACGGACATCCTTTTGGGCACTTGGTCCAGGCCCAACACAGGGGCTCCTGTGGACAGGATGATTGCCCTACGCCATCGCCCTGCCCCGGGCGACCCCATTTTCCTCTCTTCCCATCCTACCCCAGAGAGATTGGTAGTCCAAGCCTCCATGTCCAAAGGCACATTCCCTAACGCACCACCTGATAGGGAATCCAAGAAGCTGGACCACCTTGGGAAGAAGATGTTTTCTTCCTCCAGCTTGGGACTGCGGTCGGTGAACACCGCATGTCTATTGGGCGTTACTCCCACTCGGTGTGGGACACGGTTGCGCAGGTGCTGCCACAGTGCCCGGAGGAGGCCCGGGCCATGCTCTCCCGTGCTGTTGCCGAAGGGAGAGACGCAGCGAAGTTGGCCAACCGGTGTGAGCTGGATACCGCCGACTCAATGGGCAGGACGATTTCCATGTCGGTAGCACTGAGACGCTACGCCTGGTTGAGGTCCACTGGCTTCTCGGGTGATGTCCAAGCAACACTTTTGGACATGCCCTTTGATGGCCGTCCCCTGTTTGGCGACAAGGCAAACAACGCGCTTGAGCGCTTTAAGGATTCTAGGGCTCGCTTCCACCTCCCGCCCAGCGCAGTCTGCTTTTCACCCCTTTTGTGGCTACGGAAGGGGTGCCCCGCCACGTTCCGCCCAGAGCCACAGGCCGGACAGGTGGATTTTGCAGATAGTCCGAAGGGGCTACTCCCTCCCCTTCGAGACTACCCCTCCATCCATGCCACCTCAATTCCATCGCATGTCGGAGGATCACTTGGCCCTTCTCCGCCAGGAAGTTGCAGCTCTCTTGGCCAAGGGAGCTATCGAGCGTGTCCCTGTGCAAGAAGTAGGTCGTGGTTGCTATTCCCACTACTTTCTGGTACCCAAGAAGGACAAGGGCCTGCGTCCTATCTTGGACCACAAGGACGTCAACCGCTTCCTCCGGAAGGAGAAGTTCAAGATGTTGACTTTGGCTCAGGTTCTGTCTGCCCTCGACCCTGGAGACTGGATGGTAGCATTGGACTTGCAGGACGCATATTTCCACATATCCGTCCTGCCAGCCCACAGGCGTTACCTATGGTTCACGGTAGGCCACGAGCATTTTCAGTTCACCGTGCTTCCCTTTGGCCTTACCATCACCCCTCAGGTGTTCACGAAAGTGATGGTGGTGGTTGCAGCTCATCTGCGCAGATCAGGGGTTCCAGTCTTTCCCTATCTCGACGACTAGCTGTTGAAGGCGGGCTCTCCCCAGGCTGTCGTCTCCCACCTCCTGACTACGGGCGGCCTCCTGCTTTCGCTGGGGTTCTCTATCAACGTGCCAAAGTCACACCTGAGTCCCTCTCAGAAGCTCCTCTTCATCGGAGTGGTTCTGGACACGATGCAGTTTTGGGCCTATCCTCCCGAGCAGCGAGTCCGGGATATTCGGGCTATGATTCCGATCTTTTAGCCTCTATCCCGGGTTTCGGTCAGAATGACCCTGTGGCCGCTGGGCCTCATGGCCTCCTGCATCCTGCTGGTGGATCATGCCAGGTGGCATATGCGGGCTCTGCAGTGGGACCTGAAGTTCCAGTGGGCACAGCATCAGGGCAATCTTTTTCTATTGCCTCCAGATCTCAGAGGGTACTGCTCACCAACTGCAGTGGTAGCTAACGAACCAGTATTGGGTCAGCCGCAGATCCCTCTCCCTTCCCCAACCGGAGTTCACAGTGGTGACAGATGCATCACTTCTGGGATGGGGTGGCCACATGGGAGAGGCGAAGATCAGAGGCCTCTGGTTTCCAGCGGAGTCTGGGCTCCACATCAACCTTCTGGAGCTCCGGGCAATTCATCTTGCACTGAAGGCATTCCTTCCCTCTGTCCGGGGAAGAGTAGTGCAGGTGTTCACAGACAACACCACTGCTATGTGGTACTGCAACAAACAGGGCGGGGTGGGGTCTTGGACGCTATGTCAAGAGGCATTTCGCCTCTGGACATGTCTGGAACATCATGGCAAATTCCTGGTGGTTCAACACCTGGCAGGTTCTCTGAATGCCAGGGTGGACGAACTCAGCCGCAGGTGCATGATGGATCATGAATGGCGTCTTCACTCGGAGGTGGTGCAAGGTCTCTTTCAGCAGTGGGGAGAGCCTTGGTTAGATCTATTCGCCACCGAAGAGAACGCGCAATGTCTGCAGTTCTGCGTGTTTGAATTTCCAAGGCGGCATTCGCTCAGCGCCGCTTTTCGTCGCGAGTGGAGTTACGGTCTTCTATACGCCTTTCCGCCTATACCACTTTTGCCCAGAGTGCTGAAAAAGATCAAGCGCAACCGGGCCCAAGTCATTCTTGTTGCTCCGGATTGGGCACGAAGAGTCTGGTATCCCGAGCTGTTACATCTGGCCATCGATCCTCCGATCTGACTGCCTCTTCGGGAGGATCTTCTGTCCAGCCTGCACCTCCTTGGGTGGAGATTGAGCGGTGACAGCTGACAGCTTTTGACCTTCCTCCCGAAGTATGTAATGTTATCTTGGCAGCCTGGCGTCCCTCCACTAAGACGGTATATGCCTGTAGATGGAACAAATTTGTGGCATGGCGCACAGCAAAGGCTGTGGATCCCCTCTCTGCCCCTCTTTCTGAAGTTCTTTTGTTCCTCCTTTCTTTGGCCCAGCAGGGCTCTGCTCTGGGCACACTTAAGGGCTATCTTTCAGCCATCTCAGCCTTTCTTCGGCTGCCTGATCAGCCTTCTCTTTTCAAGTCCCCCATTGTAAATAGATTCCTTAAGGGCATTACTCACCTCTTTCCTCCTATTCCTTTCGTAATGCCTCAGTGGGACTTGAACTTAGATCTGACATACCTTATGTGCGCTCCTTTCGAGTCACTACATAACATTAAAGACTGCTTTCCTAGTGGCCATCACCTCTACTAGCAGGGTGAGTGAGCTTCAGGCTCTGTCCTCTAAGCCTCCTTTTCTTGCTGTTCATCCGGATAAGGTTGTCCTAAGAACCAGACCTTCCTTTCTTCCCAAAGTGGTTACTTCTTTCCACATTGGTCAAACCATCACTTTGCCCACCTTCTTTCTGCCTCCGCATCCTTCAAAAGAGGGAGAGGCTCCACCGTCTGGATCCAAAACGTGCGCTATCTTTCTATCTGGATTGCACAAGACAATTCCGGGTGGATGACCAACTCTTTGTTGGCTATGTGGGCGCCAAAAAAGGTCGGGCCGTGCAAAAATGGACCATCTCTTGGTGGGTCGTTCTTTGCATTACAATTTGTTACTCTTTGGCAAAGAAGGAGTTTCCAGTAGGATTGCGCGCCCATTCCACCAGGGCGACGGCAGCCACTACTGCTTTGGGACGTGGAGTTCCCCTTCATGATATCTGCCAGGCAACCACGTCGGCATCTCTGCACATGTTCACCAAACACTACTGCCTGGACTCTCAAGTCTGGAGAGACGGCTTCTTTGGCCGTTCTGTTCTACAGGACTATCTGGTGTGAACTTGGTTCGCAGACCCACCTTCGGGGTTGGTATTGCTGGGGTATCTATTCTACAGGTAAGGAATCTATAACTAATAGTCTCTTTCAGATGAACAAGTTACTTACCTTTGGTAACGATGTATCTGTAAGAGACATATATTAGTTATAGACTCCTTACCGCCCCACCCATCCTCCCCGTTCTGCGAACTGACTTCTAGGGTTGAGGACATCCTTTCAGGGCCCTAGTTTTGTGCACCAGTGGTCAGTTTCTTGCATGTTTCTGCGCCTCTGGCGTGGAATGTCGTGTAAAGAACTGACATCAGCGCACGAGGGCGGCGTCTAAGTAGCTACCGCGACGTCATCCCAGCGACCATGACGCCGACGATGAACGCGGAGTCGACCGACGCTACCTGTTGACGCGCAGGGGTACTGCTGACGAAAAACTTTCCGGATCCAGTATGACGCCTGGGGGTAATTCTAAGGTAAGGAATCTATAACTAATATATGTCTCTTACAGAAGATATATCGTTACCGAAGGTAAGTAACTTGTTCATCAATACCAGTGGCAAAAAGTGGAGAGGCACCTTCTCATGCTGGATCGTGCTCTGCATTAAGATCTGAAACGCACTGGCCAAGAAGCAGTCTCCAGAAGAACTGCATGCCCATTCCACTAGGCCCAAAGGTGCTACCAGTGCATTGTCGTGTAGAGTCCCTGTCTTAGGCGTCTGCCAGACAGCGACGTGGGCGTCCCTCCATACCTTCATGAAGCACTATTGTCTTGACAGTCTAGTGCAGTGAGAAGGGCACATTACCCCCTCTGTTTTGGAGGATTTTCTGGTTTGAGTCCATCCACTGTTCTCCTCCCTTTAGGTACGCTATGGTATATATTAAAAAGGTGAGGAATATGCAGCTAGAAATCTCTATCAGAAGAACCCGTTACTTACCTTTGGTAACGCTCTTTCTGGTAGAGACTATCTAGCTGCAGAATCCTCACCAACCCTCCCCATTATGTGGTTAGACTCTACCTTTTAATGAGATGCCAAGTCTTGGAATCTGCACACTGTTTACCAGTTTGCTTTTGGGGTTCCACGTCAAGAGGTGCAGACAGTCTCAAAAGCAGTAGGAGTGGCTCCTTTAAATGCCCCACATGTCACCTCCGGAGCAGAACAGCATCAGTGCGAAGCCGTATGGCGCCACCTTCCAGTATGCAGAGTTACTACGAAAAGTTTCCAGATCCATTCTGACCCCTAGGAAATACTCAAAAGGTGAAAGTTCTGCAGCTAGATAGTCTCTGCCAGGAAAAGCTTTACCGAAGGTAAGTAACTAGTTTGTGTGGACATTAAAAGCCCCCCACCTGGCTTTAGTGGGCCAGACATGCTGAATACATTCTTTTAAACCTCTGCATCATCTGGTTGGTAACCACCTCTTAGGGAAGGAAGTAATTTACAAACTACTTAGACTGTGTTTCTACAGCCATACATGCTACAAACGGAGGGTGTTGCACTGTAACCATCTGATCATTGTGTGTAGTGATTTAAATTCACATTTGCCCACCCTCCTACCCATAAGCTGCGGAAATCACAGATGTCTTCCAGGTTGTGTTCCTCATCCCAGTATCTACAACTATCTTTGAAATAGGCTCCACTTACATTACTCACCAGTTAGAGTGTAAACAATCTAAAATGGAGTCTTTGACCTACTACCTTGTAGGCTAAGGGTGGAGCCACAACAGACCTTATGATTCAAACAACTTTGAAGTAAAACAACTTGTAAACATCCATACTCAACTCTAGATGGCAGATGTATACAGAGCATATTAATCTACAGTCCTACAAGATACAAACTGATGGTTGCAGGGTAGGTAACCATTTTCTTTTGGGTCGTTTTCAGTGAGGGCTGATAGGTCTTTGATGCAACAGTCAGTATAAGACTCCTTAGCTTGCACATTTCATTTCTTAAGCTGCCCCTATATCTTGTCTATTAATCATAAGATCGAATATGTCTTCAATTTGTTTTACTACTGCTCAAATGTTTGTTTTTGTTTCCAGGTGCTCACATAATGAGGGGCATGAGTTTTATTCAAATCATATAAGTTCTGAATGGAGCTCTGGCATGCCCCATTTTTACTACAAATGGGATTCTTTTGACTAGTGCTTTAGTCCTTTCTGTTGCAGGTTGTTCCAGTCTGTTGCACAGTGTTGCATGGGGCAGAAGCAGGCTCAGCAAGTGATGGAAGGTACTGGTGCCAGTTAAGTAGGAATGGAGCAATCATCTCTTGATCCTACAAATGCGTGCTGCAAAAAGTAACAGCCTGGAGGTCCGTATCCAAATCTAACAAGCGTCAACTGGAAAATCTATCTGCACTCTACCTGACTTTTCCAAGCTCGCTTAATTGGGTATTGATGATCCCAAGTTTCCAGGGAAATGCCCTCGTGTTTGTGGTGTCTGTAGCTCGACCACGACTCCAAGTTGTGCTCCAACTGCTGGACCATGGTGCCAAAGGCTTTGAGGGAGCTGTCCTTGAAGCTGCTAGCAGCCTGGCATGCGACTCCATGAAAGTCACAGTCCCGCCCAAGAGGAAGGTATCGGGACCGTTCCAGGAGTCCAAAGTCATCTGTCCCACTCAAGTTTGTCGGGGCACTCGGGTAAGAGGCACAAAAACATAAGTTAAAGCACGCTTCGACTTCTCGTCCGTAGGCCAACACGACAAAGGAACATCGGCATTCAAGGCCTGGTTCCTCGGAACCTGTGCCTGGCCGACTCCCAGGCTCCCCAGTATTCCGGGAGCGATCCCAGCTCAAATTAAAGAGTTCTATGAGGCCTTGCATCTCAGTTTTGACCACTCCGATGCGCCTTCAGACCCAGCAGGGTCAGTGCGGCCCCATCTGGTTCCTTGCTGGCAGCTTTGTCCCCTCATGGATCCAGACTGGCGCCGGTCGTGCCTTCCCTTGTACCCACCAGTAGCGTCAGCTGCATTGTGATCCCTGACTCCTAGCCGGAGCTGCGTCAACTGACACCAATTACGGCGTCACCGGAACCCCAGTGTCTTAGGTCGGAGCCTGAGCACTATTCTGAAGTGCTAGGCCTCTGGAAGGAATTGGAGGGGTCGCTGAACCCTTCACATTATGGGTATGATCAGGATATGGACTGGTGTGAGGAATTGGGTGATCCCCCTACAATGGCTACAGGGGAGAGAGCTACATAAGCAGTGGTAGTGTGGAGGGCGGCTGAGGTTCTCGACCTTCAGTTGCCCTTGGCAGTCAAGACCAACATCTTGACAGAGGTGCTGCAACCAAGAGTCTTCTCCTCTGAACTCCTACTCTCGTTCAACAAAGCCCTCACCGACATCCTACTGGGGACCTCATCCAAACCCAGCACAAGGGCTCCTGTGAATAGGACGATTGCCTGCTGCCACCACCCAACTCTAGGGGACCCAAATTATCTCCCCTAACACCCTACCCCTGAGAGCTTGGTGATTCAAGCCTCCACTTCCCATGGCACTTTCCCTGCTGCTCCCCTGAACAGGAAATCAAAGAGGCTGAACAGCTTGCAAAAGAAAATGTTTTCTTCCCCCGGTCTTGCATTGCGGTCAGTGAACACCGCATGCTTATTGGGCTACTATTCCTACACGCTGTGGTAAATGGTTGCACAACTGCTGCCATAGGTCCCGAAGGAGTCTGGGGCCATTCTCCTCCAAGCTGTTACAGATGGGAGAAACGCAACGAAGTTCACTCTAATCAGTGGCAGGATGCGACAGACTTGCTGGGCAGAGCTATTTTGTTGACGGTGGCTCTCAGACGCCACGCCTGGCTAAGAACATCTAGCTTTTCATGGAATGTCCAGTCTTCCCTCATGGACATGCCCTTCGATAGCAGCCGTCTCTTCGGAGACGAGGCAGAATCGGCGCTGGAGCGATTTAAGGACTTGTGTGCTACAATAAAATTCCTTTGGCCTCTTGGCTGCCCCACGTCTGCTTTTCGCTCCTTTCATGGCCACATAAGAGGCTTTCAACCGCGCCAACCCTATCCCAGCCATCGAGCTGCGCAAGCCACCCAGCCTCTGTGTGGGCAAGGGCGCGGTTCCTACCAGCCTCCTGTGTCGGTTAGCCAGCAGTCTGCTCCAGCCACCATCCGCGGGCAGCTGGAGCCTCCAAACCTTCCTAATCTTACCCTTTTAGATCATGGGCGTCCGGTTAGTGGCAGGATCTGCCTACACTTCCACCACTGGCAGTCCATAACATCAGATGGGTGGAATCTGCAGATCGTCCGAAGGGGGTACTCCCTCCCCTTCGAGACTACCCCTGTCTCCATGCCTCCATCTTACGACTGGCTGACGGAGAATCATTTGTCCCTGCTCTGCGAGGAAGTCATGGCTCTCTTGGCCAAGGGAGCCATAGACAGGGTTCCGGTGCCAAAAGTAGGCTGTAGTTGCTATTCCCGCTACTTCCTGGTCCCCCAAAAAGGACAACGGTCTTCGCCCTATCCTAGATCTCCAAACCCTCAACTACTTCCTCAAGAAGAAGTTCAAGATTCTCACATTGGCTCAGTTCTGGTCTGCCCTGGACCCAGGCGACTGAATGGTAGGGTTGGACTTGCAGAACACCCATGTTCGAGGCATGTATGCTGTAGATACACATGCTTTGCATAAGTTTGCCAGCTAGTGTTGGGCTCAAATAATTACCAGTTGTTTTTGTTCCAAGAGGTTTTCTTCGAGTCACTAGACTGTGTGACTCCTCCTCTTAGGAATGCTGCGCATGGTCATCGACGCCATCTTCTGATTTTTTTTTCCGCTGACGGTTTTTGGATGTAGTATCTTGCACTCCAGTTTGAGTCTCCTTCAGTCCAGGATCTATATCTCAACGACATTGTTTAGATCGGTATAGTATACATCTCATACTAGATTTTCCTAGTGGGTTTTCGACTCGTCTCTTTGGCCTACGGGCCATGCCCGGCCAGGTAATCTCCATTTCGAAAGAGAGAGAATGACCTGCTAATGGAATGCAGTCCATTCCGTTTCTGTCTGAGGTGCCACTCCAAATACCCTCACACCAACCAACATCATGTTTGCAACTTAAGTCTCTCGCCCGAAAATCGAGAGGACACCTGTGAGGCCTGTAAGTTTTTTCGATCTAAAAAGACTCTTCAAGATCAATGGGCTAGACGACAGGAGATGCAGCGCAAGCAAATGGACGATGTCTCCGACATCTTCGGTCGACAAGATGAGAAGGAAGAGGCTTCAGCGGCACAAGAAGAATCCCTTTCCATATATGACTCTGATTCAGAGTCTCAATCTGAAGAGGACTCTGCCACTCTTCAACCAGCTCAAAAACCACGTACCGTGAGTACTTTTACCCATGCTCCGAAATCCAAATCCTCCATCTCCACTGAGTAAACTGCTCGCGGGCCGCCACTGCACACAAGCCATGGTGTGACCGAAAACATGACTCGGAACCCTTGCCCTCCGGCTCAGCTCCTAAAGTTCAGCCTGCAGCAGTGGCCTCTTCATCTCTTCCATCCGAGACCAAAACATCTCACTGTTCGGTCTTGCACCGAAAAAAAACTTGTTCTTTCGGATTCTAACCTTCCTCTATCAAAAACAAAGCTTCGTCCACCTGCTTTGTTTATGGTCCGATATCTCCCCCAGAGCCAATCCTCGAGCAATATCACCAAAAGCTCGATTCAAAACAAAAAACACTTCAAATTCAGCCTGGAACAAAGAAAATGATGGTACAGCCACCAAAACAACAAACTCCTAAGAAGCAGTTGACTTTTGGGGAGGCTTTGGACATTCCTGTTTAACCCCTAAAGATGAAAAGAAAGGATGCTGCAACTAGTCCATTGCACATTCCCATTCCTTCATTACCTGTACCACAATCAACACCTCCACCACTCACTCCACCACCTCACTCCCCATAATTGTCTGAGGCTAGTAATATGTCCCCTCAGTCAACAGTAGATGAGAATCAAGACATCCCAGATGACACAAAACCAGGAGATGCTTGTGAGGATTATAATTAGGGCTCCCGGTTTTATGGTATTTATTTTTTTGTCATTTCCGTCTGTATTTATCCATATTTATTTTTTGTCAACTTTATCTGTATTTATCCATATTTATTATGGGTTTTGTGAAAAAAGTAAAGCTGAAACTGGTATATTTCCACATTTATTTAACCAATAAATATGCAGTCATGCTTGAAAGCCTGCCAGGTTTCAGTATTATGAACACCCGCAGAAGATAAATCAGTGCACTTATATGAAAATATGCACATTTTAGTATCAGCCTTGTGCATAGCTACTGCTGTTTAAGCCTTTTTACTAAAATTCCTTTCTTTTTCAACCCCCTTACCTATCAATCCATACAGTTATTGGCCTGGCAGTCATGCCAAAGTGTATTTAGAATCACTCAAAAAGCACCCAATTTCCGTTTTTATCCACATTTAAAAATAAATACAGACAAGAAAATAAATGGTTTTCTGTCTGTATTTATCTGTAAAAATCAGTAAAAACGGAAAACAGGGAGCCTTAATTATAATATTGATCCTCATCTTGACACTGATCTTGATTTATACCCTAGCCATCCATCACCACCTGATGATGCATCTGCTTATCAGGATCTTATAGCCAGAGCAGCCACTTTCCATCAGGTACCTTTATATAAGGACTCAATAGAGGAGGATTTCCTCTTTAATACACAAAGAGGTGCACAATACTTACCACTTTTAAAAGGTATGACACTTCATGAAGATTACATTTTCAAACAAACAGTTGAAGCAAGAATAATAACTCCTCGCATTAATAAAAAAATACAAACCACCACGCATTTTTATTAGAGGTCAATTAACTCCTGATTCTTCAGTAGTATCCAATGCTAAGAAAATGGCTAACTCCCAAACAACTGGAGAAGCACCACAACCAGAAAAAGAATCAAAACATATGGATGATTATGGTAAGAGTTTCAGCACAAGCAGCTAATCATTGGCGTATAGCTAAGCATTGCTAGTAAGGTACGACAGGGCCCACTGGGACGAAATGGAGGGCCTTCTCCAACATCTCCCAGAGGAGCACAGAAAAAAGGTCAAGAAATTGTTAATGAAGGCAAACTTATTACCAAACACTCTATTAAATGTGCCTTTGATGCAGTCAACACTGCTGCTAGGACTATAAATACTAGTGTCCTAATAAGGCATTCATGGTTAAGGGTGTCAGGTTTCAATCCTGAGGTACAACAGAAAAATTGAACCTCCCATTTGACAAGGAACATCTTTGGCCCCCAGGTGGATACAGTCCTTGAAAAAATGAAAAGAGATCAATGGGAGCTCTACAAACACTTATAGAGGCTCCTTTCGTAGGCCTAATTTTAAACAAGGGGCAAGACCAGCTTCCACAGATACCACTGGTTTACAATATAAAACTCAAGGACAAACCTCAATAACTAAGACCTACACAGGTTCTTAAAGAGGTAAGGAAGAGGCAGAGGGATCAATATACATTCCTCGAATACGAACAATAAACAGTGACTCCTTTACCTTCCTCCACAACACCAAACACCAGTTGGGGGTCGTCTTCAACAATTTCTCCAAAACTGGAAGTCCGTTACAACACACCAATGGGTCTTAGACATTATCCAACATGGTTATTGTCTGGAACTCATAACTCCTCCAAATGTTCCCCTTCGCAAACACAAACTATCCATGCAACACCAAATCCTTCTGCAACAAGAAATAACAGCTCTGTTGCAAAAAGGAGCAATAGAACCACCACAATTTCACGGGACAGGAGTGTATTCACTATACTAACTTATTCCCAAAAAGGATGGATCTCTCAGGCCCATTCTTGATCACAGACCACTAAATCGTTACATAATATCAGAACATTTCCATATGGTCACTCTTCAAGGGGTCATCCCTTTATGAAAAAAAGGAGACTTCATGGCAACCTTAGATCTAAAGGATGCCTATTTTCATATACACATTTATCCTGCACACAGAACATACCTCAGATTTCTATTTCAGGGAAATCATTATCAGTTCAAAGTTCTTCCCTTTGGAGTCACTACAGCACCAAGAGTATTTACAAAGTGCTTAGCCGTTGTTGCAGCACATCTGCGCAGGGAAAACATTCATGTCTTCCCTTATCTAGACGACTGGCTAATCAAAGCAAATACATTCATTCTTTGCAAACAAAACACTCAAAAAACCCTAGATTTACTACATCAACTACGGTTTACTGTCAACCTACATAAATCTCATCTACAGCCAGCTACCACTCATGCATTTCTAGGGGCCACGCTCAACACAAATCTAGCGATAGCATCCCCGAACACAGACAGAATACGCAATATACTAATGTTATTTCAACAATTTCAAACTCCAGCCAAATTAATTCTCAGACTTTTGCGCACAATGGCATCTTGTATTTACATAGTCCCACATGCCAGACTCAACATGAGACTTCTACAACAATGTCTCTCCCAGCAATGGACTCGTCACTTGGTCAACTTCACGATCTAGTGTTGGTAAACAGCCGCACCTATCACCCTCTGCAATGGTGGAATCCACAAAATCTATCCAAAGGGTCGCAGTTTCAAGACCCAGTTCAACAAATAACTCTAACAGATGCATCTCTAAAAGGATGGGGGGCACATCTCCACAACCTTACTATTCAGGGACTATAGGATTCCAAACAAGTATCTCCATATCATTCACCTAAAGCTGCAAGCTGTTCATCTAGCGATCAAAGCCTTCCTAATTCTTCTACAAAAGAAAGTTGCCCTTATTCGAACAGACAATACAACAACAATGTATTATGTACAAAAGCATGGGGACACACACTCTGCCCAATTATCTCACTTAGCTCAGAAAATCTGGAAGTTAGCAATACACAGCAACATTCATATATCTGAAAGAAACAGTTAGTTATAAATTCCTTACCTTAGAATTACCGCCAGGCGTCAGACTGGATCCAGAAAGTTTTTTCGTCAGCAGTACCCCTGCGCATCGGAAGGTGGCGTCGGTCGACTCCGCGTTCGGCGTCGTGGTCGCCGGGATGACGTGGCGGTAGCTACATAGACGCCGCCCTCGCGCGCTGACGTCAGTTCTTTCTGTTTTTCGCGCCAGCAAGCGCAGATCCGGAGAGAGCGGTACACCCAGTCATTTTTTGACTGAGCTTTTTTCTCGACTTTTGTCGACTTCGTTATTTTCTGAGTCCATCGACTCCTGGTGCACGAGGGATGCCCGACTTTAAGGCTTGCGGTTCCTGTAACCGACTGATGTCGGTGACGGATCCGCACCGCATGTGCCTCTACTGCCTGGAGCGCGACCCCGACCCCAAGTCGTGCTCCGACTGCCGGACCATGGCCCCGAAGTCTTTACAGGAGCAGTTCCGAAAGCTACTCGAGGCCCGGCAGCCGGCTCCACGTCGCTCGAGGTCCCGTCGCAGAGGAGGTTGAGGGACTGATCGCGGAGCCAACACCATTCTTCGTCGAAGTCTTCGCACTCGGGGTCAGGTAAGTCGAAGCACAAAAAGAAGTCGAAGAAGCATCGTCGCTCTTCGACTTCTCCCCATCCATCAGCCGACGCGACGAGGGATGCGGGTGGTGCCCCTCCCGTGCCTCCGCGTGCGGAGCCCGTAGGGTCGACTCCGGGTTTCCCCCCCTTCCCGGGACCGGGAGCGACCCCTGCCCAGCTTCATCAGTTCTACAAAGTGATGCACACCATCTTTGGACAGCCCGACTCCGCCGGCGCGCCTTCGGGCCCCGCAGACTCAGCTGGGGGCCCTGGGCCTTCGGCGTCGGAGGCTTTAGCCTGGTGCCCCAGGGTCCCCCTGGATCCAGGCCTGGATCCAGATCAGCCCCGGTCGACCTCGTTAAGCCTCCCCGGCACCGATTCCACTGGCACCACGTCCACCACCGGCGTCGGCTGTGTCCCCAGCCGACGTCGACCCTGGCCTTCACCTCGAGGTAGACACGGAGTCGGACCGGCGTCGACCGACGCCAGATCCGATGCCGGCGGGTACTTTTGTGCCCCTGTTCTACCCTGGCTCTTTGAGACCAGATTGGCAACCAGAGGAGGGTGAGAAGGACTGGGAGGGGTCTGGGGACCCTTTGACCGACCAGTTGGTGTACGAACAGGACTGGCGAGAGAAACTGGGGGAAACCAGTGGTCTGGATACCTCACCTGACCTTGGCATGTTGTCTCCTCCTACCGTGGCTACGGAGGAGGAAGCGTCATACGCAGTGGTGTTGTGTAGGGTGGACGAGGCTCTCCACCTCGAGCTACCTACGGTGGCAGTCAGGACTAACCTCCTGACAGAGGTCCTTCAACCGGCAGCAAGCTCTTCAGAGCCCCTGCTGCCTTTTAATGTAGCCCTCACGGACATCCTTTTGGGGACGTGGTCCAGGCCCAACACAGGGGCTCCTGTGGACAGGATGATTGCCCGACATCACTGCCCGGCCCCGGGTGACCCCACTTTCCTCTCCCAACACCCCACCCCTGAGAGCTAGGTGGTCCAAGCCTCCACTTCAAAAGGTGCCTTCCCTACCGCACCACCGGATAGGGAATCCAAAAAGCTGGACCACCTTGGGAAGAAAATGTTTTCTTCTGCCAGCTTGGGACTGCGGTCGGTAAACACTGCATGTCTGTTGGGCCGTTACACCCACTCTGTGTGGGATACGGTGGCGCAGGTGCTGCCCCAGTGCCTGGAGGAGGCCCAGGCCGTACTCTCCCGTGCAGTTGCCGAGGGGAGAGATGCAGCGAAGTTTACCATCCGCTGTGGGCTGTATACCGCTGACGCACTTGTCAGGACGATTTCCACGTCAGTGTAGGCCCTTCGACCCTACGCCTGGTTGCGTTCAACTGGTTTTTTGGGGATGTCCAATCCACCCTTATGGACATGCCCTTTGATGGCAATCGCCTTTTCAGCGACAAGGCAGACAACGCGCTAGAGTGCTTTAAGGACTCTCGGGCTACGGCCAGGTCCTTGGGCCTATCCACCACCCGCCCTGCACAGTGTGCCTTTCATGGCTACGGAAGGGGTACCCCACTACGTCCAGGCCAGAGCCACAGGCCGGTGCAAGCTATTCAGCCACAGTGTGGCTGGGGACGTGGGTACCACCGCCATGGTTCTGGGGGCCAGCGGGCAGGCCAGTCCACCAAAGCCCCCTCTGCAGCAGCCTCCAAACCCTCCTAGTCCGACCTTTCAGTGCCACCAAACGCCAGTGGGCGGCAGGATTCGCCATCACCTCCCCCACTGGCGCACCATCACAGGTGGGTTTTGCAAATAGTCCGAAGGGGCTACTCCTTCCCCTTCGAGACTACCCCTCCATCCATGCCACCTCAGTACCATCGCATGTCAGAGGATCATCTGGCCCTGCTCCAACACAAAGTTTTGGCACTCTTGGCCAAGGGAGCCATCGAGCGTGTTCCTGTCCCAGAAGTAGGTCGTGGTTGCTATTCCCACTACTTTCTGGTGCCAAAGAAGGACAAAGGCCTGCGTCCTATCTTGGATCTCAGTAACGTCAACGACTTCCTCCGGAAGGAGAAGTTCAAAATGTTGACGCTCACTCAGGTCTTGTCTGCCCTCAACCCTGGAGACTGGATGGTAGCGTTGGACTTGCAGGACGCTTATTATCACATCCCCATCCTGCCGGGCCACCGGAGTTACCTGCGGTTCACGGTAGGCCACGAGCATTTAAAGTTTACCATGCTCCCCTTTGGCCTTACCAGCGCCCCTCGGGTGTTCACGAAAGTGATGGCTATGGTCACAGCTCATCTGCGCAGATCAGGGGTTCCAGTCTTCCCCTATCTCGACGACTGGCTGTTGAAGGCGGGCTCGCCCCAGGCTGTCGTCTCCCACCTCCAGACTACGGCCGACCTCCTGCATTCGCTGGGGTTCTCCATCAATGTGCCGAAGTCACACCTGACTCCCACTCAGTAGCTCCTCTTCCTCAGCGTGGTTCTGGACACGACGCAGTTTTGGGTCTATCCTCCTGAACAGCGAGTCCGGGATATTCGGGCTATGATTCCGATCTTTCAGCCTCTATCCCGGGTTTCGGTCAGGATGACCCTCAGTCTACTGGGCCTGATGGCCTCCTGCATCCTGCTGGTGGACCATGCCAGATGACATATGCGGGCTCTGCAGTGGGACCTGAAGTTCCAGTGGGCACAACATCAGGGGAACCTGTCCGATTGCATCCAGATCGAGGAGGGTACTGTACACCAATTGCAGTGGTGGCTAACGAACCAGGATTGGGTCAGCGGCAGATCCCTCTCCCTTCCCCAACCAGAGTTCACAGTGGTAACCGATGCATCACTTCTGGGATGGGGCGGCCACATGGGGGAGGCGGAGATCAGAGGCCTCTGGTTTCCGGCGGAGTCCGGGCTCCACATCAACCTTCTGGATCTTTCAGCCTTTATCCCGGGTTTCGGTCAGGATGACCCTCAGTCTACTGGGCCTGATGGCCTCCTGCATCCTGCTGGTGGACCATGCCAGATGGCATATGCGGGCTCTGCAGTGGGACCTGAAGTTCCAGTGGGCACAACATCAGGGGAACCTGTCCGATTGCGTCCAGATCAAGGAGCGCACTGCACACCAATTGCAGTGGTGGCTAACGAACCAGGATTGGGTCGGCGGCAGATCCCTCTCCCTTCCCCAACCAGAGTTCACAGTGGTAACCGATGCATCACTTCTGGGATGGGGTGGCCACATGGGGGAGGTGGAGATCAGAGGCCTCTGGTTTCCGGCGGAGTCCGGGCTCCACATCAACCTTCTGGAGCTTCGGGCGATTCATCTTGCACTCAAAGCATTCCTTCCCTCTGTCCGGGGAAGAGTAGTGCAGGTGTTCACGGACAACACCACCACCATGTGGTACTGCAACAAACAAGGCGGGATGGGGTCGTGGACGTGGGAACCTCCACCTCCGGACATGGCTGGAACATCAGGGCATATCCCTGGTGGTTCAACACCTGGCAGGTTCCCTGAATGCCAGGGCGGACGAACTCAGCCGCAGGTGCATGATGGATCTCTTTCAGCAGTGAGGAGAGCCTTGGCTAGATCTATTCACCACCGAAGAGAACACACAATGTCAGCAATTCTGCGATTTGGAATTTCCAAGGCGGCACTCGCTAGGCGACGCTTTTCGTCGCAAGTGGAGTTGCGGTCTTCTATACAATTTTCCGCCTATACCACTTCTGCCCAGAGTGCTGAAGATATCAAGCACGACCCGGCCCAAGACATTCTTGTGGCTCCGGACTGGGCACGTAGAGTCTGGTATCCCGATCTGTCTCACATGGCCATCGATCCTTCGATCAGACTGCCTCTTCGAGGGGGACGGTCCTCCACCCGAACCTGTCCAGCCTCCACCTCCTTGCATGGAGATTGAGCGGGGGCAGTTGACGTCGTTTGACCTGCCTCCCAAAGTCTGTGATGTTATCTTGGCAGCCAGGCGTCCCTCCACTAAGACGGTATACGCCTGCAGATGGAACAAATTTGTGGCATGGTGCACAGCAAAGGCCGTGGATCCCCTTTCCGCCCCTCTTTCTGAGGTTCTCTTGTTCCTCCTTTCTTTGGCCCAGCAGGGCTCTGTTGTGGGCACTCTAAAGGGCTACCTCTCTGCCATTTCAGCCTTCCTTAGGCTTCCTGATCAGCCTTCTCTTTTCAAGTCCCCTGTTGTAAATCGCTTCCTTAAGGGCATTACTCATCTTTTTCCTCCTGTTCCCTTTGTAATGCCCCAGTGGGACTTGAACTTGGTTCTAACATATCTAATGTGCGCTACCTGTGAGCCGCTACATAACTGTCCTCTCAGGCTTCTGACCTTAAAAACTGCTTTTCTGGTGGCCATCACCTCTGTGCGCAGGGTGAGTGAACTCCAATCACTTTCTTCTAAGCCTCCTTTTCTGACGGTTCATCCAGACAAGGTTGTCCTCCAAACTCGTCCGTCCTTCCTTCCCAAAGTGGTTACTCCTTTCCATATTGGACAGACCATCACTTTGCCTACCTTCTTTCCGCCTCTGCATCCTTCCAAAGGAGAGGCTCCACCGTCTGGATCCAAAACGTGCGCGTTCCTTTTACTTGGATCGCACAAAACAATTCTGGTGGATGACCAGCTCTTTGTTTGCTACGTGGGCACCAAAAAAGGTCGGGCCGTGCACAAACGGACCATTTCCAGATGGGTCGTTTTGTGCATCAAAGCTTGTTATTCCTTGGCAAAGAAGGAGCCTCCAGTGGGGTTGCACGCCCATTCCACCAGGGCGACGGCAGCTACCACGGATCACTGACAGAATATCGACAGCCCGAATATCGACCTACAAGAATATCGAGTACAGAATTTCGATGGACAGAATATCGACATCCTATCTCTACAAAGGTAAGTACAAAAATATCGAAACCAAAATATCGTTGTTTAAAATATCGTTGTTTAAAATATCGTTGTTTTAAATGTCTTAAAAATATTATAAAATTAATTAAATAATAAATATAATTAATAAAAACATAGGGGCCCATTACGATAACCGGCGTTAAATAATCCGCCCTCCACGATATCATGAGAAAACCGCCCGCCTGCACCATGGGAATACCGACCGAGCAATTATGAAGTCGCGAAGCAACCTCCGCCCGCGGCGGTAAAAACACACAAAATTCCGCCCGTCCATGTCCGAGTAGAAGATTAACCGTCAGCCACGGACGCAATCCTGCCCGAAAACCCAAATCCGCACGCTCTGACGACCGAGACAACGACCGTGAAATTATGATCTCCCCGACATGAGCGCAGAAAATCCACATATTCCCCGCCCGCCACGGTTAACAACAGCGATGAATAACTGACACGGCGGAAGGCCTGGCAGCCACGTCCGTGCACGGAAACCATTGGCGGGACAAAGAAATACACACAACATGGCCAACAAGTCCACACAGCAAACTACGCCAAAATACACAAACACAGAACACATCCCAATGACACATGCCCCCTGCCAAAACTAAAAAACTACAAATCCCAGGACAACAGACACAACACACCTGAAAACGACAGCCCATCATGACACACCCACATAGGTCAGTACAAAAGCAGCCTCCTCACAGACCACAATCCCTCGCCTTAGGACAAAGTGAAGACGCCATCAGACAACACAGAGAGACACAAAGGAAAGCAGCACACCACACGCACGCACACATCACACACATCACCACCACTACCACCATCACCACTGAAACAACGGCACCACGAACCCCCTGCACATCACACACCACACACCACACAACCACCACACCAGCTCAACAAATAGCAAACCACACACCATGGCAACCCAAAGAATGCCAAAGTACACTGCCACTGAGTTGACGGTCATGGTCGATGAGATCATCAAGGTGCACCCACAAATCTATGGGAACCGGGTCCAACAGACACCAGTAGCCACCAGAAACAGAATGTGGAGAAGGATAGTAGACCAGGTGAATGCAGTTGGGAACGTGCCACGCAACCGGGGCAAAATCACAAAGAGGTGGCACGACCTGAAAAGCGTGGTCAGGAAGAAGGAGGCCAAGAACCGTGAGCTGGCTGCCACGACTGGCGGCGGAAATCCTGCGCTATTCAAGACCTTCAAGGCGTGGGAGGGGCAGGTGCGAGGCATCCTGCATCCGGAGAGTCTCACCGGAATACCAGGGGGAGTGGAGGCTGGTAAGTACAAACAAATGTATACCAGCACACCGCTATGTACTGTCATGCACTACCAGAATGCCATAGCTCCGAGTGCCAAACACCCCCATGTCCAGTACACAATACACAAGACATCTCTCACACATGCAACAGACACTCCCACACACTCAGCCCAAAGGTACCAACAAACAAAACCATGGGGGCATGTGTACAGTCAGCCAGCACCACAACTCCCACCAGGTCCCTCTGTACCCCAGATGTGCCAGAAGGAGCACTCCCCACACCCACACTCATGTGTCAGCCCTAGCTGCACTAACCAACAAGTAACAGGTAAGTAGCCTTACCACAAACTCTGAGTATCGGAGGGGGGACTGCAGAAGTACAACCACCACCAGGCCCCTAGTCCTACAGCGCAGCAAGATGGAGCACTCCCCACACCCATGTGTCAGCTACTGCAGTGCACACCTTCACCCGACAGGTAGATATGTTTCCCTACATGGAGGGGTGTCTGTGGATGGTAAGCCTTCACCACAACTCACAACATGGCCCCCACTCCCACAGACCAGCAAGATGGAGCACCCCTCCCTCTCATAACCATGTGACAGCCATTGCATTGCTCCCTACAAACCAACAAGTAGGTAGACTACTGTACAGGGCATTGTGTCTGTAGGCATGAGGACTGTACCACGACTAACATTTGGGACATGTCACGTAGCAGAGGAACAGGTAGCACTGCTCCCTGTCATAACCATGTGACTAATGTGCACACGGACATGAATTACAGAGTCATAGCCCACATGAGCCATGTCAAATACACTAACACGTAAGGAGTCACGTCTGCATGCACAAGTCTCACTGGAGTACTGACCCACATGCCGAGCACTGTGCCAGTCATCACACACATCAGCAACACCATCGAAGTCCTGTCCATGTAGTCGTGTCTGCTTGTTCCGTTGACATCGTACAACATCACCCATGTAAGTCTATCTTGTCTCAATGTAACTGAGTGGAACCACAGTAATGTCACATACACCACTGGACCCATGAACCACACAGCCACACAATGCACATTCAATGTCTCATCCATCACATCTTTTCAGCCCCAGTGTCATGAAAGGTATACCATCTAATCAGTTGTCCCATATACAGTAGTTCAGCAAAGATTCCTGCCGATGGCCAATAATGTGTCTGTAGTGTCTGAAGCGCACGTCACACTGTGATTTACAACATACCTAATATAGTCAACACACCAAGAGCACTGCATTGCTGCACATGGCTGAGGGTAGCACGCACACCAAGGAATTGTCCCATCTGCAATACGTTGTGTGGCACACAACCATTACTCACTCACTACAATGCTTGCAGTGTAATGTCCCTAAATGATAACAGTGAGCAGATATGCTTGGTATGTCAGACATACACACACCTTTGTCTCTGCAGTGTCGTGTCGCCAAAACACATGTCCCCTCCTGCACCCATATGTCACAGTATGTACCCCAAAACCATATTTCACCTCAAAAGCGTTAAGGGGGCTGTAATCCTTTTGCCATCTGCGTTTCTAAGCGTTCCATTTGAACCCCAAAACCATATTTCACCTCAAAAGCGTTGAGGGGGCTGTACCCTTTTGCCATCTGCATTTCTAAGCGTTCCATTTGAACCCCAAAACCATATTTCACCTCAAAAGTGTTGAGGGGGCTGTACCCCTTTTGCCATCTGCGTTTCTAAGCGTTCCATTTGAACCCCAAAACCATATTTCACCTCAAAAGCGTTGAGGGGGCTGTACCCCTTTTGCCATCTGCGTTTCTAAGCGTTCCATTTGAAACCCAAAACCATATTTCACCTCAAAAGCGTTGAGGGGGCTGTACCCCGTTTCCACCAAAGCCAAAAAATGTAGGGGTACTGCAACACACACCGATTGGCTATCCAAATCCGTCCCATGCCATGTGCACCCATCACACCATTCCATTGCCTTGATCATGCACACACATTGTAGAGCCATACACACGCATCTGGGAAATCAGTGCACAACTGTGCCCCAACTGTGAATGTCAGACATCTAACACAAACCTTGCAAGGTGCAACACAATAACCTTTCGTCTCCGCCCCACAGGTGACGAACAGCATGATGCTGGAGAGGGAGACAGCAGTCATCACAGCCAGTCCACAAGCCCTCCACCCGGACTCACGGATGTGGAAGATCTGGACACCTCTTCGGACGAGGACTCCCGACCAGGCACATCTGGTGTGGCAGGGCTCAACCGCTCCCCAGGACCCCTCCTACCCACCAACCCATCTCCCAGGGCTGGTGACCAGTCCCAGGCCCCTGCTGCCACGGTCATTGCGGCCACCACCACCGCCGCAACCACCACCACCACCACGGCCTCCCTTACCACTCACCCTGCGCAAGGGGCTGCACGCACGTCCACATCGACCCTGGGAGCCACAACGAGGCCCCGGGTGACCACTGTGGCGAGTGGGCAGGTCGGTGGCAGCAGATCAGGTGGGAGGAGCAGAGTCAGGCCAACGCCATCAGAGCCTGGGAGCCAAGCCCTGCCACAAATCGCCAGAGTCCTTGGGGCCTATGAAGAGGCCCAGGGACAATGGGCCCGGTCATCTGCCGATACGCGGGAAGTCCTTGGGGTGTTGAGGTCCATGGACGCCCATATGGGCCAATTCGTGACCCGTATGGGCCAACTTGTCAACCTCATGGGCCAGCTAGTGGTGGCGGTGAGGGCCCAATCAAGGCCAACCACACCACCTCCGCCACCACCTGCTGCGGCGCAGGTCCGTGCAACATCCAGTTCCCCTGCATCCACAGCGAGTGGGCAATCCTCAGCCACCACCAGCAGCCCACAAACACAACCCCCCCTCTCAAACGTGGAAGGGGGCGTCCGAAGAGGAAACAGGTATCCAGAGATGACTTTGCACGCTCCAAACGCCAGTGAGACAGCCAGCCACGGTGGCCACCTACTGCATTCACTTGGACTACTATCCTACCCCACACTGCCATGTGAATGGCATGTGTCTGTCGGACTGTGGACCCAGAACAACATGGGTACACCTTGGCCATCACGCGGACATGTCCGTCAACTCATTGTTCCAGCATGCACCACTTTTGTCATCACCTTGCCCACAATCACATGTCACTGTTCAAAATAAATACACCTGGATCACATTCTGTTGTATCTGCTCTGTGTTTAATCAAGGATGTGCAACCGTCACCATGATCAGTAATGCATCAGGAGTGTGGTATGTCGATAGGCCAGGAGAGGCTGTAGGGACCTAGGGGTGAAAAACAGAACAAGAGTCCATTGAATGTGTGTGTCACACACTCATCACACAGTACTTGTCATCAAGTCCAAGCAATGTACACACATCTCACAGAGCAACAGGGCACAATGCCATGGCCACTGTCAGTGGCATACTACCCTGGACATGGACCATTGCCACACAGCACTCAGTGAACAATAGGCCGCCGTGACAATGCACACATACACCTACGCAACTACAGCAACATCAGCCAACGTACATGGTCACTCACCGTCAAGTGAAGTAGCGGGCGATGAGCTGCTGACGCTCATTCACTGCTTCCTCCTCTCCACTGTCCTCGTCACTGGACACGGCCTGGTCTGCAGGCGGGGGCCCTGGCTGATCACCGTCATCCACTATCAGGGGGATCTGCCTGCGAATAGCGAGATTGTGCAGCATGCAGCATGCCACAACTATCTGGCACACCTTCTGTGGGGAGTATGCCAGTGCACCCCCGGTGCGGTCCAGGCATCTGAATCTGGACTTCAGGAGTCCAAAAGTCCGCTCCACCACACGTCTGGTCCTCCCATGTGCCTCATTGTATCTGACATCAGCTGGTGTCCTGGGATTACGTAGTGGGCTCAGCAGCCAAGGCCCGTTAGGATATGCAGAGTCACCTGGGTGTGAGAAACACAGAGAATCGTTGCAATTCCAACAGGATACAAGACAGCATGTCACACCCAGCACGCTACACGAGTATGCATACTCACCAACAATCCATGCACGGTCCGGTTGAAGATTGGACATCATTCGTGGGAGGATGCTGTGGCGCATGATGTGCGAGTCATGGGTGGAACCGGGAAACTTCGCACACACGTGTGTGATGATCATGTCCGCCAGGCACACCACTTGCACATTCAGGGAGTGGAAATGTTTTCGGTTCCTATAGATGTGCTCCATGGCCTGTGGTGCAACAAGGCCAACATGGGTGCAATCAATTGCACCAACAACGTGGGGGATGCGTCCAAGGGCATAGAAAGCACCCTTCACTGCCGCCAAATCACGAGCCCTGGGGAATCGGATGTACCGGTTCCTGTACAGCATCATAGCTGACAGGACATCCCGTAGCACCATGCTGAACATGGGTTGGGACATTCCACCTCCACTGCCTACCGTGTGTTGGAAAGATCCGGTAGCGAAAAAATGCAGTGCAGCCATCACCTTAGCCGTGGGGGTGAATGCTGTTGGATACACCCTTCGAGGACGAAGGTGGGGTTCCAACATGGCACATAGGTGATGCAGGGTGGGTCGGTCCAGCCGGAATTTACGAATTACCTCCACATCCTCCATGTCTGACAGCAATTGGTAGGGGCGATGTATGTTTGGTCTCCTCCTAGGACAGATGGAAGTGGACACATGTCAATGCAACACACCACATGGCACTTTCACATACACATAACTAAAATTACTGACAAAGCAATAGAATCACAGAACAGCTGGCAAGTAGGGACAGCACAGCCACAATACCCTTACACAGGTCCCCTTACCAATAGCAATGGCTACTGACACAAACCATTGCTATGAGCATGCACATGGGGATTTAGGCCCTAATAGCTTGAAAGGCATCATGATGGTTTCAGACTGCATAGGTGGGAGGCGACAACACCACAGCAATATACCTAGCTGCTGTGCCAGACACAGCTTCCGAGGCCGGGTGAGTATGGCACACACCAACAACACAATGTACACAGGCTGAGCGGCCAAAACAAGTGGGTCCTGTTGCACAATGGGATATGAGACAGTCAATGATGTCCCTAGTTCACCCAATGTCCAGCACTGTACGTATCACACCTCCAACACACATTGACAGGTGTACACATTGACAACTCCATGACAACACAGCTGTGTGAATGCAAACACACATCACAAGTGACACGTAACGTTGCACGTGCCAAGTGGGAGATGTACATTGAGAAATATGGCATGTGTGTGCATATGCACATCCCATGCACCCATGCTAATGTGTACATGATGATGTGCCAACAGACATGTGGAGGCTGAGCACTGGCCGTCAATGCCTATGCACACAGCATGAAGTGGCCCTGTCCAGTGTGGACATGCTCCCACACACAAATCATGGCCACACCTGCAAATGCATGGCGCACCTTCAACTGTGGATTCCACATGGCAACAGCGTACTGTACCCGCCATGGACCAGGCCCTTGAGGCCAACTCCAATGGCCCTCGCGACTGCATCCTGCGTGTTCGACGATAGAGGTAAGCGTACCGGGACAGCTCGGTGCAGGACATTGTGTGCATTTGAAGTAGGCAGACATGGTACACCAATTTCAGCAGCTTGGACCCACTGGAACAGCCCCAGGGGGCTATATGTGTGTGGGAGGGAGACCGGCATTACCACAGCTTCCAGGGACTGCTGCCTGGCATCCCTCAACAACACCTGCCGCTGCTGCCACATGTCCACCTACATGTCAACGACTCTGAAGATATGTCCAGGTCCACTCACCAGCGAGGAGCTGGAGATCATGGATTCCGAGCTCCACGCACACTGCCCAAGGCTATTCATAGCAAAAGTTGTGTGTGTAAGACAACTACAGTGTGTGTGGGAGTGCATGTGGGGGACACACATGTCGTTGATCCGCACTATGAGTCAGAGCCTGTGGGGTTCCAACATGCACTGCTTACCATACTAACTCCAGGTGTAAGGGGTATGTAGGCTCTATGGCGCTTTCCCATGCATGTCCCTCACAAGTGGTGGTACATGGCATTTCCATGTCACACATCCAGTCACGCAGCCACTTGGCAATGCAGGACTCAGGGCAGTCATTGCTTGTGTGAATGGCTGGCTAGGTCCCTGCTGGCCTTCTCAGTCACAGCAGACCCGGGCTGCACATTGACCGCACAATCCTAGAAGGAGACAACACTGACTGTACAGTGGGTTACATGTGTGTTTTGTTCAGGTCTCTCCTGAAATGCACAAACTCAGCCCTGTCGATTGGTAACACCATTCTTGTGATAGGGATGTGTGTGAGAGATAGTGGCACTGAATGTGACCTCCATTGCGGGGTGAGCCATTCACAGGGCGAGTACATTGAGGGCTGCGCAGTGTTGAACACAGTGAGTCCACCCACAAAGATATGTTGCCTTGTGATCTATGTGTTGGTCCACCTGACAATGGACAGTAGATGTGGGCAGACTACACATTGCTCAATGTGCTGGCAACCTGCATGTGAATGGGATGGACAGGTACTGTGTACACACTCCCAGCAGCATGCATTCACGTGTGGTGTACACATGCTGTTGGGCCATGTCCGATTACTTCCTGGGTCTGTTGCACGTCTCTGAGTATTTGGGATGGGTCAGCAGCATGCCACTGTGATTGGTGGATGTGGGTGATGTTGAGAAGTGTATGAGTGACATTCCAAGGCTCTTGTGTACCATCCCTGCAGTTTGAAGTCCTCCAGCCCAAGGGCTTGTGATTAACCCTGGGCGGTGAACTACGCTACGCTCGCGGAATTTGCGAAGTTTCGGTAACTTCGCGATTCGCGTAGAACGCGAAGTTACCGTGCACTACGCAATTTGCGGCGTAGCGTAGCTGTTTTTCTTCTTCGCGCGCTCAATATACGTTCTCGCGCGCGCGGTAACGACCTACCGTGATTCTGCGTTCGCCGACGCGACTTCCTATCCGTTCGCGGGCGCCACGAGATTTGGAATCCGGCCGCACGATCCCGCGCGAGTGTGCGTACGCGAACACGTCATTCGGACGCGCGATCTGACTTCCGGCGGCAGTGTTGGTAAGATCGCGATCCCGAACACGAAGAAACTACAATCTGGCGAAGAATATATCTCGAGCATCATAAAACCTTCTCGAAAATGATGAATTAGTTCATTTTGCACAAAAAACTCCTCAGGTTGTCATTTAGAGATGTAGTTTGGTGAGCAAGGAGTCCTTTTTCTTTTTTTCCAAGAGGAAGGAAGTGCCCCTGATTCTCAAACTTCCTGTTCCTGTCCAGCAGGCTCCTCCCAGTGCTTTGTCCATGTGCTGTTCACTTTCATTTGGATTTGGAGCTGGAAGGATCACTTTTTGTGTCTGTCTGCTGCATCATATCATTGGATTGGATTTGAGGACTCTTGGATTTGAGATTTTACAAGTAAGTTGGAGAATTGGTGTACTTGTTTGTTTGATTGGGGCTTGTTTGTACCTACATTTTTTTGTGGGATTTCCATAGTTTTTAAAATGTATTGTTGTGGCCTGTAGTTTCGGCAGGGGCCTAGTTGTTTTTCTTTGATTGGAATTTCAGCCAGTAGGCCCGGACTAGAGCCAGAGGTACCCATGGGTGCATGTTTCTGTGGTGTCTGTTGAATTTAAAGTTTAAACATCATGTAGGCCGGGCATCCATGGATGGCATTGGATTGATTTGCAAAATGTGGGTTTTGGGGTGGTATTTTATATTTTTGGGTGTTTGTTAAATAAATAGGCCTTTTCAGCCAGTAGGTAACCCTGGGCGTTCAGCTCGCGGACTTTGGGCAAGTCCGCACTGCGCGACAACGCGGACTTACACTTTTTATCTTCTTCGCGCGCTCAATGTACGTTTTCGCGCGCGATAACGACAATTTGTGACGATCGCGATGCCGAACACGCAGAATTTACAATCTGGCGAACAATATCTCTCGAGCATCATTAAACCTTCTCGAAAATGTTGATTTAGTTCATTTTGCACAAAAAACTCCTCAGGTTGTCATTTAGATGTAGTTTGGTGATCAAGGAGTCATTTTTTTTTTGTTTTACAATTTTTTCCAAGAGGTAGCAAGTTGCCCAGAGTCTCCAACTGCCTGGTCCTGTCCTTTGTCTTCACTTTTTTGTTATTTTGGGTGGCCTGGCCATGTGGGTGGCGGCCATTTTGTAAAGCCAGGCATTGTGCTTTTGCCATAGGCCTGCATTGTCTGTCTTGTGTTCCTTTTCTTGTTGTTCTGGGTGGCCTGGCCATGTGTTGGCGGCCATTTTGTGTGAACAGCCACTGTGCTTTTGCCATAGGCCTCCAAGCTTGCGGCCTAGTGTGCCAGTAGGCCCGGAGGTAGTCATCCTCATGGGTGCATAAAAACTGTTTCTGTGTTGTCTGTTGAATTGTAACATAATTTAGGCCATGGATGGCATTGGATTGATTTGCAAAATGTGGCTTTTGGGGCGTATTTTATTTTTTTGGGTGTTTGTTAAATAAATAGGCCTTTTCAGCCAGTAGGTAACCCTGGGCGTTCAGCTCGCGGACTTTGGGCAAGTCCGCACTGCGCGACAACGCGGACTTACACTTTTATCTTCTTCGCGCGCTCAATGTACGTTTTCGCGCGCGCGATAACGACATTTTGTGACGATCGCGATGCCGAACATGCAGAATTTACAATCTGGCGAACAATATCTCTCGAGCATCATTAAACCTTCTCGAAAATGTTGATTTAGTTCATTTTGCACAAAAAACTCCTCAGGTTGTCATTTAGATGTAGTTTGGTGAGCAAGGAGTTATTTTTTTTTTGTTTTACAATTTTTTCCAAGAGGTAGCAAGTTGCCCAGAGTCTCCAACTGCCTGGTCCTGTCCTTTGTCTTCACTTTTTTGTTATTTTTGGTGGCCTGGCCATGTGGGCGGCGGCCATTTTGTTAAACCAGCCACTGTGCTTTTGCCATAGGCCTCCAAGCTTGCGGCCCAGTATGCCAGTAGGCCCAGAGGTAGTCACCATGGGTGCATAAAACTGTTTCTGTGTAGTCTGTGGAATTTTGACATCATTTAGGCCATGGATGGCATTGAATTGATTCAATTGAATTGCGAAATGTGTTTTTTTTTGGAGGGTCTGACTATTTCACTTTTTGGGTGTGTTAAATAAATGCCTTTTTTGCGTGTGTACTGTGTAATTATAATTGTGTTGTTGTAGTGGTTGTCTAACTTTCCAAAGTGTTTTTAGCCATGTGGATTTTAGTTTTTGCATTAAAGCTGTGTGTGTTTTATAAGGCATCCTTTGTCTGCCCATATATAGGCCTGCTTGAGTTCATTGTTTGCCGTGCCTTGTGCCTGTGAGTCACCATGTTTCTGGGGGCCATTTTGTTGTGGTAGTTATTAGTGTGCTGTTTTTGCCACATAGGCCTGCGTGTCTTTCCATTGTTCCTCTTGTCTTACTGCTTCCAAATCCATCCCCATTGCCAGCTGCAGCTCCCTGATGCTGCTATATAATACATCCCACGTGATGCACAAATTTAGGCCAAACATGCTCCAGTACATTTTAGTTTTTGTTCTTTACTATTCTTATTCTTCCAGAGTGTACACTAGCACTACACAGTAGCCAGGAAAGCCCTGGCCTTGTTGTCAACGTCTCATAAATGGCTACACTGTGTGTTGTTGTTCACAGAGTTTCTGAAATTTAATAATTGAGGCCACCACACACTAAGTTCTATATTCTATTTGTTTGATTTGTGCTATGTTTGACTGATGTTCTGGCTTTTTTGCTTTTAGGTGCACAAAGACTGAGGAGGAGGTGTGTCTCTCATCATTGCCTGTTGCACTTCCAGACAGACATCCTGCTGCTGTACACACAACACAACGTGACGTGTGACCTGACCAGACATCTCTGCAACTGAGTGCTGCTGACATCTGAAGAAGATGGGCCCAAAGAAAGCAGGTACCAGGTCCTCCAGTACCAAGAAAGTTGCTATTGAGAAGAAGAAGGAACAGAAGAAGCAAGTGACACTGAAGTCTGGTGTGCCGGCCAATACCTTTTTTGGGAGAAAAAAAATTGCGCCTGCAGCAGCGGTGTCCGGGGGGCAAGCTGGGGGCAGCACCTCCGCATCAGTGGACCCAACCCACCAACCCAGGCCCAAGCACATGAGTGGGGAAGAGGTAGCCAGCCTAATGGTGGAAAGCAGTGATGCTGAGCCGGAGATAAACTTATCGCTATCTCAAAGTAGTACCCAATCAACGCAGGAGGAAACACAGCAGATAAGTGGTCAACAACAACAGCCGCAACCACCGCCCGCAATAGTAGTTGTTGTTCCTCCTGAAGTAGGGGCAGTTCAGGAAATTGAGCCTCATGCAGAGGTAGAAGAAGAAGCCACTCATTCAGAAGATCCATTGTCTTCCAAATCCCCAGCAAGGAAAAGGAGGGGTAGTCCATCAAGTTCTTCGCCAAGCCCCCTTCTGATGATCTAGATGCCACTTGGAAGCCACAAACTGAGTCTGAGAGGGAGCCACGTTCCAAGACCAAGCTAGGGAAAAGGAAGGTTCCGGAAAGCCTTACACTTATGGAGGTCGATGTAGAACAGCAAGATGATGATGATGATGACGACGAGCCAGTCATCACGAACATCACTCCCGGCCCCGAGGAGATGGAGACCAACATTCTTACTCTATCCAAAATCGCTGCGAGGGATGTAGCACGCATACCTCCACAGGTAACACCAACACGACCTACAGCTTCCATATTTGCATTAGCAAAGGCCCGGCAGCGACCTACATCCAGCACAACCACCACCTCTGTAGGAGTAGGTAGTGGTACAGCAGCACAGAGTCAAATTCAACACACACCCTACAGATCATCCGGCATTGGAAGTGGCACCTCCAGCAGGAGGCCAAAGTTAAGCTCCCCAGTTTGGGACTTCTTTACGGTTAGCGAAAAGGAGGAGAACATTGCTATATGCTCCATTTGTAATACCTCTGTTAGTCGTGGTAAGCTTGGTACAAACTATGGTGCCGGAGGCCAAATGACCCATCTGAAAAAACACCACTTGATCAGCTGGGAGGACCACCTTCGCGCCATAAAAAAACTGCAACCATTGGTGTTGGTGGGGATAAAGGAGTAGAAGAAGAAGATCCGATCACGGTGGAAGAGGAAGGACAGGGAGACATTCTCTCTGGTAGTGGTACACAAGGTGTCCCTGACCCCAGCAGTGCAGTCTTAACGTTGCACACATCTTCAGCAACATCTCAGTGGCACAAGAGTAAGAGTCAGCCGGAGACACCAAGAAGTACCAGGTCCGCACTACCAAAAAGTGCGTTGAGCCTAAGAGAAAGGAAAACCATGCAGCCTACCATTATCAGCATGTTTGGGGGTGAGGGGCAGTACGAACGCAACCACCCAATAGCACGTTTGTACAATGCGAAGCTGGCTAAAATGTTAGCACTGGACCTTCTCCCTTTTTCTTTTGTTGAAGGGTTGGGTTTTGTGGAATTTGTGTCAACCATCTGCCCAAAATGGCATGTTCCCAGCCGCTACTATTTTGCCAGAGTTGCAGTTCCAGCACTACATCACGACGTGCTGGAATTGCTAGGAAAGGCCTTGAAGCAGAGTGCTGTTCACAGTATCCACCTGACTACAGACATGTGGACCAGTTGCCAAGCCACAGATTACATGTGCATCACTGCACACTGGATCAGTTTTGCGGGGGTTAGAGAACAGGTATCTGCTGGTGTTGATACTGCAGAGATTTTTCATGCCACTCGCAAACATGCAACTGTAGCCATGTTTGCCATGGAGAAATCTCATACTGCTGCAAACATTTTGGAAGAGTTTAACACCAAGGTCTTTGAGTGGCTGCGCCCAAGAGGGCTTACGATTGGTTTTGTTGCCACGGACAACGGCAGTAATGTAGTTTTGGCCATGCGCAATGGTGGCTATTTCAGGGTCCCGTGTTTGGCACACTGCATTAACATTGTTGTTCAAGACTTTTTGAAAAATGAATCCAAAGTCAGCAACTTACTGGTCACCTGCAGAAGAATATGCACACATTTCAACCATTCTTTTAAAGCCCGGAAGCAGCTGAGGGTCATTCAACGTGAGCATAAAATGCCAGTCAAAGCGCTCATCCAGGAGGTGCCAACACGTTGGAACTCAACTTATTACATGCTTGATCGTCTGTTTGAACTGTACATACCACTCAATGCTTATGTCATGCAAAGATTAGGGGAACCTACTGTGAAAGGCATGACCGTTGAGATGGCTCAATGGGACCTCATTAAATGCCTGACTGAGATGCTACTTCCTTTTGAGATCTTCACACGTGAAGTCAGCAGGGAGGACTGTACTATGGGCCAAGCTATCCCATTGTTGCACATGCTAGAGCAACAGCTGAAGGATGTGTCTGAAACGTACGCAGGTGTGGATGACAAACAAGACGCATATCATTTGGCGGAGACCTTAGCCGCTCGTTTATCGGAAAATACAAGGATTAAAAATAAAATTTTGTCACAACCACATTACATTAGTGCCACAATTTTGGATCCACGGTACAAAGTATTTCTGAACAGCAAGGCAGTAATTCCTTTTTCGGAAGTGGATGTTGCCAACTACAAAACTTTGATAGCTAAGGAAGCCACTATTTTCGAAAGAGAACGGCTGTTAATTACAGGCCCCCCACCCCAGGCCACCATAACCAGTACTACAGGGCATCCAGAGTCAAGTTCTACTTCGGAGCCTGAGGGCAGTGCATTTGCCTCCCAGCAGTCACCTACACCAACAATAACATCAAGAACAGGATCATCCATCGCACAATGTGCAACTGATTGGTTTCTACAGCAGGGGTATGGTAAGTCCAGTGCTGATGCAAAGGCAAAACAGGCCGAGCACATCGGAGCACCCCTGAACATTGAGCGGAGGGCCAGGCCTATCTGGATGACCCAACAGAGGTCTTCATGGATCGAAACCCATTGGTGTATTGGTATGGGAAAAGAAGCCAATGGACAGTGCTCAGCAGGCTGGCGATAAAGTATCTGGCTTCCCCTGTCGCAAGTGTCTCTTCTGAGCGTGTTTTCAGTGCTGCTGGTGCCATTGTAACTTCGAAAAGGACCAGTCTCTCGGCCCAAAGCGTGGAGAGGTTAACCATGATCAAAATGAATCAGCACTTTATACCACCGGATTACAAAATACGTGAATCACAGCAGGAAGAGGAGAGCAACTTGGATGACGTAAATAGTGCGTTACAGGACCTACTTCTGTGCGAACCACCAGAGTTTGAGGACGAGCTCCTCTTCCCTGACAACTAGGCTTTCAAATTGTTACTTTCTTCCTTCCTTTATGTGTCTGTGTATCTGTCTTTCTGGTTCAAATCACAACAAATCCATCACCACCGTCTTCTCTTTTTATTTCCCTATTGGAGTTGGATGTCTGTGCATTTAACTGTCCACTCTTCAAAGTCCTGCTTCATCTTCCTGTCTCGCACAAGTACATTTCCATCAAGCCAGACATTAGTACAAGAAATGTTGCCTTTACCAGTCCCGCCTCCATAAGAAGTGAAACGTGACTATAGCTATCCTCCGTTTTGTTTTGGAGCCGAAACTCATCAGTGTCCAAAGGCTACAGCCTCAGCAGGCATCCAAAGGTCCTCACTGTCAGGACAGAAGGTACTTGGCAGAGAAAGACAAGAGACTCTTCGAAGAAACTTGCTGACATTTGTGCAAACTCAAATGACCATCAATGAGCGCTACCCAGGCCGCGGCCCATCATCACAGTGCTGACCATGGGAAGCAACTTAAACTGTGACAAAGTGCCACAGAAGAATAAGACGAAAACCAAAACAGCGACTAACACTCAAAATGAATGTGGACTGGAGTAATGATGAGGCCACTGCCCCGTAAAAAAAATAACAACTGTCAGAACTAGGCATCTGATGATCTGACAGCCAAAGAGAAGAGCAAGACAGGTAATGATGGAATGCATTGGATGCTTGCAGAGTCTGAGCGATTGCTGTTGTTTGTTGTTGATGTTGTGCATGAAGTCGAACTCTACTCTACTAGTTAATCTACAAAGTAAGTCAAGTCAGTGACAGTCAATGTTTCCCTTCTTGTTGTTTAATAACCAAATTGTACTCCTACTACTGCAGGTGCCGGCCAATATCTGTTGCAATTTTTTAATATGGAATATGGACTTAATCGGAGTCACTACAGACTGAGTTGGAGTTGGACAACACGTACCACAACATGATGATGACCATACTATCTTTGCACGCAGTCAGTCAGTTGGATCGGAGATGATTCAAGGAATAACTGCGTTTCATGAAGTGGCATAAGGTAAACATAAACACAACAATTCAACAAGAAAGTAAACACAGCAGACCTACATGTCCATGTAGTGGTGGAGTCGAGTCAGTGTAGTTATGACTGACAGCGGCGCAATGATTTTGTCACTTAATTTTGAAAATGCTAAGTTGCTGTATATATGCCTTTTGTCTGGCTCTGTCAAAAATTAAGGTAAATGGAGGTTGGGTCACAGGCTGGTGCTGTGGTGGGCCTGTTCTGTCCTGTTGTTGTTGTAGCTTAATGCTGTAAACGGAATATACATGATATATCCAAGCCGCCTCAGTCTGAAAGTGTTCTCTCTTCTCTTCTTGGACTCCACCGTAATTGATGCTTTTTTATATTCATTGATTTTTCAATACCCCTTTTGTTTTTCCATCTAGACGTTACAGGCCGGCCTTTACCCTGTGCTATACTTGGAGACTCAACTCACATTTACCTTACCAATCCGTATCAGGAAGGCAACCAAGATTGATGTGCGGAGCGTCCATGGAAGATAGGACCAAGAGGAAGGACGAGATTCAACTCCACAATTTGACCAGGATAATACAGTAACTTTAGTATCATTCATCTTTTAATTAATTGGAATCCTTTTTTCTCTTCAATCATTACGACTGTGTGTTGTGTGTTGTTGTTTGTTTGCTAATTGATCCCTACAACTATTTTTTACTTTTCTTTGCTATCTTTAAAAGTAAGCCCAGTACAACATGGAATTTGGGTCTCTGTCTGAGGGCATATATTACAGGCAAGGCAAATTGCATAGAATATACTGCTGCCCTGTACTGTCTTGCCTAGTAGGAGTTAGTAAGTACTACTCATTAACCATCAAGTTATCTTCATCATGCATGCATTGCCTTTTTCTCCCTTTATAGATTTTTTGGATAAGATCATGGTCGTCTGCCAAGATTGCGCTTTGCTTTTGTTGTCCATGCGTACTGTTTTTCTTTCTCAAACCTTTCCCCAAACTCCCCTTCCCATCCATTCATCAAACCCTAACCCTCTTCCCCGGGCTGTGATTTATATTGAGGTGTGATGTGACTACCTAAAATGTACACCAATTGATCACACGCTTGCTGGGGCAGATGTGGTAAAAGCAACACTAATTAAATTTCAAGGCAGGGCGAGGAGCTTCTTCTGCTTGCCCACCCATGCTCAGTCTATGTGCATGCCGTCACCGGCTAATAGTACATCATAATTAATTGCCAGCATTGATTGGATTCATCATCAAACTCCTACCACACAGCAGTAAAGGTTATGAATTACGATTGTGTTAAGTTAAGTGACTCACTCAACACAACTACAGTTTGTAACTTCTTGTACTAGGCTGTCCCCGCCAACATTATGTTTTATTTGACTTTAGCAGTTGCAAATGCAATATTGTTTGTTTGGCAGTCTTCTTCTGTACTGTATTTGACTTTGTTCTACTACTCCTCCCACAGTCGCTTTCAGGCAAGTGACTGTCTCTTTTTTATTTTTTTAGCAAATGCTGCTGGCAGTGTCTACTCTACTACTACCACCACAACCATGGCATCTTCTCCATTCTCTTGGGAAACCATGCAGCCATCGCTGTGCCGAACGTAATCATCATCAATCACAGGTAAGATAAGTTTGGTGGGAGGTATAATGGACTAGGAGGAGAGACTGACAGTACTAGTAGGACAAATCACTCAGTGAGGGGTACCACATCTATCTGTTTGTGTTACATCATCAGCAGATTATTTAAATCAAACACTGGCTGCGGCCCTGCAGCAGCAATGAAAGAAACCATGTGACGTTAATTTGTAAAACAGTAACCCCCCACAAAACATTAACATTGTATGTTGAAGTATAAATATAATTTATTACCCTAACAAAAATAAACTATCCCACACCTGACCCACCCCTCTCCCTAACCCCAACCAATGTCCAAAACGAAAAAAAGTCCAAAGAATGTCCAAACCCCAACGCCCAATTCCCACCCACCAACAAAAGGAATAAAAAAGGGGCAATGCAACGGGTCCTATTATATTCGGCGGGCTTTAAGGTGTTTGTCGACCAGAATTTTAACCCGCTCCTCGAGTTGCTCCTCTAGCCGTGCCACCCGGAGGAGAATCTTTCGTCGAAATGCCCTGCAGTGGCATCCAGGGTGGGGGACAGCAGTGCTGGTTGCAATCGATTTGCGGCGGGCGGCTGCCAGACTGCGGCGCCGTACCACTGGAGGTCTGGCCTGGCTGGGGCCCGGGGCATCGGACGAGGCTGCTGCTGCTGCCGCCTCCTCCTCCTCCGCCTGAGCCACCAGCCGCCGGTACTCGGCACAGATGGCCTCCAGTTTCCGGTGCCGGGCCCTGGCTGCCAACTCCTTCCGGGATGGTTTGCCTTGGGAAGGAGTATCTATATCAAGAAAGATAAAGAATATTGTTGTAACCAGTACTCTTAGCAAAACAGTAACACAAAATTAATTCAACACATAAACATAATGGCACAGTAGCACTAGCAAGAAGCACAGTACATAACATTCCTGGTATAATAATCTATCTATCCTCCCACTTCCTCGGCCTGTAACATTTGTGGGAGTTTCAGGCATTATACTAGCACTATGGACTCCAGTACACCAGTCTTCTTCTTATCTCTACTAGTTTAGCAAAATGACATAACCTGGTTGTAGCCGGCATGCCAGCTCGGTCATCTATGCTTGCACCCAAGACAAACATACGAGTCATCATGACGCAGACTCACGTTAGTTTGATTTACTACTGTATGCAGGTGGGGAAGCTCGTATTTATTTTTCTATTACGGGTGGCACTGGCCATACTCTCTCTGTTACATGAAGCAGGGCAATTGGTCAATTTCACTTTAACAGTGCCCTGGCTACTACAAAAGGGCAGATTATATATCTGATCCAATGATCATTGCTTTTATGGGACGACGACATAAGGTCAGTAGCGGTCGGTGGTGGGACTCGGGGAGTGCTGCCGGGCGGTGACGTAGGGAGGGGCAGGGTGGGGGTAGTAAACTATGGATTACGGCCAATTACAGGTAAGTAAACATATAAAGAAATAAAAGTAATTTTGTTGCGCCCACTGCATCGCTTTTGGCGGTGCAGTGCGCACAATGAAATTAGCTTTATTTATTTTTATGTTTACAGTAAACTTACCTGTATTTGGCCGTGTAATACATTGTTTACTGCTACCCCCCACCCTGCCCCTACCCACATCGGCTTTGCTACTGTGGCGCGGTTTCTTTTACATTCCCTTAAAACTAAAACTGTGCATCCCGTGACAGTCTCCACCTATGCTGTCTATGATGAATACATACAGGCATCCATCCATTCTAAGTAAATGTCAATCATTCTTCTTAATCTCTCCACAAACCTTACTTTGTTTCGCCAACAACAACCCATGCGTCCACTCACTCCGTTGCTTGCCTTGGCTTAGAGTTTCACCCAAACACCGCTGATGATTCTTGCTATCCACAGTATCCACCCATACTGTGTCGCCCACCCAGGCAGGCATCCATTCTTCTTTCACCTTCCACCCATCCTTCAACAAAACATGCATGTGATTCCTATCAGCCACCTATATCCATGCTTCCAACGTATCCTTCTCTGCCAGTCATCAATCATATTAAATCTGGCCCGTCCTTCCTCCTTCCACCCTTCTTTCCCTTTTTATTCAACACACCCATCAAGGTCATCTGATCTGACTTTTAGTCTCCTCCATAAAACTTTCACAGCTGAGTTGGAGTCAGATAGAAGAGGCCATTGGTTAATCAAGTCACGCTGGTAATGCTATTGCTACTGCATTGCTAATGCTAAGTAAAGGGTGTCTTCTCTTCTTCAACCGTTGTATAATGTTCACTACAACTTCATACCTAATAATAAGTCTCAACAACAGTACAGTGAGTGAAGTCCACACACCCTTCCAGCTAGTGCAATGTCAATAAGTCATGAATATAACTTACCACCGCCCGCCACCGCTGCTGGCTCCCCCCTGTAGCTCCTGCAGGTGCCGCATCTTCTCCTGCCCCCTCCGGAAGGCTCGAATCGCCGGTGGCCCCGCCGCCACTGGTGGTTGCTAGTCCGCCTAGATAAAAACATGACACATTTTTAGATGCCTGTACACCTCCCCCTATTTATTCTTTTTCATTAGCAAGATTGAAAAAAAAGTTAATACATACATATTATTATAAATCACATTCAATAGTCCAAATCGGGTACTAGAGTACAGTCAGTAGACACTAGTAGTGTTATGGTCCCTAGGGTCATTATTATACTATACTCTACTCTTTGCAAAGTTAGCCTGAGCCATGCAACCATTTTCCGCTTCATGTCTTTTGCGCATGTTACCTCGCAGCTTGTTGCGCAGTAACAGTAAGACGCCTTTTGAGCCCACATGAGCACATACAGCTACTGTCTGAGCGTTGCGTACAAGAGGTCGAAAAACAAGCCACTTTGTTATGGAGTTCGGTTAGTCCGTATTGCTTAGCCATAGGTAACATGTTACACTTTTTGGGCAGGACTGAGAAATGCTTGCATTATACTATAATAACACGCACCATTTTTCTCAGGCAGAGGATTCCCTTCTACGAACCAGAGATTTGCAGAGCTTATGAATGATGCATGTAACCAGTAATTCTACGTTCTACGGTGAGGAGTCGCTCAGAATTCGCACAGATCTTTTGTCTTCTATATCATCAATGATCATGCACTTGTTGCAAGTGCAACACTGTTTATTGTTTTAATCTTATGCATTTTGCTGTTGGAGCTGGCTGGAGTACACTGAATTTTATAGAACATACATACAGAGCTTGTTAGTTGAAAAATAAACCTTTTGAACTTACACATAGACTCTGTGGTATTTTGTGTGGTGGTGGTGGACTTACACGAGTGAGTGAGCGAAAGGGTGTTATGTTCTGGGTTGTGTAAACATAATCATTGGGTATCTTCGGGTGGGGGTTCGGGGACCTAATGAGACACTATAGCTAGTCGTTCAGGGGATTGTGGGTTCACTTCTGACTGAGGTGTGAGGAACGTCCAAGTTCCAAACTCGCATCACCAACATCCTATTTCATTGTGCATAGTTCTGCATGGGGCTGTGCATAATCCAAGTAGTATGTACTATATCCTATCAAAAATAGTCTAATATCTGGTTGGGCATTTTGTTTGTGGTAATTGTCAAAGCCTCAAGATTAAGAAGCCTAGAAGAGGACAACCGAAAGGACTGGACTCAGTGGCTAGAGCTATTAGTATTGGTCAATCTGAGTTTTATACAAAACCGTACAATAAAGAGTGGCAATGCAAACTGGGAAAGCTTAGCGACAGACTAATATTAGTAGTACAGAGTACAGACATTCATAGCAGAGGCAGTTAGAACTTAGAGGCAGGGATAACCAGAATTTAGAAACAGATAGTCAAGTCAAGATCAAAGAATCTTTTGTAAAAAATAGAATTAGGGAGTGGAGCCAGAATTAATAGTTCTGAAAAAATAAGGTGCAGTAAAAGTTAGGGCAATATAATTGTTAATATTAACCACTGGAGGACTTACTGGGACCAGCAGCAGGGCCCTCGGTAGAGGAGCGGTCCTCTGGTGGTTGTCCCGCCGAATCTGAACCCGTCTTCTTGCCCCTGGGTGCTGCACATCAGTGATCATGTAAGATATAATAAAGAAAAAGAAAGACACAAACATTAATGATTGCTGTGAAACAAATAAATTATCTAAAAAAAACGCTCAAAAAACCTTTTAGGAAGCAAAAATTGCAATAAAATTGACCTATCTAATCTGATCGACTACTGCCTTGCGGGATTCACGGACAGTCTACTTATTTGGGAACACTAATTCAGTGTTCCATTCTGATTGATTCAAATAAAATCCAGAACACTAACTAAGCCTAAGTACCACCTGACCTAGCCCACCTATTCCAGGCGGGCCAATTGTTCATTAAGCCTGCATTTCCATTTTTTATTGACATCAAAAATGCATAGATGAGAAGGAGGACACATGCATAAAGTGCATAATGCATACACCAAATTGTTGGTTGGTTGCGTCTGATGTTCTGCAGCTGACTGACACTGCTAAGCTAAGCTTACCAGTACCACTCACTAAACAAACTACAAAAGGTTCTAAGGACTGGGGTAAGCAGCACTCAGTGACAGAGGATGCGTCACGCAGACCGCTCAAAAATTATCAACTAATAGTAACTAAACCTAGTATCAAATGCATCCACCACTATTTGACAGGAGGAAAAAGGAAGGACTACAGTCTCTCTAGCAATAGCATTATGAAATGAAGACACTACACGGGAATAAGGTAGGTGTCTAGTTTAATCCATCTGACGTCCTCCGGGTCCCGGCAGCAACTGCCTGCCTTAGAACTCCACATTCCAGAATAGAATCCCCCCAGCGACACAAGCTCCTCACGAGCCTGAGACAGCGTTCCTCAGATCCCAACACACACCCCTTCCTTCACAATGAAAACAGAAAAGTAAGGTTTGACAAAGATAAAAAAACAATAAGAAGAAGATAACAGGAAACAGGGTATACAGAAGAACAACATCACTACATTTTGTAATCTTGAAATCTTGCAGGAACAAATTTCAATCTGGTGGAAACAGCTCTGGAAGAAACATGATCGGAATGCACAGGTTCCCTCCCGTGGGTATTGGTGGGCACCAATGTTGGGGAAGAAACAACACCAAGTCTCTTGTTGACATAGACCAGCATTGACTCAGGCACAATGGAAATAGCAGACTTGTTCCAAACTTTCCCACTCTCCAACACCACCACGTGATTTCTTACAACTGAGCTGACACTCTTTTGGGAGCGGAGAACCGAGACTCCCCCTTGCGAAGAAAACCCGGTCTCTTGACCCTCACCCAATCCCCCACCTTAACAGACAAAGGATAACGAACTCCAGGCCTAGTGTCGTACTTAGCCTGAACAGCAGCCCTGACGTCAGTTACAACAGACAATTTCTTAGTGTCCACCTCCCTCCTGGACATCGATTCCTTGTTTAATTTAGAACCAGCAACCCTTCCCCTAAGTAAGGTAAACGGGGCAATGCCGGTACTAACATGGGGAGTGGTCCTCACAGCCCAAAGCATGTTGCTGACCGCTTGCCGCCAATGCAACCCATTCACCAAAGCCAATTGCAGATGTTCCTTGATTACGCGGTTGAAGCGCTCAACCAGGCCATTGCTGCGGGGGTGATAAAGAGAAGTAAGAATGTGACTAACACCTATGTCCTTGAGGAATTTCTGCATCCTCGTCGCCACTGAAATGAAGACACTACACGGGAATAAGGTAGGTGTCTAGTTTAATCCATCTGACGTCCTCCGGGTCCCGGCAGCAACTGCCTGCCTTAGAACTCCACATTACAGAATAGAATCCCCCCAGCGACACAAGCTCCTCACGAGCCTGAGACAGCGTTCCTCAGATCCCAACACATTACCTAACTGAAGTTCTCTAAAGTAAACTCTTACATAATGACAAGCGAGCGCAAAAAAGTAAGAGTACCGCCCAGCACCTGTGTCCTACAATCACAGAGGATTTTGAAACGGAATTTACCTGCAATGTAAGCAGCAGTATTCTTGTTATTTGTAAAAAATATATACACAAATCACAATACTTATACTACTATATATATATTGGCTACTCACCAAGCCCCACGACCTCGACACCTAGCAGGTCCAACAGGTCCTGCTCCCGGTCAAGGATGTCTGACCACCGGTGGGCCAGCTGGTTATGGGTGCGCCGGACCTCGGAGCAGCGAAACACTGCCCGACGCACCTTCGCCCACCGGTGGTGACGCTCCTGGGTCGGGTACCCGGAGCCTGGCCTGCCGCCTGCTGCCAAGGTCAAGGGGAGGTGGCGCTGAATAAAAAAAACAAGGGCGGCCACCTCCGCCTCATTAAACAGCTGGCGGGCTTGCACCCCTGCAGGGCGCAGTCTGCCGCAAGGCAGGCGGCGATTGGGCGCACGCGCCTTGCCCTTTGAGCCGCTGCTGCTACCCTTCGCCATGGTTCTGGGGTGGGAGGAGGTGAAAAAGAAAAGTTAGAAGGGAAAAATAAAGTTAGGGGAAGAAGTAGGAGCTTAAAGAAGAAAGTTATATAAAACAGTCGAAAAGTAAAAAAACACAGTAAAAAGTATAAAAAAATGCAAAATATAGACTTAAGCAGAGAGTGAGATAGATAAGAAATAAAGAAAAATTGAAAAACAGTGTAAAAAACTAAGGATTGCAAAGATTGAGGGAGGATAGAAAAGCAGGCCCAGAACCATAGCATAGAGTGGTAAAACAAGATGGCCGCGCCCATCGCGACCGCGTGGGTAAGTTTGCGCGATACTTGTCCCCGAGCACGCAAAAAACGTCGCGAACACATACAACGCGTTCCCGAACAAGGAATGCGCAGCGCGAGCACGCTATAAGCGACCCGGAACAGGAAATAAGGGATCGCGAACGGGCGGGACAAGTGAAAAACAAAATGGCCGCGCCCATAGGCGACCGCATGGGTAAGTTCGCGCCCCCGAGCACGGAAACAGCGTCCCGAGCAACCACAACGCGTTCCCGAGCAAGAAAACGCATCGCGAACGGGCGCGGCAAGCAGCTACGCGCGCTCGCGAAGCTACGCGTAGCTCGCGTAGCGCTCTGACGTCTTTGCGTAGCTTCGCGTAGCGCGACTACGCGAACTACGCCCAGGCTTACTTGTGATGAGGCATTGCATCCAAGTTGATGCCTCTGTGTATGTGTGACCGACAGTGCAGCCAATTCCACAAAGGGTGTGACGTCATCTGCCGGATGAGCTACTATGTGGCGATAACGAATCGGGGGATGCCCCCTCGTATTGTCAGGTCAGCACGGCGCTGCATTTCACCAGTAATGGTCTGCATCTTGACAGTCACACAGCCTGTGCCGGATGCATGTTTGTAGGGGCATCAGCAGCAAGCAAGTGTACAGTATTGTGGGGTGGTGTCTTTTGCGGTGAGAGGCAGCATGTGTCCACAGCCTAACCATAATCTGGGTGATGTGATGTATGTTGTGTATGCAGTGGGTTGTAAGTGTACTCTGTGCTGTGTGCACATGACATGCATATGCGATTCCTGAGGGTCAAGATGTAATTTGAGCACTCTGCATTCTCAATGCACTCAGAGTCGTAGCCCTCAGGAACAACCTGTAGTGGCCTGGATTGGCAATTCACATGTATGTTTGAAGCACTGTGCCTACTCTGATTTCGTTCGGTCATATGTTTGCGATGCCTCAGCTCATATCTCTGGTGCTTACACATCCGGCACACTGTGCAACAGCAGTTGTGCTCGTGTGAACGACAGGTGGATGGCATGGGCTCATGGCCATTGTGGCCCGTCATGTTGCAGTCTGTGTGAGTGGTTTCCCATTCTGCTCCATGCAGGTATGTCTTTGGCCTAATTACGTAGTGGTCATCCTTGCCCCATCAGGACAGTGGGTGTGCACACCGCGATTTGGGACTATGGTCGCAGGGTGACACAGGCCGGGTGTAGTGCTATGTGCACAACACATGTGCCACTTATTAGCGGCTTCAGTTACTGTACGCCAGCCATTACGTGTTGATTGTGGTGGCTGTATGCAATTGCACAGGTATCGTGCAACATGTGGATTGGTGGATGTTCTGTGCTGCTTCCCTTGCATATCTGTTTAATTGATGCCAGATGAGTGAGGCCACCTCACTCTCTCTCATGTGGCATCTCCCGTGGGTGCTGAGGGACAGGGGACGGTCAACAGTGGTGTGGCATCGGATGTAGCAGCTGCACAGGTGCTGAGTGTGTCAGATGTGACCAGCGCCTCGGAGGGGCCAGACGTGTGCTGGATGAATCACAGGCCGAGACGGCAATTTCTGAGTCATCTGAGGACCGAGGTGATGCATCCATGTTTGCTAACACAGGGGACGTGGACTCTGGCTCCTCTTCAGCCACGCGGAGGCCAATGCCCGCCCTCCCATCTACTTCCACAGGTGCAACACGTGTCGGCACAGGGATGAAGGGTAGAGTTTCCTTCACACCAGGCACAGCTGCCCCTGCACATGTGACCCCTGCTGCCCTCAGTGCTGGGTCTGTTGAGCTCATGCGCCATCTCTGCGTGGGGCAGACAACTCTCCTCAATAACGTCATTGCCCATGACATCACTTTGCCGCAGGTGACATAGTACATGGAGGGCCCACATGTATGCGTGGGTGGGCTACGCCAGACTGTCCAATGGTTGTCCCCCCCAGTCAAGGTGGTCCTTCAACTGGGCCAATATCAGGCTGACATTCCTGACCCTTTCTCCACCCCCCTGGGCAGTGGCACATCTGACAACAGCAGGGCACGAGTCCTAAAATAAGAGGTGGGGGGACGCTGACGTCACGACAGGAAGTGACATCACGGAAGGTGGCTTGCACCGTCTGACTCATTGCCTCCCCTCGCTCACCCCTTATATGCGATTGCATCGTAGAAGCCAGCGCGTGCACAAGCAGCTCCGATCTCGCCCCAGAGAGGCCAAAGAGTGAATGTGTGGGTCCATTTGCCCCAGTTATCTGTCTCGCGGTAATATAAGTGGTGGGACGCCGTCCACCCGCGTGGTACCCCGACTCGATACCTGGACAACAGTGACAATGCATGACAGCCTCCGGAGTCCGGATACACCACATGCAACACACAGAGGCTGTGGCTGCCCTAGCGGGCCAGGCCGCAAACACAATCCCAGACGAAAGGTAGACCCACCCCTGCGTGCATAGTCATTACAACCGCTGCCATTGACAAGGGACCCATGTGGTGGGACATGGGCCTCAGGGTGACGGGCCTCCGAGCCATCCCCCGCCAATGAGTGTCATGCAACTCACACATATCGCAAAGCCAATAGGACACTTTGCCTGCACACCAGGTCTCGAGTCAGGGTACCACGCGGGTGGACGGCGTCCCACCACTGATTTTACCGCGAGCCAGGGAACTGGTGCAAATGGACACACACATTCACTCTTTGGCCTCTCTGGGGCGAGCTCGGTGCTGCTTGTGCACGCGCTGGCTTCTCTGTTGCAATCGCATGTAAGGGGTGGGCGAAGGAGGCAATAAGTCTGATGGTGCAAGCCACCTTTCGTGACGTCACTTCCTGTCGTGACGTCTGCGTCCCCCACTACATATTTAGGACTTGTGCCCTGCTGCTCACTGAGAATGTGTTGCCTGCGAGATGTGACCAGGAGAAGGGCGCCATGACCTCCCACCCATCAAGCTCCACTGCCATCCCGTGCCCTGGGTAGCCTGTGCAGGCGGACAATGTAGGGGGTACACCTGGTGGACAGGGGATGTGAGTGCCTTGGCAAGGGCCTGGCAGACGCACAGCAGTATCCAGCATGTCCCCAGAGGGAGGGCTAACGTCTACTCCTGATGCAGCATTGATCGTGTGCCCGCCTGTTGTGCCCACACGAGTTCACATTCATCTCCAGACAGGTGGGCTTTCCAAATACCCAACACAGTGGAAATATAGCCCTCCGGAATCCTCCCCACATAGTCTGTTTCAACAATGCATGTGTGCACCTACCCGTGCCACCCACCCACCTGGCCCAAGCGGAACTCCCGCTTCACATGACACAGGTGTGTCTTCCACAGTTGTGCTTCTCTCTCAGGGGCGGACCTCCAACTGTCCCGTAGCACATAGACAGCACCGAGTTGAACTGCCATCCTGTTTGAATGGTAGGCACACTCACACATCTACCTGTGACACAGTGGTGGCTGTGATGGCTATTGTGACTGCCATGGCAGTGTTGGTGGCCATGTCAGGGTACACTCACACACATTGCATACGCAGCTTTTCGTGTCACTACTCTGCACATCGGACTGGCCACTGTCCCTGGTGTTGAACAATTTTGCCGCCTGTCTATGTAATCTGTGACTGGATGCTGTTGTTCCTGTAGTCGGTTGTGTCTGTGTAGTTGCTGATTGCAGTTGTTACTGTGTGTGCATAGTTAAGTGAGGCACATGCCTTGTATGGTACATCAACAATTGCAATGTCTGGTCTCACATTCCAATGTGTTTTACACGTGGCTGGGACTTCACTTCTTTCAGACTCTGCTACTTGTGTGTGTGATGAAGAAGTTTTTTAGTGACACAGATTGTCTGCATGTATTTGCTGGAATTCCCTGGTAAATGTATACGTGTCATCTTTGCGTGCAAGCAAAGCACGGGGTGTGATTCTGGCCACAGGATGACAGGTAGCATGTGCATAGTGTGCGGGTATGTGTGAGCTCACTTTCTGGGTGGCCAGCAGTGTAGGTGTATGTTAATCTTGTGATGAACATTGAGCCTGGGCACATGGCTTACTTTCAAAGTGTGCATTTGGGCGGTGTAGGTGTGTGGGGTGTGCAGTGTGTGACTTTGGGGGAATGTTGGTGTGTGTGTGCACTCTGGCAATGTCGATTACACACATGTGTTACCCAGGGGCATGGTGGGTGTTTGTATCCGTGTTCAGGTCTGTGAATGTGAGCGCATGTGTGTATTGTATGTTGCACAGTGTGCAGTGTGTGGGTGTGTCCTTGCAGTTCAGGATGGCTCCTACTTAATGTGTTTTGGCCATTGTGGGTCTGCAGGGTGTGTGACTGTCAAGATTGTGCCTGGTTTAATTAAGCATGTTTGTGAGTTTCAGCAGTTCGTACTCACTGTGTGGACCTGCCCACCCACACTGATATCCTGTGTGTGTTTTGTCATGCATTGCTGTGGCATGCTTCTTGCGTGGGTCCTACTTTTGCTTTATGAGTGTGATGTCCGACTGTGAAGGCAATTATGCACATATGTAGGACTGTGCTTTGAAGTGACCAGCCCGTCTGTGTTAATGTGATGATCTGTTGGGCCACGTCAGAGTCTGACAATCAAAGGCCCACGACCTGTAGTATTGCACTAGGTCCACTGTGGCGGAAACTCATATGCATTGACATCCAATGTCACTGGACTACATGGTCATCCCACGACTCTCGTGTACTTCACACACTCTCATCCTCTCTCATTCGTACTTGTCTTCTGGAAATAATTCTACAGAGTCACATATTTGCTTCGAGGCATGTATTTGGACTTACTTCCTCTGTGATGCAGTATAGTGGACACTACTGGCAGCAAAATGCATGTGGAGGATATACTTAGCATGATTACACATACGAAAGGGGGTACAGGTAGATGTAATTAGTTGTTGACTGTGGAATGGAGGCTTCAGGGTTACAGCTACCTTGCCCTTGCTATGCTAAAGTACATTTGCTAATTACTGATGGTCTCTGGGCTTTGACACAGACAGTATTCATTTAGCCTACCAGACAGCTTGACATCATAGGGACAGTTCATCTCAGTTCCATGGTACCGGTTTAATACAATAGTGACTCCGACACACCTGCGTCAGAGGTGACATCAGGGCATGTGCCCACCTGCATGCAGCAGCGTCTCACCAGTTGTTGCAATGTGGTGGCTACTGAACATGACACTGTAACTAGGGCCATGTTGTAGGGGGTTGCATTTGTTGTCCATGCAAAAGTCCTGGCACGGAAGTACAGACAAAGGTGAGGTGACAGTTCGCACGTACTACAGCAGACAGATAAGTGTGCACTGACAGGTGCATGTGTCCAGGTGCGCAGAATACATATTATGGCATAGTTGTTCATGCTGTATTGGCCATGTGGTTACTGTACACAAGTCCCATACCTCTGCCTCCCCCTGTTCATGCAGAGACACGGGATATGGTGAGGAACAGGGTGCATGTCCCGAAAATGTCAGATGCCATGGCAGTGGAGTTGATGGTAAGGTGTTAGTTGCAGATTATATGGTATAGTTCTTGTACAGCTAACTGCCCACTCCTTGCGAAAGCCAAGCATGGGTACGGTGTTGAACATCTATGTTCAATTGGGGGATATTGATTCGGGGACCCATGAATTGACAAGTTGACGTGTATGCGATACCTTCCAGCAGGGCATCTATCCCATTGATGGTGAACATGGATGTCATCCAATGAAGCGGATGGTGGGTGGCAACGTGTTCGTCGATATTTAAACATCGATATTATGGCATATCGATATTCAAACATCGATATTATGACTCTATACCAGCTACCACTGCTTTGGGACGTGGAGTCCCCCTTAATGACATCTGTCAGGCAGCTACGTGGGCATCGCTGCAAACGTTCACAAGACACTACTGCCTAGACAGAAAAGTCCGGAGAGACGGCTTCTTTGGCCGTTCTGTTCTCCAGGACTTCCTGGTGTGAACTTAGTTCGCAGACCCACCTCCGGGGTTGGTATTGCTGGGGTATCTATTCTAAGGTAAGGAATCTATAACTAACTGTTTCTTTCAGATGAACAAGTTACTTACCTTCGGTAACGATATATCTGTAAGAAACATAGGTTAGTTATAGATTCCTTACCGCCCCACCCATCCTCCCCGTTCTGCGAACTGACTTCTAGGGTTAAGGACTTCCTTTCAGGGCCCTAGTTTTGTGCACCAGTGGTCAGTGTCTTGCATGGCTCTGCGCTTCTGGCGTGGAAAGTCATGTACAGAACTGATGTCAGCGCGCGAGGGCGGCGTCTATGTAGCTACCACGACGTCATCAAGGCGACCACGACGAACGCGGAGCCGACCGACGCCACCTTTCGAAGCGCAGGGGTACTGCTGATGAAAAACTTTCCGGATCCAGTCTGACGCCTGGGGGTAATTCTAAGGTAAGGAATCTATAACTAACCTATGTTTCTTACAGATATATCATTACCGAAGATAAGTAACTTGTTCGTCAAGGCCAGAGGCTTCAAAGTGATATCTGACAGAGGCTTCACTGCGGACCTGGGAAACACCACCTCCTGCCTTGAGGCCCATTTTGCACCCGAACATGCAGGAAATTACTTAGTCATATGTGTTCCACTTTCAGGCTAGAAACACCCCTAAGGTGGGCCACCTGACGTGGACAGCCAAGGAAGGGTTTCACCATTTTTAATTTGGTAAAACTAGGAACTCTGGGTCAGGTTTATGCCCACTATCAGCAGTAAGTGGAGATATAGGGGTGTAGTCAACCCAGGGATAAGTAGCCCATTGGCTTCTTCCCTATAATCCCCTAAATACCCGGAAATTCAGTGTTTCGAGGTCCCCCCTGACACCAGGAACTCTGATTAGTCTACTGGGAACCGAAGGAAGGACAAAGGAGCCGAAGTCGTGAGAACAGAAGTCCTGCACTGAAATTGGCGCCAAACCCTGCCTGGCTGCTTGCACTGTAACAGTTAGGAATAGACCCATCCAGAAACGGAGCAGCCTTCCCAAACCCTTGGAGGACTGTTCTCACCTTCAACTGAGTAGCATCTCCTTTGGAATGGAGGAGCCACCCCCTGCATCTGCAGGCATCAACAAGGTACTTCCCGTAGGAGGCTGGCTTAGTATATTGTGCAAACTTATTTAAGTGAAGCATCCTGCACTAATCCAGACAACCCTTATGGTGGTTTTAGTGGTCTTGGACAACCTTAGAAAGCTCTCAAGTGGTAACTGTGGAGAGCAGCCTTCAGGCTTAGTCCAGAAGGAGTGTTAAGCAGCTTGTTTTACCAGTACTAATGTAGTGTAGGTTAAATGGAAAATAACCACACAGTGTAGTTATAAAAATAGTTATATTTATTAATCACACTCACTAACACATTGGTATATCTCCTACCCAGAGATATCAACACAATGCACACAATATTTCAAAAGGAGAACAGGTAAGTAGCACAAATACACAGTGGCCTCCAGGGGGAGACCAAACCGTATACTAATAAAGTGGAATGCGTACTGCGACCACAGTTGAGACTTGGTTCAGAAGACTTGGAAGACCTGGGGACCCAAGGAACCACCCAAGGCAAGTACCCAGGAACCCCACGGAGACTTCAGAGTGGAAACACAGGTGTGTACTTAATGCAAGTCAATGAGGAAGTCGTGTTGCAGTTTTGAAGAGCCCTTCCCAGAGGACCCTGAAGAAACCCCTTGGAAGATGTAAGGTTGGAGAGTCACCCCACCCATGCATACCCCAGGAACCAGGATACCTACACCAGGGAAGCTGGGTGCACAGGTGCGAAGTGACATTGGAAAGTGCCATAGACCCCAATGGAGGACTTCGGTGAAGATGCTGCTGGCGAAGAAGGTGAAGAAGTCCGGTGGAATCCAAGGATGGATTTGTGGAGAGAAGTACCTGCAAGCAGAAAGGACAGAGTCTATGCCACTCCGGGAGTGACCAGGAGGCACGGAAAACCAATGACCACCGATGATGGAAGATGCAGGAGAGTTGACGGTGACCTTGTCGCTGCAGCTATGAGGACCAGGTGATGCTGTGGAAGACCAAGGGGTCGGTGTCCGGCAGGGGCACCAACAAGCCTTGGCAGCAGCAACAGATGCGGCAAATGAAGAAGGTGCAGTTTCGGGACCAGCAAGATCCAAGGGACTCACCAAGTGCAGGAGAGTCAGAGCAGGCCCCGAGCAAGTAGGGCGGCCCACTGGAGCCAAAGAAGACCCTCAAGAGGACCCACAGGCCGAAGGCACTGGAGTCGCAAGAAGACCTCGAGCAGCTCACCAAAGATGCGGGCCGACGGTGCAGAGAATGCAGTGAGGACGAAGATCATAGTAGAAAGAGATGCTGGAGGCTGGAGCTTCCTGGAGCCCGAAGATCTCTGGAGAAGAATCAACAAGCCTTGGCAACGGCAAGTCGACGCAATGCACAGGGGTGCTGTTCCAGCGGTTCCTATGAGGGATACTGGCCTCAAACTTGGTGAGAAGACAGTGCAGGCCTCGATGGAGTTGCAGAACCACCACCTGTGTTGCTGGGCTTTTTGAAGTCTGGAGGACGTCAGGAGCAGCAGACCAATCAGCCTAGTTGTGGTGCCTGCAGATGCAAGAGAGTGACTCCTTCACTCCAAGGGAGATTCCTTCAGGTGTCTTAGATTCCAACAGGCCTGTAGAAGAATCTGGATGGAGCACAGGCACAGATGATGCAGAAGACTGGCAGGACGAAGAGACCCGGAGCAGCAGGAGTCCTCCCAGATGCAGTCTTGGTTCCCATACCGAAGTCCAAAGTGCCGAGTTGGTAGAAGTGATTTTGGATCTGGATCTTGTCCCACTACGAATCTGAAAAGCCACCCACAGGTAAGCCCTTAAGAACGCTAAGGAAAGGGCTGTGACGATTCAGGGGTCCCTCCCAGAGGAGGGGCTGGACAGAGGGGAGGATACTCCCATGTCATTTGTTCAGTCTCACGCCAGAGCAGAAGCCAACGGCTCCCTGAACTGGTTTGAACTGGAGTATGCAAGGAGGGCACCAAATGTGGAAGGATTGGTCAATTTGGACCTTCGTACTCTACTGCCAAATGGATCTATACTCCAGTTCAGATACACTCTCCCACTCCCTTTGGGAGACGGTTGCACAAGTGGTACCACAAGTCCCGGAGGAGGCCCAGGCTGGGCTCTCAGGCAGTTAAGGACGGGAGATGCAGCAAAGTTCACTATAAGGTGTGGCCTTGATACGACGGATTCTCTGGGCAGATAGATTTCCACGACAGTGGCCTTGAGATGCTACAACCAGCTTAGGACAATCGGCTTCTCGGGCGATGTCCAGGCAGATTGGATGCTGTTTGATGGAACCTGTCTTTTTGGGGAGAAGGCAGACTTGGCCCTAGTGAGGTTCAAGGACTCTCGAGCTACGGCCAGATTCTTTGGCCTCTCTTCTACACCTCGTGGCCAGTCTAGCTTTTGCCCCTTTCGTGGCAGCGGAAGTGGTTTCCAGCTGCGTCAGCCCTATCCCAGCCACCGTCCTGCGCAGGCTTACCAAGCTATGTGGGGATATGGACGTGGTTCAACCCGACCTAGGAATGGATGCCTGAAGTCGTCGGCCACCCAGCCCTCGACAGCCGCAGCCTCCAAGCACTCCTAGTCTGACTCTGCAAGACCACACTACTCCAATTGGTGAGAGAATCCATCATCTCCCCAGCTGGAGGTCCATAACATCGGACAAGTGGATTTTGCAGATCATTCTGGAGGGCTATTCTCTGCCTTTCCTTTCCTCCTTCCATTCTGCTAAATCAAGAACGGCTGACGGAGGATCATTTGATATTGCTCCAGGAGGAAGTTACACCTCTCTTGGCCAAGGTAGCTACAGAGAGGGTCCCGGATTCAGAAGTAGGCAGTGACTGTTATTCCCGCTACTTTCTTATTCCGAAAAAGAACAATGGGTTGCAGCCCATTTTTAGATCTTCGGACCATCACTCTCTTCCTCAAGACCGAGAAGTTCAAGATGCTCACTCTAGCTCGGGTCGTGTCTGCCTTAGACCAAGAAGACTGGATGGTAGAGTTGGACCTGCAGGATGCATATTTTCACATTCCCATCCTGCCAGGCCACAGGCTTTACCTGCGGTTCAAGCTAGGCCGCAAGCACTTTGTTTGCCGTGCTCCCCTTCGGTCTTACCAGTGCACCTCTGGTGTAACCAAGGTGATGGCCAGTGTTCACAGCTCATCTGCGCAGGTTAGGGGTGTCAGTCTAACCCTACCTCAATGACTGGCTGTTGAAGGCGTCCTCTCCCCAGGCTGACTTTTCCCACCTACAGACTACAGCGGACCTCCTGCATTCGCTGGGGTTCTCTATAAACCTGCCGAAGTCACACCTGACTCCTTCTCAGACGCTCCCTTTCGTCGGTGCTGTTCTGGACACTGCAATTTCGAGCCTATCCTCCAGAGCAGCGAGTCAAGGATATTCAGGTTATTATTCCGATGTTTCAGCCTCTATCCTGGATTTTAGTGAAACTGACTGAGGCTGTTGGGCCTCATGGCCTCTTGCATCTTGTTGGTAAAGCGTGCCAGTTGGCGTATGCGGGCTCTGCAGTAGCACCTGAAGTTCCAGTGGGCACAGCATCAAGGAAATCTCACCGATGTGGTCCAGATCTTGCAAGGAACTGTGAGAGATCTGCAGTGGTGGTTGACAAACCGCGATTGGGTCAACGGCAGACCTCTCTCCCTTCCCCAACCAGATCTCAGTTGTGACACATGCGCCACTTCTGGGATGGGGCGGCCATCTGGGAGAGGTGGAGATCAGGGGACACTGGTCTCCGGCGGAGTCAGTTCTCCACATCAATTTATTAGATCTTCGAGCGATTCCGTTGGCATTAAAGGCATTTTTTCCCTCTGTCAAGGGAAAGTTCATGCAGGCGTTCATGGACAACACCACCGCCATGTGGTACTGCAACGGGCGAGGTGGGGTAGTGGACCCTTTGTCGAGAGGCCCTGCATCTCTGGACATGGCTGGAACAGCAGGGCATAACCCTGGTGGTTCAACACCTGGCAGGTTCTCTGAATGCCAGGGCGGACGAACTCAGCCGTCGATGCCTAGCGGATCATGAATGGCATCTCCAGTCAGAGGTGGCGCAAGGTCTCTTTCAGCAGTGGGGAGAACCTTGGTTAGATCGGTTTGCCTCTGAAGAGAATGCACAGTGTCAGCAATACGGCGTGCTGGAGTTTCCAAATCGGCTATCGCATGGTGACTCCTTTCGTCGTGAGTGGAGCTCAGGCCTGCTGTAAGCCTTTCCGCCCATACCACTTCTGCCCACGGTTCTGAAGAAGATTAGGAGCAAACGGGCCCAAGTCATCCTTGTGGATCCGGTCTAAGCGAGGAGAGTCTGGTATCCAGAGCTTCTGAAGATGAGCATCGATCGTCCGATCAGGCTGCTCCTTCGGGAGGATCTAATGTAGGGGAGGGTCCTCCACCTGAACCTGTCAACTCTGCGCCTCCATGTGTGGAGTTTGAGCAGCAGCAGTTGCTGGCTTTTGACCTTGCTCCCGAAGTCTGTAACGTTATTTTGGCAGCCAGGCGGCCCTCAACTAAGATGGTATACCCCTGCCGTTGGCACACATTTGAATTATACTGTACAGAAAGGTCTATTGACCCTCTTCCTGCTTCTCTTTCCACAGTTGTTCTATTCATTCTAACTCTTGCCCAGCAGGGCTCTAGGTTGGGTACTCTCAAGGGTTATCTTTCTGCTCTATCCGCTATTTTGCGGCTGCCAGACCAACACTCTCTTTAGGTCTCCAATTGTACATAGGTTTCTGAAAGGGATTGCTCACTTGTTTCCACCCACGTCCTTTGTTATGCCACAGTGGGGCCTTAATTTAGTCCTCACTTTTCTTGTGTGCTCCCTTCGAACCTTTGCACAACTGTCCCCTCCGGCTGCTTACCATCAAGAAAGCCTTTCTGGTGGCAATAACATCTGCCCGGCGGGTGAGTAAGTTGCAGGCGCTATCTTGCACGCCTCCCTACATGAAGTCTTTCCCAGACATAGTGGTTCGTAGCAACTGTTCTTCATTTTTGCCAAAGGATGTAACCCCATTCCATCTGAGTCAATCCATCATGCTGCCTACCTTCTTTGCTCCCCGCATCCATCTAAGGAAGAGGAGCGTCTCCACCGTCTGGACCCAAAAAGAATGTTGTCGTTTTACCTTGACAGCACAAAAGAGTTCCGGGTGTGCGACCAACTCTTTGTGGGGTAGGTGGGATCTAAGAAGGGGCGGGCAGTGCAGAAAAGGACCATTTGTCGTCGTCGTTCTCTGCATTAAAATCTGCTATGCCCCGGCTAATAAGCGGCCCATTCAACCAGGGGAAAGGGTGTGGCTACGGCCTTGGTTCAGGGTGTCCCAGTCCTGGACATCTGTCAGGCAGCAACGTGTGCATTTTTGCACACGTTTGCCAGGCGCTACTGCCTGGACAGTTGGGTCCGCAGGGAAGGGCATTTTTCCCATTCGGTCCTGCAGGACTTCCTAGTGTAAGGTATTGGTCCGCAAACCACCTCCAGGATGGTATGGCTTGGATATTAATTCTAAGCTAAGGAATCTTCAGCTAGAAGTCTCTATCGGTCGAACAAGTTACTTACCTTCGGTAACGCATTATCTGGTAGAGACTCTATCTAGCTGCAGATATCTTACAGTCCCACCCATGCCTCCCCGCTTTGCGGACTAATTTTGTTAGGGCTCAGGTTACTCCCCTTTTCAGGGCCCTAGTTTTGCACACGACTACGTCAGTTACTTCGTGGCTCTGCGCTTCTGGCGTGGAAAAACAAAAAGTACTGACGTCTGCGCACCTGGGTGGTGCCTATATAGGTGACCGCGATGTCATAAACGACGATCCAAACGACGGCACTCAGAGCCAAATGAAGCAACCAGACGGCAAACGCAAGGGGTATTGCTCGAGCAAAAGTTTCCTGATCCAGTTTGACGCCTGAGAAATTCAAAGGTAAGGAATCTGCAGCTAGATAGTCTCTACCAGATAATGGGTTACCGAAGGTAAGTAACTTGTTCATCAGAACCATTCCTTAGAAGTCCATGGCAAGGAGCCACCGACGCTGGACCTGGACTGAAGAATGCTTACCTGAAGGTAGTCTAGTAGCTCATTGGCAAGTGACCACTGCCTACCCTGAGCGTACTTTCTGATGGCTACATCTGCCTGTGGATTCCTCACCTTTTGAATTACCCCTGCGCCAGCATTCCACAGAAATTGTTTTTCTTAGCTCTCCCACATCGATGAGGACGTCATAATAGCACGGCTCCGCTCGCGACTCCATATGACTTCATCGGAGCCATAAGAACACTTCTTCGGGGTACTGACGTCAGTTTCTTTTTTTCTGTGCCGTCGACTCGTAACGGTTTTTTCTAGCACTCTCCATTTTACATGGTATTACTTTGTTTCTATCTATACTTCGTGTTGCAGTGAGAATGGCTACTTCGAAGAAGTCAGGTTTCAAGCCCTGCAGGGAGTATGGGTGTTGTATGTCCATCACAGATCCCCCACGACGACTGTCTATGGTGTCTTTCTTCGGACCATGACGTCGAAGGGTGTTCCTGCTGTCGGAAGATGAACCCGAAGGCGCTGAAGGAGCATGAGGCGAAACTCTTCATGGCGTGGGCAAAAAAAGAGAAGAGAGGTCGCAAGAGATCGAAGTCGTCGACTTCGCATGCTTCGAAGTCGAGGAAGCAGAAGAAAGAGAAGACATGGGTCTCGGCAACTGTCTTCAAAGGGCAGAACATCGAGGTCGGCCTCCCCTGTGAAGCGGCGTCATGAGAAGGATGGCATCTTGCCGTCACCTACTCCGTCCCACTCTCCGGCGTCGGGGGATTCGCCAGCACCCAGAGGTTCTCCAGCACCCAGAGAGTCTTCTCCGGCTCCTGCGGCTTCACCTGTACCTGCTCCGGTGTCTCCGGCGCCGCAGCCTCAGCCCCCTGTAAGGCCTCAAATGGATCCGGACTAAGGGGCTTCGGATCCTTATCCTCCTTTTCCAGGACCAGGAGCGGATCCGTCGCATTTTCTTAATGCTATGTTTGGCATGTTTGCCAAGGCATCTTAACCTACTGGTGCGCCGTCTGGCCCCGTGGGTCCACTTGCCTTTAATTTGGGCATCCCCCAGCAGTATGCCCAGACGCCTTTCATGCCGACGGCTCTGTCATGGCAGTTCCCGGCGCCAAGGTTTTCGACTCCGATACCTCAATCTCCGGCGCTGTCTGGTGTTGGACCGATGTCTTCCCGGATTCGGGCGGCACCGTTGCCCGCTTCGGAAGGTCCTTCTTCGGTGCCGCAGACACTGATCCCGAAGCGACGTTCCAGGAGGGAAGCGCAGAGACTGCTGGAGGAAGAGGAGTAACAGCAAGAACATGAAGAAGGGGAGATCCTCGACTCCGTGGATGACTTCGAGGGTCTACAGGAGGCCAGTGGCCTGGATACTTACCCGGAGAGGGAGCTTTCTTCTCTGAAGGCCTTGCCTTCACAGGACGTTGCCCCTTACCACGCAGTCATCAGGAAGGCTGCTGATCTGTTGGACCTTCAGTTACCCTCAGCTGAGGTGCGGTCATACATATTGACTGAAGTGTTGCATTCTCCCTCCTCTACTGTTGAACTTCTGCTGCCTTTTAACGAGGCGTTGACGGAGCCGATTATGGAGGTGTGGCAGAAGCCTTTATCTGCCTCTGTAGTTTCTAGGTCAGTGGCAAGACGCTATAAGCCTGCTCCTGGTGATCCAGCTTTCCTCTCTGCCCATCCTTCGCCAGAAAGCTTGGTAGTTGTGGCTTCTTGTTCCAAGCAGTCAACTGGGTCTTTCCCTACTACCCCGGGGGATAGAGACTCAAAAAAACTTGATTAGTCTGCCAAAAGATGTTCTCCTCAGCAAGTATGGCTCTAAAGTCCACAAACGTCACATGTTTGCTAGGAAGGTACATTCATGCACTAATGGACACTGTCAAGCAAGTAGCTCCTAAGTTGCCTGAAGATGATCATGTTCACTTTTTGGAAGTGCTATCAGACACACAAGCAGCAGCCCGTCGGGTCCGGACACGCCAGGGTAATGGGCTCCTTGGTGGCTACCAGGAGGCATGCCTGGCTTAGGTCTTCAGGTTTCTCTCCGGATGTACAAGCTACTTTGCTCGATCTACCCTTGGATGCATCCAGATTGTTTGGAGCAAAGGCGGATTCTGTGCTGCAGCGCTTCAAGGACAGTTGGTCTACTGCAAGATCCTTGGGCCTGCAGTCCCAGCCCAGGGGCTATGGATACAAAAGTATCCAGACTTTGGGAAGGCGGCTTACTTTCAAGGCAGTCAACAGCCACAGCAGCATCAGAACCCTCTGTACAGGTCATACAGAGGAAAGGGTAGAGGCCATCTGCGAGGAGCTTCTCTACTTCAGTCTTCCTCCTCCTCCTCCTCCTCCTCCTCTCCTGTCCCCACCACCGGTACCACGGGAAAGCAGCTCTATATCCCCCATTTTGGAGCATGCTGGTCCTGTAGGGGGCCAGGTGTCCCATTTTCTACAAGATTGGAAATCGGCTACTTCGGACCGTTGGGTTTTGAATCTTGTGGAAAATGGTTACGACCTGTCTTTTCAAGAGTTTCCATCTCCTTACCCTCCTCGCCAGGACTGGTGTTCAGAGGACCATTTGCTGCTTTTGCAGCAGGAGGTTCTTGCCTTATTGCAGAAAGGTGCGATAGAGGTGGTTCCGGAACAGGAAAGGGAGTCCGGGATGTTACTCCAGTTATTTCCTGATCCCCAAGAAGGATGGTCGGTTGAGACCGATCCTGGGCCTCAGGGTTTTGAATTTTTACCTCAGGCAGGAGAAGTTCAAGATGTTGACCCTAGCTCAGGTTCTTCTGGCGCTGCAGCAAGAAGACTGAATGGTGTCGATCGACTTGCAGGGTGCGTATTTCCACATCCCGATTCTGAAGTCTCACCGGAAGTATCTCCGTTTTACGGTGGGGTCTCAGCACTACCAGTTTGCGGTCCTTCCGTTCGGTCTCACTTCCGCACCACGGGTCTTCACAAAGGTGATGGCGTTGGTGGCAGCACATCTCAGAAGGTCAGGGATTCCGGTTTTCCCTTACTTGGTCGATTGGCTGCTCAAAGCAAAGTGGCCAGAGATGGTGCTGCATCACTTGCATGTAACAACGCGACTGTTCAACTTGGGTTTCTCGATAAATGTACCCAAATCTCACCTGTTACCCTCTCAGAGCAGCCTGTTCATAGGAGCAGTACTGGACACTACTCTGTGTCGAGCTTTCCCACCTCTGCAGAGGATTTTCAACATTCAGGAGATGATTCCTTTGTTTCACGATAGTGCGGTTGTTGCAGTCCTGAAGGTCCTACGCCTAATCGGTCTGTTCGCTTCCTGCATACTGTTGGTCAACCATGCACGCTGGCACAAGAGGGCACTCCAGTGGTGCCTCCGCAGGCAGTGGAATCAGCACAATGGAGATCTCGGGGAGAAGATCAGAATTTCCAGAGACACTGCAGCGGAGCTGTCTTGGCGGGGTGTGCCGGGCAACCTCTCTCAAGGAAAGTCTTTTCAACCTCTTCCGCTGGCCACAGTAATCACGGATGCCTCCACTCTAGGGTGGGGAGCTCATCTGGGGGATCTGGAGATCAAGGGTCTTTGGTCTCTGGAGGAAAGGTTGCTTCACACCAACCTTCTGGAATTGCGGGCAATACATTTGGCTCTCAAGGCCTTCCTTCCCTCCCTTTGTGGTCAGTCGGTTCAAGTCCTGACGGACAACACTACTGCGATGTTGTACATAAACAAACAGGGAGGGGTAGGGCCGTATCGTCTCTTCAGAGAGGCTCTACAACTCTGGTCCTGGGCTCACGACCATCGGATTTGTGTGTTTGCAAATCATCTAGCCGGGTGCTAAATGTGCGTGCGGACAGTCTCAGTTGGCGATGTTCGGCCGATCACGAGTGGCGGCTTCATCCGGAGGTGATCCATCACATCTTTCAGATGTGGGGATTCCTCGGTTGGACCTTTTTGCCACTCAGGAAAACGTGCACTGCCCTTTGTTCTGCAGTCTTCAGTATCCGATGCATGGAGCGTTGGGGGAGCTATTCAGTTGGGTTGGAGCTTGCAACTCCTTTACGCGTTTCCTCCCATACACTTGATTCCTCGTGTTCTGAGGAAGATCTGCCAAGACCGGGCCCAAGTCATATTGATCGCCCCGGATTCGCCAAGAAGAGTGTGGTACACAGACCTTCTTCACCTCTCATCGCATCCTCCGCTCCATCTCCCTCTCAGGGCAGACCTTCTCTCGCAGGGGCAGGTTCTACACCCCCATCTCCAGAGCATGCACCTTCATGCCTGGAGATTGAACGGGGCAAACTGAGCTCTTTCTCTCTCCCACCGGATGTGGTGGATGTTATTTTGTCTTCCAGGAGACTCTCCACCAAATCTGTTTATTCCTCTAGGTGGTCCAAGTTTGTGAAATGGTGTAGAGAAAGATCCATTGATCCTTTGAAGGCCCATTTATCTGATGTACTTAGTTTTTCACTTTCCTTGGCTCAGCAAGGTTGTGCTGTGGCTACGGTAAAGGGTTACTTGTCGGCCTTGTCGGCTTTTCTCTGTTTGCCGGACCAGCCGTCTTTATTTAAGTCCCCCATTGTTATGAGGTTCGTTAAGTGCCTCTTCAATAGGTTTCCTCCCACTCCCTTCATTATGCCTCAGTGGGATTTGAATTTAGTACTTACTTTTTTGATGGGTTCTCCTTTTGAGCCTCTTCATAGTTGTCCGTTGAGGCTTCTTACTTTCAAGACGGTTTTTCTGATCGCTATTACCTCAGCCAGGAGGGTAAGTTAGCTTAAGGCTCTTAGTTCTAAACCTCAGTTTTTAACCATTCATGCAGAAACGATGGTTCTCAGGACCAGGGCTGCTTTCCTGCCTAAGGTGGTCACTCCTTTCCATCTAGGGCAGTCTGTTACCTTGCCTACCTTCTATCCTCCCCCTCACCCTTCCAAGGAGAGACTTCACCGCCTTGACCCTAGGAGGGCTGTCAGTTTCTACCTGGACAGATCCAGGGACCTAAGACTGGATGACCAGCTGTTTGTGGGCTATGTTGCAAGGATGAAGGGCAAAGCTGTCTACAAATGAACGCTTTCCAGGTGGATCATCTTGTGCATCAAGATCCACTACGCCTTGGCCAAGGAGCCGCATGAAGGTATTAGAGCTCATTCCACCAGAGCCAAGTCATCTTCTGCTTTGGCTGGAGGTGTTCCTGTTGTAGACATCTGCAAGGCGGTAACTTGGGCCTCCCTCCACACCTTTGCCAAGCATTACTGCTTGGATTCGAAGGTTAGGAGGGACGGCCATTTTGCACACTCTGTGCTGCAAGATTTTTTGGGATAGGCGGGTGGACACCCTCCTCCGGGAGAGGGACAGCTTGGTGATTCATTTCAAAAGGTGAGGAATCCACAGGTAGATGTATCCATCAGAAGAACAAGTTACTTACCTTCAGTAACGCTTTTTCTGGAGGATACAGTATCTGCCTGTGGATTCCTCACTGACCCACCCGCCTCCCCGTTGTCCACCTGCATATACAGAAAAAGTTCTTATTGTTTGACATTGTTGTTTTTCATATGTCATGTGCTTGCCATGCAGTTTGTTGTTAGGAAATGCTTTGGTGTTAGATTTTCCTCTTTTCTTATATACTGTATGTATTTGAGTATATTTTTTGTATATTGTGTATACTGGGATTATGTTGTCGGTCCACCCGTTTGCCTCGAGGGCATGGAAAAATGGGTGGAACTGACGTCAGCACGCCGACGAGGTCTTCTTATGGCTTCGATGATGTCATACGGAGTCGCGAGTGGAGCCGTGCTATTATGACGTCCTCGTCGACTTGGGAGAGCTAAGAAAAGAATTTTCGTGGAATGCTGGTTGAGGTTAATTGAAAAGGTGAGGAATCCACAGGCAGATACTGTAGCCACCAGAAAAAGCATTACCGAAGGAAAGAAAATTGTTCTTCTGGACATAAAATGGGCACACCTAGCACCCAGAATTCAGATCTCACTTGAGTAAAAGGAGAAGACCAAAGAACTGCCCTTCAGACCATAGAGCCGGTAAAGAGGCTGCACCGAAGTAGGACCGCACCTGCTGCGCCTTGGGCTAGCGAAGGAAAGGACTGTGCCGGCTATGTCCTGCTCGTGGTAACTGTTCCTTTGGACCTTGCTGGTCCCCCCTGAGTGGCTCCCTGCCAGAGTTGGTCACCCAACATAACTCTAACCGCATTCCACTCCAACAAAGTTTTTCTTGAAAACGTTTGTGTCAAATTTGTTGAATTTGCCAATGCATGCCTGCCATTAGGCAAAAAGTCTTAATTAGCTTTTTTTTTAGTAAAATCCATGTCTCCAGAACCCTCCAGCTGATCTTTTTAATTTTGGTGTCCATAAACATATACATTAGTATTGGATTTCTGGAGTGTCAAGTTTCTAACTTCAATTGTTTTGATGCTGTTTAAATACTTAACACTTGTTCCTTTGTGTAAACCTAACTGCTAAGAGCCACAGCTACCCAGGGTTGTGCTAAGGTTTCACAAACAAAATCTGACTGGTCTAAGGAGTTTGTAGTGTATTACACGATGAGTTCGCACAACCACACCACGTAATACACCCGATTTCCTCACAGCAAATAATCTGGAAGTAGCGCAAGATTTCTTGCGTAAATGGGTAGAGCCATGGCTCAATATGCTCGCCACCGCCCAAAATGCTGAAGTTCAGCACTTCCACACGTTGAAGTTTCCAAGGAGTCTCTCACTCTGAGACTCGTTCTGCCTTGAGTGGAACTCTCGAATCCCGCATGCATTTCCGGTGATACCACTCATGCCAAGAGTTCTGAAGATCAGGATGGACCAGGCCCAAGTCATCTTACTGGCTCCAGGCTGGGCACGGAGAATATGGTATCCAGAACCTCCTGGGCTTAAGTATCTGTTCTCCAATCAGACTGCCTCTCCGTGAAGATCTGTTGTCCACCTCACCCCTCTAAGGAGGAGAGGCTTCATCGCTTGGACCCTAAAAGAGCGCTCACTTTTACATTGATCTTACCAATGATCACCAGGTGGATAATCTGCTCTTTGTCTGTTTTTTTTTTTTTTTAAATGAGGTACACTATGTAGAAAGTCCAGACTTTATTAGCTTAAATTAATAATCCCAAATGCTCTTTTTCTGGTAGTGTGGGTGAGCAATTTAGGCTTATCAGAGAGTAGTGTTAAGCATTTGTTGTAAACACAGTCAATAAAGGGCACACACACTCAAGAAGAAACTTGAGAACAATTTAGAAAAACAACATATATTTTTCTACAAATTTAGACACCAAGATTATCAAAATTGCATAAGTACTTTCGACGTTATCAGATTTTACAGTAAAAACAGAAGGAAGTGACACCTGTAATTTTTGATGCATGAGCCTCAAACGCAGTAATGTTATCCTATAGGAGAAACATAAAATGCATAGACACACAGACGATTTGCAGGACTGTTCTTCTGGGCTTAAGGTAAGTAGGGACCAAGGTCCAAGAAAGCCCCAACAGTTTAAGTTTACCTGCCCTGCACTGTCTGAATGCAGAGGTACTTTATGCGGTGGTAGCTTTCAATGCTACCCGCTAAATTCAATCGGGAAAAGGACCTGTAAGAAGGAGGCTGCAAAGGGGGCTGGGGGACCAGTCTGAAAGAACTAAAGGAGGGGGGTTCGGCTGTTGAGGGTCTAAGGATCACTGAGACAGTTGGTTTACGTGGGCTCAGCTGGGTAGCTCGGATGCAGAGGTGTTTTGTCAGGGCAGGTCGGTGAGTTAGAGACTCTCAAGTTTCTTGGTGTACCTGCAGAAGAGGGAAAAGAAACCCAGCAGGGCCACTCTGTGTAGAGCTGGCCTCTCTTGAAGCCTCTCAACGTGCAGGTACATTTTGGCGGTGCTGGTGTTCCGACTGAACACAAACTAGCCTTGTTGCATGGAACTGACTCTGGTACCTCGGGTATTGGTGCAGGGCTGCTCCTGGGGATCCTGGCGTCTCCATACTTGGCAAGGAGACGCATCTGACCTCCTGGAGCACGAAGACCTCTTGCTCGAGTGCTGCTCCCCCATTGGGTCTTTGGGTCAACAGAACGCTGTACTGGGCAGCTGCAGTCTGTGCCTGCTGGTGCGGGGAAGTGACTCCTCCTCTTCAAGGGAGATGTTACTAGGTTAAGGAAGTGCTGGGCAGACCTCCAAGGGTTTGGGGAGGCTGTTCCACTTCTGAACGAGTCAGTGATTGTTTGGAGAGCAGCAGTCGGGCAAGGTTTTGCCCCCACGTTATTTGCTGGTCCACAGTTCTCACGTCTTTGGCTCTTCTTTGCCCTTCTACTATCAGGCAGACTAATCTGAGTTCCTGGTGTCAAAGGACCACCTAAATACTAAATATAGTGGTGTTAAGGGGAGTGAAGGGTAGTAGCCAATGGGCTGCTTAACCCTGGGGTCACTGCACCCCCAATATGACTACTTCCTGTGGGCTGTGGGGAGTGGATATAAACCTGTCCCAGAGTTTCTAATACCACCGAAAACAAGACGGTGGAACCCTTCTTTCGAGTAGCACATCATTAAGCCCACATTAAGGGTGTGACTAGCCTATAGGTGCAACACCTACTGCATAGCTAATTTTGCACCTGACCTGGTGCCAAATCGGCTTCAGGGCAGGGGGTGGCATCTCCCAGGTCTGGGGGTAGCCAGGGTTGTATATCAAAAATGACAGGGGTTTTGAAGCCCCTGGCCTTGATATGCTCAATAACTAGCCATCCTGCTGGAGGAGGTATGAACACCTTTCTCCAGAGCATGCATTGTTTCTGACTTCAGAGCGTGGGCTCTCTCCTGCAGGGGTTCAGAAGCTTGACTGTGGTGGCAGGTTAGACGATACCAGTCAGTCAGCACTCTTGATACTAGTAGTTTTTTTAGGGGGCACCTCTAAGGTGCCCTTTGTGTGCATGTCCTAATACATCTAGTACTGGTAACAGTACAGATTTATTGAGACAAGGTGTTTGATACCAAACACTATAGGTTTCAGTAGATCCATCATGTAGCTGGGGAACTCGTAATAGCCAGTTGCTCAGTACATATACTTATGATGGCTTTCCTGTTCACTTGTGCCATCTAGTAATTGAACTAGACAGCACAGGGGTGTAGCTGCTCATGCAGATATGCCTTTACATGTAATAGAATGCACCCTGCCTTAGGGCTACAAGGCCTGCTGTAAGGGTGACTTACATATTTACATGCAGTGACTTTAGCATGCCACACAGTGAGTGTGCTATGTTGTGTTTTCAAACATGATTTGCACCATGACATGCAGCCTGCATGCAGATTGTATGGGGTCCCTTAGAGTGGCCTAATACATTCGGCAGCCCTTAGGGACCCTCTGTAGTACCCATGCCCTAGGCACCAGAGGTACCATTTACTAGGGAGTTACATGGGTGCTAGTGTGTTAGCCAATTGTAGTACAGCTAGACCATTTTACCTTGTTTCTAGGGAAAGAGCACTGGCACTGGAGCCAGGTTAGCAGGGACCCAGTGCACCTCAGTCGAAAAGCATCTGAATTAGACTATTAGTTATAGATTCCTTGCCTTAGAATTACCCCCAGGCGTCAGCCTGGATCCAGAGAAATTTTTTCGTAGCATAACCCTGCGCGTCGATAGGTTGCGTATGTCGACTCCGTGTTCGGCGTCGTGGTCGCCGGGATGACGTCGTGGTATCTACTTAGGCGCCGCCCTCACACGCTGACATCAGTTCTTTCTTTTTCTGCGCCAGCCAGCGCAGATCCGGAGAAAGCGGTACATAGAGCCACTTTTTGACTCCGTTTTTGCGACTTTTGTCGACACCCTTTTTTGAGTCGATCGACTCCTGGTGCATGGCTTGTGACTCCTGTCACAAATTGATGTCGGTCACGGACCCGCACCTCGTGTGCCTTTGGTGCCTGGAGCGCGACCACTCTCTGAAGTCGTGCTCCGAGTGCCCGGCAGTCCGCGCCGTTCGAGGTCTCGGTTGAGAGGGAGGTCGCGGGACCAGTCGCGGAGCCACCACCACCACTCGTCATCGAAGTCTTCGTCTTCAGGTAAGTCGAAGCACAAAAAGAAGACAAAGAAGCATTGTCGCTCTTCGCGTTCTCCCCGTCCGTCGGCCGATGCGACGCGGTAAGTGGAAGGTAGTCGTTCGGCTCCGGCCGCGGAGCCTGTTGGGTTGACTCTGGCCTTCCCTCCCTTTGTGGGATCCGGAGTGACCCCTGCCCAGCTTCGAAGCTTTTACGAAGCCTTGCACTCCATCTTCGGGCAGCCCAACTCCGCCGGCGCGCCCTCGGGCCCCGCGGACTAGGTTGGGGGCTCTAGGCCTTCGATGCCAGCGACTTTGGCTCCAGTGCCGCAGGGCCCCCAAGGAACCAGGCCTGGACCTGGATCGGCGCCGGTCGACCTCGTGACACCTCCTCCAGCGCCGAATCCAGTGACGACACCTCCGACGCCGGTTGTGTCCCCAGCCGGCGTCGGCCCCGGCCTCCCCCTCATTGAGGACACAGAGCCGAACCAACGTCGTCTGACGTCGGGACCGGTGCCGACTAGTACTTTTGTACCCCTGTTCTCCCCTGATATTTCCTAACACCCTGAGTGGCTACCAGGAGAGGGTGAGGAGGACTGGGAGGGGTCTGTGGACCCTCTTGCAGACCAGTTAGAGGAGCCAGACTGGAGAGAGGAGTTGGGTGACGCCATTGGTCTGGATACCTCCCTAAGACCTTGGCTTGCTTTCTCCCCCTACCGTGGCTACAGAGGAGGGTGCGTCTTATGCAGTGGTGTTGTGTAGGGCAGCTGAGGCCCTAAACCTCGAGCTTCCTACGGTTGCGGTCAGGACTAACCTCCTGACCAAGGTGCTTCAGCCGGCAGCGGACTCTTCGGAGCCCCTGCTGCCGTTCAATAAGGCCCTTATGGACAACCTTTTGGGCACCTGGTCCAGGCCCAACACAGGGGCTCCTGTGGACAGGATGATTGCCCGACACCACCGCCCGGCCGCGGACGACCCCATTTTCCTCTCTTCCCATCCTACCCCAGAGAGCTTTGTAGTCCAAGCCTCCACGTCCGAAGGCACATTCCCTAATGCACTACCTGATAGGGAATCCAAGAAGCTGGACCGCCTTGGGAAGAACATGTTTTCTTCCTCCAGCTTGGGACTGCGGTCGGTGAACACCGCATGTCTATTGGGCCGTTACTCCCACTTGGTGTGGGACACGGTTGCACAGGTGCTGCCACAGTGCCCAGATGAGGCCCGGGCCATGCTCGTCCGTGCTGTTGCCGAAAGGAGAGACGCAGCGAAGTTGGCCATCCGGTGTGGGCTGGACACAGCCGACTCACTGGGCAGGATGATTTCCACGTCGGTAGCACTGAGACACTACGCCTGGTTGAGGTCCACTGGCTTCTCGGGTGATGTCCAAGCAACGCTTTTGGACATGCCCTTTGATGGCTGTCCCCTGTTTGGCGACAAGGCAAACAACGCGCTTGATCGCTTTAAGGATTCTAGGGCTACGGCCAGATCCTTAGGCCTCGCTTCCACCTCCCGCCCAGCGCAGTCTGCTTTTCGCCCCATTCGTGGCTACGGAAGGGGTGCCCCGCCACGTTCCGCCCAGAGCCACAGGCCTGTGCAAGCTGTCCAGCCTCTGCACGGCCGGAGATGTGGATCCCACCGCCGTGGGTCAGGGGGCCAGCGGGCGGGCCAATCCACCAGCTCCCCCCCCTGCAGCAGTCTTCAAACCCTCCTAGTCCGGCCTTTCAGGCCCATCAATCACCAGTGGGCGGCAGGATTCGCCATCACCTCCCCCACTGGCAAAACATCACCTCAAACATGTGGGTTTTGCAGATAGTCCGAAAGGGCTACTCCCTCCCCTTCGAGACTACCCCTCCATCCATGCCACCTCAATTCCATCGCATGTCAGAGGATCACTTGGCCCTTCTCTGCCAGGAAGTTGCGGCTCTCTTGGCCAAGGGAGCTATCGAGCGCGTCCCTGTGCAAGAAGTAGATCGTGGTTGCTATTCCCACTACTTTCTGGTACCCAAAAAGGACAAGGGCCTGCATCCTATCTTGGACCTCAGGGACGTCAACCGCTTTCTCCGGAAGGAGAAGTTCAAGATGTTGACTTTGGCTCAGGTTCTGTCTGCCCTCAACCCTGGAGACTGGATGGTAGCATTGGACTTGCAGGACGCCTATTTCCACATCCCCGTCCTGCCAGCCCGCAGGCGTTACCTATGGTTCACGGTAGGCCACAAGCATTTTCAGTTCACCGTGCTCCCCTTTGGCCTTACCAGCCCCCCTCGGGTGTTCACCGAAAGTGATGGCGGTGGTTGCAGCTCATCTGCGCAGATCAGGGGTTCCAGTCTTTCCCTATCTCGACGACTGGCTGTTAAAGGCGGGCTCGCCCCAGGCTGTCGTCTCCAACCTCCAGACTACGGCGGACCTCCTGCATTCGCTGGGGTTCTCTATCAACATGCCAAAGTCACACCTGAGTCCCTCTCAGAAGCTCCTCTTCATCGGAGCGGTTCTGGACATGACGCAGTTTCGGGCCTATCCTCCCGAGCAGCGAGTCTGGGATATTTGGGCTATGATTCCGATCTTTCAGCCTCTATCCCGGGTTTCGGTCAGAATGACCCTGAGGCTGCTGGGCCTCATGGCCTCCTGCATCCTGCTGGTGGATCATGCCAGGTGGCATATGCAGGCTCTGCAGTGGGACCTGAAGTTCCAGTGGGCACAGCATCAGGGCAATCTTTTTTTATTGCCTCCAGATCTCGGAGGGTACTGCACACCAACTGCAGTGGTGGCTAACGAACCAGTATTGGGTCAACGGCAGATCCCTCTCCCTTCCCCAACCGGAGTTCACAGTGGTGACAGATGTATCACTTCTGGGATGGGGTGGCCACATGGGAGAGGCGAAGATCGTAGGCCTCTGGTTTGCGCAGGAGTCTGGGCTCCACATCAACTTTCTGGAGCTCCGGGCGATTCATCTTGCACTGAAGGCATTCCTTCCCTCTGTCCGGGGGAGAGTAGTGCAGGTGTTCACGGACAACACCACCGCTCTGTGGTACTGCAACAAGCAGGGCGGGGTGGGGTCGTGGACCCTATGTCAAGAGGCCCTTCACCTCTGGACATGTCTGGAACATCAGGGCATATCCCTGGTGGTTCAACACCTGGCAGGTTCACTGAACACCAGGGCGGACGAACTCAGCCGCAGGTGCATGATGGATCATGAATGGCGTCTTCACTCGGAGGTGGTGCAAGGTCTCTTTCAGCAGTGGGGAGAGCCTTTGTTAGATCTATTTGCCACCGAAGAGAACGTGCAATGTCTGCAGTTCTGCGCGTTGGAATTTCCAAGGCGGCATTCGCACGGCGACGCTTTTCATCGCGAGTGGAGTTACGGTCTTCTATACGCCTTTCCGCCTATACCACTTCTGCCAGAGTGCTGAAGAAGATCAAGCGCAACCGGGCCCAAGTCATTCTTGTTGCTCCGGATTGGGCACGAAGAGTCTGGTATCCCAAGCTGTTACATCTGGCCATCGATCCTCCGATCCGACTGCCTCTTCGGGAGGATCGTCTGTCCATCCTCCACCTCCTTGCGTGGAGACTGAGCGGCGACAGCTGATGGCTTTTGACCTTCCTCCCGAAGTCTGTAATGTTATCTTGGCAGCCAGGCGTCCCTCCACTAAGACGGTATATGCCTGTAGATGGAACAAATTTGTGGCATGGTGCACAGCAAAGGCTGTGGATCCCCTCTCTGCCCCTCTTTCTGAAGTTCTTTTGTTCCTCCTTTCTTTGGCCCAGCAGGGCTCTGCTCTGGGCACACTTAAGGGCTATCTTTCAGCCAGCTCAGCCTTTCTTCGGCTGCCTGATAAGCCTTCTCTTTTCAAGTCCCCCATTGTAAATAGATTCCTTAAGGGCATTACTCACCTCTTTCCTCCTATTCCTTTCGTAATGCCTCAGTGGGACTTGAACTTAGATCTGACATACCTTATGTGCGCTCCTTTCGAGCCACTACATAACTGTCCTCTCAGGCTTTTAACTCTAAAGACTGCTTTCCTAGTGGCCATCACCTCTGCTCGCAGGGTGAGTGAGCTTCAGGCTCTGTCCTCTAAGCCTCCTTTTCTTGCTGTTCATCCGGATAAGGTTGTCCTAAGACCCAGACCTTCCTTTCTTCCCAAAGTGGTTACTTCTTTCCACATTGGTCAAACCATCACTTTGCCCACCTTCTTTCCACCTCCGCATCCTTCAAAAGAGGGAGAGGCTCCACCGTCTGGATCCAAAACGTGCGCTATCTTTCTATCTGGATTGCACAAGACAATTCCGGGTGGATGACCAACTCTTTGTTGGCTATGTGGGCGCCGAAAAAGGTCGGGCCGTGCAAAAATGGACCATCTCTCCGTGGGTCGTTCTTTGCATTACAATTTGTTACTCTTTGGCAAAGAAGGAGCCTCCAGTAGGATTGTGCGCCCATTCCACCGGGGCGACGGCAGCCCCTACTGCTTTGGGACGTGGAGTTCCCCTTCATGATATCTGCTAGGCAGCCACGTGGGCATATCTGCACACGTTCACCAAACACTACTGCCTGGACTCTCAAGTCTGGAGAGACGGCTTCTTTGGCCGTTCTGTTCTCCAGGACTTTCTGGTGTGAACTTGGTTCGCAGACCCACCTCCGAGGTTGGTATTGCTGGGGTATCTATTCTACAGGTAAGGAATCTATAACTAATAGTCTCTTTCAGATGAACAAGTTACTTACCTTCGGTAACGATGTATCTGTAAGAGACATATATTAGTTATAGATTCCTTACCGCCCCACCCATCCTCCCCGTTCTGCGAACTGACTTCTAGGGTTAAGGACATCCTTTCAGGGCCCTAGTTTTGTGCACCAGTGGTCAGTTTCTTGCATGTTTCTGCGCTTCTGGCATGGAATGTCGTGTAAAGAACTGACGTCAGCGCGTGAGGGCGGCGTCTTAGTAGCTACTGCGACGTCATCCCAGCGACCACGATGCCGACGACGAAAGCGGAGTCGACCGACACCACCTGTCGACGCCCAGGGGTACTGCTGACAAAAAACTTTCCGGATCCAGTCTGACGCCTGGGGGTAATTCTAAGGTAAGGAATCTATAACTAATATATGTCTCTTACAGATATATCATTACCAAAGGTAAGTAACTTGTTCATCAGTACCAGTGGCAAAAAGTGGAGAGGCACCTTCTCATGCTGGATCGTGCTCTGCATTAAGATCTGCTACGCGCCTGGCCAAGAAGCAGTCTCCAGAAGAACTGCATGCCCGTTCCACTAGGTTCAAAGGTGCTACCAGTTCATTGTCGTGTGGAGTCCCTGTCTTAGGCATCTGCCAGACAGCGACGTGGGCGTCCCTCCATACCTTCATGAAGCACTATTGTCTTGACAGTCTAGTGCAGTGAGAAGGGCACATTACCCGCTCTGTTTTGGAGGATTTTCTGGTTTGAGTCCATCCACTGTCCTCCTCCCTTTAGGTACGCTATGGTATATATTCAAAAGGTGAGGAATATGCAGCTAGAAATCTCTATAAGAAGAACCCGTTACTTACCTTTGGTAACGCTCTTTCTGGTAGAGACTATCTAGCTGCAGAATCCTCACCAACCCTCCCCGTTATGTGGTTAGACTCTACCTTTTAATGAGATGCCAAGTCTTGGAATCTGCACACTGTTTACCAGTTTGCTTTTGGGGCTCCACGTCAGGAAGTGCGGACAGTCTCAAAAGCAGTAGGAGTGACTCCTTTAAATGCCCCACACGTCACCTCCGGAGCAGAACAGCATCAGTGCGAAGCCATATGGCGCCACCTTCCAGTACGCAGAGTTACTACGAAAAGTTTCCAGATCCAGTCTGACCCCTGGGAAATACTCAAAAGGTGAGAGTTCTGCAGCTAGATAGTCTCTGCCAGGAAAAGCTTTACCGAAGGTAAGTAACTTGTTTGTGTGGACATTAAAAGCCCCCCACCTGGCTTTAGTGGGCCAGGCATGCTGAATACATTGTTTTAAACCTCTGCATCATCTGGTTGGTAACCACCTCTTAGGGAAGGAAGTAATTTACAAACTACTTAAACTGTGTTTCTACAGCAACACATGCTACAAACGGAGAGTGTTACACTGTAACCATCTGATCATTGTGTGTAGTGATTTAAATTCACAGTTGCTCACACCCTCCTACCCATAAGCTGCGGCAATCACAAATGTCTTCCAGGTTATGTTCCTCATCCCAGTATCTACGACTATCTCTGAAATAGACTCCACTTACATTACTCACCAGAGTGTAAACAATCTAAAATGGAGTCTTTGACCTGCTACCTTGTAGGCTAAGGGTGGAGCCACAACAGACCTTATGATTCAAACAACTTTGAAGTAAAACAACTTGTAAACATCCATACTCAACTCCAGATGGCAGATGCATACAGAGCATATTAATCTACAGTCCTACAAGATACAAACTGATGGTTGCAGGGTAGGTAACCATTTTTTTTGGGTCGTTTTCAGTGAGGGCTGATAGGTCTTTGATGCAAAAGTCAGTATAAGACTCCTTAGCTTGCACCTTTCATTTCTTAAGCCACCCCTATATATTGTCTATTAATCGTAAAATCGAATATGGCTTCAATTTGTTTTACTGCTGCTCAAATGATCGTTTTTGTTTCCAGGTGCTCACATAATGAGGGGCATGAGTTTTATTCAAATCATATAAGTTCTGAATGGAGCTCTGGCATGCCCCATTTTTACTGCAAATGGGATTCTTTTGACTAGTGCTTTGGTCCTTTCTGTTGCAGGTTGTTCCAGTCTGTTGCACAGTGTTGCATGGGGCAGAAGCAGGCTCAGCAAGTGATGGAAGGTACTGGTGCCAGTTAAATAGGAATGGAGCAATCATCTCTTGATCCTACAAATGCGTGCTGCAAAAAGTAACAGCCTGGAGGTCCGTATCCAAATCTAACAAGCGTCAACTGGAAAATCTATCTGCACTCTACCTGACTTTTCCAAGCTCGCTTATTTGGGTACTGATGATCCCAAGCTTCCAGGGAAATGCCCTCACGTGGAGGGCATGTTTCAATCAAAATAATATAAATATATTAATATTTTTTTGACATTTTGCCAAATTTTAGAAGTTGCTGTGAATATTGTTTGAACTTGTGTAAATACATCGAACTGGAGAGAAAATTTTAGCCTGGACAATTCCGTTTTGGGGTGCGTGCAAATTGTGTAACGATCGTGGGAGGCTTACTGCCACAGGATTGACTTTGAGAGACAGGAGCTGATGCCAAGCACTTGGATGGACAAGATGGGAGCTGTGGGGAGATTTTTTTCTTTACAGGCTGAGACTTCCAAAGAATATTGAAGAGCCGGATTCAATATTATGTAATTTATTTTATTTTTGTTTTTGAAGGGGGTGTGGGACGGGGCTGGACCTTTAATCACTAATTTGTGTTAAAAAATAAATACATTTAAAAAACTGTAAAAAGTGAATGTGTTGGACTGGTGGAGGATCTTGCATGAAATTGGGCGAAAAGAGTCAAGATAGTATGAGGTGTATATCTTTAAAATCATCTGCCTCCCACCAAAGGAGTGATATGACCCTTCCTGCTGATGACTAATGCACACCCATGCTCCAGCCATCAAGAGAATAATCTGTTCTCACTGTTTGTATTTTTTGTAAAGAATGAAAACTTTTAATTTGCCCTCTCATAAAGGACTTGTAAATTATAAAGTGTGAAGGGCAATACATCTATAAACTACTCAGAGGTCACAGTTTAAGTTTGTAATATAAAATATAAAATAAAGATATTGAAAATATTCAGAGAGTGGACCAATACAGGCCATTTTGTAATGATTTTGAATGTTTTGTAAATGTATTGGTCCTTGTATTGTTTTGTAGCCTTTCCATTTCTTGGACAAAAGTTCTCCCACTTGTATGTATGCATTCTGTATTTACACATTAAAGTCATGACCTGCAGTAAGTTATGGATGATGTGTTTGTTAATGCGGTATGTTGACAGCACTCTCACAAAGGATTTGACAGACTGGGTAACTTTCAGTGCTTAAGAAAAACATCAACTATTACGTTCTTGAAGATGGAACCCAGGAGCTTCTGTATATTTCGGTCTTCTATACGCTTTTTCGCCTCTACCACTTCTGCCCAGAGTGCTGAAGATATCAAGTACGACCGGGCCCAAGACATTCTTGTGGCTCCGGATTGGGCACGAAGAGTCTGGTATTCCGAGCTGCTTCACATGGCCATCGATCCTCCGATCAGACTGCCTCTTCGAGAGGATTTTCTGTCACAGCAGCAGGGGACGGTCCTCCACCCGAACCTGTCCAGCCTCCACCTCCTTGCATGGAGATTGAGCGGGGGCAGTTGACGTCGTTTGACCTGCCTCCCGAAGTCTGTGATTTTATCTTGGCAGCCAGGCGTCACTCCACTAAGACGGTATACGCCTGCAGATGGAACAAATTTGTGGCATGGTGCACAGCAAAGAATGTGGATCCCCTTTCCGAGGTTCTCTTGCTCCTCCTTTCTTTGGCGCAGCAGGGCTCTGCTGTGGGCACTCTAAAGGGCTACCTCTCGGCCATTTCAGCCTTCCTTAGGCTTCCTGATCAGCCATCTCTTTTCAAGTCCCCTGTTGTAAATCGCTTCCTTAAGGGCATTACTCATCTTTTTCCTCCTGTTCCCTTCGTAATGCCCCAGTGGGACTTGAACTTGGTTCTTACATATCTAATGTGTGTTCCCTTTGAGCCGCTACATAACTGTCCTCTCAGGCTTCTGACCTTAAAAACTGCTTTTCTGGTGGCCATCACCTCTGCGCGCAGGGTGAGTGAACTCCAAGCACTTTCTTCTAAGCCTCCTTTTCTGACTGTTCATCCAGATAAGGTTGTCCTCCAAACTCGTCCGTCCTTCCTTCCCAAAGTGGTTACTCCTTTCCATATTGGACAGACCATCACTTTGCCTACCTTCTTTCCGCCTCCGCATCCTTCCAAAGGATAGGCTCCAACGTCTGGATCTAAAACGTGCGCTTTCCTTTTACTTGGATCGCACAAAACAATTCCGGGTGGATGACCAGCTCTTTGTTTGCTACGTGGGCGCCAAAAAAGGTCGGGCCGTGCACAAACGGACCATTTCCAGATGGGTCGTTTTGTGCATCAAAGCTTGTTATTCCTTGGCAAAGAAGGAGCCTCCAGTGTGTTTGCACGCCCATTCCACCAGGGCGACGGCAGCTACCACTGCTTTGGGACGTGGAGTCCCCCTTAATGACATCTGTCAGGCAGCTACATGGGCATCGCTGAACACGTTCAAAAGACACTACTGCCTGGACAGCCAAATCCGGAGAGACGGCTTCTTTGGCCGTTCTGTTCTCCAGGACTTCCTGGTGTGAACTTAGTTCGCAGACCCACCTCCGGGGTTGGTATTGCTGGGGTATCTATTCTAAGGTAAGGAATCTATAACTAACTGTTTCTTTCAGATGAACACGTTACTTACCTTCGGTAACGATATATCTGTAAGAAACATATGTTAGTTATAGATTCCTTACCGCCCCACCCATCCTCCCCGTTCTGCGAACTGACTTCTAGGGTTAAGGACTTCCTTTCAGGTCCCTAGTTTTGTGCACCAGTGGTCAGTGTCTTGCATGGCTCTGCGCTTCTGGCGTGGAAAGTCGTGTACAGAACTGACGTCAGCGCGCGAGGGCAGCGTCTATGTAGCTACCGCGGCGTCATCCCAGCGACCACGACGAACGTTGAGCCGACCGACGCCACCTTTCGACGTGCAGGGGTACTGCTGATGAAAAACTTTCCGGATCCAGTCTGACGCCTGGGGGTAATTCTAAGGTAAGGAATCTATAACTAACATATGTTTCTTACAGATATATCGTTACCGAAGGTAAGTAACTTGTTCGTCAAGGCCAGACGCTTCAAAGTGATATCTGACAGAGGCTTCACTGCGGACCTGGGAAACGCCACCTCCTGCCTGAGGCCCATTTGGCATCAGAACATGCAGGAAATTACTTAGTCAGACGTGTTCCACTTTCAGGCTAGAAACACCCCTAAGGTGGGCCACCTGACGTGGACAGTCAAGGAAGGGTTTCACCATTTTTAATTTGGTAAAACTAGGAACTCTGGGTCAGGTTTATGCCCACTCTCAGCAGTAAGTGGAGATATAGGGGCTGTAGTCAACCCAGGGATAAGTAGCCCATTGGCTACTTCCCTATAATCCCCTAAATGCCCCTAAATTCAGTGTTTCGAGGTCCCCCCCCTGACACCAGGAACTCTGATTAGTCTACTGGGAACCAAAGGAAGGACAAAGGAGCCAAAGTCGTGAGAACAGAAGTCCTGCACTGAAATTGGCTCCAAACCCTACCTGGCTGCTTGCACTGTAACAGTCAGGCATAGACCCATCCAGAAATGGAGCAGCCTTCCCAAACCCTCGGAGAACTGTTCTCACCTTCAACTGAGTAGCATCTCCTTTGGAGTGGAGGAGCCATCCCCCTGCATCTGCAGGCATCAACAAGGTACTTCCCATAGGAGGCTGGCTTAGTATATTGTGCAAACTTATTTAAGTGAAGCATCCTGCACTAATCCAGACAACCCTTATGGTGGTTTTAGTGGTCTTGGACAATCTTAGAAAGCTCTCAAGTGGTAGCTGTGGAGAGCAGCCTTCAGGCTTAGTCCAGAAGGAGTCTTAAGCAGCTTGTTTTACCAGTACTAATGTAGTGTAGGTTAAATGGAAAATAACCACACAGTGTAGTTATAAAAATAGTTATATTTATTATTCACACTCACTAACACATTGGTATATCTCCTACCCAGAGATATAAACACAATGCACACAATATTTCAAAAGGAGAACAGGTAAGTAGCACAAATACACAGTGGCCTCCAGGGGGAGACCAAACCGTATACTAATAAAGTGGAATGCGTACTGCGACCACAGTCAAGACTTGGTTCAGAAGACTTGGAAGAGCTGTGGACCCAAGGAACCACCCAAGGCAAGTACCCAGGAACCCCACGGAGTCTTCAGAGTGGAAACACAGGCGTGTACTTAATGCAAGTCAATGAGGAAGTCGTGTTGCAGTTTTGAAGAGCCCTTCCCAGAGGACCCTGAAGAAACCCCTTGGAAGATGTAAGGTTGGAGAGTCACCTCACCCATGCATACCCCAGGAACCAGGATACCTACACCAGGGAAGCTGGGTGCATAGGTGCGAAGTGACATCGGAAAGTGCCATAGTCCACAATGGAGGACTTCAGTGAAGATGCTGCTGGCGAAGAAGGTGAAAAAGTCCGGTGGAATCCAAGGATGGATTTGTGGAGAGAAGTACCTGCAAGCAGAAAGGACAGAGTCTATGCCACTCCGGAGTGACCAGGAGGCACGGCAGACCAATGGCCACCGATGACGGAAGATGCAGGAGAGTTGATGGTGACCTTGTCGCTGCAGCTGTGAGGACCAGGTGATGCTGTGGAAGACCAAGGGGTCGGTGTCCAGCAGGGGCACCAACAAGCCTTGGCAGCAGCAACAGATGTGGCAAATGAAGAAGGTGCAGTTTCGGTACCAGCAAGGTCCAAGTGACTCACCAAGTGCAGGAGAGTCAGAGCAGGCCCCGAGCAAGCAGGGGGGACCACTCGAGCCAAAGAAGACCCTCAAGAGGACCTACAGGCCGAAGGCACTGGAGTCGCAAGAGGACCTCGAGCAGCTCACCAAAGATGCGGGCCGACGGTGCAGAGAATGCAGTGAGGACGAAGATCATAGTAGAAAGAGATGCTGGAGGCTGGAGCTTCTTGGAGCCCGAAGATCTCTGGGGAAGAATCAACAAGCCTTGGCAACGGCAAGTCGATGCGATGCACAGTGGAGCTGTTCCAGCGGTTCCTATGAGGGATACTGGCCTCAAACTTGGTGAGAAGACATTGCAGGCCTCGATGGAGTTGCAGAACCACCACCTGTGTTGCTGGGCCTTTTGAAGTCTGGAGGACATCAGGAGCAGCAGACCAGTCAGCCTAGTTGTGGTGCCTTCAGATGCAAGGGAGTGACTCCTTCACTCCAAGGGAGCTTCCTTAGGGTGTCTTAGATTCCAACAGGCCTGTAGAAAAATCTGGATGGAGCACAGGCACAGATGACGCAGAAGACTGGCAGGACGAAGAGACCAGGAGCAGCAGGAGTCCTCCCAGATGCAGTCTTGGTTCTAATACCGAAGTCCAAAGTGCCGAGCTGGTAGAAGTGATTTTGGATCTGGATCTTGTCCCACTACGAATCTGAAAAGCCACCCACAGGTAAGCCCTTAAGTACGCTAAGGAAAGGGTTGTGACGATTCAGGGGTCCCTCCCAGAGGAGGGGCTGGACAGAGGGGAGGATACTCCCATGTCATTTGTTCAGTCTCGCGCCAGAGCAGAAGCCAACGGCTCCCTGAACTGGTTTCAACTGGAGTATGCAAGGAGGGCACCAAATGTGGAAGGATTGGTCAATTTGGACCTTCGTACTCTACTGCCAAATGGATCTATAATCCAGTTCAGATACACTCTACTCAACAAGGCATCTATACCTGATCCAGAGAACGTGAGGCCCAAGGTCTGTCAACCTGATATTAGACAAAACGCTTCTAAAGAGGGTCAGTCATTAAAGGAGGCCGTGGATGGCAGTATATGACCGGAAGAGGGGTTTCCATCTGGATGTGTCCAGTGCAACTTGATAGAGGAAGGTTCCCACCCCAGCGTACTCGTGCTCTGACTGTCGGGCTATGGCTCTGAAAGCCTTGCGAGAGCGGACTATGATGTTCCTTGCTGTCTGGCAGTCGACACAGTCCAGCGAGACTCCGTGGAGGTCCCCATCGAAGAAGAGGAGGTCGCGGGACCGCTCACGGAGCCCCAAGTCCTCTTTGTCCCACACGGTCTTCGGGACGCTCAGGGAAGTGGACTTCATCTTCTCTGCGACTGTCGTCTGTCGACGAACTAGGTAAGGAGCACCAACGCTCTAGGCACTGTTATGCGGAGCCAGAGCCAGCGTTGACTTTGCGCCTCCCTCCCTTTCTTGGAGCCGGAGCAACCCCCCCACACTCAAATAAAGAATTTTATGGGCTATGCGCTGCATCTTTGAGCAGGCCAACCCCTCTGGTGAGCCCTCGGGTCCTGCGGGGTCGGAATAGGCCCCATCTGGTTTGATGGTGTCGGCTCCGGCCACGGAGCTGGTGGGGCCTAGGGGATTCGATCCTGGATCCAGGTCTACACTGGTCATGCCATTGCAACCTCCTCCAGCATCGGACCCAAATTTGGTGCCGCTGGTACCCACTGGTGGTGCCAGCCCCATCCTCATCCCCGACGACACGGAGTTGGAACGGCGTCGCTTGACTCCAATGCCGATTGAATCCAGGGGATCTATGTTGTCGCCTAACGCTTTGAGGATGTGTTAGGCTCGGGAGAGGAATGGAGGGGGTCTATGGACCCTTTGGAACACCAGGAGGACTCTGCAGAGCAGTTGGACTGGTATGGGGAACTTGGGCAAGCCAGTGGACTGGACACTTCCCCAGATACTGGCATGCTTTCTCCACCAACTGTGGCTATGGAGGAAGGGGCATCTTATGCTATGGAGGTCCTCAGACTAGAGCTGCCTTACGTGCAAGACTAATCTCCTGACTGAAGTGCTTCAGCCTGGGGCTTCCATCTCTGAACCCCTTTTGCCCTTCAATGAAGCACTAACTGATGTCCTTCTGGGCACGTGGTCCAAGCCTAGCACAGGGATTCCTGTGAATAGGACAATTGCACGCTACCATTGCCTAGCTCCGGGTGACCCAAAGTTCCTCGGCCAACACCCCACCCCCAAAAGCTTGGTGGTGCAGGCTTCTACATCCCAGAGCGCGTTCCCTTCCGTCCCACCAGATAGGGAATCCAAGAGGCTGAATTCACTTGGTAAGAAGACGTTTTCTTACTGCAGCCTGGCATTGTGGTCAGAGAATACCGCATGCTTATTGTGCCGTTTCTCCCACTCCCTTTGGGAGACGGTTGCACAAGTGGTACCACAAGTCCCGGAGGAGGCCCGGGCTGTGATCTCAGGCAGTTAAGGACAGGAGATGCAGCAAAGTTCACTATAAGGTGTGGCCTTGATACGACGGATTCGCTGGGCAGATCGATTTCCATGACAGAGGCCTTGAGATGCTACGACCAGCTTAGGACAACCAGCTTCTCGGGTGATGTCCAGGCAGATTGGATGGACATGCCGTTTGACGGAACCAGTCTTTTTGGGGGAGAAGGCAGACTTGGCCCTAGTGAGGTTCAAGGACTCTCGAGCTACAGCCAGATTCTTTGGCCTCTCTTCTACACCTCATGACCAGCCTAACTTTTGACCCTTTCGTGGCAGCGTAAGGGGTTTCCAGCCGCGTCTACCCTATCCAGTCACCATCCTGCGCAGGCTTAACAAGCCATGTGGGAATATGGACGCGGTTCAACCCGACCTAGGAATGGATGCCTGAAGTCGTCGGCCACCCAGCCCTCAACAGCCGCAGCCTCCAAGCACTCCTAGTCTGACTCTGCAAGACCACACTACTCCAGTTGGTGAGAGAATCCATCATCTCCCCAGCTGGAGGTCCATAACATCGGACAAGTGGGTTTTGCAGATCATTCTGGAGAGCTATTCTCTGCCTTTCCTTTCCTCCTTCCATTCTGCTAAAGGAAGAACGGCTGACAGAGGATCATTTGATATTGCTCCAGGAGGAAGTTACACCTCTCTTGGCCAAGGTAGCTACAGAGAGGGTCCCGGATTCAGAAGTAGGCAGTGGCTGTTATTTCCACTACTTTCTTATTCCGAAAAAGAACAAAGGGTTGCAGCCCATTTTTAGATCTTCGGACCATCACTCTCTTCCTCAAGAACGAGAAGTTCAAGATGCTCACTCTAGCTCGGGTCGTGTCTGCCTTAGACCAAGAAGAATGGATGGTAGAGTTGGACCTGCAGGATGCATATTTTCACATTCCCATCCTGCCAGGCCACAGGCTTTACCTGCGGTTCAAGGTAGGACGCAAGCACTTTGTTTTCTGTGCTCCCCTTCAGCCTTACCAGTGCACCTCTGGGGTAACCAAGGTGATGGCAGTGTTTACAGCTCATCTGCACAGGTTAGGGGTGTCAGTCTAACACTACCTCAACGACTGGCTGTTGAAGGCGTTATCTCCCCAGGCTGTCTTCTCCCACCTTCAGACTACAGCGTACCTCCTGCATTCGCTGGGGTTCTCTATAAACCTGCCGAAGTCACACCTGACTCCTTCCCATACGCTCCCTTTCATCGGTGCTGTTCTGGACACTGCAATTTCGAGCCTATCCTCCCGAGCAGCGAGTCAAGGATATTCAGGTTATTATTCCGATGCTTCAGCCTCTATCCTGGATTTTAGTGAAACTGACTGAGGCTGTTGGGCCTCATGGCCTCTTGTATCTTGTTGGTCAAGCATGCCAGGTGGCATATGCGGGCTCTGCAGTAGGACCTGAAGTTCCAGTGGGCACAGCATCAAGGAAATCTCACAGATGTGGTCCAGATCTCGCAAGAAACTGCAAGAGATCTGCAGTGGTGGTTGACAAACCGCGACTGGGTCAACGGCAGACCCCTCTCCCTTCCCCAACCAGATCTCAGTTGTGACACGTGTGCCACTTCTGGGATGGGGCGGCCATCTGGGAGAGGTGGAGATCAGGGGAAACTGGTCTCCGGCGGAGTCAGGTCTCCACATCAATTTGTTAGAGCTTCGAGCGATTCCGTTGGCATTAAAGGTATTTTTTCCATCTGTCAAGGGGAAGTTCATGCAGGTGTTCACGGACAACACCACCGCCATGTGGTACTGCAACGGGTGGGGTGGGGTAGTGGACCCTTTGTCGAGAGGCCCTGCATCTCTGGACATGGCTGGAACAGCACGGCATAATCCTGGTGGTTCAACACCTGGCAGGTTCTCTGAATGCCAGGGCGGACGAACTCAGCCGTCGATGCCTAGCGGATCATGAATGGCATCTCCAGTCAGAGGTGGCGCAAGGTCTCTTTCAGCAGTGGGGAGAACCTTGGTTAGATCGGTTCGCCTCTGAAGAGAATGCACAGTCTCATCAATACTGCGTGCTGGAGTTTCCAAATCGGCTATCGCTCGGTGACTCCTTTCGTCGTGAGTGGAGCTCAGGCCTGCTTTAAGCCTTTCCGCCCATACCACTTCTGCCCACGGTTCTGAAGAAGATTAGGAGCAAACGGGCCCAAGTCATCCTTGTGGATCCGGTCTGGGCGAGGAGGGTCTGGTATCCAGAGCTTCTGAAGATGAGCATCGATCGTCCGATCAGGCTGCCCCTTTGGGAGGATCTAATGTAGGGGAGGGTTCTCCACCCGAACCTGTCAACACTGCGCCTCCATGTGTGGAGTTTGAGCGGCAGCAGTTGCTGGCTTTTGACCTTGCTCCCGAAGTCTGTAACGTTATTTTGGCAGCCAGGCGGCCCTCAACTAAGACGGTATACCCCTGCCGTTGGCACACATTTGTATTATACTGTACAGAAAGGTCTATTGACCCTCTTTCTGCTTCTCTTTCCACAGTTGTTCTATGCATTCTAACCCTTGCCCAGCAGGGCTCTACGTTGGGTACTCTCAAGGGTTATCTTTCTGCTCTATCCGCTTTTTGCGGCTGCCAGACCAACACTCTCTTTAGGTCTCCAATTGTACATAGGTTTCTGAAAGGGCTTGCTCACTTGTTTCCACCCACGCCCTTTGTTATGCCACAGTGGGACCTTAATTTAGTCCTCACTTTTCTTGTGTGCTCCCTTATAACCTTTGCACAACTGCCCCCTCCGGCTGCTTACCATCAAGAAAGCCTTTCTGGTGGCAATAACATCTGCCCGGCGGGTGAGTGCGTTGCAGGCGCTATCTTGCACGCCTCCCTACATGAAGTCTTTCCCAGACATAGTGGTTCTTAGCACCTGTTCTTCATTTTTGCCAAAGGTTGTAACCCCATTCCATCTGAGTCAATCCATCATGCTGCCCACCTTCTTTGCCCCCGCATCCATCTAAGGAAGAGGAGCGTCTCCACCGTCTGGACCCAAAAAGAACATTGTCGTTTTACCTTGACTGCACAAAAGAGTTTCGGGTGTGCGACCAACTCTTTGTGGGATAGGTGGGATCTAAGAAGGGGCGGGCAGTGCAGAAAAGGACCATTTGTCGTTCTCTGCATTAAAATCTGCTATGCCCCGGCTAATAAGCGGCCCATTCAACCAGGGGAAAGGCTGCGGCTACGGCCTTGGTTCGGGGTGTCCCAGTCCTGGACATCTGTCAGGCAGCAACGTGTCCATTTTTGCACACGTTTGCCAGGCGCTACTGCCTGGACAGTTGGGTTCGCAGGGAAGGGCATTTTGCCCATTCGGTCCTGCAGGACTTCCTAGTGTAAGGTATTGGTCCGCAACCCATCTCCAGGATGGTATGGCTTGGATATTTAATTCTAAGCTAAGGAATCTGCAGCTAGAAGTCTCTACCGGTCGAACAAGTTACTTACCTTCGGTAACGCATTATCTTGTAGAGACTCTATCTAGCTGCAGATATCTTACAGTCCCACCCATGCCTCCCGCTTTGCGGACTAATTTTGTTAGGGCTCAGGTTACTCC